>JAHSPW020000008.1:25446541-26046541 GCA_019985065.2 Arctostaphylos glauca
TTAAGACTTGAAACTTAAAGGTTATGTTGTGACATCTTGTCTCACATCGAAAATTTACATGGATGATTTTGGATATATAAAGAAACATATAAACTACTACTAATAACTTGAGTTTAAGCATTTTTGAGCATATGGTCAGGCTACAATAAATTATTGGGCAAGTAGTCTTTATGGAGCTATCGTTACAGATGGTATCAGACCGATCCATGTACATGATCGAGTGAGGTCGAGACTTTATTTGGTCAACAGAGAACATACCGCAGTTATGCCGTGGTGACTCTAGTGTTCAAACTTCAATCCAAAGCGAGGGCGAGAGATTTTAAAGATGAGGAGATTATGAAAACCCGCACAATATTAAAAGTCTACATAGTGTTCTTGATCATATAAAGAATCATTTAAACTATTACTAATAGCTTGAATTTAAGTATTTGTAGTCATGTGGTTAGGTTCCAATAAGTTATTGAGTCAGCAGTTTACATGAGGCGTTACATATGCTCATTTCTATGTTTTCGATTTGAAACTTAAAAAACTCATGACTTCAAATGAGGTATCTGCAAATGGATGGTGGATCGAATTGACGCCTTTAGAAGTAGTCGGTATTAAATTAGGTATAATGTCAAAATCAACCGAATACCACGACTATCGAGAAAAAAAAAAACATTGAGATTAATCTACAGCATTTGAACCTAAATGTCAAACTTCCACACCTCAAATAACTTAAATTCAGATAACAATGAATGAAATATTTATTGGGAGAGATGGTCCAAGTCGGGCTATTAATGGAAGACCATAAAGCCTGTTTGGCTGCATCTGAAAAAGCAATTGACCAGTCTTTAAATTTTGGGTGTAATTGGATTGAACTTTTTGGCACAAAGTGACAAAAGTACCCCAAGTGGGGTGGCCCATGAAATTAAGCAGCTCCAACGAGTCCAAGGCCTCGTGCACGTGGAAAGTCCTTTCTGTTCAGAGATTAGTCAAAATCCAACAGTATTTTCTTCTGTGTGCTCTGGTCCCATCCATAAAGAGAAACCAACATGTGGCAAAATATTCACTGTATTTGGAATATGTGTTGGATTTTTTTTTTAAAGTTTTCTTTTTGAACAATACTACGGTCTCAAATATTAAAGTTAAAATTTTTTTTCGAATTTAAAATTAATGGTCATGAATCATAATTCATTTAGATTAGTGAGACTATAATTATAGGTAAATGATTATGATTATTTATTTTAAATTCAAAAAACTTTTTTGGTCCAATTTCAAGAAAAGTAGACTTTTTCTTTTTTCTAAAGACATGAGATACTATTGGAGTTTCATAATTTGTTATAGTTTTCCCTTTCAGTTTTTAAAATTATTTATTTATTTCGAAAAGCGAAACAAAAACATATAGAAATATGAACAAAATCAAAATTATGGATCTCATATTAGTTGGTATCGGCTTGTAAATCTCATACCACTTCAAATACCGGGTTGTATTGAATGTTTTAAATTATAGCGAGCATGTAATAATAATAATTTTTAATTAATCAACGTAAATTTTCTATTAATAGTTTAATTTTTATTGTGTTAATTAAGGCTTTAGAATTGGAGCTCGCTATATATAGGCTGCTAGAGTGACTTTTGTTTTTGGACACTGCTTGAGCGACCTGTTCGAATTTCGATAGTTGTGGCAATAGTTGTACGTAGCTAATTAACTTGTTCGAAGTATTTTGGATCTTGACATAACTCTTTGAATGTAAGTTTGTACTCAAGTTTGCTATTCGAAAAAATATTCCATTTTCATTTTCTCGACTCTTCATATTTTGATTTGTATTGCTTTCTGTGTTTGATTAACTACGTGTCAACACTTGAGCAAAATTCTGTTCATTGACGTAAGGGGAAAAATAATACAATTATCTGGTAGTTGTTGATTGTAAATTGTCGAATTAATTTTTCTAAAAAGGATAATTAAGGGCTTTTCTGGCACCCTCGCACTCAATTCTAAGTCATGTAAAGTATTTTGAACCAACATATTTTTTTGGCACGTCCAGGGGTGATCTTTAGTGTCGAAAATGGTAAAAATAAGAAAATAAGATGATATTCCTCCATTTGATGCAAACATGGAGGGAAATAGGAAAGTACACCAAATGGTTGATACCTCAAATGATTATGAATAAAAGACTAAAGTAATGAAATTGGTTGACATGAGCATGTTGGCCAACTCGAATTGAGTACGAAATAAGTGGCCACAACGTACAAATAAGCCAGACTAGTAACATTGGTCGAATTAATCCTAACATGGTAGGGGAAACTACTATGAGAGCTCAAATAGATGTTGGATTTTTACAGTTTAGCCACCAACTGTTAAACTCAATGATGAAAATCTCTTCATCACAAAGAACTCTTTTGAAACACATGAAAGATTAATGAGTTCCAGCCATAAAACATTCGATAAACTAGGTAGAAATCATCACCCAAATTGGTGACATTTGAAAATGACTGTCTGTTTTTTTTTTGCATTCTCCGTTTCTCATGCAAGGGAAATTGACGTTGTACAGGCCACATGGACCATGGATTATATGTCTTACAACTATATTATATAGTTCGGGTTTGTATCTCTATCGAGGATTTCAGCTTTTACTACACGATCATAATCATATGCGGTTCTTAGCTTGTCTTTCTCGTCTAGGATCAGAAGTACGTGCACATGTGGTAGTCCTCTGTTTTGGTTAAGCAACTACTTTAACCAAAACGTGATTAATGAGAACATCTTTCTTAAAATCCTCATATTTTGATCTTAACAATCTAGCAATTAATCAAGAATATTATTTGGGGCTTGTCTGGGCAACAACCAATCACGAACTTCAGGCTAATTATCATTGCATGTCATCATAAGAAAAAGTTTTGGTTTGCCATACTTTTGGACTAGAGCCAATATCACGTCATGTTATTGTTGATATAGGTCCAGAGGACTACCAACGAATGACCATGGTAATATGGACCTACATCCAACATCATCTATGTAAGGACCCGGAAAATTTGAGTTTTAAAATAATTATGTGAAGGTGTATTTTGAATAAATAAAATGAATTTAATGTGGTAATTATGGGATTATGACTTTAGGAACCGAGCCCGGAGTCCTTTATGTTATTTCGTACGCGTATTCTTATTTGGCTAAGTTATTGGGTGCCTTTTTGGGGATATTAAGATCAGATTTGGAGAAGGAAGGGAGCACCCCCCCTATTTGCTCCAACACTCTCTCTCACTCCCCCTTATACTCTCCTCTTCCCATTTGCCAAATCCCACTTCCTCCCTTCACCATTGTCAAATTCTTCGGAGATATAGGAACCTTGGGTCGTGCTTAGCAAGGTATCGAAGTTGGATCGTGAGTTGAAGCTCGGGAGACGTGGATTCGAGCTCGGGAGCTCCATCAAAGCTAGGGTTTCATTTCTTGGTCAAATCTTCCATTTCAAGGCTTGAGGTAGGGATTTCTACCTTGTATTATGTGTTTGTGAAGTGTTTTGGTACCTATTTCATGGTTAGATTGCTGTTTTGGAGTGGTTTGGTTCGTTGGAGAAATCTGCGATCGCGCAGTTTTTCTGCAGATCGCGTTCGGGCGTCCGGACGGGAGTCAGGGGCGTCCGGACGGCTGGCCCAGGATTTTGGACAGAGAGATGGTAAAACTGGCGTCCGGACGGGAAAGCCCGGCGTCCGGAAGGAGCCGGCCCGGCGTCCGGACGGGACCGGACGGTGACCGGGCGGCCGGTTGTTTTGCGTGCCGAGTTCATTTTTATTACGTATATTACCGTGGAATGTCATTATTTGGTGTTTTGATATGAATGTAGGTCATTGGAATTGGTTGTGTATGAATGAAATGATTGTACGTGACATTGATTCTCGACTTGTCATATGTTGTTGGGAATGAAAGGATAATGAGACTAGTACCCGGAATGGGATTGTGCTAGGCGGATAATGAGACTAGTACCCGGAATGGGATCGTGCTAGGCGGATTATGAGACTAGTACCCGGAATGGGATTGTGCTAGGCGGATGATGAGACTAGTACCCGGATGGGAATGTGCTAGGAGGGGCCATGAATTGGCATTGCCTAACCTCCGTTGGGAGAAAAGTTAGGACGTAACACATATTGACTCGATGAAATTGGGATTGACGGGTAATGGGTGTGATTGATGGATAGATTGAAACCCTTGTGGGTATGTTTTGTTTTGTTGAAGGTGTTGCATTGGTATATCATGTTATATCGCGTGCCATGCATCTCACACATACATAATCTTGGCATAGATTTTCCTACTGGGCTAGTAGCTCAACCCCTCCATTTCAGGTACCGTTGCGGAGGATTAGCATGGATTGCTTGGCGTGGCATATTTTGAAAAGAATGGTGAAGAAGTTACTAGCACCTGCATGAAAATCTTTTGGGGTAGATGCACCGTAACATTATATGTATTTGGTTAACTCTAGTGGAACTTCTTATCTTTCGGAGATTTATGAATTATGTAACTTGGGCCGATGGTGCCTTTTTATCTCTTTTTATGGAGACTTTAAGGATTTAAGAGTATTACTTGGTGGTTTTTATTATACGAAATTTGGGGCGTGACAACTTGGTATCAGAGCGAGAGTTGGAATACCTTGAGACCGTGGGGAGACTTAGAGTCTCATGGGTTCAAACTCGCATTTTAAAAGACATGTGTGTGCTTGTGTGCATGACATTCATATGCATCATACAACTTGTTTCTTATGAGTAAGCATAGAATTGATAAAGTAAGTTGGATTTCCGTGTTGGGCATTGGCCTCGTATTGTGTGATTATTGATCTTGTTAGTGTTTACACATTGTAGAGATATGCCTCCTAGGTGTGGTGTAAGATTGGGTGGACCGCGAGGCCGAAGCCAAAGCGGTGGGCGTTACCGTGAGATCCCATTGGAGGATGTAGTAAGTCAACATAGGGAGGCTCCTCGTATGGAGAGGGCAAATGAAGAAGTTGAGCAAAACGAGGAACCACCGGCTGCTCCGGAGGTGTTTGCTCGGGAGTTTGTGGCGGCTCTCGCCGAGGCCAACATGTTGAGGACCGGTACGAGGGCCGAGGATGGAAACAGGGCAATGGATGCCATGAGGGAGTTTCGACGTTTGAACCCACCACTGTTTGGCGGGGAATGTGGTGATTTTCTAGCTGCTGATTATTGGTTGTCCGAGATCAACAAACTGTTTGATGCCTTGGATATTGTGGAGGATAGCATTAGAGTCAAGATTGTGGCGTGCCAATTGACGGGGGAAGCAAATGAGTGGTGGAAGTCGGTTTTGGGATCACGGAAAGATGCGAGGAGGGCTGCGAGGCGGGCAGCTGGAACTAGTGAGCCGGACAGGGAGACTTTGACTTGGGCGGACTTTGAGGTTCTCTTTGAGAACCAGTACTTCCCGGAATCTTATCGTGACCAGTTGCGTGAACAGTTTGAGACGTTGGAGCAGGGAAACATGACGGTGTCAGAGTATGCTGCAAGGTTCCAAACTTTGTCCCGTTTTGCACCAGAGCTTGTGGCTTCGGAAGCCCGTAAGTGCAGGCGATTTGAGAGGGGTCTTCACTCCTCAGTTAAGAGGCTCGTGGTGAGCCAACGGAAGATGAATTTTGTGGACGTGGTGGAGTGTGCTAGAAGTGTTGAGTTGCCCAGAGAGGCACAACGGGGTTCCAGAGTGTGGGAACCAAGGCAGCCGAACACGGTGCCAAACTACTCTTCATCTTCGGGGAGTTCGGGAAGTCAGGGGCGTAAGCGCCAGAGGGAACCGTTTCAGTCCCAACGAAGCCATTCAAACCTTAGGCCTGCTGTTTCATCGGGCTCGCGGAGCACTACTTCGAGGCCTCCGAGTGTATGTTTTCGGTGCAATCAACCTGGTCATATCCGTGCTCAGTGCCCGGTGCCTCCTAAAGTTTGTTATACTTGTGGAAAGGAGGATCACATCTCGAAGTTTTGTCCTCAAGGGGGAGGGACACGTAGTGAGGTTGGCTCGGTGCAGCAACCGAGGCAAGGACAAGGACAACAATCCCATGGGGCTCCACAACGACAGCAACAACCCCATTTTCGCCAAACTACTTCGGTGCAGGGTTCACAAACTGAGAGAGGGGCTAGTTCATCGGCACCAGCAAATTTTGGTCGACGGGGAGGCGGGCATATGCAAGGGCATCAGGTTCCTGCTAGGGCCTACAACATCACTACTGCTATGGCACCTTCGACTTCTCAGAATCCAGACCCGTCGGTTGTAAGGGGTACATTTCTCGTATTCAACTCTTTTGCAAGGGTTTTATTTGATTCTGGAGCATCGCATTCGTTTATTGCTGCATCATTTGCTTGTGATTTGGGTTTGGAGACTACGTTGTTAGACCCACCGTTGTATGTAGAGACGCCTATTGGGGGAAATTCACTACTTGACCGGGTGTGTAGAGATTGCGAGCTTATGATCCTTGACCGTCGCTTTACGTATGACTTCATTGTATTGGGCATGACTGGGTTTGATGTTATTTTGGGTATGGACTGGTTGTCTACCCATCGTGCCATGATAGATTGTTTTAAGCGCCGAGTCCGTATTTGTTCGCCGGTGGATGGTTGCTTTGAGTTCTTTGGAGAACGCCGGGAACCGCTAGAACCTTATCTTTATGAACCCCAAGAGCGAGACTCCATTTATGCCTTGTTGGCTAGTTTGACACTTGATGAGAATGTGCACGAACGAGGTGAGTTGCCGTTAGTGGTTCGAGATTTTCCGGATGTGTTTCCGGAGGAGTTACCCGGTTTACCTCCTAAGAGAGAGATTGAGTTCACAATAGATTTGGTTCCGGGTACGACACCAATTTCTATGCCTCCGTATCGGTTTGCTCCGGCCGAATTGAAGGAGTTGAAGATTCAATTGCAGGAGTTACAAGATTTGGGTTTCATACGTCCGAGTACGTCACCGTGGGGAGCTCCGGCTTTGTTTGCGCGGAAAAAGGATGGGTCACTACGGTTATGTATCGACTATCGGAAGCTAAACCGTGTAACCGTGAAGAATAAGTACCCAATGCCTAGAATTGACGACTTATTTGATCAACTCCGAGGAGCTAGGTGTTTCTCAAAGATTGACTTGAGATCGGGGTACCATCAGTTGAGAGTCCGGAGTGAGGACATCCCTAAGACTGCCTTTCGGACGCGTTACGGGCACTATGAGTTTGTGGTGATGCCATTTGGGTTGACTAATGCTCCAGCCACGTTTATGGATCTTATGAACCGTATCTTCCGTATGTACCTTGACCAATTTGTGGTGGTGTTCGTTGATGATATTCTGATATACTCAAGTACGGAAGGAGATCATGAAGCGCATTTGGCCATAGTTCTTGGGCTTTTGAGGGAGCATCGGCTTTATGCTAAGTTGAGCAAGTGCGAATTTTGGCTTTCCGAAGTCAAGTTTTTGGGGCATGTTGTTTCGCAAGGAGGGGTGTCTGTTGATCCGGGAAAGATAGAGTCGGTAATGAGTTGGCCACGACCGAAGAACGTTTTTGAAATTCGGAGCTTTTTGGGTTTGGCCGGATATTATCGTCGTTTCGTACTTGACTTTTCTCGTTTGGCGGCACCTATGACCCGATTGACTCGAAAGGGGACGCGTTTTGTTTGGGATGACGCATGCGAGGCAGCGTTTGAAGAGTTGAAGCGGCGCTTGACTAGCGCACCAGTCTTGATAGTACCCGAGAGGGGGGTTGGCTACTCGGTGTATTGTGATGCATCGAGAGAGGGACTTGGGTGTGTCTTAATGCAGAAGGGACGAGTCGTGGCCTATGGATCAAGGCAACTGAAGATACACGAACGGAACTATCCAACTCATGACTTGGAGCTGGGCGCAGTGGTGTTTGCTTTGAAGATTTGGCGACATTACCTCTATGGTGAGAAGTTTGAAGTCTTCTCCGACCACAAGAGTTTGAAATACTTGTTCTCTCAGAAGGAGCTGAATTTGAGACAACGCCGTTGGATGGAACATATTGAAGATTATGACTTTGAATTGCAATACCACCCGGGAAAGGCAAATGTGGTAGCGGATGCTTTGAGCAGAAAGCCAATTCAATTGGCGAGCTTGGCCATTCGTGAATGGAAGATGGTAGAGGAGTTGGGAAGTTATGCGACGTGTTTTGAGGAGGCTGGTGATGGGGCAATGTTATGCAATATGACGATCAAATCCACCTTATCCAACCGGGTAGTGGATGCTCAACAACATGATGAGGAGACGGAGGAGTTGCGCCGGAAATTCTTAAGTGGAAATGCCCGTGATGGATGGATGATCTATGCGGACCGAGGCCTTCGCTTCCAAGGAAAATTGTTTGTACCCATCTCTTGTCGGGAAGAGATTTTGAGGGAGTTTCACCATTCTCCTTTAGCTGTTCACCCAGGTGGGACAAAGATGTACCATGATTTGCGTCGGCAATTTTGGTGGTGTGGAATGAAGCGGGATGTGGCGAGTTTTGTGGCGAAATGTTTGACATGCCAACAAGTAAAGGCTGAACACCAACGACCCGCAGGGGAGTTGCAACCCTTGCCAATAGCGGAATGGAAATGGGAACATGTGACGATGGATTTTGTTACGGGTTTGCCGAAGTCGCCGAGAGGGCATGATGCTATATGGGTAGTAGTGGACCGTTTGACCAAGACCGCTCACTTTCTACCAATTCGGGTTACTGATTCAGTGGGGAAGCTCAGTCGACTGTATATTCGGGAGATTATCCGATTGCATGGGATTCCAGTTTCTATTGTGTCCGACCGAGACCCTAGATTCACGGCACGATTTTGGCAAAGTTTGCAAGCGGCACTTGGCACAAACTTATTGTTTAGCACTGCTTACCACCCCCAGACCGATGGGCAATCTGAGCGTACAATTCAAATTCTGGAGGATATGCTTCGGGCATGCGTTTTGGACTTTCGGGGAAATTGGGAGGATCACCTGCCTCTTGTCGAGTTTGCCTACAACAATAGCTATCAATCGAGTATTGAGATGGCACCGTTTGAGGCTTTGTATGGTAGGCCATGTAGATCACCCGTGTGTTGGACCGAGTTGGGTGAGGCAACACTGGTGGGACCGGATTTGATTGGGGAAACTTCCGAGAGTATGAGGTTGATTCGCAAGCAACTTGCGAGGGCGCAAGAGAGGACTACGGAGTTAGTCAAGACAATTCGCCAACGATTACTTACCGCTCAGAGTAGACAGAAAAGTTATGCCGATCGACGCCGTCGTCCATTATCATTTGAGGTGGGGGATCATGTGTTCTTGAAAGTATCGCCACGACGAGGTTTGTCGCGTTTTGGGCGGAGAGGGAAGTTATCACCGAGATATATCGGGCCGTTTGACGTCATTGAGAGAATTGGAGAAGTTGCTTACCGTTTGGCTTTGCCCCCAAAGTTATCGGGTGTGCATGACGTGTTCCATGTTTCGATGTTGAGGAAATACGAGCCGGATCCTTCTCATGTTTTGGAGTGGTCCGAGTTGGAGCTAGAGGCTGACGCATCTTATGGAGAGCAACCTATTCGTATTCTAGATGCCCGAGAGCAAGTGTTGAGAGGTAAGACGATATCCTTGGTTCGGGTACTATGGGGTAACCAAGGTAAGGAGGAGTCCACTTGGGAACGTGAGGATGAGGTTCGGGAGAAATACCCGCATTTGTTTAACCCGTGACTTCTATGTACTTATCATTTGATTATTGGGTTGGGGCGTGTTTGCCACCATGTTTTGTGTTTATTGAATGTGATTTAAACATGAGTTATGTGCTAGTTTATGATATGGGCTATGGAAATTGAAAATTTGACTATGCGTTAATTGTTATGAACTTGATGAGCACGGTGCGTGCATGCTTGTTATATATGCTTGGTTGGTGTTACTTGAACATGAAAACTTGATAATTGACATCCGTTGAGCTTTGTGAAAGTCCGGATTGGCTTATGATAAAGATTGAGAAATAGCGGTGTGTCCGTATCTGGAAGTATCTGTGTCTGACTTAGGGATTATGTGTAGAGGTATCGGTATCGGCGTGTTGTTTTAAATTTCGAGGACGAAATTTCTTAAGGAGGGGAGGATGTAAGGACCCGGAAAATTTGAGTTTTAAAATAATTATGTGAAGGTGTATTTTGAATAAATAAAATGAATTTAATGTGGTAATTATGGGATTATGACTTTAGGAACCGAGCCCGGAGTCCTTTATGTTATTTCGTACGCGTATTCTTATTTGGCTAAGTTATTGGGTGCCTTTTTGGGGATATTAAGATCAGATTTGGAGAAGGAAGGGAGCACCCCCCCTATTTGCTCCAACACTCTCTCTCACTCCCCCTTATACTCTCCTCTTCCCATTTGCCAAATCCCACTTCCTCCCTTCACCATTGTCAAATTCTTCGGAGATATAGGAACCTTGGGTCGTGCTTAGCAAGGTATCGAAGTTGGATCGTGAGTTGAAGCTCGGGAGACGTGGATTCGAGCTCGGGAGCTCCATCAAAGCTAGGGTTTCATTTCTTGGTCAAATCTTCCATTTCAAGGCTTGAGGTAGGGATTTCTACCTTGTATTATGTGTTTGTGAAGTGTTTTGGTACCTATTTCATGGTTAGATTGCTGTTTTGGAGTGGTTTGGTTCGTTGGAGAAATCTGCGATCGCGCAGTTTTTCTGCAGATCGCGTTCGGGCGTCCGGACGGGAGTCAGGGGCGTCCGGACGGCTGGCCCAGGATTTTGGACAGAGAGATGGTAAAACTGGCGTCCGGACGGGAAAGCCCGGCGTCCGGACGGAGCCGGCCCGGCGTCCGGACGGGACCGGACGGTGACCGGGCGGCCGGTTGTTTTGCGTGCCGAGTTCATTTTTATTACGTATATTACCGTGGAATGTCATTATTTGGTGTTTTGATATGAATGTAGGTCATTGGAATTGGTTGTGTATGAATGAAATGATTGTACGTGACATTGATTCTCGACTTGTCATATGTTGTTGGGAATGAAAGGATAATGAGACTAGTACCCGGAATGGGATTGTGCTAGGCGGATAATGAGACTAGTACCCGG
Organism: Arctostaphylos glauca; assembly: GCA_019985065.2. NCBI lineage: Eukaryota > Viridiplantae > Streptophyta > Magnoliopsida > Ericales > Ericaceae > Arctostaphylos > Arctostaphylos glauca. The sequence goes on from JAHSPW020000008.1 coordinate 25,457,578, forward strand.
AATGGGATCGTGCTAGGCGGATTATGAGACTAGTACCCGGAATGGGATTGTGCTAGGCGGATGATGAGACTAGTACCCGGATGGGAATGTGCTAGGAGGGGCCATGAATTGGCATTGCCTAACCTCCGTTGGGAGAAAAGTTAGGACGTAACACATATTGACTCGATGAAATTGGGATTGACGGGTAATGGGTGTGATTGATGGATAGATTGAAACCCTTGTGGGTATGTTTTGTTTTGTTGAAGGTGTTGCATTGGTATATCATGTTATATCGCGTGCCATGCATCTCACACATACATAATCTTGGCATAGATTTTCCTACTGGGCTAGTAGCTCAACCCCTCCATTTCAGGTACCGTTGCGGAGGATTAGCATGGATTGCTTGGCGTGGCATATTTTGAAAAGAATGGTGAAGAAGTTACTAGCACCTGCATGAAAATCTTTTGGGGTAGATGCACCGTAACATTATATGTATTTGGTTAACTCTAGTGGAACTTCTTATCTTTCGGAGATTTATGAATTATGTAACTTGGGCCGATGGTGCCTTTTTATCTCTTTTTATGGAGACTTTAAGGATTTAAGAGTATTACTTGGTGGTTTTTATTATACGAAATTTGGGGCGTGACAATCTATATTCAATTTTTCAATGAGCATGTTAGGCATTCGTGGTGTTTAAGGTTTTTGTAGTACCGGATACTTCACCAAGTAATTTCTATGTACCTGTGTAACTTATACCGAGCTCTATACAATCTTCGAGCTCATCGTACAATTATGATTATGTCATTTTGATGATTTCATAGCCACCTAAGTTTGCAGGACTCTATTTTAACGTAATTATCGATCATCTATTGTTGCAGGAGACGTCCTCCATGAAGAAGAAGTGTTTGATCATTGAGACATGTGATGAAAAGATTAAACTTAAATTATTTGGTATAGATGAGTTGTTTAAAATTAGAATAGAAATTGGAAACACAAATCACCTGCAATATGTGTGTGTAAAAATCATGACATGTCAATGTTATTCTATTTTGATTGCGGCTATTGACATCCCATCTGTAAGTCCTATGCGGTAAAAATAAGGGATATTGCTTCAGATCATAAAAGAAAATGATATCTTAAATATTCAAAAGGTGACCATCGATAGATTGGACAATGATATTTCTTCCTTCAACAACTGTAACTTCATCTCCCCCGACAAAAAATGCAACGATTTGGGGCATTGTTTGAAGGTTATATTGAGAATGATAATTAGCTGGTTGTTCTCTAATGATAAAATAATTTTGAACATATGAACGTTGAGCCATCGGGCGAAATGTATTTACAAATGTATTGTTTGCATCTAAGATATATTTTATCTTCTTAATAATATATTGATGTAATCTACTTGTTTTAGACATTCGATTTTCAATTTCATGATCAGCGACATATGTGTAAAGCTGCAATTTTAGTGGCCTTTGGTTTTAATGTGCTAGGAAACTTTCAATCTTATGATATATGCCACCGTGTGCACAAAAAGTATACACGCCCCTTGATCCTTAGACCAATTATTCGTCAATGTGGATACCCATAGTTTTGAAAGAGAATACATTTGCTTGCTTAGATATATTGTCTAAAATGTCACCCATCTGGAGTTTGCTCAGAAAATGATTTTCTCATCTCAGTAATAGGGCTGGTATGGATGCATACAAACTTTTCTAGATTTGCAACACAGTTCATATGTTTTATGAAGTAAGAATCGTGCACACGATGCAGACACACTATAGGTGCTAATAGTTGGGACCTCAGCACTTTGTGATATTCGTGAAAATCTTTAGCATAATTATATCGAGTCCTGTTAGTGTAAGATCGAGTAGCACTTTCCACGTGGGCAATTTGATGCTCATACAAATGTTGAATTGCAGTGGATTGATCTTCTAATTGAATATTAAAATGGATTAATTAGTCCGTGCCGTCTTTTGTTTAAGTAATGAATAACTAATTTGAGATTGGCAAATATATGAATAATAAACTTTCTAATTAAATTTTGAAACAACAAAGAAGAATATTCGTTAAATATATATGAACTACGTTGCAAATCTAGAAAAGTTATATGAGGAGTATGTTTGAAAATGTATAATTAAATTTAAAATTTTACAAATTTTACAAAAAGAAAAAAATATAAAATGCCTAAGTACAAAATTTAAGGAAATGAATGATTTGTGCATAACTAGTAACTACAACCAAGACGACACAGAAAAGTGTAAATAAAGTTGGTTGAGATTACAAAAAAAAATACCTTTTTTTGGGAAAAAGGTTGCAGTTTGCAATATGTAAATTCAAGAAACCGACTCAATTCTGTTGCCATGTGAGGCAAAAAATGAATAATTATGAAATAAATTTCGCAGTTCAATAATTAATGGTGTTCCAAAGTCCACGTCATCTGCTTCCAACACTCTAATGGAATCCACGTAAACGTGTTCTGATTACTTTTTCGAAAAAATGGGTGTTCAAACTCACAGTTGTCCCAACACAATTTTTTTTTTTTTAATAACTGAGATATTCTGTCGATTTTTGAAATTGTCCCAATTTAATGCTGATTAGTCTTCAGGACATTAAAGGTAACGACAAGCAAGGACGGAAGTACATAGCCCATGGGGTGGGCTATAGTCCAAGTGAGATTTTTTTTTTACATACAAAATTGTAATCTAAGTAATTTTAGCCCGTCCTGTTATTTGCATTTTAATAAATTTTTTAGTCCGATACATTTTTAGCTCATGGTAAGTTAAATTTCTAGTTCCGCTCTTGACGACAAGACATAATCTCTAGTAGCCCAAAATGAATAGTTTTTGTGAGATTCGACCTCATGATCTTGGAGGAAAGTCCTTTAGTCATCATCTCTCCTTTCCAACCCACTATTGGAATGGAGGTCCACATGGTTTGAAAATTTCAAAGAATGGGATGGGGGGATGATCTAAATAATTTTCTTGTTTGCGCGCAATGGGTTTTTTTCATGTGAAAAATGAAATAGCAAAGAAAGTGCATCTTTTTTGACATTTGATCGTAGTTTTTATTGAAAGTTTGATCTTTTATGATATTTAATCATGCTTAATGAACTTTTAATAAAAAATTGTGATTAAATGTCGTAGTTTTTAGTTACACCCGAATGAACCATACTTTAAAAATTATAATTAAAACATAAAAATAACGATTTTTATCTATTATTCTATTAGTGAGAAAGGAGAGATGTTTGGTTGAGAGTGGGCTAGCCTTAAAGGGGTGATGCATAAACATCTGTCGTCTAAAAAAGAGATTAATTCACATAAAAAAGATAATCCTTTTATATATTAGAATAGATTTTTAAGAAATTAAATGAAATTCAATATGCAAAATCATTATATTTTATTAGATATGATACATGTACGAATTATATTGTAAGGATCCGGAAAATACGAGTTTTAAAATAATTATTTGAAGGTTTATTTTGAGTAAATAAAATTAATTTAGTGTGTTAATTATCGGATTATGGTTATAGGAACCGAGCCCGGAGTCCCCTATGTTATTTCGTGCGCGTATCCTCACTTAGCCAATTTCGTGGGTACCCTTTTGGGAGTTAAAAAGTCAGATTTTGAGAGGGAGAGGAACTCCCCCTTTTTTTTGCTCAAGCACACTCTCTCTCACTCCCCTTGTGCTCTCATCTCCCCCTTGCCAAATCCTACCATTTTCCTTCACCATTACCCAATTTCTTGGAGAATTCGGAGTTTTGCATCGTGCTTGACAAGAAACCAAGGCCGGATCGTGGTTGAAAGCTCGGGAGGTGCGGATTCGAGCTTGGAAGCATCACCAAAGCTAGGGCTTCTTTCTTTGAGCAAGAACTTCCTCTTCAAAGCTTGAGGTAGGGATTTCTACCTTGTATTATGTGTTTGTGAAGTGTTTTGGTACATATTTCGTGGCTAGTTTGCTGTTTTGGTGTGGTTTGGTCCATTTGCGAAATCTGCGATCGCGCAGTTTTTTGCAGATCGCGTCGGGGCGTCCGGACGGGGACCATGGGCGTCCGGACGGCTGATCCAGGAAAAAACTACAGAGAGTTAGAGAATTTGACGTCCGGACGGGATCGACCGGCGTCCGGACGGAGCCTGCCCGGCGTCCGGACGGGGACCGGGCGGCCATGTGTTTTTCGTTGCTGAGTTCATCCATGTATCGTATTATGCCGTCGAATATCGTTCATTGGTAGTTTGATGAAAACGTGGACCGTTGGAAATTGTTGTGCATAGTGAAGTAACTTGAATGTGCTATGGATTCATTCCTACTTGACATACGTTGTTGTGAAAGATAAGGGTAATACTAGCCTCCTTTGGGAGATGTGCTAGGAACACTACGAGACTAGCTCCCGGTTGGGAATGTGCTAGGAAGACGCCATGAATCGGCATGATTGTCTAGCCTCCTTTGGGAGATGTGCTAGGATACGTATATGAATGTGGTTTGGCCCGGCTTGGTGCATTGTCTAGCCTCCGTTGGGAGAAGTGCTAGGGCATGATTGGCTAGCCTCCTTTGGGAGATGTGCTAGGATACACATATGAATATGGTTTGGCACAGCATGGTGCATAGTCTAGCCTCCGTTGGGAGAAGTGCTAGGGCATGACTTATCTTGATTTAGTGAGATTGTAGTTGATTGGCAAGGAATGTGAGAGACGGGTTGGATGTTGTTCGTGTGATTGTGTTTATTTATGAAAGTGATGTGTTGTTAAACCATGACCATTGTGCTTGCCATGCATCTCACATATACATAATCTCGGCATAGATTTTCCTACTGGGCTTGTAGCTCACCCCCTCCATTTCCAGGTACCGTAGCGCAGGAGTAGCATGGTTTGCTTGGCATGGCATCTTTTGACTAGATTAATGGAGGAGTTATCTAGCATCTGCATGGGCAACATTTTTGGGTAGATGTAATACAACTCCCATATGTATTTTGTTAAAGCAAGTAATACTTCGAATCTTTTGATGATCATGAATTATGTAACTTGGGCCGTTAGTGCCCCTTTGACTTTGAAATGGTATTTGAAGGAATTATGAGTATTATTTTGTGGCTTTATTATATGGAAAATTCGGGGCGTGACATATATTTTATTACACGTACGTCGATTGTGGTTTTAAATTATTCGTTCATATCCCCAGTTGATGAAGAATCGAATGAATTTTTCAGAGATATTTTTTGTGCGAACATGTCACATATAAAGCGAAGTTTGATTCGGAAGTGGAAATCTTATTGTATTTGAAAGTCGGTTCTGTTCTAAGGACGGAACCAGAAAATTCACTACATGAGGCGAATATGTATTCACTACTATTTTAATTTTTTTTAAAAATATTTAGTAGGAGCAAACTTATATACTTCATAGAAAAATTTTCTTTTTCCCATATAATAATAGAGGTTTTTTCCTATCTTGCAGGGGCTATCGCTCTTACTGGCTCCTCCCTGACTCCATCCGTACTATTGTCGAAAAAATAAAATTAGAGTAGACAAATGGTTCATTTTTTTATATTTTTATTTTTTCCAAGTAATAAAAAATTCTGGAACACTCAAAAATTTAATACCTTTAAGGGTAATTTAAATTAAGGTTCTATTTGCACGAGTAGCGTAAGTTTTCATTCTATTAAGATTTGCGAGGTATGTTTTAGTCTCAACTTCTTTATGATATTCAAAAAGGGTAAAATTGTGATGGTAAATTTATTTAATGATAAATGTAATGAGAAGATGATGAATTTGAAACATACACAAATTTGATAAGTTTTCTTTTTGTACATCTTATAATTATGGTATAATTGAACTTAATATGATAAATTTGATAATTATGAATTTGATTATTATGTTTTCATGATAAATTTATAAGAAGTAGAAAGCAATTATTTACATGGTAGAGTTTACGCTATGTTGTAAATTTGCATAGTTGATGGTAAAGCAAGAGAAAAAGAGAATTTTCAATAAATTTACTATCAGTTAGGGAAATTTACCATCACCATAACATGATAATTATGTATTTTGCATTTCGCTCCTCCATTTCAGAACATGGTAAATTTGGATATGGGAGATGGTAAATTTGATACGAACTATTCCAAATATCGTAACATGGTTATACAATATCGTGTAGAATGTAATAAATTTGATATGAACTATTTTAAATATCAGACATGTAGAATGCGATAAATTTGATACGAACTGTTTTAAATATTAGAACATGGCTATTGAATATCGTAACATGATGTCGAAAATTACATAATTATGAGACGACAGTAATACATTGACATGCAAAGATCAAGAAAGAAGAAAAAACTCTTTCAGTCCTCAAAAATCTACTGACAAATAAAAAACTTGTATTTTCAAACACTCATTCAGTCGTCATGTAACGACCCGACTTTTTAAATATTTAATAAATAATTTTGAATCATTTACTAAAATTCTTCTTCTATTTCATGGTTAATTTGATGATAATTAGTTTAGTTATTTGATCGAACGTCGTAAATTTCAAAGGCACAATTATAATGGTATGGCGCGTAACATCGGATCATTTTCTTATTCTTCATCTTTACCTAATTAACTCTACAATTATTGTCCTTATCCATCAATATTGAAAATCCAAGAGTCAAGTTCATCGTTCCATAACCATAGTCCTTTTTTTTGACCAAGTTCGCTGAGACTCTTGGATTTTTCCCTCTGACCCTCGGCATTCAATCCATTGATTTTCTCCCAAACCTCTTGATTTCATAACCTTATTGATTACAATCCTATCTTTTGGAGACTTTTGAAGTCCGACATTCATCTCACCTGAAAAAACTCAACCCTTAAGTATTCTCCCTTTGTACCTAGACATGGCTCTTTCTTTCCAAACCTCTTTTCTTAATTAAGTTCGTTCGAGCCTTTTAGCTTTCACACTCCAACCCTATAAATATGACATTTTCCTTCTCATTTTTTTCACACCCAATTAATGCGTTTTTTTTATTCGCCCACCTCCACAATATTGTTCCTAACTATTAAGCCTAATTATATAACTTTTCAAGTTATTTGTATCACAAACCTCTAACTATTTGATTTTTCGATGGTGTATCTAACGACGTTTGATCGATGTGTAACTCTAAGATGTCAGTTTTAACACGAGTATGCACATATTCAATGGTCACGATAATTGTTTGAGGTAAACCAAAAATATACTATACGCTTTTCAATCTCTAGATAATTTTATTTATATCAACTATTTGTACTCCTTTGATCATCTTGAAAATTATTGTTGAATTCTGTTTATCAAGACATGTTATAGTATATTGCATGATTGATTAGTATGGATCTGATTGGTATATGTGCAAGCCCATAGAGTCACAGTAAATTAGTTGTTATAATTGATTGCCCATCGTGAAATCAGATGTATTATTATGCGGGCCCGAGTAGCGCATATATGTTGAATTATTTTTAACCTGGGTGGCACTTGACATGTTACCGAGATGAGCCGGAGATGAGATATGTTTTTTTACTGGTTATATATGTTGTTGAAAATTATTTCGCTTTGACTTGTGATCTTTGTTTATTGATCATACTGTATTCAAGCCCTTGATTTTTCCTGTCGTATCGTATATTTCCTGTGGTTTAATATTTTTTTTAGGTATTGAAGCAGATTTAGTAGGAACCGAATTGGAGTATTTGAAGATATTATTGTATTTAAAGAGAGATCATTATTGTATAATTATATTTTTTTTTCTTGATTTTAGGACCTCCATTTGTGTATTTTTGAGAATCATTTATGTATATTCAGTTTTAGCAAGCCACTATAGTGAAATCAGTAGACACATTGCTCTTAGGAAGCAGTGCGAGAGCATCTTGGTTCGAGTCTGAGTGGCGGCATGCCATCCTCTAAAAAAGATAGAATAGATCCTATAATGAAATCAATTTATGATTTGTATTCCGTAATTAAGGGATTCCTATTTTTTTTTTAATGATATTTTAACTTTAGAACATATATTAACTCATATTACAGACTTGATTTCTTTTAAAATTGCAGAAAAACAGGGCGTTACAAATGGTATTAGAGCAGGTCCCGACTGGAAGTGTGAAGTTTCACATGAGAAAAAATATTTGAAGTTATAGAGAAAAAAAGGAATTTATTAGAGTTTGCAGGAGAACTATAGTTATGATTTTGAAGCTATTAAGATACTTAGTTTCGAGGTTGTAGAGACGATGAATTATTGAGGTTGAATTACATGACATTAAATTTCGAGGATGCAATTCTTTTAAGGGGGATAGATTGTAATGACCCGATTTTTTAAATATTTAATAAATAATTTTGAATCATTTACTAAAATTCTTTTTGTATTTCATAGTTAATTTGATGATAATTAGTTTAGTTATTCAATCGAACGACATAAATTTCTAGGTCACAAGTATGATGGTATGGCGAGTAACATCAGATCATTTTCTTGTTCTTCATCTTTACCTAATTAACTTTTCAATTCTTGTTCTTATCCATGAACATTGAAAATCCAAAACTCAAGTTCAGTCGTAAATTTCTAGGGCACAAGTATGATGGTGTGCGAGTAACATCGGATCATTTTCTTATTCTTCGTCTTTGACCAATTAACTCTTCAATTCTTGTTCTTATCCATGAACATTGAAAATTCAAAAGTCAAGTTCATCATTCCCTAACCCTAACCATTTTTCTTAACCAGGTTTGCTGAGACTCTTGGATTTTTTCCTCTAACCCTCGGTATTCATCTCTCGTTTTTCTCCCAACTTCTTGATTTCATAACTTTATTGATTACAATCTTTTGGAGACCTTTGAAGTCCGATATTCATCTCACCTGAGAAAATTTAACCCTTAAGTATTCTCCCTTTGTACGTAGATATGACTATTTCTTTCCTAATCTCTTTTCGTAATCAAGTTCGTTCAAGCCTTTTGGCTTTCACACCCCTTTGGTCCTCCCAATCCTATAAATGTGACATCATCCTTCTTATTTTTTTCACACTCACATATTGAATTATTTTTGACCTGGGTGGTGCTTGATATGTTACCGAGATAGGCTGGACACGAGATTTGTTTTTTTACGAGTTATATCTATTGTTAGAAATTGTTTCGATTTGACTTGTGATTTTCGTTTATTGATCATACTTTATTCAAGCCATTGATTCTTCCTGTCGTATAGTATGCTTTCTGTGGTTTAATATTTTTTCAGGTATTGGAGCAAATTTAGTAAGAATTGGATTGGAGTATTTGAAGATATTTTGTATTTAGAGAGATATCATCATTATATAATTATATTTTTTTCTTGATTTTAGGGCCTTCATTTGTTCATTTTTGGGACTCATTTGTGTATATTTAGAGACTTGATTTCCTTTAACGTTGTCGAGAAGCAAAGCATTACACATCAGCAAGAAAAAAACCCATTTGATTTTCCATACACATGTTTACCTGCATTCAAATACCAACATCTATATTTTTTGAGATCAAATTTACCATGTTGTTATAACCAATAGACTCTTGAAATCGTTAACATATATTCCAATCATCCGTAGTCTTTCCCGTGACCACAGACTTGATGATTAACATATTATTTGCTGACTTGGGGCGTCGTAGACTTGCTTCATACTTGACCTTCGGATCCTGCACTTCTCTCAAATCAAACTTGAAATAGAACACGGTGTTGAAATTGATGTATCCCACCACCGTTCATAACTACTTTCGCCCCTCTCTCCAAGATCTTGCTATTTTGGTTTGTTTCTAGCCTTAGTTTAGGGGTTCAACAAGAGAGGTCAATTTTTGGGTGTCAAATCATCAGTGATAATGAAATCTCGAAGTTTGGCAATCTTGGATCCTGCTGAATAAGTGGAAAATTAAAATACAGGGCAACTATGATATTTTTTAAAAGTTAGGACGAAAATATAACCCTAAAAAGAAGATGGGATAAAAAAATAGTTGATACTAATAGATATGACCAAAAATTAAATACCCCTATTTTTAACTAGAATTAATTTTTCTAGGAAACTTATCTCACAAAAATTCAATATTTTAAATAAATATTATTTTACACTACCATTAAATTATATATTTTTTATTTGTCAAATGAACGGATATGGAAGACATACTCTTTCATTTATTTCACTGTGCTATTTTTTTCTAAATTTAACTTTTTGTAACTATATTTGTGGCTGGTGAGCAGAGCCGAAGGAGATGGGAGCCTTGCTGTGCAGTTAAGTACTTTAAACGATGTTGTTTTGGAGACAAAATAGTGTTCGGGCAGCATTTTTTGCAAAAAAACGATATTGTTTTGATGTATATCACGTCTGTTGTGAGCCTAGTTACAGACAACAATGACACATCTATTAGATTTGTTTTTATATTTACTAATATCTGGTTTGCTTACTCTTACTTATCGTATTATTTATTGTTTTGCTACAACAAAATAAAGTAAGAAAAATAAGCAAATAAGCAAAATAATCACATAGGGCCTAATAAGTTTCTTGTGTTAGCGCAGGGCTAGCCCAACTCGGCCTACTGGACATAAATTATGATCCTATGCCCTATTTTGCTTATTGGACATAGAAGGGCTGATTTTTGCAGTAATTTCTACAAACCTTTTTTCTTTTTTTGAAAAGCAAAGAAAGATTATATATATAGAAAAGAAGAGAACAAGAAATCCTGATACCCATTGTTGGAAAGGTTCTAACCATGAAGTACAGGAAAAGAAGAAGATTACAAAATGATCAACTTCCAAAAGAGACCATAATTAGAAAACTCCCTTGTGATCTATTTGAAGTTCATAAAAAGATCCAAAACTCAACTCACAAAACTCCCACTCTCAATAATACCACTGGTATTGAAAATCAGTAAAGAAAGTGAGATAGAGTCCGGATTGTAAAGGCTCAGAACCCCTTGTAGCCATCTAAATCTAATATCATTTTCCACAGCATCCCATCCAGTCTTTTTCCCATTAAATTTGATTTGGTTTCTGATGAACCAAATGTGGTAAATTATAAAGGAAGGTAATGCCCACCACAAGAATTTGGTAAGCTTGTTAGAATTACTTGTAAATTTCCACCAGACCACCAAGAGAACAGTTGATTAACCGAACAAGGAGTGACCCATTTTAAGTCCCACATGTCTAACAAATTTCTCCAAATACCCCAGGATTTGTGACAATGTATCAGTAGGTGTTCTTGGGTCTCAATAGCTCCTTCACAAAATGGGCATAAAGCTTTTTGAATATCTATAATTCCTTTATCGACCAAAAGCTTACCAGTTTTAATTCCCCCTTTCCATGCCAACCAAGAAAATAATTGGACCTTAGGATGAAAAAATTTAAGCCAAACACACTTAGGGTGGGGGATCAGTAGTTGGAGAAGCATGTTCAACAGCTAAATATAGAGATTTTACTGTGAAAACTCCTCTCTTGCTCCTGGTGATCCAATCAACCGTGTCTTCCCTATTTGAGAAGGAAACTCCTGCATTAGTCCAAGTAGTTTGAATAGTGTTTAGATCCTCTTCTTCCTAAGAAAATAGATGCCTTCTGAAAAAAATGGCCTCTCTAATAGAGAATGAAGGAAATAAAGAAGCCAGTTTTTGATCCCTGTTGATAGCAGCCTGAAATAATCTGGGATATTGCACGCATAAAGGTTGGCAAGAAGTACCCCATGTATCCTTCCAGAAGCTAACAACCATACCATTTCTAACTCTAAATAGCAGTTGTTATAGAAAAGCTGAGAAAATTACGGGTTGTGAATGTTCCAGCCCTACTATACCTCTCCAAATTGGTGATCTTTATTGTAGATATCCCCCACATTAGGAAACTAATCATCATCTGGACTATTATAAATATCTGCAACTATCTTTCTCCAAAGACCATTTTTTCCCATGGCATATCTCTACCACCATTTAAGTAATAGGCGTGTATTTATTATATTAATATTCTTGATCCTTAGTCCACCTCTGTCTTTACTTGTCACCACTGTCTCCCACGTACCAAGATTGATTTTGTTGCTTTCTTTTGATCCTCCCCATAGAAATTGTCTCTGAATCCTCACTAAACCATTAGCAATAGTCATAGGTATTTTGAAGAGGGAGAGGTAATAAATAGGGAGATTTCCCAGAATTGCTTTGATTAGAACCAGCCTGCCCCTATAGGATAATAGTTACATTTTCAGGATGACAGTTTCGCTTTAACTTTGTCCATGATAGGTTTCCAAGTAATAATCCTATTTGGTTGTCTCCTAAAGGCAGGCCTAAGTATTTCAAAGGTAGTTTTGAATGTTCACATCCAAGCAAAACTGCACAATCCTTAACTTGATCTTCCTCCCAACCCACCCTGAATATTATTGATTTTCGGTAATTGATCTTCAGCCCTGAAATTCCCTCAAATCCCCTAAGAATTCTCTTGATAATAGTAATCTCTTTTAGCCCCCTTTCACTGAATAAAATGGTATCATTTGCAAATTGTAGATGTGTTAAACAGCCTACCAAAGGACCAAGCTTGCCCGCCCCGCCCACCCACCCCCTCCAAAATAAGATTAGCCTTTCTAGCTTTATGTAGTAAAAAGTTAAGTCCCTTAGCTTCTATAATATAGATGAAGGGGGATAAGGGATCCCCTGCCTCAAACCTTTTTCCATTGGGAATTGTGATGTGGGTGAGCCATTAACCAACACTGACATAAGAGGCTTTGAAAAACATGCCTTCATTCAATTAATCCATTTTAGAGGTAAACCAAAATTCTTAATCATAGAGATAATATATTCCCAATTGAGGTTGTCATAGACCCTTTCAAAATCCAATTTTATAAGTAGTCATGGACTTCTCTTTTTCTTCCATAAATGAACAATTTCATTCGCAACCAAAATTCCATCTTGAATCCCCCTTCCACTAACAAAGACTGACTGATGTTTCCCAATTAAGCAAGGTAGAATGGTAGATAACCTAGAAGACAACGCCTTGGCAAGAATTTTATACACACATCCTATCGGTAATAGCTATATAATCCCCCAAACCCAAAGGGTTGTCAACCTTAGGAATAAGAGTGATGAAATAAGAGTTAAGGCATTTAGGGATTATACCATTAGAATGGAACTCTTTGAAGAATATAAAAAACAACTCCTTGATAAAAGACCAACATTTTTTATTAAGAACATATTGAAGCCATTGGGCCTGGGCCTTTGTTGCATGCACACCTCTGTATAGCTTCCCAGATTTCTGCCCTAGAGAATTCACTAGTTAATGTATCAAGATGTACCTGTGGAATAGGCTGCATGAAAGTAGCATCTAGTCTTGCAATATTGGGTCTTGATGTCCATTGCTATGAATAGGCTTGCATGAAATAGTCAAAGGTTGCTTGTTTGATCAACATAGGATCCTCAATTGGTCTGTCCTCCCTAGAAATATAGTTCAAAGTGTTCCTCCTCTATCTGTATGCTGAAATAGTATGGAAGAATCTGGTGTTTTTGTTCCCCTTGAGGTTCCAATTTAGTCTTGATTTTTGGAGTGACATCCACTCCGGCCCAAATTTTGCTTTGACTCCAATAGACATCTCTAGCTTCCTTCTTTTCTTCAATTTCTGCATTCGTTTTTTTTTTTTTGAAAAGCAAAGATAAGAAATATATAGATAGAGATATAGGATTACAAGAAAAGACACAAGCAAGGGTTGGAGAGGGTCCAACCATCAGAGCTTAGGACCATAAACACCTAAATCAAAACAGAGCTGAAGGAAAAGAAATAGAAAAACAAGGAAACTGCAGTTAACAGATTAAGAAGCAGATCTCAAACTTCAAGCTGTAGATTCGCACCCAAGGAAAAGCCTTCCAACAACAGAGCAAAACTTTTCTCACAAACAAGCCATGACTACCACGGGATACAAGGAAGAGCAACCCAGCAAACTTCAAACTGAATACTTCATAAATTTAACTCCCGAGATGACCCCTTCAATGCACCTAGAAATAAGCTTGAAGTATTGGACATGATAATAGAGAGGGATAATTGTCATTGGAGTTTTTCTGCTGCATGAAAGCCCACTGAATCCACCTAAATTTAGTATTCAGGAACACAGTCTCCCAATTAATGGAACCTCCTTTAAAGATCAAGTTATTTCTGGTTAACCACACTGAGTACATAATCCAAGCCGGCATTGAAAACCACAAGTCTGATATAAAAGGGTTTGATTTCTTCCTGATTTTCCAACTAGACCACCATGAAAGGAGACCCTCCACTGATTTTGGGGAAACCCAATTAACCTGCCATAAAGCTAAGAAAGAGCTCCAAATCTTCCACACTTCCTTGCAATGGATAAGAAGGTGATCTTGAGATTCCAACTCCCTTCTGCAGAATTTGCAAAGAGCCTCTTGAATGCTGATAATTCCCCTGTAGCTAAGAAATTCTCCTGACTTAACTTTACCTTTCCAAGCAAGCCAAGTAAAAAATTGGACCTTAGGAGGGCAAATCTTAACCCAAACAGAAGAGGGAGGAGAAGAATAATTACTGTGCCCCTGCCGTTCTAAAATGTCATACATTGACTTGACAGAATATGAAGAAGATGAACTTCCTTTCCATATTAGAGAGTCGTCCCTGTCATTGAAACAGAGGTTAGAGTTTGCCCAGATGTTTGAGATGGAAATAAGGTCCTCATTCTCCCAACTATAGAGCCTTCTTCTAAACTGAAGGACGGCCTTTAAGGAAGAGCATCCCCTGAGATCAGCCAATTTGAGATCTCTATTGACCACAGACTGAAACAACCACTACAACAGATCGGGGTATTCCCGGCGTTTCAAAAACGCCGGGTAAAGCTGGATAAACGCCGGCGAATATTTTCCCGGCGTTTTTCCCGGCGTTTTCAAAAACGCCGGCGATGCCGCTGTCAGAAATGCTGTGCGGCGTTTTTGAAACGCCGGGAATGTTTTCCGGCGTTTTTCCCGGCGTTTAAGAAATGCCGTAAAATGGTTCTCTCACCCGGACTTGCCATAGCTTTTGCCGGGGTTCTATGAAACGCCGGGAATGGTTTCCGGCGTTTTTCCCGGCGTTTTTTAAATGTCGTAAAATGGTTGCTGATTTCCGGGGTTTTTGTAAACGCCGGGATTTATTGCCGGCGTTTTTCCCAGCGTTTGTTGAGTCGTTAAAGGCTTAGCTTTACTCCCTTTTCCGGCGTTTTATGAAACGCCGGCAATACGGTTCGGCGTTTTCCCGACATTTAATAAACGTCATAAAACGCTGATAATCTGATAAAAACGCTGGATATACATGATCTATGACAGAAAAATCATCTAATTCACGAGGCAATCAAACCTAAACCATAAATAACATCCCCAAATTGCCAAATACTAATAGCACGACGCAATCAAACATAAACCATATATTCTAACATTCCCAAATTGCCATATACATTCAAAGTCACACCCTAGCACGACGCAATCAAACATAAATCATAGATTCTAACATCCCCAAATGTCTCCAATACATCCACTCAAACGTTTCTAAAAATCCATTACACATCAAATTGTTCTTCAAAAATCAAGTCAAAAAAACACATTAGATAAACATAGAACCATCTTCAACGTGGATAAACCTGAAACCAAACAATACAACCAAATTTAGAATACACCATACATGTATTAAGAAGTTCAAAAGGTCTAAACTTTTATGCACATATATGCTAGTAAACAATTACCTTGCATTATCGAGCTCAATTTGAAGCTTTCTGCAATTTTCTTTTCTTCTTTCGGATTGACTGAATTTAAAAGAAAACATCGAGTAAGAATAACTACATAACTCCATAACCACAAACAAAAGTCATATTCTTAATATTTATAGAATGCACAGATCACTATTGGGTCTGGTTTTAACACAACAGAGATAATACCTAGCACTTCACATCAATACATGATTAAACAAGATGTCTTTATAAGCCTACGATAATACCTAGCACTTCACACAGCACAAAAACACACAAACTCTAAAGCAAAAGAATAACAGAAAAAAAAGAATTGCTTGTTCACTTAATTTCAATATATTCTGATGTGTATACAGATGTGTATCAAAAACTAACCAGCCATGCATTTTAAATGTATACAGATGTGTATTAACTCAGGAAGTCATTGTTACAACAAAGGACTAACAAATAGCCATGCATTTGCATGTACACCTAAGGTGTGCATTAACTCCGAAAGCACTCTATCATACATTATAGCATCCACAAAACAGCATGATGACAGGAGAATCTATGCGCCCACAATATCTTGGTAATGTCCACTGAATTTCAATATATTCTGAATTGCTTAACTAATTATGTCAATCAAGAGGCCCAAGTATTTGATTGAGCAAGTAATAGCTTTTTTCCAATCATTGGAATCAAAACAGGTAAGATGACATGAAAAAAGATCGAGCCTTCAAGATCTCTTGTAATGCTGTTTAATTGGCCAAGAGTTCAAGAACTGATAACATAGATAATCTGTTACCAAGAAAGAACGGATGGGTTCAACTTCTCTTTTGTAAAAAAGGCATGGAATATCATCAAGAGAGATATTACAGCAGCTGAACCTCTTTATGTAAGTAGAAGCAGCAGAATCTTACAGCAGCAGAACCTCTTTATGCATTTTGTTCAAATAAGAGCAGAAGCAGCAACAAAAATTGGTATAATCTCTTGAGCAGAAGCGGCAATCATAGTGGTTCAAGAGAGATTCAATGGCTATGGAGGTATAATCTCTTGAGTTGCCATTCTTTAAAAAAAAAAAAATATGACAGTGGTTGCATATCAGCATATTGGGAAATGGGGAGAGACAAATATGATGAGACAAATTTGATGTACCAACATCAGAATGGTCTCCTACCTCTACTGGACCAACAAACTCATTAACAGTTTCGTTGCATATCAGCATATTGGTTGAGTCTATGAGCTACTTAACACCGTGATTTATTACATAAACAATTTGCAACTGAATAGGGGAAGGGAAGATTATTGAAATGCTTAAAATTCATGCTGAAGTTCATGCTGAAGTTCGGATTTACTCATTGAAATGCTTCATATATATTAAATGAAGATTTTACGCACTTTTACCGTAATTTGAGTAAAAATATGAATAAAATTGGAGATGCTCTTATATAAACGCATACACGTACCCGAATTTACATCTACAAACAAATTAATCATATACTATGATAAAAGAGCCAGTGAAACAACAGAAAAGGGCAGCCTAATCAAGCACCACATACTGTGATATTTTCTGCCATCATATCCACAGGTTTGATTTGCAGTGATCCACTACAAATTAAATCCACATAATGTTTAAATCCACATAATGTAATTCCAAGGTTGATTGGTTGATTAACAATCCAAATTAGATAGCCATCCATTGACAAACTCTTAACTTATGTTGATATCCTAACAGCTCAACAACACACCCCTAGCCTCAGAATAAAACTATATCCCAAGATAAAGTATCCTTAGTTATTATAGTGTGGATAATGGTGATCTTGTCACTCATGAGGTTATGGGCGGCTTAAAGAATGTCTATGCAATCGGAGCTGGTAACATCCAATTCATCTGACTGTTAAAATTGGAGCACTACATCAGAGGTTATGTAATTTTGGGAAAGTTCAAATTCCATCTATAACTTGATCTCTTCATACATCAGAAGAGTTTAGACTCATAGTTATAGACTAACTAGTGTTTCGTGGTTGATATGTGATCTTAGATGACCAGCTGTGTCAGGTGGTATCTGATACGTATCGGATACGTATCGGATACGTATCGGATACTTTAAGGATACTTGGTGTATGACATGTATTGCAAATGCATTCCAATAATTCAAAAAGTATTTCCAATTTCCAAATTCTGCACACCTGAATTTCAGTAGTAGCTTGTGGATTCGGTTGTGATGGTATTGCTTGTTCCTCTTGTGAAGGTACTGCTTGTTCCTCTTGTGACGGGGGCTGTGGATCTCTCTCTTCTCCATTGACTTGGAGGCTATGAAGCGTCACTGGCCGGTGTGCACTAGAGGCATCTGGAACCTGTTAAACAAACAAGTAAATGTAGTTAAATGCGCATAAGACGAAGTTTGAAAACGGTAATAGATGAAAATGAATATTGTACATTTTCCTTAGGCAAAGACTCATCTAAGTCATCATCCGACTCCTCAATTGTGTATCCCATAAGAGCAAGGGCCTTTTTTAACTTCTCCATTGTTGATTGCAACTTCATAAATTGTTTTTGGTCAACTGGAGTTTGGGATGATGTCAAATTCGGCTTATTGGCAGCAAGCTGTGTTGGAGTGACTCCTAAGCCACACCCTCGAACACGCCCGTTACGCTCCGGTCCTATAGCTTTGGCGAACATTTCATCCTCTGACATTGAAGTTGAATTACACTCAGCTTGCAACTCCCTGAGCTTGTCCTATAACATAGTTATGGAAACTATACCATCATATCACATAATAAGATCAATGTAGAAGATAACCAAACTACATAATGAACAAATCAAATTACCAAAATATTTCCTGTTTCGTTATTAACCGGTCCACCATTTTTCCCCGTATGTGTCTTGATAAACACATCCACACGTGTTGGATTTTTCCCCGCATCTTTCTCCTATCATCCATTAATGCATGTTAAAAGAAAAAAATCACATGCCAAACTAGTATACACAATAACACGAAGTAAACAAGTGATATCTCTTAAACCTTTCGCTCAACCACACAATGCGGTGTCCGTCCAGTCGTGCTTATAAGTGTTTGAGATTTTCTAACACTCTAATTTGTCTTACTCTTCTCCTATCAAAAGCAATAATATAACAATATCAAAAATTGTTCAACCATACTCCTAAGTATACATTGTTCACTTACCTGTATGTTTGTATCAGTACTCCAATAGTAGACCAAACACCGCCATTGTTGCTCCATAACTCTAGGAGGTCTATGAGATAGTCTGTCAGCATCATTACCGTATGGCAAATATCCCTTCTTTTTTGTTTCATATTTCCAATACTGCCATTTCTTTCCAAGTGATTGCATAAACCATTTTTCCATAGAGTCATCAGCAGTTGTATGAGCCTACAACACATGACATAACATCAAAGAAGGAAAGAAAAAAGAACATGTCTTCTTCTTTAAAAAAAAAAAAACATGTACCGTTTACCTTAATTTCTTCCCATACTCTCTTCTTGTAGTGTGCAGGAACATATCGCCAGTCCTTATAGTGCAATGGTAGAAGGGAACCATCCCTCGCTAACACCCCCATTTGAGTGGCAAGGATAGATCTGTCATCCATTATAGGTTGTCCTTTTTCATTTAAGACAATCACTATCTTTTCTTTATTCTTAGTCCATGATGCATGCATCAACGAGGGACCCCTCCGTCGGGCGTGCGATGAAGTAGTACCTAAAGAGTATATCATGTAGAACTTAGATAAAGAAGTAGGCAAAAAGTTGTAAAAGAGTCAGAGAGAATCAGAGATGAGGTAAAAGAGGGCCATGTTTATAGCCATATACATTGGGGTTGCTTGCTTCACTACTGGAAAGAAAGAAACATAATCGCTAAGTAAACTATATCTTCTTTGTGTCTCGTTTTTTGGGAAGAATATGCCAATACGATCTTATTATTATTTTTTTTTTTGCTTAGCAAAAAGAAAGGATTTTATTAATCTTTGAATAGTAACTACAGTAATTTGGCAAGAAACCAACTAGGAGAAGTAGACCAAGAAAAATACAAAGCAACTATTGCCAGAGAAAATTCTACAGTTCACAAGCACTTGGTGGGCATCAGAATGCCCACAAAAGGGAGAGGACCCTGGCAAAAAGACGGCTTAAAACCATCCACTCCCAATTTTACTATCATACCCATTATTGTAGCTTAGCTAGTCTTCCACTCCATGGTGGTTATAATCATCTGCCTCTTGGAATTCAAGCTCATTCAATGATCCATAAACCCTCTTACTTAACAAATTCATCTGGGTCAGGGGGTATTTATGGAAATAATGGAGGGTTAAGGCTTCCTATTCTTCAACAACCAGCTATAGGGAAATTAGCAGCAGAGAGTACTTACCATGGAAGTGCAGCAGAGAGTACTTACCATGGGTGGGCAGGTGGTGGTGGGAGATTGAAGACTAATCAAGATGAGATGAAGCAGAAGCTTGATTTGTCCCTCAAGCTCTAAGTACCTTTCTAGAAATTTTCTTATAGTTGTTGTATAATCATCCTGGTTTGTTTTGAGAAATTTGGTTTTTGTTTGTTCTTGACTGGGAATCATTTAGATAGTAATTCTTGTATATTAGATGATTGTAGAGACATAACAAAACAATCTGGCGCCACTGATGGCATAGTGGTAAGAAACCAGTGGCCAAGGCTTAACGAGCATGAGTCTCCTGAATTTGTCTCACCCAATAGACTGAACTACTGCCCTCCTAATCACCAAACTAGCAAAGAGGGGAGGTGGACTGTGTACACACCAAAGTGCATAGATTCGGACAAATATGTTATCAAGACTTTGTTGGTTTGCTTATTCACTCACTTTGAAACAGCACTGAACAAGAGCAACATGTTCTTAAATAAGGCTATGTCTATGTACAAGTTTGAGTTCAAGATGTTTCCAAGTGTTGAACCGTTCTCTGGTCCTACACAGTCAATGATTCTAACATTAACTATGTCACGCCAACACATACGCATAAACATATATCAGGCAAAGTTATGTATTGCGTGCACACAAATACACACATATATGGATAACACTAATAAAAATCATAATTAGATCGTTCTTGATAGTGTGGTTAGAATGCAGCAGATAAAAGTAAGTAATGTACAGACACAGATGTCCGAATACAAACTTAAACAGATACAGTAAGATATGTAAATTATTACCAGCTCCTGAAGACGAATCCCCTGAAAGTGGTAGATTATCGTCTTGGGAAGACGAGCTGAGGATGCTTCCAAGTGGGTACCAAGTACGTGGTGGCTCGGGTATCCTTCCTGGCTCAATAGGATCGTCCATCATATCGGTACGTCTTCGAGACATTGGAACCTCTAACATAACAAAACAATTATTGTACATTGAAACATAAAAGAGACAACTAAAAATTTCTACGGAAAATGAATAAGACATTAATTAAACAACGAAAAGGCATCAAATCAAAATGATATTAACTAAAGTCTATCCCATTCTTGCAATCTAATACTCCCTTAATTACAACCTAAACATCATCATCTACTGGATCATCTATGTGGTCATCTACTGTTAGGCCAGGTAAGTCATCTCTAATCCACATGTTATCCTCATCACGAGTGTCGGTTGCATCATCCAGTTCTTGCTGACAAATTCCATCTACTTCAATGTCTGCAACGAGGCCATCTCCGTTTTGTCCGGATTCATACAAGTCTCTGGGTTTCATTCTGATTACAATGCTCCAATCTTCTTTGGTTGGATCTTGCACATAAAAAACTTGTTGGGCTTGAGATGCTAGTATGAATGGTTCATTGGAGGCATGTTCTGTCGTATATAGCAAACGATCGAAACAGACAAGTGTGAAGCCAAATTCATCATGCGGTATTAGGCCACGATTGTTATCAATCCATTCACAATTGAATAACACATATTTTCGGTTGTGTGTATAATACAACTCCACCATGTCTGTGATCTTTCCGTAATACGTAACATCTCCTTCTTGAGGATTCACATCTCTCGCACTTGAATAACTACTAGTCTTCGCCTTCAACATAACTCCACTGTTTTGTGTTTTTCTTTTTCTCTCCCGATCTTTAGTGTGGTATCTAACCCCATTGAAGATGAATCCTTTAAATCTAGTGGCTATTTGACGAGGACCCACAGCTAGATCTGCAATCTCATCTGGCACTTGTTCAAACCCCTCAAGTTGTAACTTATGAACCTAGGAGACAATAAAGTAATTTCAGCTTAAGATGTAGTGTTCTTATCAAGAATGTAATCGCATAATACTGTAAATACAAAGCTTACATAGTTTTGGAACCAAACGGGAAACACTTCATGGTGAAGGCGTTCAAGCCCACGATCCCTAATCCGGCGATTACTTTGCCTTATGACCTCAAGGTGCTTCCTACAATATAGAGCTAATTATTGAGTATCCATTAGATAGATAATAGTGGAAAGAAAAGAATCAAGTATCTTACTCTCTATATGGAATGGTCGAATCGGTGTTAAATAAGATATATCGATGAGCTTGTGCCTTTTGTATAAGACTAAGAGAAAACACCTCTTCTTTTCCTAGAGGACGACCTCCGACTTGACCCACATCGCCTCCGTCGTAATTCCTCATAGGTCGATTTAACTTTGATTCAACATCATCCAAGTACCTAGAACAGAATGTCATGCATTCTTCAACGAAATATCCTTCTGCAATGGAGCCTTCTGGGCGAGCTCGATTACGCACATATGACTTAAGTGTCATAAGATACCTATACATAATACATTAAATTGTTCAAGTATAAGAATAAACTAGTAAATTGAATAGTAAATAAGGCATAAAAAGGACAAAACCTTTCGATATAATACATCCACCGGTATCGCACGGGGCCACCAATCTTTGCCTCTTCAACCAAATGAATAGGTAAGTGCTCCATTATGTCGAAAAATGAGGGAGGGAAGATTTTTTCAAGCTGACATAAAGTGAGCGCTATTCGAGATTGAAGGTGATCCAACTCATCAACTTTCAGAACTTTGGAACTCAATTGCCGAAAGAAATTACAAAGCTCTACTAATGGCCTACTCACTTTCTTAGGAAGTGTTCTACTTAATGCTATTGGAAGCAATTGGTCCATTAATATATGACTGTCATGACTCTTTAGTCCAAATATGGTGCGCTGCTTTACATTGACACAACGAGAAATGTTAGAAGCATAGCCATCTGGGACTTTCACATTTTTCAAAAACTTGCAAATCATAGTCTTCTCACTATTATTCATTGCAAAGCATGCATGAGGCAAATAAATTTTACCGCCAACTTGTTGCTGGGGATGCATCGCCTTGCGAATGCCCCGTTCTTGAAGGTCACGACGCGCATTTAAATTGTCTTTGCCTTTGCCTTCAAGATTCATTATCGTCCCCAACACATTGTCACAAATATTTTTCTGAATATGCATCAAATCAAGACAGTGTCGAAGTGAATTATTCTCCCAATATGGTAGATCAAAGAAAATGCTCTTCTTCTTCCAATTACCTTGCAAAGTATCTTCCTCAATATCGTCTTCATCATGTGTCCTTTTTCTCTTTCTAACATGTAAATTCTCATCACCTTTCTTTCCAAATTTGTTAACATAGTTTGAGGGAAACATTGCTAACACTTCAGACCCAGATAAACGAGTTGGACAAGCATCAAACTCAGTCTTTCCATCAAAAGACATGCGCTCAAATCGAAATTTATGATCCCGATCCAACCATCTTCGATGACCCAAATAACATATCTTCTTCCCATGAACCAACCAACTTGAACACGTGTTAACATGACATACTGGACAAGCAAGAAGACCCTTCGTACTCCAACCTGACAACATAGCATATGCAGGAAAATCATTTATCGTCCACAATAACAATGCACGCATTTTGAACATCTCATTGCCTAGTGCATCATAAGTGTCAACACCTTTGTCCCACAACTCCTTTAACTCGTCTACTATCAGGCTCAAGTATACATCAATATCATTTCCAGGAGACTTTGGGCCGTCAATAAGTAATGTCAACATCATGTACGGTTGTTTCATGCATAACCAAGGTGGTAAATTATACGTCATCATTACAACAGGCCACGTACTATGAGAAATGTTCATTGTACGAAATGGGTTAAAACCATCAGATGCTAACCCAAGCCTAACATTGCGAGGGTCCTTAGCAAAATCTGGGTAGAGGTTATCGAAATGTTTCCATAAACCAGAATCAACCGGATGGCATGATGTGCCAGTAGGAGACGCGTTCTCTGCATGCCATCTCATCAAGCCGGCCGTCTTTGTTGACGTGAATAACCTTTTTAACTTAGGGATCAATGGAAAGTACCGAACAATCTTCTGCGGGACTTTGCCTTCTTTTTTAGGCCCATCTGTTTGCTCATCTGATTGTTTGAATCTAGGACTATGACAAACTTTGCAATCAACCCGATTTATATTTTCCCCCCAATATACCATACAATCTTTAGGGCATGCGTGAATCTTATGGTAATCAAGTCCCAAACCCCCCAAAAGTTTTCTGCACCCATTGAAAGAATCAGGCAATAATTCACCGACAGGAAAGGCGTCCTTTAATAATTTGAGCAACATAGTAAACGACTTGTTACTCCACCCAGACAAGCATTTAATGTGCATTAATAGCACAACAAAGGAAAGCAAAGAGAACTTCTGACACCCTGGGTACAACTCTTGCTCAGCTTCCTTTAAGAGCTTAAAAAACTTAGTAGTTTCTTCGTCTGGACCATGTACAACAGCCGGGGGTGGATCAATATTTATATCTTGGGCATGAATCGGTGGAATTCCAAATGCATCACGTATCATTTCTTCCATATCATTTTGTCCATCAAAATTACCATGGCCAACATTATCGATATCACGATCTCTAGGTTGTGATCTTTCCCCATGGAAAATCCAAACAGTGTAACTCGAACAAAATCCATTCACAACAAGATGATCCTTTACTATTTGTATCTTCTTTCTACACATATTCTTACAATTCTTACATGGACACGAGATTTCTGTTTCGCCAACTTGAATGTCCTTACATGCAAATGCCATAAAATCTATTAACCCCTGTAGATATCTTGGATCAACCCTACTCAAATTCATCCAACTCTTATCCATGTTTGTTTCCATAAACACGACTCTGGAAAAAGAAGACGTAAAATAAATCCAACATAACATTAGTAATAGGTTTCTTGTACGTTGATAATGATTAACTTACCTAATCGATATAGAATGTAAGTTCATTCAACAAATAGAATTGAGTTGGCCACATTCAAAAATCGAATTTTATCACCTACATCTCACTTCCTTGATTACATGTCAAATTTTAGCACCTACATCTAACAGAAAATCAAAAAACGCGTCTATTGACTACATGTTAGTTTCATATCACCTTGAATTTTGGGGGCACAATTCTTGTAGCCACTGTTTACATGGTGTGTTCTTTTTATTTTATTTTGGGCTACTGTGACTATTTGGTGGAAAAAACAAATAGAACAAACACAAGTTGGTTTATTATACTTGTTGGCTAAACAATAAATTTTCTTTCTCATTCTTGTAACTTCAAGTGATTTTGGTTAAATTGATAGAGAAGTTAATTATGGGCCAATAAGGAAAGAAGGAAGGGGTTAGTGGTAATACATAACCTGAGGAAAAAAAACAAATAGGCTCTTAGTGTCGTGTGAAACCAACAAAAGTGATTGCCCATCCCCAACCCTAAAAACCAACCCAACCACTTTCTTATTCCCCCAATTTTCTTATCCTCCTTTAAAATCTTCTTTCAGACTTCTCCCTATTGTATTTGATGTTCAAGAGTTTCCAGCTACTCAAAATCCACCACTACAACAAATAGATAGGAAGTAAATAAAGCAAAAAATAAGGAGTTTTCTAGAGAAGTTTCATATAACCATTTCATAACCATGTTGATAACATGAATGTTACTGGGGCCATATGTATTGTCTTGACAAAAATAATAACAATGGGAGCTATGCAGGGAGCTAGTCTTCAGTTGAGTTGTGGAGGTATTT
Organism: Arctostaphylos glauca; assembly: GCA_019985065.2. Taxonomy (NCBI): domain Eukaryota; kingdom Viridiplantae; phylum Streptophyta; class Magnoliopsida; order Ericales; family Ericaceae; genus Arctostaphylos; species Arctostaphylos glauca. The sequence continues at coordinate 25,483,270 of JAHSPW020000008.1, forward strand.
TCCACTTCAGAAACTAGCTTACTAATAGGATCTGATCCTCTGTTTTTGAAATACTCCATAGGAAAGGAAAAAAAAAGGCTGACATAAACAAGTTTATGGATTTGGTGCTTCTTTTATCAAGCTTTAGTACTGGAGAAAAAAGATTAATATATGCTCTCCCTATTGTATTTGAAATTCAGCTAAAATAATTAATCTATGTTCTCTCTTTTTTTTTATGAATGTGAGCCCATAAATACCCATAATGCGGAATAAAACAAACGATTAAGCACAAAACAAGGGAAAATCAGCCATCTAAACAAACATTCAGCACAAAACAAGGGGAAAATCAGCCATCTAAACAAACGATTCAGCACAAAACAAGGGGAAAATCAGCCATCTAAACAAACATTCAGCACAAAACAAGGGGAAAGTCAGCCATCTAAACAAACATTCAGCACAAAACGAATCAGCACAAAACGATTCAGCCATTACTCATCACAAAACAAGGGGGAAAAAATCAGCAGACCGAGAGAGAGAGAGAGAGAGAGAGATCGCGAATGAGAGGCAGAGGGAAGGACCGAGAGAGAGAGATCGCGAGAGAGAAACAGAGATTGCGAGAGAGAGAGAAACAGAGATCAGACCGCGAATACCTGAGCAGACGCCGACACCGGAGGACGGCCAGCAGCAGAACGGCGGCAGAGGGAGTGTCAACAGCAGCAGAACGGCTCTTAGGTTTTGGAGGAAGACGCTGGTTTTGGCCGAACGTGGGTTTAGAAAAATGGGGGGAAACGGGAATGATTTTGGGAAGGGGGGGGAATAAATTAGGTTTTGGAGGCAGACGCTGGTTTTGGCCGTGGGTTTAGAAAAATGGGGGCCAATTTGGTAGAAGTTAAGGAGAGAGAAAAAAAGAGAAAAAAAGAGTATTTTTGGCATTTTTTAAAAAACGCGGGGAATTAAATGCGGGGAAAAATCTGATTTGTTGTAGTGAACCTAGGGAAGTGGGTATGTAGAGGAAGGTGAGAAGAGCTCCAAGCATGATTCCAGAAATAGATATTGATACCATTGCCAACCTTAAAAGCCAAGTTGTTTGAATAACACAAAAAAGAACAAGGGTTCTGATGCATTACCTTGATGATCCCTTTCCATATAGAAGAAAAATTAAAGCTCCCCCCTTCATTTGGAAACCAAGCAACAGAAGGAATATGATATACATCACAGATAACTAGCCTCCATAAGCTTAGTTTGTCAACACTAAATCTCCACCACCATTTGATAAGCAAAGACATATTCAAAGTTTTCAGAGACTTAATCCCTAGGCCCCCTTGTTGTTTTGGAAGAATGGAAGTGTCCCACTTGACTAGGGTCAAATTGTTGGTACCTGAGGATCCTCCCCACAAAAAATTCCTTTGTAACCTACTAAGGATCCTAGCCACAGCAGTTGGCATCTTGAATAATGATAAATTTCTGCATTCGTAATATTGCCTTCTTCAGCTTGCAATTTCTACAACTTAACTAAGTCACGGACTTGGTGCTATTTCTACAAATACAGCAAGATCTAGTGCGTGCTAACATGAAGTTATTTTATCATTCCAAAAATTGTCCAAATAGTTGAGCAGTATTTGGAGCGCTAAAACGACACCGTCTTAGCACGTTGCATACCTAGTTGTGCACAGTGCACAACGATTCATTTTGCATTGGGTGATTCCACAGTGTGTCTACTTCGATATACGAGTTGATTATTTTTTGAGGTTTGATTTGCAAACAATACATGCAAAAAAGTTATCTTAATTTCCACATGGGATGCTTGTCCTTGTTCAAAATTTCCATCCACAATTTTAGATGAAGAAAAAAATGATTTGATCGAACACTTACTAATACTTGATTTACTTTTTGTTTTGTGTGTGTGTGTGTGCAGAAATCAAGCCGCACAGAATGTTTGACTCTATGATTGAATAGTAAGCCCCTTGGGAGAGCTTTAGTGCAACTTCCTATAGTGAATGCGGGCGAAATGATAAGGTTTTGTCTGGTTTGACCTCAAAACTACAGTATTTTAATTCTATCTATTTTGATAACAATTTGCGTTATCAGTTAAAACGATGTAGTTTTAAGGACAAATCGGATAAAATTATGTCATTCTATCCGCACTACATGTGTACTGTAGAAAATTGCATTACATCCTCCTCGAGTCCATGCAAAGTGGTTAATTCACCAACATTTTGAGTAAATGAACAAAACAACACTCTCTTAGAGTCGGACTAATTTTTTGAATTTGCTTCGGTAACGGAAGGAGTAATACGGGGTACCGGAATCAATATCAGGATAGATGGAAGAATAATACATTTATTCTACAAAGACATTGGGCGGAGTCCCGTGGCCTAAGCCCGCCTGAGGTCCGTGGGTCGTAGGTCGTGGGCTTAGGCCTGGGCTTACTCTTGGGTTTAGGACTTGGAGCCCTAAAGTCTGTCTTATCTTTTTACTACAAAGATATTGGGCTATTTTGGGCTAGAGTTCAATTCAAATTGCAATTATTGCAGTCCAACCTATTGCTCCAGTCTATAGCTCGTAGCGAAACACTCAAGTGTCTCTTCAAATTTCTCACAAGTCTGCAACAATCTTCAAGACTGCAACACTTTTTTAGCTTAATGGGTGCAATTGGATCCAGAATTCAATCTAAAATTGATGGAGCAATTCAATTTGATCATCTAATTGAAAGGTCTCCTATGTGTATGTATACATTGAGGTGTTGTTTTAATTTCTACACAGAAAATTCGTGACCTCTCTTCAACATCTAAGAAATCCAATACTTCTGTTTTTCATGTTTTGGTCTAGTGCGAGAGGGTACACCGCAGTTAGTTCACCATGCAATTGAAATTGTGCTACTACAACTATTCAATTATTATATTCTGGGAGATGAACGTTTGATGCAACCTCCAGCACTCTGGTGAGACGATGAATTCATCTTAAGGCTATTGTGTTATCATATAGGTCCCAGTATTCATAATCTGTTTCTTTTTCCATTGAAATTGCAATTTTTAGTTATTTTGATTGTTTATAAATTTCATATCATGTCTGTAATTTTCATAATTAAATTCTTAATTATTTATTTTTTCAGCACTATTTTCCTACAATACGGTTATATCATATGCAGCTTGAAAAAATGAGTTTCCAAGACTTATCTTCTTTCTACTCAAAAGATACTTTGGTTAGTGAAGTTGGTGACCCGTTCTCGTCCTATATAATATTGTATGTTTTGGCCACGCAAACCTAAAGAATTTTCCATAGGTTGTACATATTTGCATTAATGCAGGACGAACACAGGTAATTATGAAATTCTATTAAGCTAATAGAATGATATTTTAGCCAAACGATCTCCCATAATTCAATAATCTGATTATACTCTTAAAATACTAAACATATTTGTAATTTATTTTCTCACATTTTTACCAAATACTTGTAAATCTTTCATAATCCAAATTTTCTAATTTTTTAAAATAATCACTTTCAAACACCCATTTGTTTTCGTTGGAGAACTACTACATCAAAACTGCTCCAGTATCCAGATGCGTTTTTCAGAGATCTAGAGAGAGAAAGAGACTAGTAGTAGTGTGTGAATCTTCATTAGGTAAAAGGGACAGCACAGAGAGCGTTGGCTTGATAAAAATATAGCATAGTTTAAGCAAAAATGGTGTCCTTTTTCGTGTACAATTCCTAGATAGCTACCAATATATAGGCTACTGAATCCCACTAGGGTGATTAAGGATTTGCCTCCTAATATCACGAGATCTAATTTCACCAGAATCATTCGTTTAGGACTACTAGAGTTATGTCCGGTCGATACCTTCAGGACTTCGAAAACTAATCGTTGTTAGGTTGAGTAACGACAAAGCCAACCAGATACCTCGGTTATAAAAAAAAATATCGGCTGTCGAGATGTGTGTCAGTTAACAATCAAACACTGGCCACCATATAAATTTGGAACCCTTCTCCATGGTAGAGTTAGGTTATGTTTTATGTGAAATCCTATAAAAATACTATTTTACCCTTACTTTTGATTTAGGTGGCAAGTAAAATTTAAAATGAAGAACATTATTGGAAAGTTAAAGTTTTTATAGTGTAATAATTATGTCTCTTTAATAAGTTGGATTCTCAAATTAGACAAACAAATTGGGACGGAGGAAATATATTTTTGTGTAAAAAGTAGAATTAATGGGCTCCTCTTTGATACTGCGTACAAACTTTAGATTAGATTCGAAAGCTTATAAAAATTTTGGCTAGGTATAAGGCATGTATAGCAAAACTGGAATTTTTTTTGATCGGCAAACCTGGAAATTACACCATCTAAAAATTCGTTTCTTACCCCGAAAATGGCGTAACATCTTGGTTTCCTCCAGTTCCTCCATTTAAAAATATAATGAAAAGACCAATTTGTCATATATATGATCTACAAATATCACAAATAATCATGCTACTGGTTGATTTCTGGTTAACCCCCAGGTGCTCGAATCTCGTGTGACAGATGATAGGCCGGTTCTCTAGAGTGCCAACATAGTTGGGACATGGGTTCATTCGCCGTGATGCCTCATGCCTAGTTCTCTATAATCTTTGTACTATCCATCAAAGATTAATAAAATGTTGTTTTTCTATCAAAAAAAGAAAAGAAAGAAGAGAAAACAAAAGACTCAAAACAATAACTACAAAACCCTAAAGATGCATATAAACAGGAATAATAAACTTCTTCAGGATAAATCCAACTTGACAACATTTGTATTTGAAGCAGAAGAACACATACTTATTTAGATCATATATATATATAGACTTTGCGATTTTCTTAGCTTCAAACTATCTCAACACCAATATAACTATAAACCTACACCATATTCGGAGCGTTGGTTGAAGACATCGCAGGCCTCCAAGAGTCTGCTACAGATTTGAAATTCTGCAAATTTAGAACAGCTAACGTTATTCAGATGATATAAGACAGGGTCCTGCAAATTTAAGGTATTTTTTTCTTTCTTTTTTTAGGGTTCTTGAGGTAAATACTTACATCTTTTGAAAGTTCTTGCCCATCACTGAAAATTTGGAGATGTCTTCAGATCAGATCTCATGGACTTCTCTCTTGTTCTCTCCCTTGCTCTTTCTCTTGCCCTTGTCCTAGCCTCTCTTGATAGAAGATGGTCAAATGCAGCCCTACCTTGCTGTTTGACCTTTTTACCCCTGCTCACACTCTTTATTTCCTTCCTCTTAGAAACTACCCCATTATAATTAGTACCTTCATGGGTACCTGATACTACTTCACATTCAGTGGTTGAAGACCAAGTACTAGTCTTTACACCACTTCTTGAGCTGTTTTTCACCTTGTTGTTCATCAGGTCCTTAATTGCGGTTTTTGAGTGTGTAAGCAACCAATCAATAGTTTTGCTTGGTTTCTCAAACCCTAGCATGTCTTGAAGATCGAAAAACTTACGAGAAATCTCAATCGAAAGCCTTACTCTCCGATCCCTTAGCCCTTGCGCCGTATAAATCTTCCTCCGCCTGTCTTTATTCTTCAGTATCATACTTTTTGGACCAAAATGGTCTCCATTTAGTCCATTTCCCTCTTGGTTTGTTATCTTAGCCTTGTTTGAAACTGCTATGCCAATTACGGTTTCGCTGGCCGGAAGAAAGTCAGTCATGAGTAGATCCGGGTGGTGGTGTTGGTAGTCGAGGAAAATCTCGGGTCCATCGAGGCCGAGGGGAGGAGGAGGGGGAGAGGGGTGGTAGGATGGAGAAAGGTATGGGAAAAGATCTGCATAGCTGGTTGAAGAGAACATTTGTAATTAGCTAGCAAGTCAAATTTGTGCTAGAAATTAAAACCCTAGCTTAGAAAACAATGGCACAACTACTGATAAATATATAGATATTATACATACGTAATTAAAGTTGTTAAGAAAAGGAACGTACATATCTTGTTTCCCGTTCCAGATACAAGGCAAGGCAGCGGAACCCACATCCACAAATGCATTTGAGACCCCATTCACTTGTCTAGATGTGGAGAGAAATGAGATAGGGTTGCTGTTTGATTGACCAAAAGGCACTACTAAACTCTCTGAACCTGGATGAAAAATACCCCTTTGTTTTCATGATAGAGAGAGAGAGATAGAGAGATGGATGGAGGTGGGGGGAAGCTAGGGAAGGGGGATGAGACTGGGATTTGATAGATAAGTGGATCTATTTGTTGGAGTGTCAATTATATATTGCAGAAAAAATGAGAATGGGATTTGATAGATTAGTGGATCTATCTGTTGCAGTATCAATTGCAGAAAAAAGAAATGGTGTGTTTCCTTTAACTTGGGCCAAAATATATATTTTCTTTTTTGATCTGAGGAAGAAATTTCATTAAATGATCAATATATATAAATTTAAAAGAGGTTATAAGAGCTAAAAAATTAGGTAAAACAAACACATCCTAGCTATGTTGCCACCCGACCTTAGACCACAAGAAGGAAAAGGAAAGGCTCACTGGATGTGAAACACTAGTACAACTCCACATGGGAGAGACACTAGTGGTCACCCTTTCTATTGTAAGTCCTACATGAAGATGTATCCTAATACATTTTTTTTTTGAAAAGCTAAGAAAACAGTTGCATATATTGATAAGAAGGATCACAAACACGAAGCGCCATTACACGGTTGTGGAGATCTCAACCAAGGAAGCTAAAAGCCAACAAACAACGTTAACAATAAGTACATGAACAAGAAGATAGTGTCCTCGAAAATGAAAAAATAAACTCTAATCCAAGCCCGAAGACTCATCCAGTAAACCAGCAAAAACAGCAGCGAATTAGTCAGAAAATACAAACTGCCCAAATCCTCCTACTCCTGGCCCATAATCTGTCCTCAGGATTCCTATTCGCCAAACCACCTACTCTTGCTTTCCCGGACGGCGTGGATTGTTTGGTCGAAAATCATAAATTGGTGGGATGTTCAATGGGTTTGCCCTAATTCAGTGTTCTCTGTATGCGAATGGTGGTTGTCGATTAGGTGGCCAAAATTGGAGAAATTGATGTGGGATGCAACACTGCTTGCTGTTCTTTGGACCTTATGGATGGCTAGGAATAACTACATCTTCAGTAATAAAGAGATCGACATTGGAGAAGTGGTTGTTTCGATTCAAAGGAAAGTGGCAAGATGGGTCAAGGCAAAAGTGGATTTACAAGGTATTAGAGAGGATGACTTCATTAGAAATTTTCAGGGGGTGAGAAGAATCAGGGACTAAGTTTCACCTAATAGCGGTAGGCAGGACGAAGCGTATACTCGGCTGATGATGGCAATGGATGATGAAAGCTGTGTGGATTGAATGGGTGATGCTGTGGTTATTTTTGACTCAGGGTATAGCCTACTAATTGTTTCTCCATGTATTGGAGAAGTCAGGGTTTGGATCCTTTATAGTTTTGTGGTATTTGCTTATGTTTCTTCGCTTCTTTTGGTTGGCTCCTTGTGAACCATTGGAAGCGGTTGTACTCCTTTTCTCTTTCAATATATTTTCTTTGCCGAGCAAAAAAAAAAAAAAACAGCAGCAAATTACACTTAGATTCTGAAATTTACCAATCTAACCACACTTCTTGTTGTATTACATAGGAAGTCATTGATTGAGCAGAGTTTTTCCGAGTGACAATGTGTTAGCCAAAATGCCAACCTCAGCTTGATCATCTCCCACAGAGCCTCCCAATCAACTGCGTTTTCATTGAAGAGCCCTAACGATTACTCGTCTAAATTACTTTATTTCATAATTCATTTCATGCGTAATTTTATTCAACTTATTTTGATTTGTGTATGTTCAACACTGACCCATACCTTGGAGGTCTAATGGCCGACTAATGGAGGTCTGATAATTCTCCACCACGTTGCCTCTCTTCAATTTGTTTGGGTTGATGTTTATTTCGATTGTTAAGTGCAATGAATGTTCTTCCTTGTGAAGTTTTGAGATTTAGATTGAAAAAAAAAAAGGTATTCTTTGGGTGCTTTTTCCTGAGATTGAAAAAAATGGTAGTTGTGGATTTGTTTATAAATTGGGGTCTATAAAAATTTCTTTCAAAATCTAGTTATTCTTTAGGTCTCATGGCTTAGATCACAAAAGTGCATACTGGGTGGGGCATGGCTCAATTTTGCACATAATAGAGAATTTGAATAGTGGCTGCAATTAAAAGGCAACGTGATCTTAGCATTAATTCTTATCCTAGTATTATTGTATTTTTAATCACAACCACTGAAATCAATGACTCAATTTTTGACGCAACATCTCAGCCATTGATTTCAATGGCTGGGATTAAAAGTGCAATATTTTCAAATTACAATTCCTCCAAATATATAAGTCTAGGAAAGAAAAAAAAAACATAAATCACAATTTCCAAATGAACTCTCTCTCTCTCTCTCTCTCTCTCTCTCTCTCTCTCTCTCTCTCTCTCTCTCTCTTTTAGATTTTTCATCCAGTTTGGCCATAACCCAGATCCCAAAGTCTTATGTGTCGCTGTTAAGTGGTTTGATTGAACGATTGACCATAGAGCAATGCTAGGATTCTAGAATAGAATCTCAGAAATACTGAGGTGGCAATTCCCCATTCATCTCTTACACACACAACACTTGCAACACCCATCCGCTCTTGGACACTTGTACATTCTTGGACACTTCGGGAATTCTGTTATGGAATCCTAGTATTTTTCTTGACCATATGAGTTTTTGCTGACTGTTCCTTCATTTGGATGAATGAAAACTTGTGAAGTTTATGAGAGTACTATGAGATAAATGGGATTGACTTCACTCCATTAGTTGTCCCTAACGCTATGTTTAGGTAAACATACGTACAACTCCATGTTATTTGTCCATGCTTGTTTGAGACATAAGGAGTCGGACTAGGTCATAAAGCAAAGCAATCTTGTCCAAAAAATTTCAAGACTCATAAGAAATAAAAAGAAATGCTGTGACTATTGAACAAGAAATGCCGTATCCAGCACCTAATCACAGTTTCATACAAAAAAATACTATCTATTAAACAACTAAATTTTTTAGTCTTCGGCATTATCTCTTTTGGAAATTGTGATTTACGGGTTTTTTTTTTCCCTTTTCTAGAGTTATATATTTGGGGAAATTGTGATTTGATATTGCATTTTAAATCTCAGCCATTGAAATCAATAGCCGAGATGTTGTGTCCAAAATTATATTTTTTCTTGTGTCTCTAAAACTGGTCTCTATATAGACACACACACAAAATCCCCTTCTTACAAGGGATCCCTCATTTTTTAAAACAGAAAATTGGTTAAAAAGATAAATTTGAGCTGATTTGGCTCATTAAGGATATGTTAATTTAATTATGAGTCAATGTCTATGGTTTGGGAAGTTTTAATGTCAAAGGTCCTTTTACAGACAGATTTACCCCTGAACGCGAAGAGATAATTTTATCTGATAACATTATTATTTCAAAAACTAACAAAATACGTTGTTTGTTAAGATGTCTATTAAAAGTAACATATGATGTTAATTGATAACACCCATAGGTAACTTTATCTGATAAAATTATCGTTTCAAAACTAAAAGATAAATTTATTTATTTTAATAGGTGAGTCAAATAACATTATATATTAGTTTGATATATGTATTAGTCAAATTACAAAACATAAAACGTATAATTTTATCTGATAACGTTATTACTTTGATAATTAACAGCTAGCGTTGTTTATTAAGATATTTTTTTGAATTGATAGAAATGTTGACTAATAAATACTAACAGATATAGTGATCTAATAAAACACATATACTTATTTGTTAGGATATCTGTTAAAAACGATAGATAATATTAACTGATAAACAATAACATATAATTTTATCTAATAAAATTATTATTTTTATATCAAAGGAACAAATAATGTCATCTCATATTTACTAAAAGAATATCTAACAAACAGATAACGTTTTTTTTTTTTTTTTTGGCTCAGCAAAAGAACGATGTATTAATTCTTGGAACTAATACTGAGAAAATAGAACCAAAAGCATAGGCTTCATAGAAGACCGTCATTGGTTCCAAAAGACAAGGAAGAAGTAGAAAAAAAAAAATACAAGATGGCAAGTAGCCATCAAATAGACATGACAATCAGTAAAGTAAAAATAAAAAAGCAAGCTCCACTATACAATGCTAAACACTTTAAAACACACACAAAGACATCTTTTGATTTGATCAATTGAATACTCCTCTAGCTGCCTTTTGCTTTTGGACCAAAGAATTGCCTTAGTTTTGATTCTGTCCACAATATCCTCCAGATCCACATTATCCTCAAGCTAGCTAGATAACGTTACCGTGTATTTTACTAGAAGGGTATGTTTGAAACTTATGCGTCCAAATGAACTTTCACCATAATGTAGTTTGAGATGAACTTAAAATGGATTAAAACTCCATCCAAATAGATTTTTTACTGAGTCTCCCTTTTTTAAAATGTGAACCTCCTATTTTTTTTTTATATCAAATTTTGATGATCAGAACCGTTCAGTGTGTTTAAAACATATTTTTAAGGGTACCCATGAAAAATTGGTTCAAAATAATACCGGGAAGATCTTGATCCAAGCAGGTTTTTATAAATACTAACAAGAATAGTTTTATGAAAAACTACTTGGATCAAGTCATTTTTGATAATATTTTGAACCAATTTTTCACAGGTACTCTTAAAAATATATTTTAAACACATTAAAAGGTTCGAATAATCAAAATCTGATCAAAAAAAGGAAGGTCCGTATTTTTAAAAAAATTAGAGAATAATTAAAAACATATTTTAAGCATATTGAATGCTTTGAATCATCAAATTTTTATTACAAAAAGAGAGATTCGTGTTTTAGCAAAATGAAGGATCCCTTATTAAAAGTTATCTCTCTATATATATACATACATACATACACCCTTAAGAGTACTGGTTCACTATTATGAATGTATGTGTTTTTGCATCAAGTCATATTTTTGCATCCAATTTTACATCATTATTTTATTTTTTTATGAAAGTACATAGCAAAAAAGAAAAAAGAAAGGCAAAACATAGTTGTGTATTAAATCAGGATATCTTGAAACAGAAAGCAAAAAATTCAATATTTTCTCACATTTTTTTCTCAGCAGAAAAACTGGAGTTTTCTCCGTGTAAAAGGGGAATCTGTTTCCAAATTGTGAAACACCATGATTTCCTTTCACAAAGATTGGAATAGTCACAGTAGCTTTAACACCCTAATAGCAGTAACTATTGTCACCCAGTAGTGGAAAAAACTTTATGCTGCATAGTAGACAAATAGTGAACTCCTGTGAATAGCCAGAATGGGAGAGTCTGGTGGACATTGTGCACAATTAAGCGTGTTGTACGTTAAAGCGATGTCGTTTTTGCACTCAAAATATTGCCTGAAAAAGACATGCCATGCCCTCGATTTTTAACATAATAAATTATATATTTAACATCAATAAAGATCCTCACAAAATCTCACCAAATTTCCCAAAAACCCCTTTATGATACGTCCACCATGTTTCAAATTTCAATAAATTGTAAAAGAAGTCCTATCGATTGAGTCAAAATAATCAAGTATGGGGTGCAATACATCTTTTCAAAAGAATAATAACTATAAGGGCCCGATTGGATGCCGCCTTAATTTTTGGTGTGTTAAATAAAGAGGGTGTGTTAGATAATTGGGTGTGTTAAATAAGATGGGGTGGCCCATATTGATGTGATTTTTAATGAGGGTGTGTTAAATAATATAGTGATTGGATGAAGGGTAAGTTAGAGAAGGAGAATGTGTATTAAACTATCAAAAGACATTTTTACCCCTCGCCATGAATTCAATGTATTATTTCAAAAATAATATATGTATGTATGTATACGTATATTATAAGTACATAACTACACACACTTACATATAGTTATATTTATATATATGTAGCCCTCGTAATGTATACTTATAATATAAGTATAATATATACATATATACTCACTACACACACACACACACAAAAACACACATTATATATACTTAAAAAATATATGTAAATATATACTTTAGTTATAGACACTTATATATATTCATATATATATATATATATATATATATATATATATATATATATATATATACTTAAAAAGAATAATATATATATGTATATATATATATATTATATGTATAATGTGTGTGTACGTACATAAGAATAATATATATATGTACATATAATATATATATATATATATACATATATATTATTCTTTTTAAGTGTATATATATATATATATATACATATATATATTATATGTATAATGTGTGTGTACGTACATAAGAATAATATATATATGTACATATAATATATATATATATACATATATATATTATTCTTTTTAAGTATATATATATATATATGTATAATGTGTGTGTACATACATATATATAATGTGTGTGTGAATATACATTCGTATATACGTATAATATATATATATATATATATATATATATGTACGTACACAGACACATTATACACACATACATATACGAATATATATATTTGTATATACATACGTATAATATATATATATATATATATATGTACATATATTCCCAAAAATATATGAATATTATTCCACCCTTGGTTTTTTGGTAATTTTCACAACCCAACACTCCCTCTTATTTAGCCTTAGGGGGGAGAGGTGAGGCAAATTAACCCACCCTTTGTTGCCTTATCTAACACACGAGTTAGTTAACACATGTATTTTTTTGGTTGCCAATCACTGGGTTAAGATGGGCCCAGCTTTGTTTAACACAATCCTTAATTAACACACTCCATAACACATCATCCAATCGGGGCCTAAGATGTCAAATGAACATCCCAGGCACAATTTCAAAATGTGTCATTCAACACATGTCATGCGCTCTATGTCACTACTCCAAGATTGTACCTGAAAAATAAGGGGATGAGTTACAAAATTCAGTAAGAACATCTTCACCAATATTATATGAACAAAAAATAATATGGTATGCAAACAAGCAAGGCCGACCCAATAGGGCAGCCCACAAGGCTGCCGCCTAGGCCCCCCACAAAAGGCTCAAAATTAGGTCCCCTTATTTATTTTTGTTCTTTTGAAAAAAAGACCCAACATTTTTAGCCCAACTACTTTACTAACTAGACCCATTAAAAAAATAGCATAATTGATTAGTTTTTAGCCCAATTGTTGAGCCCAATTATTGAATTTAAAAGAGAAACTTTTAAAAATAAAATAAAAAAGAAAAACAAAGATGCTATAGTGATTTTGTTTCAGTTTATGTCTGATCAACTCTTTAAAAACTAATTTTAGGTCTCATTTGGTTTGATTCACTCGGCTTGTTTGTTTAGAAGTTGATATCTTTAAATATGCAATAAGCAAATCAACAAATTAAAAAAATCGTTTGGCTCCCAATTACTATTTACCTTTTTCTTATTTGAAAATAATAAGCAAATAAGTAACAAATGTTCTCATATTTTCTAACCGTTCTTATTTTTTTGCCTTTTTGACAAATGTTCTCATATTTTCGACAAACAATTTTTTTTATTTCTTTGATCTGAATGTATTACCGAAATAGTTAAAAAAGAAATAGTTGAAAAACAAATCACTTAATTCTGGCTTGAGCATGTTTGTTGCTAATATTGTGATTTTTTTTTTTTAGCCTTTCAATTCTACCACTAAATATGCACTAAATGAGTAAATTTATTTAAAAAAATAAGTCAATTTTAAGTTCTTTTATCAAAGCAAGCCTAAATAGTGTACTAAAGATCTTTGTTAATAATATTACTATATAAATATCGCACATCACTAAAATATACAAAACAAATTTGTATAGAAACTTAATTTTTAATTTGAATCAACTAAATGTAAGGTATCATAAACCTATTTTATGTCGTAAAATTCTTATTGATAATGTTATTTTGAAGATAATTTTATTGTTTATTTTTTGAAAACAAAAATTTAAGACCCAATTTTATAATTTGCCTAGAGCCCCGAAAATCTAGGGGCCGGCCTTGCAAACAAGTATCGAATGATAATATAGATGAGAACATACATGTGGTGTAAGATGAAAATAGAAAGTTTACTCAACAATTCACGATACCCTTTCATTTTCAACTAACCGTTTAACTCTTTCACCACTCATATACAAGGCATAACTTACTATCTTCGTGTTTGAGTGACAAAATACAACAACCCTCAAGTTCAAATAATCGAAAATAAGATAACATAAAACAGGTGGCCCAAGTCTAACTCCATAGAACTAACAGATCAAAGATTGTATACCAGTCCTAGGCGACTTCTTGAGCCCCTAAATCATCTAAAACTATGGGTTGCTAACCCATAAGCCCGTGGGCAATTATCCTGCTCAAGTTTACGAAAAATGTATTGACAAATCTTTAATTACCCACTTGCTTCCGATCGCACAACGCGCACAAACTTTCCAACCCGGCCTTCAATATAAGGCTCACTAACCCAAAATTCAATAACTTGTATATGTTCCAAATCAATTTAAGTATCTTCACCTACTTAATAAACTTCACGTTGCATCTAGTGCTTATCATTCATACCAATGAAGGAGAAAACTCACATATAAAATATATTTATAAGATAGATGTGCTCTTCACAAATACTCAGACTCTATTAGGATAATCATGCATGTAGTACCTTCAAGTAACTACTATGTCATTTATCAACACATTAAATTTAAATCCCAACATTGAAATCATCAATTTTCTTAGGCATAATATTTCTAGCATATCAAATTAAACTCTAAACCCACCAATTCATTTGATTCATTTCGCAACATACGAGTCTCGCCAACCCATCACCTTCGAGTATCAGTCATCATCCCAAGTCCACCTCTTAAAGTGGCTCTTCAAAGTATGGTATTTCATTTTGTAGCGTTCCCAAAGGAGGCCAATATTATGACGTCATCGTTAAGTGTCAAATTATCATTTGAGAGTTAATTGTCATTCCTAACATCTCACAATTTCATTATTCATCAATTGTTCATCCATTTCAAAATTTACAAGTCTCGTCAACGTGTCAACGTCGAAAGTTTGTCATCACTCCTAGCACTTCACTCCAAAGGTGGCTAGTCAAGTTGTGTCGTCTCCTAACACTTCTCCCAATGAAGACTAGTAACATTAATTCATTTCCTAGCACATTTTTCAAAGAAAGCTAGTTTATGTCATACTTAGCACTTCTCCCGATGGAGGGTAGACTGTATCATTTCATTTCATCTCCTAGCACATCTCCCGACGGAGGCTAGTTCATTCTCCTACAATTTTCCAAGAGAATTTAGTTCATACCACATTTTCGAAGAAGTCTAGTTTAATCATTTCTGTATTCTATCAATTTGTTAATGTTTTTCTACGTATCATATTTTTAGTACCATGTATCATTCATAAAATGTATTAGAGTCACATGTAATTTCAACAATCAATGGGGAATTAACAAGTAAGGCATAACAGCAACAGACAATATAGAATATACGAGGCAATGAAGGCATATGAATGACCATCCGCCAATGTATCACCTACCAATCACTCCACATTATTTGAAGACCAACACATCCCATGACCATTTTCTTTCTATTGCAATGCATCATATGGCTTTTGTCTAGTGTCAACAATCAAGGGTGGACTAAGCAAATCAAACATAAGGGTTGCTCATACTACATCACCTTAAATCATACTTTGGCATAGCGCCACACGATAGGACAAGGCCCAACATCACCCTAGGGAATAAGAAAACTCCTCACGGGGCGAAACCATTTATGAAATCAATTTTATAAAGGGTAGGCCTATGGGAGAAAGGACCTCTCATACAACCTTCTCACAGCATAGTTCAAAACTATGGTTGAACATAAGACACCCCATTGACTAAATCTCGACATTGTACTAGGAAAAATAGGTTTTTGTACGAAGGGAATATAATGATAATACCGATACTGGGTAGTTCCAATACTAACATGTATGTCATGTCTCGTGCCAACTTTCTTCCATTTACAATCTACCAGAGAATTTCTTAGATTTCCAAGATTTACGAGACATGTCTTAGAACACAATATACCTACCTTTCCTCACGAAGTTTGACTATTTCAATCATGGCTCCATCAATATCAAAATTTATGAATGCATTACCACAACTATGAGCCAAATAACAAGTTCACTGTCCAAAACAAACCTAGGCCAAACAGTTACAGTTGCTCAAGTGACCATGAGACAGTAAAGGCATTGGACAAGTCGCTGGAGCAACACCAAACTGGTACTAGTCGCTCGAGCGACATGAAGGTTGCTTGAACAACCTAGGCAATTTTTGGATTTTGCAGAAAAGCGCAGGTTCGCACAAAACGTTCACAAATCTCCAACTACGGTCAAAACAACAAAATTCAACCAAAACTAACTATAAACACATAATAGAGGTAAAACATCCCTATTTGAAATTACACGCGAACAAGCTTCGAATATCCACCAAGCACAAGGGAAGCACACAAGATCTTGAAGGGATTTGTTGTTGGTGCAAGAAAATCTCTGATTGGACGTGAGGGGGTAGCCAACGTGGGGGAAAAGAGAGGAGTAGAGATTTTTGGTTGTTAGACAGCAAATCATGTTTATAAAAAACATATCCCAGAAATTGCACTAACACCCTTACTGAGCCCCAACGTTACACTCTATCCTCCAAAAATCCCAAATAATACAATAATATGTTGGAAATTTTTAAGAAGAATTCAAGAAAAATTCTTCAGTCGGATACTTTTAAGTCAAATTTCCTCTACTTTTAAGTGATGCAGAAATGGTGAAAAAATTCAAGAAAACTTCTGTCTGTACGTATAACAACCCCAAAGAATAATTCAGTCGGACATTGGATTTGACTAATTGGTACATACCCATAGGCCATACCAAATCATATCTGGGCTTACCATACTTTGAGTTTTTAAATATATAAAGAAGATATATGTTGCTTGGTTTTTTCAACATCAGGTACGTACCTCTAAAATCTCTCACTAACTAGATTTCACTGCCAAAATCTAACGCATAGTACCTGCTACACCTACCTAATATTAAGGTAAGGCCACAAAGAGTACTAGGAAAAAATTATTGGGTGGTTGCGGACTATTAGTTCATCTCAAGATGAAAGATGAAGAGAATTTTTAGAAAAATTATAAATAATAGATCAAATTTTTAAAAAAATTCAGAATAGACAAAAAAAAAAAGAGTCTTTTTGTGCTGAGTTGTAGTCTTTGGTGATATTTTTTTAGTTTTTGAATACAATTTTATACTTTTTAAATTCTTCTCATTGAGACAGATCAATAATCCACAAAACATTGAGACAAAAATAACATATGCGAATTTTTTTAAATAGAGGCAAAAAAATTTAAAAATAAGGAAGTTAGGCCATATGGGGAACTGTTGTTTTGACTCTTGTGACTGTATATATTCATATCAGCTTTCGCGGAAAAAAAAAAAAAAAAATTCAGCTGCATATCCCACCAATATATAGACCAAATAAATGGTGCAGGGCTATATAATCACCCTGCAATCCTCCAATTTTAAATACGAAAAATTGATCAAAAGAATAAATTTGGGCTCATTTGGCCCATTAAAAATATATTAATTTAATTTATGAGTCAGAATCTATTGTTTGAAAAATTTTAATGCCTGAGGTCCTTTTATAGACAGATTTGTCCCTGAATGCGAAGAGATAATTTTATCTGATAACATTATTATTTTGAAAACTAACAAATAACGTTATTTATTAATGTTTCTATTAAAAGCGACAGATGGTGTTAACTCGTAACACTAATAGGTAAATTTATCTAACAAAATTATCGTTTCAGAACTAAAGGTAAAGTTATTGTTTTAATAGGCGAATTAGATAATTTTATATGTTGGTTTGATATATTTATTAGTTAAATTAAAAAACGTAAAACATATAATTTTATTTGATAACATTATTACTTCGAAAACTAATAGATAACGTCGTTTGTTAAGGTACCTGTTTAAATTGACAGAAATATTGACTGATAAAATACTAACAGATATATTGATCTAATAAAATAGATAAATTTATTTATTAAGGTATCTGTTAAAAGTGATAGATAATGTTCAATGATAAACACTAACAGATAACTTTATCTAATAAAATTATCGTTTTTAAATCTAACTAATAGATAACATCATCACGTGTTTATTAGAATGGTATTTTTAAAACTTATGTATCAAAAGAACTTTCCCCCGTAATTTAGTTTAAGATAAATTTATTGGGCTAAAAATATTTTACTAGGACTACACAATACAGTGCTTTGAATATGGGATGACCTGAGTACAATATCTACCACGATGTCTATTTACCTATCTCTAAGCATTAATTCTTGACAAATCTTTACAAAATATCTCGGGAAATTCTTGTACCGCCAGTATATATGGACAATTTGTATGAAAAAGAAAATTCTGAAATTTTATTTAATAGAATAAATAAACAGTACATAAAATAAATAAGAAATTGCAAACTGATGTCTATGATTCTCACAGTGTCCTTAAGGCAAATTTTGCTGTCTCACCGAAGTACTTGAGGATTCACCCGGCGTCTGTCTCTCATGATACAACAACTGAATTCCAACTAACACGACATACTGGTCAAAGACAATATTGCACTACCGAGAACACTTTTGCAAGAGTTTCATAAATATGCTGTATAATTCAAAAATTTTAATTTTTAAACGGATTTTACTAACTATCGCTTAATGGACAGTGCATAATACACACATAAAGACAAATAAATACAAATATTAATACATATTTTATGAATATCTATGCATATTCATAGATATAAATGCACAATTTATGAATATCGATATATTTTTTACACATTATCAACCACACAATTGCTAACATTTTCCTATTTAAATAAGCACTTTCAAACACTGAGAGAGAGAGAGAGAGAGAGAGAGAGAGAGAGAGAGAGAGAGAGAGAGAGAGTACAAGTGTGTGAATCTTTATTAGCTGGTAGCAGATAGAGCCTTGGCTTGATACATAGTATATAGCATAGTTTGAGCAAAAATGGTGTCCTTTTTCCTGTACAACTCCAAGACAGCTGCCAATTATATAGGCTATTGAGATGTGTGTCTGTTAACAATAAAACACTGTTACAAATATATAGCTCACGGCCTTTAGAAGCCCAAAACATTATTTAACTCTAATCCAAATAAAACGCCACTATGAAATTAAAAATTCAGTTTTGTTCATTCAACGATGAACAAATCTTTCTTTGATAATCGAAATGGTCCATTTTATTTTGATTACTTGTTTTAATTATCATAAAAAAATTTAACTCAATCGGATATCAATAAATACTTGACCAAAAAAATCTAATATTTTACTTCGAAACTTTTTAAGTTTTATAGCTTACAAATTATATCTTTAGATCAAATACTTATCGATATCCAATTGAGCTAAAATTTCTCATAATAACTAAAGGAATTAATCAGAACTAAATAGATGATTTTGATTATCAAAGTGAAATCTTAAAATGGTCCTCCACAACGGAAGATGAATAAAATTTATTCACTTTAGGCTGAACAAAATTGCAAATTAAAACCCTTCTCCTTAAGGTAGAGGTAGGGTATGTTTTATGTAGAAAATTTTGCACATAATAGGATCAACAATTGCTCGGAATAGCCACAATGAAACAAAATATTCCACATAGGAGTTTTCTCTAGAAAAGAAATCACAAAATATTTGAAAACGTCACCTTATTCAGTTGGCGGGAAAGGAAAGAAAAGTATGATAATATCTATTTTTTTTTTTTTGTTTTTTGTATGTGTTCGGGAAAATTGTAAGAACCACGTCTCTAACTTTTTCAGTATGATTAGCTTACATTCAAAACATGTCTTCCAAAAAATATAAGATTTTGTTGGAAAATTATATTTACACTACTTTCTTACAAAATTAGACTATTGATTTTTGACTTTTTCATAAATTTCTTTTTAGTACATAAACACATGAAGGAAAATACGTTTCTTTTTAGTTCATTTCTGTTTTTTTTTTTTCAAAGGCTATGAAGAGAATTGTATTAATAGGGAAGAAATATTACACTAGAGCAATAATAGATGGTTGGACAGTGCTCAACCATGTGTTGCACTTCGCTTCGCTAAAACTTTCTTAGAGAAAGAGAGAGAGAGAGAGAGAGAGCATAGACTTCGATCCGGCGAGAAAGCCAAAGGCTTCAATCTATAAATTTAGGGTTCTTTCTATCGAAAACAAAGGCTTGATAAAATTGCTTGCAAGCATTTTTTTAAGAAAATTGATTTTACATAATTACTTGTATAGTTATTTAGATCAATAAAATTGAGGTTAATCAAGTTGTTAAAAGTATCTTTTTCATGCAATTTTTTAGAAATATACAAATGTGAGCCACTTTTAAAATTCTGTTCACATCAAAAAGATCTTACCTTTATAATGGTAATGTCATATTAGCTAGCTAGGGTACATCTTGATATGGGACTTTTACAATACAAAGGGCGCCCACTAGTCTCTCTCCCATGTGGAATTGCACTAGTGTTTCACACCCAGTGAGACTTTCCTCTCCCTGTTATATGTTTTGATCATTCAATGAAATTTGTTTTCCGGATTTATAAAAAAGAAAAAAAAAATTCCCTAAGTGCAAGGAAACACAACTTTTTTTTTTCCTGCAATTGATACTACAACAGATAGTTAGATCCACTAATCTGTCAAATCCCAATCTCATCCCCCCACCTCCTCTCTCTCTCTCTCTCTCTCTCTCTCACACTAGCAAAAGATTTATTTTGCATCCAGATACAGAGAGTTTAGTAGTGCCTTTAGGTCAATCAAACAGCAACCCTATGTCATTTCTCTCCACATCTAGACAAGTGAATGAAGTCTCAAATGCATTTCTGGATGTGGGTTCCGCTGCCTTGCCTTGTTTCTGGAATGAGAAACAAGATTATGTACGTTCCCTTTCATGACTACTCTAAGTATATATCTATATATATGAATAAGTAGTTGTGCCATTTGTTTCCAGGCTAGGGTTTTAATTTCTAGCACAAATTTGACTTGCTAGCTAATTACAAATGTTCTCTTCAACCAGCTTTGCAAATCTTTTCCCACATCTCTCTCCCCCTTCTCCCTTTCTTGGCAACGATGGAACCGGGATTTTCTTCGACCACCACCACCACCACCACAAACCCGATCTACTCATGACCGACTTTCTTCCGGCCAGCGAAACCGTATTTGGCATGGCAGTTTCAAACAAGGCTAAGACAACAAACCAAGAGGCCAATGGACTAAATGGACACCATTTTGGTCCAACAAGTGTGATACCGAAGAAGAAAGACAGGCACAGCAAGATTTATACGGAACAAGGGCTAAGGGATCGGAGAGTAAGGCTTTCGATTGAGATTTCTCGAAAGTTTTTCGATCTTCAAGACATGCTAGGGTTTGAGAAACCAAGCAAAACCATTGATTGGTTGCTTGTACACTCAAAAACAGCAATTAAAGACCTGATGAACAAGGTGAAAAACAGCTCAAGAAGTGGTGTAAAGAGTAGTACTTTGTCTTCAATCTCTGAATGTGAAGTATTATCAGGAACCCATGATGGTACTGATAATGGGGTAATTTCTAAGAGGAAGGAAATAAAGAGTGTGAGCAGGGGTAAAAAGGTCAAAGGTCGAGATAGGGCTGCATTTGACCATCTGGTTTCAAGAGAGGCTAGGGCAAGAGCAAGAGCAAGAGCAAGGGAAAGAACAAGAGAGAAGTTCATGAGATCTGATCTGAAGACATCTCCAAATTTTCAGCTCTTTCAAAATGTAAGTAATTAACTTAATACCCATAAAAAAAGAAAAAGGAAAAAACTGGGACTTACATTTACCTACTTCTCTGTGCCATATTTATCATTTAGAGCCCTAGCTAAATCCTGTGAATAACTTTAGCTATTCTAAATTTGCAGAATTTCAGATCTGAAGAAGACTCTTGGAGGCCTGCAATATCTTCAACCAATGCTGCTAATATGGTGTAGGTTTATAGTTACATTGGTGTTGAGATAGTTTGGAGCTAAGAATATGGCAATGTCTACATATGATCTAGCTAAATAAGTATCTTTTCTTTTGCTTCAAATAAAAATGTTGTCAAGTTGGATTTCTGATCAAGATCTTTATTATTCCTGTTTACAATTGCATCTTTAGGTTTTGTGGAAGATAATTATTATTTCTGTTTACATACAAATGTTGTCAAGTTGGATTTTTGGAAGAGGAAATTAACTAAGATCAAATCTGTTTTCCATGTCCAGATGTTAAGCACATGCTCAGGCGTTTGGGCGCTTTAGGTGAGAAATTGTATGCTTCCCTAAACCTGGAAACAACCTTAGAATCAGCCTAAAACATTTGAACCTTAAAACCAGTTCTTCAGCTGCGCCAACAGGATATGTTTCTTGAAAACATAAAGGGTCTACCAGCAGCAGGTAACTCCAATACAGAGTAGGTGACCTTGCACGTCCAAAAACCATCAATATCCCTTCTCTTTTTTTTATTTTTTTACAATGGAAGTATCCGATCATTTTGAGACCAATCTGGAATAAAACTTAGGGGACCGAGTCTACACTTAAATTACCGACTATTATTCGGGGTCCTTGAGGTAACAACCAGGCATATAACTTCCAATGGTCCCAAGTATTGAATTATCAAGTTTCGACTATAAAATGTCTAGGTTTACAGTTCATCTGAGAAATCATTTGTTGCACCAAAATGGTCTTGAATTCTGATGGAAGTCCAACAAAGATAGGGAGTAAATGTATCAGCAGCAGCAGCTTAATTCCATTATCCTCGGAGTGGATTATATTGCAGAAGAGCAAGTGAGAAATTGTACTTTGTATTCCTAATCTGAATCATGTGGTTGCAGATTGTCACTGTTTCACCGAATATGGCCAGCGGTCTGGCACCATTCTCATAAATTGGCAAGCA
Organism: Arctostaphylos glauca; assembly: GCA_019985065.2. Lineage (NCBI taxonomy): Eukaryota > Viridiplantae > Streptophyta > Magnoliopsida > Ericales > Ericaceae > Arctostaphylos > Arctostaphylos glauca. Next base: position 25,506,250 of record JAHSPW020000008.1, read on the forward strand.
GTAAAAAGGTATACAGTTACCACTATGTTTCAGGTGGAGGCATTCAGGTGTTTAGAATGCTAATCACTGTTCACTAGATGGTAGATCAAAAATGTTATTTGTAGAGAAATATATCCCGAATCACACAGATCCCTTTGAGGATTTAAATTATTCTCATGAATAGTTTTAACTCTTCAACGGGATCGGTGGGGGGTTCGGAATACCCTTCCCTACAATTAGCATTTTTTATGGTGGATAATGTATAAATGGTACATTGATATCCGTAAATTATGTATTGATATCTGTACAATGTGTATTAATATTCGTATGTTTTTTACATCGTGTGTATATTATCCATCATCTTGTGGGCAATGATTAACAATACCCTTGTAGGGGAACGTCCAAGGCCCCGTTAAGTTGCTAGGAAATAATGAAAAAATTAATTTTCTTACAATTTTTTTTAGTGTTCAGTTATCGAGAAAATTGTGGAACCCACATCTAAAATTTTTCACTGGGATTTACTTTCCCTCCAATCGCTTCTGACCAAATTTATAAGATTATGCTTCACAGGAAAATGTTAGGAGTCAATATATTTAATATAACTTTTGATTGTATTTATATTCATGTGTGTGTGTGTGTGTGTGTATAGCACTGTAGAAGTACATTCTATATATTATATACATATTGTGTGAATTTTTTCATATATTATAACACAACTGTGGTTAGTACTACATTTGTTTTTATTATCTAAATTAAATATTTATTGAATATATAATTTGCATAAATTTAAAATACTCAATATTATGGGATATAATATGGCAAGATTATATATTTTGATATAATACAGTGATAAATCTTGTCTAAGACATATAAATTTGTTCCTTCTTAGTTATCAGCAAGAGGAGGTACAACGAGGAAGTAAAATTTGATTTGAATTTTTTATTCAAATACAAGCCATTTCTCTAGTTTGATTTTTTATTCAAATATATAATTGATTTTTTTATTAGTGAAATGAAAATATATATTTATCTTATTATTTATTTAACTCGGTTGAAAGAAAATATATATTTTTATTATAAACTTGCATGATCACATTTTGATTTAGACAGAGGAGTTTCATAATTGTTAAAATGACAAAATTTAAAAACATAATGATTAGTTACTATGCTCTTAATATTAATTTTGTTCACAACTAGCTGTTGAACAGAAAAAAAATTCAACTTTTTTTCTTTCCTAGCTAATGAATAAGTGAATTTTTATTTTATTGCAAAACTCTTTTGTTAAATAATACACAAGAAAATAAATTTCTTTTACTTTTACTTTACTTTACCTCACTTCTTCTGAGAACAATTTTCTCGTATAACTTTTTCAACAACTGAACGAAACCCGAAGGAGATCAAACAGTGCCAACGAATTAAGCAACACTTTTCAAGTCTTTTACACCATTGTTGTTGTTCTATATTGGATACACTTCCTTCAGGTATGCCTATGTTAAGTTGTGCCTGAATTTTAAGCGTACTTTGGACAATTTAAGGGTTTAATAGAATGTAATCTACTTACACTGAGACATACATTTGCAGTGCATATGACTTACACTCTTTGGGGACTAGGGCTGCAAATGAACCAAGCTGTTCGTAAGCTCGGCTCGGCTCAGCTCAGTAAGGATTTAGTTCGTTTAGTTAACAAGCTGACCTCGAGCTCGAGTTTTAGGCTCGTTTCCTAAACGAGCCGAGCTCAAGCCTTAACAGCTCAGCTTGGCTCGTTTTAGAGGCTCAGCTCAGCTTGGCTCGTTTATAATCAAGCCAAGCTTGAGCTCAAATTTTTTAGTCGTTTACTTAACAAGCTGAGCTCGAACACTGCAAATCTAGACTTGGCTCATTTTTCGCCCTTTTTTTTTGCTCAGCATAAGAGAAATTTATTAATCTTTGAAAAGGATTACAAAGATTAATGAGAAATTAAGGATAAACGGCATCACAAAGATTAAACTCGCATCCCAACTATGTTGACACCCGAGCAACCTACAATCACACACCGCTTAGGACCCGAAACAAGAAAACAGAGGGAAATAAAACTGAGTTGGCAAGGTACCAAATCAAAGATACTCTGCTATAGACCAAAATCCAAGTAGACCTATATATGTGACTCAAGACTCCTAAAAAAAACAACCCAAAGAGAAAGCAACCCCAAAATCAAATTTGGAACCTAAGACTCCCCACCATCCCAAAACAAACCCAGGACCCATAATCTGACACAGACAATACCAAATTTAAAAACAGCCCAAAGGATTTGAAACCTAATTGAGACACTTAACCCATAACAGAACCAAAACCTCCACATCTAACACAGACTATATTGAACACTAATACAATATGGACACTCATACTAAACCCCTTTACTCTTGAGTTAAAAATCCCCATACTTTTGAATTTGACACTCTAATTTTCTTATTCCTCTCAAACATCTCTTGAAGTCCTCTATTGTATACACCTGTAGGTGAACCGTTGCTTTTATCCAAATTCCCACCTTTGTTTGAATCTCATCCACAATTTTCAGCACAAAGTACTTCTTATTTCTAAAGATCATTTCATTCCTCACTCTCCATATGCTCCATAAAGTTGCATGCAAGGTTGTTTCCCAGCACAACTTCTCCATCTTCTTGAATTTATTACCTATCCAGATTTCCATAAGCTGATTTACATAGTGAGGACAGACCCATGCCATTTCCACCATTCCATTATTATACACCGCACTTGCCAAGAGAAGAGACAATGGAGCATTAAATGGTTTAAGGACTCTAGCTCTTGTTGGCAAAAAATACATTAACCAGCAATCCCATTTTGCTCAAAAACACCCATGGAAACTAGTATTTGTTTTGTAGCACACCTATCTTGTAGAAGTTGCCAAATAAAAAATTCTATTTTAGGTTGACACAAATTCCTCCATACCTTGGCTATAGAAGGATGCTCTTGAAAAGTAAGTTGTTCCCACTTATCATAGGCTGATTTAACATTAAAAATACCCTTTGAATTCCATCTCTAACCTAGAGTATCCTGAGCTTCATTGTTCAAACTACACCCTTTTTTTTTTTTTTGAAGGGCTAAAAAAGAATATATTAAAAAGGGAGAAACCCCTAAGAACCCAAGAAAAGATGGTAAAATACCAACCCAAAAACAGGATTCAGGAACTAAAACAACCCAAGAAAAACAGAAAAAAGAAAAAGCACTAGGCTATGATAGAAAGGTTCCACATTGAATGAGCCCTTGAGGATTAAACAGTATATCATTAACCTTGAGAGGACTCCCTTTGTGTTGCATCAAAGCTCCATTAACCCATCTGAATAATATGTTTGCTTCCAATTTCTCCCAACAGATCCCCCCTTCTTTGAACACCACTTTATTCCTCAAAATCCATAGAGAGTAGATAATAGTGATGGGGAGAGAAAACCACAAATCAATAATTATTTTATTGGAACCCTTCTTGAACTTCCAATTAGACCACCAACAGAACAAATCTGCTACTGAATTTGGAACCACCCATTCCAGCCCCCATAAAAATAAGAATTTGCACCACAAAACCCAGACTTTGTGGCAGTGCAAAAATAGATGTTCAAACTACACCCTTGTAGCTGCATATTTAGCTTCCTTAACATCTCCTCCTCCCAGACAAATAAAATTCTCCTTAATTGTAAACTTTGATGATGACCTGAGGCCTCTTTTTGTGTTCACAGTAAGAACAGTCTAGGAAATTGGTCTTTAAGAGTTGCATTACCCATCCATACTTGATTCCAAAAGTTGGTAAGTCTCCCATTCTCCACTTTAACTTCAAAACCTTGATTTATTACCAGTGAAAAAATCAAGTCTTGCTCTTTAATAGTACATATATCTTTCCAAAACAATGAAACACTGTTGGTAGTTGGCAATTCAGGAAACCAAGACTTAACAGGGAGATTATATTTTCTTCTAATCAACTTCACCCACAAAGCCTCCCCATCCCCTCCATTTCTCCACCACCACTTTAGCAATAAAGCCAAATTTTGTTGCTACAATTTTTTAATTCTTAAACCACCATATCTCTTACCCTTTGAAATATTGTTCCAGTTTATAAGATACGACTTTTTAATCTCATTCGACCAACCCCCCCCCCCCCCCCAAAAAAAAAAAAAAAATTTCTTTGGAACTTCTCAATTTCTCTGGCTACACAAAACTAGGATTCTAAAAAGAGACATATAATATGTTGGGAGACTTGAGAGAGTAGACTTGATGAGAGTGATCCTCCCATCCTTTGAAAGGTAATTCATCTTCCAGGAGGCCAGCTTTTTTTTTCACTTTTTCCATAATAGGAATCCAAGTTTCCTTCTTTCTAGGATTTGCTCCAATTGGAATACCCAAGTATTTGATAGGGAGGTTAGACACCTAACAATTCATCACTAACCCCAAATTAACAGAAGATTGTTTTGGGATCCCCACACCACAAAGTGTCTCTGTTTAGAAGCACCAGACGCACTCGATAATAAGTTGGCTGGAAGTGTTTTTTTTTTTTATCAACAAAAATCAATTGTATATTAATAACTAGATAATACAGTGGTGGGCCAGAAGCCCAGTTGGCTAGAGACCAACAAACAACCAAAATTTTACACAAGATGCACATGGGGAACACGTTTGGCGTGTCCATTAAATTTTAGTATTTTTTAGATGGGGAGACTTGGAAATACGACGACCTTGTAAAAAGAAAAAAAATGATTAGAGAAAAATGAAACAAAATAAAAATTTGCAATGAGTTTTGATCTGGGCTTTTTGCTATAATTGGACATAAACTCACTCTTCATAGTTTTTTTACTTTCTCTTCAAGCATGATATACTTCATCTCTTTTAAAGCGCCTAATTTGGTTGGCTAGCTTGTTGGGGGTAAATTTTGGAAACTTGCTACTTAGATTGGGACTTTTGATTATCAATCAAGTATTTTACTTACTACATACTAGTGGATATCTGTGTCTAAAGGAATGAAGCGAACCTAAATACACACGGTAAATTAATTCAAAATTGATTCCTCACGGATATAGGGTTCCTAAGCAAATCAGAATTTTTTATTTTTGGCAATCTTATATTTTTTTCTAGTATTTGATTTCCTAAAAAAATCAGAATTTTTTATTTTTGGTAATTTTTGTATTTTCTTTTTTTTTTAGGCTAGATTAACAAGTCTAAATCTTTGTTATTTCATTTCTTCGTTGGTATAGGGTTCCATCTCCTTATAAATTGTTTTGTAAGCCTAAGGGCTAAGTAGTTGATTATTGATTAATAAAAATTGAGTGTTTTACTCAATTTGTTTGTTCAAGAAGGGAGTACCTTTAGTTCAAATAAGGTTTGAAATTGTCCTCGTGTTACAGTTATTCAATCATACGCTTTGCTGCATCAGAATTCCATCCGTAATTCCTCAAGTTTCGAATTTGAATTAAACAAATAATTAGATCATCGTTGGAGTTGAGTTCGCTGAAAATGGGAGAGAGGAGGAGGGAGGGAGGGGGGGAGAGAGAGAGAGAGAGAGAGTTAACACGTAAAGGAGAGGGAGGAGATAGGGTATTTTAATCTCAGTCATTGGTTTCAACAGCTGACATGGAGTTTTTACTATGTGTCCCCGATATATATATATTCATGTCGAAAATTTAGAAGGATTATGAATGAATTTGGAACACCAAAAGATTTGATGAGGCAACCAAAAGATCTCAGCTGTTACAGTCCATTCATGTTTACATTGATGTCCATCAATTGCGCTATTTATGTCCATCAATGATCCTATAAATCCTTCCATGTTATATTATTAATGATTTTATAACGACTCGAATTTCGGAGACGTTAATAAAAAAAGAATTTAAAACGGCCAAAATAATTCTCATTTCATAGATAGAGTTTGATTACAATAATTAAAATAAAAGGGAATTTATAGTGAAAACTTCAAATATATATAATCCTTGGTGTGTACAATATGTACTCTCTTAAATCGCAGGGAAGTTATTATATTCCACACAAAAATTATTAACATTAATTCAAGAAGAATTCAAGAAAATTCTTATGTCGGATATTTTTAAGTCAAATTTCCTCTATTTTTAAGTTGATGCAGAAATAGGGAAAAAATTCAAAGAAAACTTCTGTCTGTACGTACAATAACCCCCAAGAGTTCTTTGGTCAGGTATTGGGTTTGGCTAATAGGTACATACCCATAGGCCATACCAAATCATATCAGGCCTTACCTTACCTTTGAGTTTTTTCAACATCAGGTATGTACCTCTAAAGTCTCTCACTAACAAGATATCACTGCCAAGATCTAATGCATATTACCTGCTACACCTACCTAATACTAAGGTAAGGCCACAAAGAATGTCAGGAAAAAATTATTGGGTGGTTGCGGGACATCACGCAATATTCTCATCTTGCTTGATTTTTTTAATTTGATTATTTTTTCGTTTTTATGTGTAATTATTTTTTAATTTCTTGTCTTTCATCAACTTCTGATGGATTATTGATTCATATCGAGATGATGAGAGCTTTCAAAAAAATTATAAATAATAAATCGAATTTGAAAAAATTCAGAAAAGACAAAAATTAATTAAAAAATAAAGTTTTTTTATGCTTATTTGTAATGATATTTGTTTATATTTTGAATATAATTTTATACTTTTTCGATCTTTCTTATCGAGATGGACTAATAATCTAAAAAATATTGAGGCAAAAAAAATTTTTTTAATAAGGATGTTAGGTCATACGGGGAGTTGTTGTTTTGACTCTTGTAACTATATTCATATCAGCTTTTGTTAAAAAAAAAAAAAAAAAAATCAGGTGCATATCCAACAAATATATATATATATATATATATATATATATATATATATATATATATATGCGCCAAATAAATGGTGCAGGGTGATATAATCACCCTGCAATCCTCCAATTTTAAATAAGACTCTATGGTTTGGCATTGATATTCTGAATTTGCCAATTAATGGATATTGATATGCAAATCGTTAGTGAAACAAATTTAAATTAATTGAACTTTATTATTTATTTGAACAACTCAAGTCATAATTTTAATTGTCGATTTATCATAATTAGATCAAATACTTTTTTGATAAATGAATCAGTAATCAGACATTTACTCGTAGATGATTGACCTACTTTATTATGAATGATTTAACGTTGGGACTTAAAAATTTCAGATCATTAATAATGGGCCCATTATCTATTGAACCACTAGCCTGCACAATCAAGCCCACGATAGAAGGATTTTGGAACCCATCAATTAAAAAAAAAACTTTGGCTGTATTTGATTCTCTTTTTTCAAATTTTTAATAGATTTGGTGAAAAAAAAAACAATATATATAGCTTTACAAAATCCACACATCTCTTCGTAATAGCAACAACATAAGAGCATCCGCACCAGCCTCTTTATCTTTTTCTCCAAATTAGAGAGAAAATCTCATTTTTCTATTTTAGGGAGCCATATTTTGTAATGTCTCCTGTATTAGACTCTCTATTCTATCCCTATTTTATTAAAAAATATTTTTTTCCTTTATATTTAATTCAAATGTTATAAGGGAGGAGAAAAAATAAAAACAAAATGTTAGGAGTGAATAGTAACACCCTTGACTTGAATAGTTTGGGACCAGACCTGAAAGAACAAGGATGAGAAAATCCTAGGCCAATTCGACTGGAAGTTTACAGTTGAAATAATCTCAAACATTATAGCAAAGTTAAGAGAGTCTGGATAAGACTTATATAGTTGGAGGTTAGCTGTCATAAAGTATAATCCGTCTTTAATGAAGAGTTAGAGGTGGAAATGACTCAAATCAAGACAAGGTAAACCTCTATAAAATGAGAAATACCCACAGGGCTACAAATACTTTCTAATCGCATGCGGCACTAGATTAACAGCTTGTGAGATTGAGTAACGACATAATCATGAAAGCTTCTTTCCGCCGACGGCGAACGATTTGTTGTGGCAACGTTTCTACTGAACTGAGACTAGCCAAAAGAGTTTGACTCTATGATGGCTATGAAGAAGAAAATGGAGAAAACCATCTAGGACTATGAAATTAGATGTCAGGTTGTTTGCAACGAGATAGAGGACTATAGTGAGAAGTAAGTTGTAGCCACTTTCAAGTTGGGCTCACCTAATTGCGAGAAGTTGCATGAGTCCCTTACGATGAACCTCATTAACACCCTTCCCGAGCTGATAGAAATGATGGACCAACATACAAAGGTGGAGGAGGAGATCCTCTAAAAGACGAAAAGGGGGGCTGCCAAAGCCCACAAAAAATGTGGTCAAGGGAGTCGGGCAAAACAATAAAAACCCAAGAAAGAAAGAAAAAAATAACGTTTATTTACAAAGTGGTAATATCCTGAGCCCAATCCCAAGCCTACAAAAGCATGTGCGCAATGTTCACTGATCCGGTCTCGAAGATGATATGCCCCCTCAAAAAGGATCCATCCTGGTGGTGGCCAACAAAGACCGGTGGGGATCTAAAGGAAAAGAAAAACACCGATGAACATTTTAGCTGATCCAAGAGTTTGGTCACCTCAACTATAAGGCATTTACAACATTCCTTGAAGAACTCTTTATGTCTGAACATCTCAAAAAGTATATTGCCTAGCCCTAGAAGAATAATGTCGGACAGAAGAAGATCGATGGATTTGATTCTTTTGACAAGACAAGGATCCATTACAAACCATATATGTTATCCACAAAATGGTCAAGTTGACCAATGAGATAGAGGCAAGGCACAAACGTGCAAGGCTAAGCACCAGCATCATGTTCTTGAGCTTAAGGGTAATTAGGCAATTCCCATATTTTGATTCAGACAATTATCATATTTCATACGTTTTCATATTTATGATGTATTTCATATTTAGATTGTCATATTCCTCTTATATAAAAGAGTTATTGTACATCTATTCATACACAATATAATACATAATTAGTAATTTTCTCTCTCAATTTATTTAACACAATAATTTTTTTGCTAATACTCTTTGCGGCCTTACCTTAGTATTAGGTAGATGTAGCAGGTACTATGCATTAGATATTTGACAGTGATATCTTGTTAGTGAGAGATTTTAGAGGTACGTACGTACCTGATGTTGAAAAAACCAAGCAACATATATATATATATATATATATATATATATATATATATATATATATATATATATATATATCTTCTTTATATATCTTCTTTATATATTTAAAAACTCAAAGGTAAGGTCGACAGATATGATTTGGTATGGCCTATGGGTATGTACCAATTAGTCAAATCCAATACCTGACCAAAGAATTCTTGGGGGTTATTGTACGTAGAAGTTTTCTTTGAATTTTTTCACCATTTCTGCATCAACTTAAAATAGAGAAAAATCAAGAAGTTGTCTAGATTGGGATGAACTTTAAATTCAGACATTTTGAAATTAAACCTTGACAATCACAAATTTTGAGGCCACTGGAATCAAGGGTAGAATCAATCACGTGTTCCAGTCACCAACGACCCTACCAGTCTTCGTTTACCTTGATCGGTCATCCTTTGATTATGTCCAAAATTTCGTTAAACCAAAAACTTGAACTTTGAACCCCTTAACCTATATATCATATTAGCTGGCGTATATCATGATTCAACTTTTACATACATATTCCTGCAAGTCCATAATCACGTACATCGAAGTCCTACTTATTTAAGCACATGATTTATATGATCCATATCATGCGTTATAGCTCTATGTTATCATTACTATTGGTTGTTGATTTATTTTTTTGCATTCATAAATACTTAATTTAATAAATTTATCTTCCATGCCTTTTTGTCAATCTATATATACTATTTCCTATCATTGCTTGATGACAGAATCTAACTAAGTATTGGTCTCGATTATGAACTAAATTTTACTCTTGTTTATACTTGAAGGTTTGATCAGTTTACTTTATACTTGTTACTTACTTAAATGCCTCATTTCATATTCTTAGTCGCATAATCATGCTTATGTTGTTTGTTGACGAAATATGAACGAGCATGGTTGGGATATTACGAAACTTGGAAGTCTAGAATCAATAAGATGACACTGTAGCTCACTTCTCATGGATTTTAAAAAGAAATGTGACATTTGGAAAAATCAATATAAGTTGTGGACTTTTGAGACATCCTCTGCTTAAGGTCTTAATGACGCCTGGGTACGAATAACGAATTTAGGAATATCATGACACTACTTTGGAAATAGATTTCGACTTACGGGCATTAATGTTTGTGACAACCCGGGTTGGAGAATATTGACGTGAAAATTATCAAGTGCTTGACGTTTCAGTTGTGAGAGAAAATGAACTCTGACATGTTATTAGAAAATGTGATCGACTGAAAAATTACTCTTGAACTATTAATATTGTCTCAATTTATCAATTTTAATTACATTTTATTGCTTAATGCTTCCGCTTATGATGAAAAGTTAATTGTGTCGCACTCTGATTCCATTATGTAATCTTCTTTATAACTTCCGATTACTTGCTGATGTTATTATTTCGATTATGCATCGTACGGTCTATTTATTGAGCTTTATCTCATATAGTGCAACTTTCTCATGCTCCTAGCCTTTCATGCCAGGTGTTGAAGACGACGCAGTTGAGCTCTCTCACCCATGCACTGAAGACAACACTAACAGACCCGACATAATAGGCACCGAAGACGACGCACTTAAAGAATACCAACAAATTGCACCCTGATTTACTTATATTTTTTTAGCTCTATACTTCCGAAGTTTTTACTATAAATTCCCTTTTATTTCAGTTATTGTAACTATTTATGAAATTATAATTATTTTGGCCATTTTAAATTCTTTTTTTATTTAACGTCTTTATAATTCGGGTCTCTACAAAATCACTAATAAAATAAATAGAGGGAGTGATAGGTCATTGATGGACACAAATGATGCAATTGATGGACATCAATGTAGACATGAATAAGCTATACCTGCTGAGACCTTTGGGTTGACTCGTTATATCTTTCGGTGTTCCAAATTCATTCACAGTCCTTCTCAACACCTGAAACATAGTGGTAACTGTATACCTTTTTGCTGCTTGCCAATATATGAGAATGGTGGCAGACGACGCATTCATATTAGGAATACAAAGTACAATTTCTCACCTGCTCTTCTGCAATATAATCCATTCTGAGGATAATGGAATTATGACGCTGCTGCTTCTTATCATACATAGGGTTGCTGACGCTGATACATTTACTCCCTATCTTTGCTGGGCTTCCATCAGAATTCAAAACCATTTTGGTCCAACAAATGATTTCCCAGACTGCAGATTTTGGCTTCCAGGGATATTGATGGTTTTGACCTAAGGAGTTGTCCGAGTGGTAAAGTGAATGAGCTATAAACCTAACATTCTGCAATTGAAAGAGCCACCGGGGGGTTATACCCGGTCATTACGTCTAGGGTCCCGAGAATTAGTCAGTAGTTTAGGGGAACTCAGCGAAATTTTATTCCAACTTAGCTCCAAACCAACCGGATACCTCTACTGTAAAAAAATATACTGTAAAAAAATAGAAAAGGGATATTGATGGTTTTTGGACGTGCATGGTCACCTGCTCTGTATTTTTTTCTTTTACTCAGCCACCTGCTCTGTATTGGAGTTACCTGCTGCTGGTAGACCCTTTATGTTTTCAAGAAACATATCCTGTTGGTGCAGCTTAAGAACTGGTTTTAAGGTTCAAATTGTTTAGGCTGATTCTAAGGTTGTTTCCAGGTTTAGGGAAGCATACAATTTTAATTTATGATGTAGGTTATTGTTGATTTTCTTCTTTTGTTGGTATCTCAACCGACTCTCATTTTTTGATTCTCGGTTGGTATATGATTGTTGTCGGTTTCAATGGTAACCAACTTAGGATTCTCTCGGCTGTTCATAGCGATGCCTTTTGCCGGTTATCCCTTTTAATCTTTGTACTCCTTCATTGTTTAATAAAATTTTCTTTGCCTTTCAAGAAGAAGTACAATTTCTCACCTAAAGAACCCAAACTCCTGAACATGTGCTAAACATCTGGACATGGAAAACAGAATTGATCTTAGTTTCCTCTTCCGAAAATCCAACCTGACAACATTTGTATTTGAACAGAAATAATAATCATCTTCCACAAAACCTAAAGATGCAATTGGAAACAGGAATAATAAAGATCTTGATCATAAATCCAACTTGACAACATTTTTATTTGAATCTAATTAAAGAAAAGATACTTATTTAGCTAGATCATATACAGACATTGCCATATTCTTAGCTCCAAACTATCTCAACACCAATGTAACTATAAACCTACACCATATTAGCAGCATTGGTTGAAGATATTGCAGGCCTCCAAGAGTCTGCTACAGATTTGAAATTCTGCAAATTTAGAATAGCTAATGTTATTCACAGGATTTAAGCTAGGGTTCTAACTGATATATATGGTACCGAGAAGTAGGTAAATGTAAGTCCCAGTTTTTTCCTTTTTCTTTTTTTATGGGTATTGAATTAATTACTTACATCTTTTGAAAGAGCTGAAAATTTGGAGATGTCTTCAGATGAATCAGATCAGATCTCATTAGCTTCTCTCTTGTTCTTTCCCTTGCTCTTGTTCTTGCCCTTGCCCTAGCCTCTCTTGAAACAAGATGGTCAAATGCAGCCCTATCTCGCCCTTTGACCTTTTTACCCCTGCTCACACTCTTTATTTCCTTCCTCTTAGAAATTACCCCATTATCAGTACCATCATGGGTTCCTGATAATACTTCACAGTCAGAGATTGAAGACAAAGTACTACTCTTTACACCACTTCTTGAGCTGTTCTTCACCTTGTTCATCAGGTCTTTAATTGCTGTTTTTGAGTGTATAAGCAACCAATCAATGGTTTTGCTTGGTTTCTCAAACCCTAGCATGTCTTGAAGATCGAAAAACTTTCGAGAAATCTCAATCGAAAGCCTTACTCTCCGATCCCTTAGACCTTGTGCCGTATAAATCTTGCTGTGCCTGTCTTTCTTCTTCGGTATCATACTTCTTGGACCAAAATGGTGTCCATTTAGTCCATTGGCCTCTTGGTTTGTTATCTTAGCCTTGTTTGAAACTGCCATGCCAAATATGGTTTCGCTGGCCGGAAGAAAGTCAGTCATGAGTAGATCGGGGTGGTGGTGGTGGTGGTGGTGGTGGTCGAAGAAAAGCCCAGTCCCATCGTCGCCGAGAAAGGGAGAAGGGGGAGAGAGGTGTGGGAAAAGATTTGCAAAGCTGGTTGAAGAGAACATTTGTAATTAGCTAGCAAGTCAAATTTGTGCTAGAAATTAAAACCCTAGCCTGGAAACAAATGGCACAACTACTTATTCATATATACATAGATACTTAGAGTAGTCATGAAAGGGAACGTACATAATCTTGTTTCTCATTCCAGAAACAAGGCAAGGCAGCGGAACCCACATCCAGAAATGCATTTGAGACTCCATTCACTTGTCTAGATGTGGAGAGAAATGACATAGGGTTGCTGTTTGATTGACCTAAAGGCACCACTAAACTCTCTGTATCTGGATGCAAAATACATCTTTTGCTAGTGAGAGAGAGAGAGAGAGAGAGAGAGAGAGAGAGAGAGAGATGGAGGTGGGGGGATGAGATTGGGATTTGACAGATTAGTGGATCTATCTATCTGTTGTAGTATCAATTGCAGGAAAAAAAAAAGTTGTGTTTCCTTTCACTTAGGGAATTTTTTTTTCTTTTTTATAAATCCGCAAAACAAATTTCATTGGATGATCAAAACATATAGGAAAATATAAACATATAACAGGGAGAGGAAAGTCTCACTGGGTGTGAAACACTAGTGCAATTCCACATGGGAGAGAGACTAGTGGGCGCCCTTTGTATGATCAAGATGTACCCTAGCTTAGCTAATATGTCATTACCATTATAAAGGTAAGATCTTTTTGATGTGAACAGATTTTTAAAAGTGGTTCACATTTGTATATTTCTAAAAAATTGCATGAAATAGATACTTTTAACAACTTGATTAACCTCAATTTTATTTATCTAAATAACTATACGAGTAATTATGTAAAATCATTTTCAAAAAAAAAAATTGCTTGCAAGCAGTTTTATCAAGCCTTTGTTTTCAATAGAAAGAACGCAAAATTTATAGATTGAAGCCTCTGGCTTTCTCACCAGGTTGAAGTCTATTCGCTCGCTCGTTCTCTCTCTCTCTCTCTCTCTCTCTCTTGTAGAAAGTTTTAGTGAAGTGAAGTGCAGCACTTGGTTGAGCACTGTCCAACTATCTATTATTGCTCTAGTGTAATATTTCTTCCCAATTAATACAATTCTCTTCTTAGCCTTTGAAAAAAAAATAGAAATGAAGTAAAAAAGAAACGTATTTTCCTTTATGTGTTTATTTACTAAAAGAAATTTATGAAAAAAGTCAAAAATCAATAGTCTAATTGTGGAAGAAAGTAGAGTAAATATAATATCTTATATTTTTTAGAAGATATGTTTTGAATGTAAGCTAATCATATTGGAAAAGTTAGAGACGTGGTTCTTACTATTTTTCCGAACACATACAAAAAATATAAAAAATTAGATATTGTCATATTTTTCTTTCCTTTTCCGCCAAAAGTTAGTGATTTGTTCATCATTGAGTGGACAAAACTGAATTTTTAATTTGTATAGTGGCGTTTTATTCTGATTAGAGTTAAATAATGTTTTGGGCTATATATTTGTAACAGTGTTTTATTGTTAACAGACACACATCTCGATAGCCTATATATTTGGTAGCTGTCTTGGAGTTGGTACAGGAAAAAGGACACCATTTTTGCTCAAACTATGCTATATACTATGTATCAAGCCAAGGCTCTATCTGCTGCCCTTTTTACCTAATAAAGAGTAAGATTCACACACTTGTACTCTCTCTCTCTGTCTCTCTGTGAGAGAGAAACGCACTTAAATCAGTTTTGAGGTACGTAGTTCTCCACGACAACGACTGAGTGTGTGAAAGTGCTTATTTAAAAAAGAAATTGCTAGCGACCGCCTATTAAATTGTGGATCATACGTAAAAAGTGTATTATAAATTGTGTATCTATATTGATGAATAAATATAGATATTCGTAAAATATATTTTTTTATCGGCAAAAGAAATTTATTAATCTTTATAAAGAGTTTACAAATATTAAAAAGAGCCCAAGTGATGACGCATCACAATGGTCAAAATGCATCCCTATTCCCTACTAGGTTGGCACCCATTTTGCCAATAATCATTTGCCGCAGGAGCCCCAAGAAGCAAAAGAAAGATGTTGGCAAGGTGCAAAAAAAAAAGTCAGAAACACCATCCATCGTTCATTAGGCGATCGATGGTTAGCAAAACCCATTTAAAAATTAGAAATTCTGAATTGTACATTATAAATTTAGCATATTTATGAAACTCTTGCATAAGGGTCCTCGGTAGTGTAATATTGTCTTTGACGGGTATGTTGTGTTAGTCGGAATTCAGTCGTTGTATTTTGGAAGACGAATGTCGAGCGAATCCTCAAGCATTTCTTGTATTGCTTATTTATTCTATAAATAAAATTTCAGAATTTCCTTTTTCGTACAAGTTGTCGGTAACTGTTATACCGGCGGTACAAGAATTTTCCGAGATATTTTTTAACGATTTGTCAAGCATTAATGCTTATTGATAGGTCGATAGATATTGTCACTACAAGAAAATGGGGATCTCCTGACGGTTTTTATCCCAACGGTATAAATAACTGATGGTATAGGTAGAAAATAACAACGGTTTCAAAGCGTTACTAGAAAATGGGTCTTTAGTGACGAATTTTTATAGACCGTTACTATTTTTTCAACTTTTAGTCACAGTTTATAAAATGCGTCGGTATAGCCCAAACAATGATAAACTGATGTTAAAATACTAACTGTTTAATTAGATTTTTCGGATCCCTTTTAAAATGGCTATTTCGGATGCAATTTTTAAATGTTATTTCAATTTTTAAAAAGTACTATTAATCATGTTAAAATGTTATTTCCATTTACCGTCTCCCACGATGTCTACTGCTCCCACGATGTCTCTCTCTCTCTCTCCGGCAACTGCTCTCTCTCTCTAGCAATTACTGAAATCCTAATCTTCGGCGCCGACTATCTCTCGTAGTCTCTCTCTCAGCTTGATCGCCTCTGCTCGGTCGACGACGAGGTAATCAGTTGGCCCGATTAATGGCAAAAGCACATTCAAGGCTCTGATAGCGTGCGGGTTGTGTGTGGAACAGAGAGAGAACTGTTCGACTCTCTCACAGAAATTCAATTTGTTAGCAATCCACGACTCTCTCTCTCGCACGATTACTGAAACCCTAGATTTTCGATTGCGACTTGATCATTGCTCGACCTCTTCTGCTCGATCAACCACAGGTAATCTTCTCTCGCTCTCAGACTCTCTCTGTGCTCGATCTGTTTGCTAAGTCTTTCCAACTCGATCGATCACTCAAAGGAGAATTCTCTCCTCTTCGAATCTGTGTTTGGACATATTTGTCCGTAATACTTTGCAAGGTTGGTCATCGGATGACATCTTTACTTTCTTCACTCATGTTTATATTTGTCATACATTATCTATCTTCTCTTTCCACTCAGGCTGCAGCATCAATTGAGGATGGAAAACGAATACTTTTTCAATTTGATAGAGCAGCCTTTTCTTTCAAGTTTCTGCCATTTAAGGTTCCATATCCAGTACCGTTTAGGCTTCTTGGAGACGAGGCAAAGGGTTGGTTAGACACTACATATTTGTCTCATTCTGGAAATCTCCGTATCTCCAGAGGAAATAAGGTAACTAAACAACTTATTGTTCTGTGCGTCTGCATTTTGTGCCACTAGCAAAGATTTGCTAAACTTCCTTTTTAAGTCTGTGATTTGCCTAGGACTAAGGACTACCAGTTATGTTGTTGTAGTGCAGGGCACCACATTTGTGCTGCAGAAAAATAATGAACCGAGGCAAATATTGCTGGAAGCCATTTCCAAAGATAAAGGAGTGAGAGAAGTATGATTTCCTTTTAACTGTATAAATCATCTGCAAATAAGGTTTAATTTAAATTGTAGTGTTGCTGATATTGTCTCATCTAACACTTACAGGCAATTGAGGAGTTTATCTCCTTAAATAAGAACGCAGCCAAAGGTGAACCAGAACTCCTAGAGGGAGAATGGAAAATGATATGGAGTTCACAGGTACTTTCTATAAAACTATAGAATTTTTTATTTGAGAAAAATTCAGAACTATATTGATTCCTTGGAACCCATTGTATCATATGATGTTTTTGCTAAAGTATGAAATGGCAATGAGACCGGTCGATGCAGTACAGGTGATGCCAGAAGATTTACAGCCTGCTGGTTTCTTGTAGTAAATCCTATGCATATCAAAGAGGGGGTGCAATGAGCACCTTATCTGCATTCCTAATCATCCATATTGCGTTGGAAAATTTCTTCAGTTTTTTATTAGGAGTGAGTTGACATCTCATCCTAGTAACTACGAGCTTTTAAAGCCACGAGGATCATGGACGGCATGGTTTCCTATGTAAAACAGGTTCCATTTTAAGCTCTACAGACTTGTGGGAAGAACATAGTGGATGTAGTTTGAGGTACTAATTCCTTGTTCCTTAGAAAATCATTCCCCCAAATATGGCAGAACGAGATAAATATGTACGAGCCAATTTGAAGTAGTTAGATCTGTTTTGGTGGTTTTGGGTTTGATCGAATTGCATGCATTTGTGCAACTATGCTTTTGGATTTTATAGGTGATAACGTGTTTCTTTGATTGCTACTTTTTTAAAACAAAAAAGTCTTTTGATTGCTTATCAATCATTGTTAGAACAAGTCCGAGGGCATTGGTTTTTCTACACCAAATATGTACTTGATGACTAATGTGGCTAGTTGCTGTCATCATTTTTCAAGCCTTGTGCTACTATCCCAAACTAGTCTAAATCTTTCAGTGACTAAGAGGCTAAGTTACAGAAATCTGCAAGAACAATGTTCCGAAATCTCAATATCCGTACGTAAATGTTGGGTGTCTCATATCCAATCAAACTCTTAGTTAACTAGTTCCTTAAAATTATGGGATCATGGGATTCTCCTCCGCCACTGAAAATATGTGCATCAACCAGCTTTTTGATTCAAGCCATTAAGATTTTGGATAATTGGTTATCTAACATTAGAAACGATGAATATGCTGAAATCCCGCTTACTGATTATGAAGTTGAAAGGAAGAGGAGAACACACACACACGAACACTCTCTTCTCTCTCTCTCAGAATGATCACACATCCACATCGGGTGTTTGCTGAATCTTTTTTGCTATATATTTCCCAGAGAATGACGCTTTCTATTGATACTACTGAAGTATTTATTGGTTGGCTTTTATTTCTTAACTTATCAGTGATTGTGCTGAATGTTTTGTAGATGGAGACAGATAGCTGGTTAGAAAATGCTGGCAATGGTCTTATGGGCAGTCAGGTGCAATGCAGAATGAACATTATTACTATAACTACTGTACCATTCATGCAGTTTCATAGGCTTATTGTTATTCAAAAACCATCTTATACTATCGGCACTCTCTTTCTTCTAACCTTGCTACTTTAGATAGTCAAGCCAAATGGGAAGTTGAAGTTTCTGGTTGACATATTGCTTGGGTTCAAATTCTCTATGGATGGCACGTTTGTGTAAGTTTCCTCGGCAATGCAATTCCATATCGCTAATGTCTGAGAGATAACTTCGATGAAACTGTAGCTTGAATATTCATGATCATCTTCAATAGTAGTGAACTTTGTGTTAATGTTTCCATGCTTTGGTGGAGACACACCTTCCTCGTCCCAACCAAGAGAGGGAGGGGTGTCGAGACTCATGTAGTTTGAATATTCATTGATTTTCTTATTTTTTTCTTAAATAGGAGCATGAGAGATATGGAGATTGAGGAAAACTCTTTGAAAGTGGAGGCGCAGGAACAATTCATACGATGAAGAATTTGGTTCAAATTCTGGTTTATTATCTGTTGGATGAGGATATGTTGTTGACAGTTTTGCTGCTTGAGGATTTATTCTTAAATTTCATGGTTTTGAAGTGGAGCTGATGGTCTTTAGTTCTAAATATATCCTTTATCTTACGACTTGGTCCAGTTCTTTATTTTTCTGTTTTTTTATTCCATTGATGGCTCAGGTTTTAGTACTTTGATTTTGTTCACAAGGATTATAATGGCTATAATACTCTTTTCTTTTCTACTCTCATTTGGTTAGTTCTTTGTCAACCAATTGGTCTATGTTGTAATCATTTTCTTTTCTTCAATATATATATATATATATATATATATATATATATCATTCTATTTGTTGATGCAAAAAAAAAAAAAAAAGAGTTTGTTGCATTTTGTAGTGCTAAAATAAGATTAGGTTTAATATTGTTCAAATTGTAGGGAAATAATTGAATCAATTTGGATACAGCGACGTTTTCACAAGTGTCCCTAGAAAGGTTTCATTTTGTGTACTTTAACAGCGGTTCAAGTGTTGCTAAATAAACCGTAAGTAAAAAGAGACTTGTACCAGCACTTGCAAAAAGTGTCACTATAAACCTATAGTGACGGTCATCTCGCGACAATTCAGCTAACACTTTGTCAAGTGTTGGTATAACCTCTTTGGTTCTATAGCAGCGCTTTTCAGAATCTTTTGTGACGGTTTAGACCATCGTTAAATCTTAAATTTCTTGTAGTGTGTACTCAGGGCAGCCCATATCTCAACTTAAAGTGAAACCGGAGGACATCAAGAAGACACAATTTCGAATACAATAGGGATATTATGGATTCCTGGTGATGCCATTTGAAGTTACGAACACACCAACAACATTCATGGATTTGATAAGTCAAATCTTCAAGAGGTATCTAGACAAGTTTGTGATTGTCTTTTTCGACAATATCTTGATCTACTCTAGAGGTGAGGAGAAACATGAAGAACACTTGCGAATCATTTTGCAGATGTTGGAAGATCAAGAGCTATACGCCTAATTCAAAAAATGTGAGTTATGACTGATGAGTGTGATTTTTCTAGGCCACATCATCACCAACGGAGGGACTTCGGTGGACACAAAGAAGATCAATGTGGTTGTAGATTTGTCGTGATTGACGATGGTGATCGAAGTTTAGAGTTTTTTCATATTTGCGGATAACTATCAGAGTTTTCTCAAACCCAAGTTAAAGCTTTCTCAGACTTGGGTTATTTGGAGCTAACCTATCTAGTCTTCAAGTGATCCCTTTGTGATGCCCTCTTGCTTTTTATCCTTTCAATCTTTGTAATTTACTTTGAAGATTAATAAATTCTTTTTGCCAAGTAACAAAAAAAACTATCAGAGATTTGTTCAAGACTTTTCACAAAACTGAAGTGTCGTTAACGGAGTTTATACACACTAGGGTGAACCATTTGTGTGAATAGAGAAATGAGATGAATGTTTCGAAGAATTGAAGAAGACACTCACAATGGCGTTGCGATTCTTACACTTCCAAAACGCACAGTAGGATTTTTCATCTATAGCGACACGTTACATTAGGAGCTAGGATGCATCTTGATGCAACACAAGATAGCTACCACCTACACATCTTGACAGTTGAAACAACATGAGAAGAAATATCCTATGCATGACTTGGATCTAGGAGCGGTAGTCTTGGCCTTGAAGATTTGACGTTATTATTTGTACGTTGTCATGTGCGATGTCTACATGATGATAAATGCGAAAATGTTATCATTAACACCGTCCAACTCATGGTTGCTAAGCTTATATGTCATATTATTCGATAAACTAATCCATGTTTTGCGCATTTCAAGGCTCGGAGATGAATGACCAGAATTTGAAGTAAAATCAGGGCATAAGAGTCAAAGTTGTATACCAGCGTCTGGTTAGTAAGCTATCCACATCTTGACATATATTTCGAAGCCTACTGGATTTCAGACTAAGCAATTCGTTCAGATGGGAGTGACGTCCATCCAGATGCATCATATCATCAAAGCCCCGTCGGCATCTGTAAATTGCCGCAATGCATCCTGACGCACTATCTTCTCAAGTGTCTAGACAGGCATCCAGACAGAGCCCCCTATTGTCCAAAGGTAGGAAGAAACTACCTTCTCAAATTATTCTTGAGTCGTGTATTCAGACAAACTCTATCTACCTTCGAACGCGCAAGGTCAACCAATACTTCTATAAAAGGCCAATAGACTCATTTTTTCACGTCATTCAAAAAAATTAGAGAGAAACTTGAGAGATATCTTAGAGAGGAAGAACATGAAGGCTGACTACACCCAATGGCCCTATAGGCTCTGCACTGAAATCAATAAGAGGTAAGTTTTCCCTTTTAAGATTGGTGCAAGTTAAACCCAACTTCTTGAAGGCCCTGAAGTATAGGATCTCCATTTAGTTGCCCTAGTCAATTAGGATTCTATTGGTATTGAACCTTTCGATTTCTAACGTGATCACCCGTGCATCATTGAGGAGGACCGAAACGACTTCAAGATCCTTCTTGCTGCTCAGTTCGTCCTGCGTCGTTGGCCGCTTCTAGCCCTATCTATTTGCCCTAACTCACGTACGTTTTGTCTTTATTCAAAAAAATTCGCATTTGTTATTTTGAGCTCAAATTTTTGTGGATTATTGGTTCGTCTCATAGAGACGAATCTAAAAAGTATAAAATTATGTCGTTAAAAAAAAATCACTGAAGATGACGAATAAGCACAAAAAGATCCTATTTTTGGATTATTTTTATATTTTCTGAACTATTTTCAAATTTGTTTATTATTTATAACTTACACTAAACTCTCATTGAGACGAACCAATAATTCACAAAAAATTGACAAACGACAAAATTTGCAAGTTTTTTTTACATAAAGGCGAAAAAATAATCAAATACTAAAGTCAGACCACGAGTGAAATGTTGACGACGTGGCGCAACACAGGGAGGTGATCACTCGGCTGCTAGGGCTGACGTAAGCAGCAAAAAGACTGACGCAAGCGCGCGCGATGGTGCGTGAGTAACGAGGGCAAAAGCGGTTGACGTGTTGAAGATGAAGGGAGCGCGTGAGCAACATAGAAGCTGATGCAAGCGCGCGTGATAGCACGTGTGTAACGAGGGCGGTAGCAGTTGATGCGCCGGAGATGAAGGTGGCGTGTGGTTGACTTTTTGACTCCGCCGTTGGTAGCGTTGACCTTTTTTTTATCAATGAGGTTGAACTTTCAGTTTATCCTAGGTCCGAACAATAGCGATGAACGTTTACAAAACAAGTAATGACCCGACAAACGGTAACAAGAGTCAGGCCACCCGCCGAGAGAGAGAGAGAGAGAGAGAGAGAATTATCTTTGTAATATACTGTGTATGAATCAATGTACAAAAACTCTCTTATATAGGAGAGAGAGGACAACTTAAAATGGAATACATCAGAAATATGAAAACGTACAAAATATATATATGATAATTGCCTAAGTTGGGTGGTCGTGGGGCACCGTGCAATATACTTCACCACTTCCCATTTTTATAAAGGGTTCAATATAAAATGTGTGAATTCCATATAATTGGCGATGATGAATGATATTAGGGTAGTACGTTGTGGTGACTCCAGACTACTTATAATTACTCCCAAGTATTTAAACTGTGGTTTTGACTCTAGTGATCATATTCATATCTGCTTTGGACAAAAAAAATCAGGTGCATATCCAACCAGTATAGGTCCATTTGGCGTAACTAGATTATGGGATTATTGGATTGTTGGATTATGTTGGGTGCCGGAGGGAATAATCTAGCTCAAAGTGTTTGGACTAAATTATTTGTGGATATGTTGGTTATGTTGTGTTTGGAGCTAGATTAATCCAGATTGTTTGGGTGAATAATTTAGGCCAAATGGAGCTAAATTATTTCCCTAATAATCTAGACAATCTCCATAATCTAGTTTGGTCAAATAGGGCCTATATATATTCCGAGTAAATGGTGTAGGGCAATATAAAATCACCCTGCAGTCCTCCAATTTTTAATAACCCTGAATTGCACATTGATAGTTCTTGATCCGTAAGTCGTTCGTGCAAAAAAGTTAAAAGTTGATTGAACATCACCAGGAGCAGAATCAAGATTCGACGTCTGGAGGGGGGAGGGGGGACGAGATTTTTTGTTTTGGGAGAAGAAAGGAGGCCGAAATGTAATTTTTTTATAATTTTCATAATTTATAACTAAGTCTTAAATTTTTTTAAAATTTTTTAGAGGGCCCCATTTTCATGTAATTCCGCCCCTAAACATGCTATCCATGAACAACTCAAGTTATATTTTGATTGTCAATTTTTACCATAGGATCAAACCCTTTTCGATAACTGAATCAGGACTAGTTCCATTTGAATTAACTCAATTATTTTTAAATATATTTTGTCTCTACTCCAAAAAATTTCGCATTTGTTATTTTGGACATAAATTTTTATAGATTATTGGTCCATCTTGATGAAAAGAATCTAAAAAATATAAATTTATGTCCAAAAGATTAAAAAAATCACTAAAAACAACGAATAAGCACAAAAATACATTTTTCTATTATTTTTATTTTTTCTGAATTTTTTGTTTAAATTTGGTCGGTTATTTATAACTTTTCTGAAACACATCGTCGAGACAAACTAATAATCTACAAAATATTGAAGAAAGACACAAAATTGCAAAAAAAATTCATATAAGGATGAAAAAATAATCAAATGAGTCAGGCCAAATCATGACATACTTTATTTATATATAAATGATTTAACCTTAGAGACTTGTCAAAAATTTAGATCATCAATAATGGAGTCGAGATGGGCCCTATTTTTCGTATTGGAGGAGGATCGGAGAAGGAATTGTCAAAAGAGAGAATCCTATAGTGCCTTTGAGATTGGGGCTATCACTTGGACTACTATCCTGTACATTCAAGCCCACAAATAGAAGGATTTTGGAACACATCAAATACCAACTTTGGTTGTATTTGACTCTTTCTTTTCATTCTTTTAATAGATTTGGCGAAAAAGAGAAAACAATATAGCATTTGATGATAAAATCTAATTAATCTAATTAAAATTTTATCGAATTAATAGGCGAGATACCAGTTTGGCAAAACGGTGTTCTTGTGCGAGGGCATGTTGCTGAGCAAATAATTGTGTGTGGACTTCAGAGATGCAATCGAATTCTAACAGAAAGTGAATAAGTTCCAAACTTGAATAGACATGGACCAGACCTAAAGGGAGGAGGATTAGAAATCCTAGGGAATTTGACTATAACGGAAAGTTAACAGTTGAAATAAACTCTAATAGTATGACAATTAAAGTTCAAAGAGTCCGAATAAAACTTATCTAGGCTGAGATCAATTGTGAAAAAGTATAATCCGTCTCTAATGAAGAATTAGATGGGGAATAACTCAAATTAAGTGAGAGAGAACCTCTATAAAAAGAGAAATATCTAGAGACGTACAGGTACGTTGTAATACACGCACTAGATTGAGAGCATGTAAGATTGAGTATTAACTTAGTCATCAAAATATCTTTCCACCGACTAAAGACAGAATTCTTTGATGATTTACTATTTTGCATATTAGGTTTCAGGTGAGTGAAAAGCTTGTGTGTTCGGCCATAGTTTGAGGAGCAAACCTTAAGTAGCTATCAGAAGTTTTACCCGCTCACACATGGCACCATTTGTGAAAAAATTTCAACCCATTGGGAAGCAACGCACAACTAATTGACCTAAGACAAGTGGGTTGTGGAGGGAAACGAGAAAAAGATGCATCCAGAACCCAACTCTGTGCTCAAAGAAGAACAAACAACAACCCGCTAGATGCCGAGAGGGGTATGGAAAGGTCCCGTTCTTATGGAGACAATCGTTCAAAGACAACAAAGAAGTCCAGGAAGGACTTAGATCTGTAAAATAAGATGTAAATGAGGGAACGCATTATTGATGAGATGGAACGTGAATTCTATCAACAAGATATAGAGATCCTGGAGCTTAAGAAAGCTCTAGACAAGGAGCGCTCAGCTAGCAATTCCCAGAGCAAAATTAGGGAGGCTAGCCACACTAGACGACCAAGTCATTTAGTAGTCATCCCAACCACATGAGCACACAAGAACAATCGAAGAAGAGATGACTCTTTTTCATGATGTAAGGTGATGGTTGAATAGGCGTCTCCAAGGGCACAAGATTGCATAAGACTCAGCAAAGAAGGCACTACAGTAAATTGCTTGCTCCCACTTTCCAAGGTTATAGAGGCGAAGGCCTTGCAAAAAGTTCATCCATCCCAAGTTCCATCTCCCCAATGGAACAATCGAACCAATGGGGCATATAAAGGGGAGTTCTCAAGCGATAATCCTGCATGCAAAAGACGAGGACCTCTAATTCAAGATGTTTGCCTCAAGTTTGGATAAAATCACCCTCAACTGGTATCACAAGCTACCACCTCGTTCTATTACGAGTTGAGGCCAATTGGCAGAGGAATTTATGGCAAGGTTTATAACGAATGAGCTTAGCCAAATGAGTTTGACTTTTTGATGGCTATGAAGAAGAAAACTAAGGAAATTATTTGGGACTATGCAACCAGGTACTAAGCCGTTTACAACAGATAAAGGACTACAACAAGAAATACATATAGCCACTTTCAAGTTGAGCTTACCTATCTACAAGAAGCTACATAAGTCTCTTACCATAAACCTGATTGACACCCTTCCTGAGCTGATGGAAAGGGTGGATCAACATATGAAGGTAGAGGAAGAGATCCTTCGAGAAACAGAAGCTTACAAAACCAATGTGGTCAAGTGAGTTGGGCAAAATGGTAAGAGCCCCAATAAAGAAAAAAAAAGTTTATTACAAAGAAAAAATACATTGAGCCTGACCCCCATCCCTACAAAGGTAGACTACAACATTCACCAAGCCAATGTACAGATGATATGGCCCTTTAGGGAGGAGCCATTTTGGCGGTGCCCACAAAGGACCAGCAAGAATCTAGAGAAAAAGAAAGACACTGGTGAACATTGCTACTATTTCCAAGAGTGGTCACATCACCGAAAACTGCAAGGTGTTTACAAAGTTCCTTGAAGAACTCATTGCCGCTAAACATCTCGAAAAGTATATTGAAGGCAAACAAGTTCTTGAAAAACTCGTTGCCGCTAAACATCATCCATAGAATGGTCCAACTGACCAATGAGAAAGTGATAAGGGCACAAAAGTGTAAGGCTGGGCACCAGTATCATGTGCTTGAGCTCGGGCAGAAAAGGCTAAAGACGTAGGACAAACTGAGCAGCAAGATTTTCTTCAGTAAGAAGGATCTTGAAGGCAAACAGGTTCTCCACAATGATGCACTATTGATCACGTTAAAGATCAAAGGGCTTAATAATGAGAAAATTCTAATTGACCACGACAGTTCAATGGAGGTTCTATACCTCGGGGCCTTCAAGAAGATGGGTTTAACCCAGGCCGATCTTAAAAGGAAAAACATACCTCTTATCGATTTAAGTTCAGAACATGTATCGCCATTATGCATAATCTCTCTTCTTGTTTAGGCTAAGAAGGTGATGATAGATACGAAATTACTGGTAGTGGGCGTGCCTTTCACATACAATGCCATAACAGTCCAAACCTGGATGCACCATACAATCACAATTTCATCCATTTACCATTAAGTAATCATGTTTTTAGAATCAAAAGACAACAAATGTGTTCGGAGACCCTAGAAAAAGACAAGAAACTGCTTTGTGACTTCCATCAAACACAAGCTGACTGTTGAGCAGGTCAAATACATAGAAGTACCATACCAGTCAATCTTGGAAGATCTGGGGGACGATCAACTGAGAGTTTTTTTTTTTTGCTTTGCAAAAGATAAATATCATCAAATTACGCATGAAAAATGTACAAAAAGAAGGCTAGCAAGAGCTCTTAAAAAGGCTTGAGAATAAAGCACCTAAAGGGACCTAAAGGGAAAAATAAAAACCAACATCATACCCAAAAAAGAAACTCGATAGACCATCAGCAGCAGAAGTAGAAGAAACTATCGAAGAAGTAAAAACTCAGCATCAAGAAGTAACAGCTAGAGTTGTGGATAACTTGAAAAATGTCCCAACTCACAAGACTAATTTGGAAAGTTATTTTCTCATTGGTGAATACTCCCAGAATAACATGAGAGAGATTTGATTCAAGTTTTCATGGAATACATTGATGTGTTTGCTTGGACCCCTAAAGAGATTCCGAGAGCAGATCCCAATATCATCTGTCTCTATAGCTAATTGAATGTCGATCTTCAAGAAAATCTAGTTGTTCAAAGAAGGAAGAGGTCAATGGTTCAACATACTGAAACTGTTATTGAAGAAGTATGTCGGCTACTTGAAGTCGGTGCCATTTAGGAGGTCCAGTACTATGTTGAATGGCTATCCAACACAGTGGTGGTTAAGAAAAAATCTAGAGTGAAGAATGTGTGTAGACTTCATGATCATTCCCAAGTCCTGCTCGAAAGATAGCTTTCCACTCCCTGAAATTAGTTGGTGGTTTAGGGTATGAGTTGGGTTCTACGTACAATATCTACCACAAAATCTATCTCTCTATCACTAGGCATTCCTTGCAAATCGTTAAGAAATACCTCAAAAAATCCTATACCGCTGATATATCAATTACTCACAACTCACCCATTGAAAGTGTTAGTACACTACAAAGATATTCCCAACAACCCTTCTGCTCGTCAAGCCTGACCCACAGATATAAAACAATGGGATGTTAAAACTAGGTATGGCAACGAGACGGATCGAGGGCGGATAGTGTTGTCCCCGCCTCCGATCCCTGAATCCGTATCTGAACTCAAT
This sequence comes from Arctostaphylos glauca, assembly GCA_019985065.2. Lineage (NCBI taxonomy): Eukaryota > Viridiplantae > Streptophyta > Magnoliopsida > Ericales > Ericaceae > Arctostaphylos > Arctostaphylos glauca. The sequence continues at coordinate 25,534,083 of JAHSPW020000008.1, forward strand.
CTCCGCCTCGATCCCCGAACGGGGACTAGTTTCGCCCTCCACCCCTGCCTCGAACAGGGAACGGATATCTCCGAACGGGGATCGAATATCCGAAAATGGAAAAAAAACTAATACTTCTAATTTTAAAAAAAAATTAAATTAGGAACTATGAATATATGACTTTAAAAAAATTTGAAACTATAAAAAAATAAAAACAAATCAAACAACATCAAATGCAAGAGTTTTAAACAATAGTTAACATAATTATAAACAATAACCATAATAGCTAGCAAACACAAAAAAGTACAAGAGTCATAAATTAAAACAGGCGCTATAAGTAATCAAGAGGAATAAATGGTAAATTATATCTCAGATAGAAGCTATACATATCCTCACAAAATTACAACAGCAACAAAGAAAATTATACCGTATTGCATCAAGAGGAATCAAGAACTATCATCTACACTTCAAAAAAATCGACAAAAAAATACTACATAATATAGTTTTGCCTCAACGTATTATAATGTAGGACATACTTTTATCAACACAAAAGTAAAAAAACTTAAAATCAACAAATCCTAAGTCTCTAATATATTTTTAAATAAGGGTTAATGAAATGGGGCTGGGCGGGGATTGGGGATCGGGGCGGGGATACACGGACCCGCATACTATCCGTTCTCCAAATTTTTTTAAAATGTATTCTCCAAATTCGATCTGATCCCCAAAAAAATTTCCAATCCGTTCGGGACAAGAATCGGAGTGGGGCGGATCGGATCGGACGAGATTGTCATCCCTAGTTAAAACTCCCTCGCCCTCAAATTTTTTTGATTTTCTCATCATCAAGTTTCTTAAATGTTCCATGCTTACCAAACATTTTTACAAATTCAATTATAAGACTTTTCAAATCCTAACTTTATAATGTGTATTCAAAATTTCTAATTTTTGAAAATAATCACTTTCAAACACCATCATTTTGTCGTTAGATACTATTAGTGTGTGAATCTTTATTAGGTAAAAGGGACAGCAGAGAGTGCATTGGCTTGACACATACTTTAAGCTGAAAAGGTGTCCTTTTTCCTCTACAATTCCTAGACAGCTACCAATACAGGCTATCGAGATGTGTCTTAATAAAAAAAATTGTTTTCCATCCCTCTACAAACATAAAAATCACATCCTTTTGAATGAATACTTCATCTTTTCACTGAAATTTAAAAAATGTCACTCTTTTTTGCTTCTTTTTTTTACTCTAAATTATAAAAATGACACTCTTCTCCCCCTTCGAATTACGAAAATATTATTTTCCTCTATTTCACTCTTTCACATTGGGTTTTAAAAATATATATAATTAAAAAATAAAAATAAAGTAATTAATAATAAGATATATATATATATATATGTATATATTTTAAAAATTACCGATTCAATTTTTTATCTTCGCATTAATTCTATTTTTTGTAAGAATCCATAAAATTAGATGTCACAGTTACCATTAGAATTTTTCAATTGATCTACAATTAAAATTACAAATTTTCTTAACTAATTCATAGAACTTATATTTTTTGTATCACGGAACACTGATATTTTTTGCATTTATATTCAAACAAAAAAATGAGTCAAAACATTTAAGTACCATGGAACACTTAAATATTTAAAAATTACTTAAACATTCGTCCTTAACTTTTTAAGTATTACAAAACTTAAAAAAATATAAAAAATAAATTTTTGGAATTATAAATTTTTCTAATTTTGTTGGATAGAGTTCTAATTAGATGAAGATGAAGAGTTCAGGGTGAATCTAACCTGAATGAGATTTTAATTTTTTTAAATATAATGTAAGTATTAAATGGAGAACTATGCTTTTTAAATCTCATTTTATATAAATATAAGAAACACTGTGTTTTTATACATTAATGAAACACTTATATTTTTTCGAATTAAGGAACACTTATTTGTTTCATCTTTATATTCAAAAAAAAAAAAAAAGAGGACAAAATAATTTAACTACTACGGGACACTTAAATATTTAAAAGAATACTTAAATATGTTTGCCCATAAATTTTAAGTACCACGGAATACTTAAAAATAATATTTTTTTTAATAACCAAGCTCTCGGTTAATCTTTAAATATTATTTTTAGTCAACAGTGATTTTTTAATATTTTTTTAAAATAAAACTAAGATCAAATCTTCTCCCTAAAGCCAACTCCATAAAATAAGAATTATCAAATAAAATGGATCTTTTGGTCTTTAGGAAGGAAAACTCCCCCTATTTTTTTGCATGGGAGATGTGAAAAACAATTCTCCCTAACAATCAAACACTGTTTATATATATATATGGCCACAATATAAAGGGTAATTTCACTTACCTCGCGTATCTGACAAATCTAGAAATCTCCTTTGTAATTTCTAAAATTAATACATCTTGCCACTAGTGCTAATGTCAGAACAGAAGAAAAAATGTTGGGACGATTTTATACCTAATGTGAGTCAGTCTCAAAGGATTATTTATACCAAAAAAAGAAATGTTCTCTTTATAATAGTATACGTATATAGGCCCTATTTGGCCAAACTAGATTATGGAGATTGTCTAGATTATTAGGGAAATAATTTAGCCCTATTTGGCCTAAATTATTCATCCAAACAATCTGGATTAATCTAGCTCCAAACACAACATAACCAACATATCCACAAATAATTTAGTCCAAACACTTTGAGCTAGATTATTCCGTCCGGCACCCAATATAATCCAACAATCCAATAATCCCATAATCTAGTTACGCCAAATGGACCCATGTTATGGTACATATTGATATAGGACTTTTACAGTACAAAGGGTGATCAAATGTTCCCTTTCCGACATTGTTGTGGTATATATATATGAGAACTGAGTAGTAACATATATAGTTCAGATGTGCTAATCCGACTTTTTAGTCTTTGTATCCCTTTTTAATTTCATACTAATTAATCATTCAATGAAATTTCTTTAACGGGTAAAAGGAAAAAAAACTCTTACCAAAACGAAACACAAACCATTTTTTTTCTGCAATTGATACTACAACAGACAGATAGATCCACTAATCTGTCAAATCCCAATCTCATCCCACCTTCCCCAGCTTCCCCCCACCTCCATCTCTCTCTCTCTCTCTCTCTCTCTCTCTCTCTCTCCATCATGAGCAGAGACATGTATTTTGCATCCAGATTCAGTGAGTTTAGTAGTGCCTTTTGTTCAGTCAAACAGCAACCCTATCATGTTTCTGATCTCCACATCTAGACAAGTGAATGGGTCTCAAGTGCATTCCTGGATGTGGGTTCCCCTGCCTTGCCTTGTATCTGGAAAGGAATGAGAAACAAGGTTAAGTACCTTCCCAATTTCATACTACTTTTAGTATATGTGTATATAGATCTATATGTTTAAATAGTTGTGCCATTCTTTTCCAAGCTAGGGTTTTAATTTCTAGCACAAATTTGGCTTGCTAGCTAACTACAAATGTTCTCTTCAACCAGCTATGCAAATCTTTTCCCACACCTTTCTCCATCTTACCACCTCTCTCCCCCTCCTTCTCCCTTTCTCGGCCACCATGGACCCGGGATTTTCCTCGATCACCACCACCACCACCCCGATCTACTCACGACTGACTTTCTTCCGGCCACCGAAAACCTATTTGGCATGGCAGTTTCAAACAAGGCTATAATTACAAACCCAGAGGCCAATGGACACCATTTTTGTCCAGAAAGTACGATTCCGAAGAAGAAAGACAGGCACAGCAAGATTTATACGGCGCAAGGGCTAAGGGATCGGAGAGTAAGGCTTTCGATTGAGATTTCTCGTAAGTTTTTCAATCTTCAAGACATGCTAGGGTTTGAGAAACCAAGCAAAACCATTGATTGGTTGCTTACACACTCAAAAACAGCAATTAAAGACCTGATGAACAAGGTGAAAAACAGCTCAAGAAGTGGTGGAAAGAGTAGTACTTTGTCTTCAACCTCCGAATGTGAAGTAGTATCAGGAACCCATGATGGTACTGATAATGGGGTAATTTCTAAGAGGAAGGAAAAAAGGAGTGTGAGTAGGGGTAAAAAGGTCAAACGGCAAGATAGGGCTGCATTTGACCATCTTGTTTCAAGAGAGGCTAGGGCAAGGGCAAGAGCAAGGGCAAGGGAAAGAACAAGAGAGAAGTTCATGAGATCTGATCTGAAGACATCTCCAAATTTTCAGTGATGGGCAAAAACTTTCAAAAGATGTAAGTAATTACCTCAATAACCCTAAAAAAAGAAAGAAAAAAGACCCTAAATTTGCAGAACCCTGTCTTGAATCATATGAATAACTTTAGCTGGTCTAAATTTGCAGAATTTCAAATCTGTGGCAGACTCTTGGAGGCCTGCAATATCTTCAAGCAATGATGCTAATATGGTGTAGGTTTATAGTTATATTGTTGTTGAGATAGTTTGGAGCTAAGAAAATGGCAATGTCTATATATGATCTAAATAAGTATGTGTTCTTCTGCTTCAAATACAAATGTTGTAAAGTTAGATTTATGTTGAAGAAGTTTATTATTCTTGTTTATATTCATCTTTAGTTTTTTTTTTTTTTTGTCTTTTGTTTTCTCTCCTTTCATTTCTTTTGTAGATAATTAACTAGTATTTGTGATAATTATATTCTATTTTTTTATTCCACTACTAAAAATGTACAAAAATAACGCTTGAAAAAAAAAAGATTTTACTGAAAAAGTGAAGTTGTATATTAGAGACCTTTCTGGTTGCAATCAAGATATCTCTCTATCAACGATTCTCTCTGGTTGCGATCTCTCTGTCTTATTTTGCAAATTATAAACCCTAGACCCATTGATCGGTGTCAATGGCGTGGATGATTTTGTTCAGTAGCATGATCGTAAGGTGACTCCAACGTAACTACGCCATCTCTCAGCCCTCAGGTCTGAAGGTCCCTAGGTATGTTATGATCCTTCCTCGTTTCTGGTAATTTTAGGATGAGGACCATGAGGTAAACTAATTTAAATCCTGTTGTTTTTTTCACCAACAGGGTGTTCAAATGTTTAGCACATGCTGGAGTTTGGATTTTTTAGGAGAAAAATTATACTTTTTATTCCTAATCAATGGCTGTAGATGGTCTCTATTTCACCAAATATTGGCCAGCAAGCAAGTCCTTCTGACTTTGGCCATGATTCCTTGATGGATTGGTAATGCTTTTATGGTTAATTTGTTGATCTGGATTGGTGAATGTGGAAGTCAAAGATATGCTCAGTTCCCATTTAAGTTTAAGAGAAAAATTTGCACAGTTGTTTCTACCCAGGACTAGTTGGTAATTTAGATGGGGATTTCTCCAAACTTTACCTCAGTTTGGCCCCAAACCGACTGGATAATTCTTGCCTAATTTTTGAGTGCCTAAGCAAGTTGGGAAAGGTGCATAATTCTTGCCTAATTTTTGCTTTTGGAGAGAAATAGGATTTTTAATATATTCAGTAATTGTATGTACTTCAGAATTCACGTCTTGTTACATATGTTTCTCTTTAAAATGTCAAATTTTGGTTCTTTAATAATTGAAAGAAAAATTGTACTTTCCTTTTTCCTTCAACGTCATTCCCATGGCACTAATATCCAGTTACAACTACTATGTTTTAGGTGGAGGCATTCAGGTGTTTAGAATTTTACATCTACTACTCCGGTTGGTGGAACGTCGTCCAGAAGGAAATCAAATAATGCCAACAAATGAGTTGGTGATGTCTTGTGTAGGTCATTAATTAGCAGTGACGTGTGTTTTGTGTGTTGAATAGGAAGGTGTGTCGTGTACCCTTTGTGTTGAATAGGAGGAGCCTTATTCTCAATCTTGACTTTGCCAATTCTGAGTTTTTTGGTTGAAAACAATGGAATTCATGGGTTTTGGCCATAGGTGGTATGCATGGGTCAAGGAATGCTTCAATTTTAATACTTATAAATGGTTCTCCAACTGAAGAATTTAAACCATCCAAAGGCTGAGGCATGGTGATCCTTTTTCTCCCTTCTTATTGAACATTGTTGTGAAAGTTCTGAACAACATGCTAGAAAGAGTTTAAACTTTGGAGTTGAATGGAGGTGTCTAAGTTGGATCCAATGGGCAGATAGTATTTTATTTTCAATTTGTGGATGACACAATTTTTTTTTGCAACAATGATGAGGAGGAAATGAAAAATATTAAGAGAATTTTTAGGTGCTTTCAATTAATGTCTGACCCTATCATAAACTCTTCAAAAAGCATATTTTGTGGTGTCAATATTAGCCTTGACTCAATCACTAACATGGTGAGAATTGCAAGTTATATGGCTAGAATTCTTCCCATAAAATACTTGGGATTTTCCTTAGGTGCTAATCCTAGAAGAATAGCAACAGGGATGCCCATTCTGGACATATTAAAGAAAAACCTTGCTTGATGAAAATTAATATGTCAGAGGAAAAGATGCAAAGACAATTCCGATGGGGTAGTACTTCGGTTAAAATTAATAATCCAGAATAAATTTTTATTCATCAAGCGTATTATTTATATAAGTAAAATGAGTCTTAATTTAATTAGATTTTTAACTAATTCTATTTCTATTTTACATAGGGAAATAAATCTTAATTCTAATCAAATTAGAGTTCCTAATCATATAAGACTTCTAACACTTTCTCTCAAGTTGGTGCAAAGATATTAATCAAGTCCAAAAAACACAATGGGGTAAAAACTTTTGTTGCCATGTTCTTTTGTGAAAATGTCAGCTAACTGATTGTTAGATTTCACAAAAGGCATATATATTGACCTATCACTGAGTTTTTTCTTAATAAAGTATCTGTCAATCTCAATATGCTTCATTCTGGCATGTTAAACAGGATTATGAGCAATGTTGATGGCAGCTTTGTTGTCACAGTAGAGTTTCATCGGACCATTATCAGATATTTTTAGATCACGTAATAAGGTTTGGAACTACAGAAGCTCACAAACGCTATGAGCTATAGCTCTATACCCAGTTTCTGCGCTAGACCTAACGACCACTAATTGCTTCTTACTCCGTCAAATAACCAAATTTCTCCCAAGAAAAATATAGTAGCCAAAAGTAGAACGTCTATGATCCATAGAACCAGCTCATCAATTAGCATTAGTGAATGCCTCCAATCGTAAGTGACAGTGATTAGAAAATAATATCTTTTTTCCTGAAGCTGATTTGAGATACCAAAAAATACGATAGACTACATCCAAGTGTGAAGCACGAGAATTATGCATGTATTGACTAACAATGCCCATTGCATAAGAAATATCTGGTCAAGTATGGGCTAAATATATTAGTCAATCCACTAGTTGCTGATATCTCTCTTTATCAGTGCGTTCCCCTGAGTCTCCACTGAGTTAATGATTTGTCTCAATAGAAAAAGTTGCAGGTCTACAACCCAACATACTCGTTTCTTCCAATAGATCAAGGATATATTTCCGTTGGGAAATAAAAATACGTCGATCAAACCCTGCCACTTCCATTCCCAAAAAGTATCGCAGTAATTCCAAATCCTTAATATCAAATTCTTGAGCCAAACTAGACTTGAGAGTAAGAATCTCATTCATATCATTGTCTGTTATTATTATATTATCAACATAAACAGGAAGGACATTGTTCTTATCAGTACCTCCTTTGATAAATATAGTGTGGTCAGCATGACTTTGTTTGTATTCAAATTGCAACATAGCCTTTGAAAATCTATCAAACCATTCTCTTGGTGACTGTTTCAACCTATAAAGGGCCTTGTTTAACCTGCACACTTTTTCTTCTGTCTCAAAGGAAGAAAAATCTAGTGGTATATCCATATATACCTCCTCTTCTAACTCACCATGAAAAAATGCATTCTCCTTCACATCAAACTAATAAATAAGTCAATTCAAATTTGTCGCACAAGAGAGCAACGCTCATACAGAGTTTATATTTGCTACTAGAGCAAACATCTCCTCGTAATCAATACCATAGGTTTGAGTAAAATTTTTGACAACAAATTGTGCTTTGTATCTCTCAATTGTACCGTCAGCATTCTGTTTAACAGTAAAAACTCACTTACATTTTACTGTTTTCTTTCCCCTTGTAGTGATACTAGCTCTCAAGTACCATTATTTTTCAAATCTGTCATCTCCTCCACCATAACTCATTTTCATTTAGGTATCATTACTGCATCCTGTCATTTCTGTAGAATATATATAGAAGATAGAGACAAAACAAAAGCATGATACGAAGCAGATAAGCGATCATAAGAAACAAACTAGAAAATGAGATGTTAAGTATATGACCTAGAACCTTTCAAAGAGCAATAGAAAGATTATCAGTATCACTGTTAGAATTAATAAAGAGAGTTTCAATGAGAAAAGAGTCATTACCAAATGAATCTTCGAGAAATCTAAAACTGGAATACGTAATTATAATGGACAATGTGGTATCCACTTAGAAAATCCCTCTATTTTTAAGTTGATGGAGATGGTGAAAAAATTCAAAGAAAACTTCTCTGTACGTACAATAACCCCCAAGAGTTCTTTGGTCAGGTATTGGGTTTGACTAATTGGCCTGTGCCCATACCAAATCATATCAGGCCTCACCTTACCTCACCTTACCTTTGAGTTTTTAAATATATATATAAAGAAGATATATATATGTTGGTTTTTTCAACATCTCAGGAACATCTAAAATCTATCACTAACTAGATATCACTGCCAAAATCTAATGCATATTACCTGCTACATCTACCTAGTACTAAGGTCGGCCACGAAGAGTAACAGGAAAAAATTATTGAGTGGTCCCGACTGCCGGGGCATCGCGCAATATTCTTCGTCATCGCTCCACTTTTATATGAACAATTCAATATAAAGTGTCTGAACTCCATATGAATGAGTAGCGGTGGATAGTGTTGAAACACTTTGTTGCGGTGTCCCAAGGTCAATGAATAGTTACAAGTATGTGTGAAAGTGTAAACCAGAAAACCAAACGAATCAAAAGTTTGATCTGGTTTTTCAGTCAGATCAGTCCGGTTCGATTTGAAATTATAATTGTTCAAGTCAAAATTGAACTTTTAGTATTTTTAAGACAAAAAAAATGCGAAGCATTGTAATTTTGGTGCATCCTGCGCGTTCTATACAATAGGTACCCCAATCCATCAAACCAGTATATGTACCAAGTAAATGGAGTAGGGCTCCATTAATTATAAAGGAAAATGCTAACCATAGTCCAAAGAGGTGGTGGATAATGTATAAAAAGTAAATCGATATTCGTAAATTATATGTTGATATCTATCAATATACATTGATATTCGTAAAATGTGTATTAATATTTGTATTTGTTTAGAATTATGTGTATATCCACCATCTAATGGGCAGTGTTAGCTAGCAAGACCCCTCCAACAAAGGTGTCAAATTATATGTGGCAGTTGAATTTTCAAAAAATAAAATCAAAACTAATTCCACCAAAAATGTTAAAAGTATTTTCAAATTCTATGTGGCAATTGAAAAATATTAATTGATGTCAAATTTGACATGAAGTGTCAAATACTTTTTTTGTCTTAAAAATGCCCCAATTTTAAATTTCTTTTTACCTTAAATGCCTTAATTTAATATTTTTGTTGAAAATAAAAAATTTTGAATGTCAAATTTAAAGATGTCAAATTACCACATAGGCCATCAAAAAAATTTAACAATATCTTTCTTGGAGAGAATTTTTCATTGTCTTTTTTGTCTTTAGCGTTGTCTTATCTTGACTATTTTAATTTAGGTTCATTCACAGTTTTTTTTTTTTGTTTTCACTCGTCGAGACGGCTGGAAGAACGTAAAAATTAACAAAAAAAACTATAAAAAAATCATAAAATATCAAATAAAAATATACTGAATGTTTTAAATAAATAATAATAATAATTTCTTCTATAAAAAAATTAAGATCATCAATAATGATGGACCCGAGATGGGCCCGTTTTCCGTATTGGGGTAGGGCCGGAGAAGGGATTGTCAAGAGAGAGCATCTTATATTCCCTTTGAGATTGGGGCTATCCATTGAATACTAGGAGTGTAATTTGTTCGGATCAATCGGAAACAAATTCAAATTAAATCAAAAATTTTTAGGATTATAATTTTTTAAATCTAAACCGAACTTAAATATTTGATTTGGCTTAGTTCTATTTATTTGGCCAATAAAAAATTATAATTTTTTTTTCTTCCTTTTTTGATAGTATTTTTTCCGCTCCTCTTTACAAATTCGCCTTAAATGTAAGACTGCCAACGTCAGATAGTGTAGGGACAAAATTAGAATTTTACGTTTGGAGAGTCGAGATTTTTTTTTGGAAAGAGATGGGGCTGAATGTAATTTAAAGGGGGAAAATATAATTTTTTTAATAATTTTTAAAATTTATACCTAGGTCTTAAATATTTTTGAAATTTTTGTTACCCGCATCTCTATGTAGTTCCGCCCGTGAGATAGCTGCTCACTTAGAAGACTTTGATCAATGGGCTATAAGATCCATAGAAAGGCCCATAGTTTTGTGGGTCAGGCCGTGCAAATGTCCTCTTCTGGCCCGGCCCATGTCCTCATTTCTTGTCCATAAAATTAAGGCAAAGGTGTAAAAGCTCTCACAGAGGAACCGAGTAGCATCTAGAAGAGAGACACAGAGAGAGAGAGATAGAGAGAGAGCAATGGAAGGTTCGCACACAGAGAAAGGAATAGCGCATGAAATTGGAGGGCTCCAAAACGACACACTCCGTTTCGGACTCCACAGCGTGAAGGGCGAGATCACTGGATCCCATCCCCTTCAATCTGCTTATCAATCTGTACTCTCTCTCTTTCACTGTATATTTATGTATCTCTGTGTGTGTGTGGGTGTGGGTGTATTGAGTGGAGAATTTTCGTGTGATTTATGTATATTGCTATGTGTGGTGGTCAGACAAAGGAGATGCAGGAACAAAGGAAGAGGATAACCCTTTTGAACTCGTATGGCTCGGCTTTTCCGTTGAAGATGGACCTTGATCGCCAGATGCTTTCTAGGTATGAGGCTGTTTAATTCATTGGTGTTTGATTCGCTTTGATTTGTTGAGAAATTGAGAAGTACGTGTACGGACTTTTGGTTGCCAACTAGGGCTTGCTCTTTTGGGGATTTTGGTGTCCTAAAGCTGAAAAAAAGCACATAAAAAGATGAAATTTACTAATGCTTTGTTGGTTGATTGCTAAGTGTAGAAGGAGAAAATAACACTGAAATAGGGTATGGGTGTCTATTTGCTGCCTCAGATTACGATGATTTTTCTGGGCAACCAAACATTTGGATAGAGTTTCAGCTGGTGGAAAATGTTGACCTTAGCTGTGATTTAATTAATTAATGATTACTGTTCACAAGGTATTATTATTAAGGAAATGCATTAGTGTCTGTTAAGTAATAATTTGAGATTTGGGGTTTCTTTCGCAGCTTCTGTTTGTTTTGTCTGTTGGGCGTATCCTGTCTTTTATAGCGCAAGTAAGAAGGGAATAAAGCATTTGGTTTTGCAAATTTAGTTTACCATGTATAAAACTTCTGAATAACTTGGATATGATACCGACAAAGTTAAATAGATAGTTGTGGGTTGCCTAAGTGTCGGGGTTTAGGTAAGGTTGAAATGCGTTTTTAAAGATTGGAGCTGTATAAATATTAGGGACAGAATCACACAGAATCAATTTGGCGGTTGGAAGTTAGAATTAGGAGCTTCTATCTGTATGTCTGGGTTACGGATGTGTCAAATTTTCGACTGTTATGGCCTTAACATGAGGTTTAGCATTACCATCTTCATTGTCGGATTTTGAACTTGTCATCACAGTGCTAAATCAGCCAGGGCAAAGGAGGGTCCCAGGGCACAGTTCGAAGCAGTTTCACCGTTGTCAATTATTTTTTTCAGGCCGATCAAGGCTAATGACCACCAATTTGGTGGTTGTTAGCATTAAAAGTACCGTTGCTTGTGCACTTTTTAATACATTGGCGTATTGGACTGCCACATTTCCGATCCTTTAGGTTCCTGTTACAAATGCTGTCTTTATAATTGCTGTAGTGCTGGACTTCTAAACCAACAATAGCAGCAGCTAAGTTTCTTAGAATCATCAGAGTTTGTTGGATCAAGAAGTTGGATCATTAGAACCTGCAATATATGGTTAGTAAAACTCGGTAAAGAATGTGTGACAAATGTAAGCCTTTGGAGGTTTATGGAATACGATATGGTCTCCATGGGGATATGTTGGATCCTAATTTAGTAATTGGAAATTTGGAACATGACCAAATAAGATGATCTTGGTATATGACCAAATAAGTATTTTTCTTGATCGAAAATAAAATCCCTAATTAAGTAGAGGAACTAACGTAGTTGATTTTGTAATTTGAACAATAAATGAATGGCAGTTTAGTGGCCCACAACTCGAAATGGAATTCATGGTGCGAAGGAAAACGTAAAGAATAGTCTCATAAATTTTTATTCCATAACCACAATCTCTATTAAGTTTGATCAAAATGTTGTTCAAACTGTTGGATATTAATAGGGAAGAAGTTGAGAAGAAGAGTGGAGAGTGACATTTCCAAAAACAAAAAAGGTTAGAAAAGTAAAGAGAAGAAAAAGGAGGGGGAGGGGAGTGAACCCAGCAATGACTCTCTCTCTCTCCCGTTTGCGTTGGCTTTTGAATGTTGTCTAAAGGTGTGTCGTGTATCTATGATACATGCTGGCATGCATCTGATGCCATAATAGGCATGTATTTTTCCTATTTTTACTACATTAATGTTGGAGGTGATAATGGTACCAAATTTGTAGGGTTTGTATGGATTCTTACCACTTAAACGATCTCACTTGCATAGGCGTACACATTGCTTGTTTCATATGGTTTGAATTATTTTTGTGGATGATGGGTCTTCGCAGATTCCAGAGGCCTCCGGGTCCAATATCATCTTCCATGCTAGGGTTGGAAGCACTGACCGGGACTTTGGATGACTTTGGTTTTGAAGACTACCTTAATGGTAATGACCTTTATAGTTTTGTGTCCAATGTAAATTTTGGATTGATGTGTTTGAAGTGCCTTAGTGCCCTGTATTCTCTACTCCCCGTCTCTTTTCTTTATTTTGAACTTTATCTTTGGATTTCTGCATGCCTTAGCCATGCTTTATTAACTTGAGTTTGAAGTTCTGTCATTCCTTATAACGTTAGTGCTTCTAGGTACGCCACTGTGCCAAGGCAGTGGCATGGAATTCTGTTTTTTACTCACTTTGGGTTGAGTTTTATGTGATGTGTCCTACCAGAAAAAGAATAAGTTGGTATAAGATTCAGTAGTTCCTCTTTCCCTCCAAGTTGTTGGCCACAATATTCAGGATCCAGGCTCTGATAGGATTAAGTTTCTGCTTGTGTTCATTGTGATGTTTTGATAAAAAAATGGTCCACATATCTTGCTGCAGCGGATAACATGCAAGTTTTCAAACTGCTGTCCAAAATTGCTCTCTACATATGAATGCTGTTAGGTGGTATGGCTGACAGTAAGTCAGTAACTATTAAATTTTTTATTTGTGGACCAAATTTGCTATGTATTTTTTATCCTGTCAGTTGGATGTGGCTGATCAAACATTTCAATTTTTCATATTTTTGGCTTTCTTTCGACTTAGGTAACATGTCAAAATTGATAGGGAGAAAGGCTAGTGCTTATTGGACTTTCCCTTCAAAATCTACTGAAATTTGCAGACGGGTTGGCCAAAATAGACCATCAAAAGTACCTATAGTTTGATTTGTAGAGCCTGTAGGAAAAACAGAAGACAGAATTAGATCTTGTTCTCGCCAGTGTTGAATGATTGTGTTCTTACATATAATTTGATGCTTGTTGCAGATCCACGTGAGTCTGAAACATTCCGTCCCATGGACATGCACCACGGTATGGAAGTCCGGCTTGGAGTCTCCAAGGGACCAGTTTGCCCCAGTTTCATCTGATTCATTATCCCGTACTTGCCGGATATACTTAAGTTTCTACATCTGTGTTGCTGCTTCATGGAAACTTATTTTTCTTTTTGTATGCATTGATTCGGTTTAGTGCTTTATGATAGATTGTTGAATCCACCTTGCCCTTCTCTGCACTGCTCAAGTATCTGTTACTTTCTCCCATGTTGCTGGTATTAGGGTTTATAACTTTGGGCTTGGAGATCCAAATTATAGAGCCAGAGGCTTTTGACTGTCTTTATTGGCATATGCTCTATTTATGTTGTTGTGGCCTATAGTGAGTCTGTGACTAGTTGCATCTGAGAGAGAATTTTCAGATACGGAACTCAAATCCAGTCGTCATAAATTTGAATGCAGACCTGATATGCCGAGTAGTATATTAAAAAAACTGCATAAATGGCGTCAGTGTCGTTCTTCATGTGTCAGCTCTGGTTAGGTGATCTGGGGTCCAAGTCTGATGATTTAGTACCCCAATTGAATGGGAATCGCCGATTAGCCAGGCATTTTGTGTTTGGATTCTGCAGATAACCTTTGTGCAGTTAAAAGGTGGAAGATGGGTAGAGAATTTTTTATCATCACTTTCGACATTCATGTTCATTTGTGTATTCCATAATCCGAGTTTGGAGCTGGTAAAACATTCAAAATAGCTTTTTTGTTTAGGAGAAGGAAGAACATTTCATTTTTGAAAGGAAATACACCTGACGCACCACACAAGTACAAACCCAATCAGAAAACAAAATGAACAAACCCTAACAAATACTGGATACAAGTCCACATATAGCTTCAGTCTTTCAATTTTATAGTTCTATATACATTTTTTAACAAACTATAATAGTAATAAAGGTGCACGGAATGGGGATTCGCTGTATTGTGAGCACAACAGGGCGCGTTGTGGGTTAAAACGTCGTTACGGCGCTCGAAGAATGTTGTTCAACTATTTGGACAATTTTTTGTGTCAAAACGATCACAACTCATCTCGCTGTGTGCGAATGCACAGCAATGTCCGTTGACATTTTGGCGCATAATTCGTCCCGCTGTGCGCCTCTACTATCTAGCTTTCTAACAAAAAGATCCGAGGTAAATTCATTCCAAGTGTGAATTGTTCCTTTGAAATGAATGGAACTAGGACTTTTTATTACGTAGGAATGAACCATTAAAAATTCATTGTTATCATTCCAGATATAATTACTTTAATTCATTATATTCAAAATTTGTTTACTTTTTTAAACTCAAAATATGACAGTCAGAAGTCTATTTTATTTCTCTAGATAGAGATAAAATCGTCTCATTTCTTGCTCTTTCACTATCGTACTCTTTTTATATTCCCTTATATTAAGCAGATATTATTTTTAATTACGACAACGTTTAATTATTCATTTACTCATATTTATCTTATTTAAATCTTAAAAAAATACTCAAAACAAACATATCATTCACTTATTCATATTTATTATATCTTCCTCTCAAAAAACACATTCAACCAAACTATTTATAATTATTTATCCCTCTGTAATAAATCACTCTCTTTATGATATTTCCCTTCCTTTCTAAAATTTTAACTGCTAACAAATAAACTATTGTGGTAAATAGATAGAGGAAGACACTCTCTCTTATACAAGTTTGGCTGTAGATGCTAATTCCATTCTCTAGATCATTGCTATTCCAAAAAAACACAGAAAGAGGATATATATATATATATATACAAAGCCATAGAATTCGTGTGCAAATGTATTGACAAAAAAATGTTCTGTGGTCACACACTGCTTTGAAAGTATCAGACCTGTAAATTCCTAGCACAAGAAGACCTTACACCAAATGTATTTCAAAAACAGATGCAACTCATTCTACTCTATTGATCCCCTGAGGAATGTCACCTTTGCCATTCATAGGAGAAACAACTGCAAGAATAACAAAACCGCCCAGAACTACAATCAAGATGCCCAAGGTGTTCACTAACAATGCCTCGGTAGAATAGCGTGTTGTAATCTGGCTGGTTTGAAGGAATGTGAGCTTTTCTAGGATACCAGTAGCACAAGTAGCAACTGCGAGGGCATAAATGTAAACCCCAAAAAAGACGTGCCACGGCATCAGGGTAGCTCTGCTGTTCCTCGAACCGCCTGGGTACCAGTAAGTTGCAAATCCAGCTGCCCACTGTTAACAAGAAACTCTTAAATTTAAACGATGTAGTTTTAGTGTATTCTTTGCTCTTCTGCAAGGGATTTTAGAAGCTACTCATATTTCAAAATGAAATATACAAGGGGGTGTTCAGAGAAAGACCTGGATGCCAAATAAAAAGAGGCAAGCTAAACCAAGCCACGAATGCAGACTGTAGAAATTGTCAATGCCCTTGTCAATGTGAAATTTCCAAGCAGCCCATAGGCCAATTATGCTCAAAAAGAAAGCCAGGAATTGCAATGACAGATGAACTAGTTTTTTGAAGCTCTTGGTTCCTGAAACAGTCTTGTATGCTAGCATGGCTGTTTAAATCCAAATCAGCAGTTAAGAGTAAGGATTTTCTTTTGTTATATATAGCACCAGAATGCCAAAAGATGGCGTAGAACCAAATGAGGAACAAGTATCAGAAAATATGTCAACGAAGTACATACAAAGTGTTTATCCAGGAAAAAAAAAAGTACATACAGAGTAGGTGTACAAAGCCATTCCAACTAAAGAAGGTGAATGAAGCTATTATGTTCAAGTTTTATTGCACTTGATTTTGCATGTATGAGAATTTGGAGCCCAACTAAAGAGGTTTTAATAGGCATAAGAGCTGCTATAGCAACTAGTTAGATGGTGAACATAAACATCACAGTATCATGTGGAGACTCTAAGTTCACAGCCCTGCTTTTTACTTCTGTGGGATTAATATGTCATGGAGGACAGATGGTACTATGGATCCAGAAAAAAATAAGGCACAAGTTTACCTATTTCCTCAGTCATCTGTCATCATATCAAAGTAGAGCTGTCTAGTTTGGCATTCCTAATGACAATTCCTGAAGGAACTTTCGAAATACAATTATTATTATAAACTTCCTAGGTGATTGCACAGACGACAACAATCAATTTCAAAGTCAATCATGAGAAAATAGATACAGCAAAGTATAAACACCCAACACCTCCGCAATAAAACTAAAATCTGAAACCTACAAATATGCATTTAATAACGAGTTGCAAGCTCGAAAACAATCCAAGTTGAGCTAGTTCACATATCAAGGAATATTATCGGAAGATTAGCAACGGTATACACATACATGATAAATCAAAGTCATAGAAAGCCTATAGAAAGCAAGATATGAGACCACTTCCATTAGGTTGAACTTTTCCAGTAAAATAGAAATAGAAATAGGTCAGCGCAAGGAACCGCATTTTACCTTCGCCATTCAGGAGTACGAGACCAATCACCATTAAGACAGGATGCACCTGTAAATAAGTTACAAAAGAAATTAGGAAAAATGTTCTGCATCCACAAGCAAATTTGCTTAAGTTCACAAAAGCTGGATTTAACCATCTTTACAAAGTGGACCGAAACGGACAAGAAAGCAAGCAACTGAAATGCAAAAGAGGTAAATATATATTCCCAACATAGAGAAGAAAGTTATCATGTCAACTAACATCTGACTTCACTTCCAGAATCTAAAAAGGAATGAAGCATGAAACAGGTAAATTTCCCAAGATAGCTTACAATTCTTACTTAAGACAAAAAGTTTAAGGTTGGCATAAAACTGGATATATGAAGTGCAAGACGCAAAGGGTCTACTGGCCAAGAAAAGTGGACATTATTATTCTACTTTCCAATGACCTGATTATTTCCTTATATCAAATGAAAACCATAGTCACCCAGAGCAACAGATTGACATGCCAACTTGAATCAACTAGTAAGATCCTAAAATAGATCTGTAAAAAGATAGCTGAAGTAATACTCCTAGTGTTAAAGTAAGACACAATGTAGTAGGTTGGCAGGAATCAGATCCATTATCTAACAGTAAGGAGCCATTCAGACTCTACATGTCAATGAAAATTTCCCTATCATTGAACACAAGAAGTTAGTCGATATAGCATCTAGGTAGAGACAGGAACCACAGCTCTCAAAGTACTATTTGATTTAAATACACACTGATAACAATTGCTTTCTAAATACTTCACATAAACGTGGGCACTCATATGCAATTGAGCTCTGTTTGGATAGATCTAGATCTTAAATGACAGGATTGACAATACTGTTCTCCGGAAACAGCTCGAATTGACATTTGATAGCTCATGTATGGATTTTAACATTGAGTTTGGGAAATTCATCATGAGGAACTGAAAACATCAAGCCAGGACGAGTATAAGCCTGGTTTGAAATCCTTCATGTTAAAGGTTGTAGTCATACAATGATCTTAACAAAAATCCATTTCCTCTACCTCTAATTCCATCTTCCACTTGGGTTTTCACAAGCCACCTCTATCCAAACCTCTTACGCAACCTTCCGCTGAAAATGAACATAATATCTATTCATTTCAAGTTCACCAAACGGAGCTTTGAATTACGTTCTAACGTAGATTAAGGAAGATCGTAAAGACGATGAAGTATAAACGCATATTTACACAATGTAAAAGACATCCGAGACAATTATACATCGGGACACCTAATCACAAACATCTTAACGGATTTCTTCCTAAATCAAGCAGCACAAAGTGAATCCATGAGAAGCGAACGAATTGCTACAAATAAACGCGGATTTAGGGTAGAAAAGGAGTGTCGAGAATTACGTTGAAAATGAGACTTTTGTTATCAGAAACGAGAGCTAATCCTCCTCGATAATGCACATTCCAAGTGAGCACCAGAGCTGTGACTACGACTCCGAGGATCCTCACCAGAAGGAAGATCGGAAATCTTACAACAGGTACCGCCATCGTCAACTTCCTAACAAAATTCGCAGTGTACAAGCAAGAGAGAGAGAGAGAGAGAGAGAGAGAGAGAGTCTTCTGCGATGGGGATCGACGGTGGGAGCTTTTATTTAAGGTTAGAAAATTCATAGACTATGGGTTGCAATCCAGGAAAAAGTTGTTAAATAAAAAGGGTTAATTACCCTAATAGTCCTTATAGTTTGGATTTAATGTCATTTTGATTCCTACTATTTAAACTAATTTGAATTTGACATTACATTTATGTTTTTGCATCACTCAAGGACAATTGATAACAGACATTTGTTTTTAACAACAAAAAGCAAATGTTGACCATTTAAAAGGACATTTTGGTAACTTAGGTTTCCTTTCTTAACTTCTAAAAACATGTTAACAACTTAACACACACTCTCTCTCTCTTAACTCAAAAACGAAAAAATGAAATGTCCAAATTCAACCCAGCCATTTTTCTCCTCAGCACTCCACTAAACACAACTTATAGGTCTACCTTTACATGGATTGTAATCTAAAGGTCCTTTGTTGACATCATTGTTTACATGGAATTTGGTAGTTTCACAGTGAATGTTTTGATTTTTGAATACTCACTGTAACCTAAACAAACAAAGAGTCTTTAATAGCTCTAGAAGAAATGGAGCAACACTAACTAATAACAATAGAACTTTTGTAATCAATAACCATAGAATGCCTTTCCTAGTGTTCTGAAGATTTCGTTGGTGGAGAAGCTGGCTGTCGGTGACCTTGGAAATGGTAATGACAGCTCCGACGATGAATTTGAAGCTGACAAAATAAGGGGGGGCCATGCTCTATTTTTACATAAAAGCCCTTACATTTTTTGCTGAGAGATTTGCTCTACAAAATTTTCATATTTTTTTATTTTAAGTGTCTGTATCGTACTGAAATAAATCTCGTGTTGTGTAAGTTTTTAATTCAAAAAATATAAAAAATTTACCATTGATTAAAAATAATATTTAAAAGATCAACTGAGAGCTTGATTATTAAAAAAATATTATTTTTTATTTTTTAAGTGTTCCGTGATACTTAAAAATTTAAATGTGAATGTTTAAATATATTTTTTTCTAAATATTTAAGTGTTACGTGGTACTTAAATTTATTTATTTATTCCACTCTTTTTTTTTGTTTGAACATAAATACGAAAAAAATAAGTGTTGCGTGATAAGAAAATAGGAGAAAAATTTTGAAGTATCATTTTTAATTGTCATAAATATATTACGTGATGTATTATTCTTTTTATGTTCCACTCTAATAATTAATACTTCAAAGTTATATTTAACAAAATAGACAAGTTAAACAAATGTTACATACTTTCTTTTTTAATTAGCATTTTCATAAATTAATCAGTACTTTTTTTTTTAATCTTAATTGAAAATTTTTCAATTTTGACCGGAAAAAGAAAAAAATAACTTCACAAATCGTACTATTGCCCTACTTTGGAGAAAGAAAAAGGGTCCGAAACTGTTCATTTGAACCTCTTTCGATCGTCCTGTCTTGATTTTATTCTCAAAAAAATACTAAAAATTCACCGTGGACCTGAAAAATTATTTCAAGAATAACTGTAAACTCATAATTTTTAAAAAATATTTGTTAATAAATTTCTTATTTTATCCTACTAGCACATTTTTTTATTCCGAGCTAACAGTTAATCCCAAAATAATTTTTAAGTAAATGATAAATTTTTAGTATTTTTTCGTTAATAAAATTTGAGAAACACAATCGAAAGGGGTTTGAAGAGCAGTGTCAGTCATTTTTTCTTCAAAATTAAGCACATTAAGACATGTGATGAATTTAAATATTTTTGAGTAATTTAAGAGATTTTTAACTTTATTTTATAAATTAATAAAGAAAAAAGAAAAATTACAACAAAATACAAATCAATAAATACCTTACCATAATTCAACAACCATTTAACAAAATATTCCGAGTTAACGGTTAATCTCGAAATAATTTTTTAAGTAAACAGTAAATTTTTAGTATTTTTTGATAATAAAATTCGAGAAGCATTATCGAAAAGGGTTCGAATGAGCGATGGTGGTCACTTTTTTTCTTCAAAGTTAGGCGCATTAAGACATGTGATGAATTTGAATATTTTTCAGTAATTTAAAAGATTTTTAATTTTATTTTATAAATCAACAAAGAAAAAAATAACAACAAAATATAAATCAACAAGTACTTTACCATAATTCAATAATCTTTTATTAAAATATTCTGAGCTAATGGTTAATCCTGAAATAATTTTTATGTAAACAGTAAATTTTTAGTACTTTTTCGACAATAAAATTCAAGAAGTACAATCGAAAGAGGTTCGAATTAGTAGTGATTATCATTTTTTTCCTCCAAAGTTGTGCTCAGTAAGACATGTGCTGAATTTAAATATTTTTGGGTAATTTAAAAGATTTTTAATTTTATTTTATAAATAAATAAATAAATAATTTAATGTTATTGAGGGAAAAAAAGAATTAAGGGATATTTTGGTAAAAACCCCCTATTTTGTGGGTTGGGGGGTGAGTAGCAGCTATATCTCTAGTGGTTTTGAATGGGAGAGAGGGGGGGAGAGAGAGAGAGAGCTGAGAGATGGGTTGATTCAATGGAGGACTTGGCAGTGAGTTTACCGTGTCTCTCTTCGGAGGATTTCAAATTGCAATAATGAAATTTGTTTTGAGGGGTTTAATTTGTTAAAAGGGTTTAATTTCACTACCAGGGCATCTCAAATTAAGAGCACCATTAATTTCACTACCAAAGCACCATTAATTTCACTACTGCAATCCTTCAAATTTGCTCTGTTTGTAAGAGGTAAAAGGGTAAGAAGATACATGAGAGAGACAGAGAGGTGTGAGAAATCCACTGCAGAGAGTAGTGGTAATATAAAGTTATTAAAAAGCCTTTGAAAATGATCACCAACTGACTTTTCCTTTATTGAAACTAACGTCTGTTATCAATTGCCCATGATTGACACAAAAACGTAAATGTAAGGTCAAAATTAAGCTATTCTAAATGGTAGAGACTAAAATGACTTTAAATTTAAATTAGAGGGACTATTAGAGTAATTTACCCAAATAAAAATTACGAATTATTTTACATTGTCCAAAAAGGGAATATATACATATATATATATATATATCGTTAGTTATGAATTTGTATTTCATCAATACACATTGTTTATAGTGTTAAATGAGATTCACACTATTTGAAGGGTACATTTTATTAGTTATGATTAGTAAATTATTTGTTTAAAAACCGAGTTTAATGGTAAAAACTTATCTCCAATTAGATTGGATTGAAAATCAGTAAAATTCACTTAAAATTTTATTTTAAGGACTCAATTTATTCATTTTGTAAGTACTCATCGTCATAGTGTCGGATTTTTCTTTTGGAATTCAACAGTGTGATGTTATTAGACTGCACCAACACTTAGTCACAACTCACGAAATAGAGAAAATACATCTAGGAACACATAGTCGTTTACAAAAGCCTTCTCAATTTTTATTACTTACTAAGAATACAATGGAATGCCTAAACAATTTCTACACAGACCAACCTCTGCCTTCAAAATGCCCATCAATGCCCAATATATAGGCTACAAATAAAAGAAATGGCTACCTAAACATTGGATTTCGAATATACCCCATGATCACCATGATATATAGTTGACATAGCTAACTGTCCTGGGGTTGTGTTGAACCAAGCTAAAGCCCACCAACACACTAGTCATGGTAACTACTCGTAATAATTGCTTATTGAAACTACTGGTAACAACTCCGTACAACTGTCAAGGACATCTATCGAAGCCCAGTAATTATGTCTGCGAGATTAACTGTCTGCTCCGATTTATAGAAAGCCATCCCAAGACAAAATGCCACAAGCTTAAGTGCCTTAGCCCACTTTAATTGATTGTATTGATCTCACAAGCCTGTTGTCATTTTAAAATCAATATCCAATCTTCTGGACCTTCATTTGCGCCATAGGTGCCTCTTGTTAAGGATAGTGCCAACGTCAAGTTAACATCATCGAGTCACCTTATCAAGACATGCTTTGCTCCTACATGTTAAATAAAATGGAGAAATGTTATCCCTTTTTTGTCACAACTAAGATTTACGGATAAGAGTGACAGAGATTGAGACATCAACCAGATCACTCTCTTGAGATAATACGTGTTGTCTATGAAATATTTTGGTGTAAAAGACTGCAAGATGCACACCATTCTCAGGACACAATAAGTCCAACTGTCTGATTGTATACCTTCATGAATTGGTGAGAAACTCTCAAAACAATGTTGTCTTTAACTCAAAAGAAAGACACTATATAAGTAGTATAAGAGAAAAGAAGACACTTAAAAACAAATTCTTTCTCCTTGATTTTTTTTTTTCCTTCTCCATGCATGGATCATATACTTCTTAAGACTTGCACGATTGATGATAATAATTGCTGGTAATGATGGGAATAAATATGATATTCAATTGAGAGAATATCATGCAAATGCTTTCAGCTCTAAACGTAGAAGCCTTTTTTTTTACTATCAATCAATAGTTATATTCTCATTTTGAAAAAGACAATGAAATTCATGATAAATATAAAAAAATTTAAGATTATTCATTAAAGTTAAATTAATGATTATTTAAAACTAATAATACGAGTTTTTTCATAAAAATATTCTAACAACTCGCAATGCTCTACTCTCTACATAGACACGGGTGTAAAGTGTCATCGTGTGTCACTGA
Organism: Arctostaphylos glauca; assembly: GCA_019985065.2. Taxonomy (NCBI): domain Eukaryota; kingdom Viridiplantae; phylum Streptophyta; class Magnoliopsida; order Ericales; family Ericaceae; genus Arctostaphylos; species Arctostaphylos glauca. Next base: position 25,557,661 of record JAHSPW020000008.1, read on the forward strand.
AGCACACTTGAAAATCTACATGCTATGTTGCTAACACTCACCCATATGAATTTTCTCGTTTCATAGATGCCCCTACATAAAATCATCAATGAAAAATCAATCTCATTACGCTCGTAATGTGTATTTTGATGGCATGAATTAGCTCCTTCCTTTTTATTGTAGATTTTTCCAGACTTGGTTTGTTTATATGATATTAAAACCAGACAAATGACTTGATCCAAATATTTATTTAAGATTGGCTCTTTAAATAATCAACCCAACTTTGAAAATTGATTACCCTTTTAGAATGAATTTAAGTCCACTTGAAGTCAGCTTTAGTTGCCAGAAGGAAAAAAACTGCAAAAATAACTAATTTCTACATATTTTTTGTATTTAATTAGCAAAAAAAATGTAGAACTTATATCCATAATTTTCTCACTAGGGTTAACTTTTTCTCAAAATATATCCTTCAATACAAGACTTACTTTTACACTAGTGTATTTCATATTTAAACTACTGATTTTCAACTTTCTCATAAATTTCTTTAACCAAATAAATACAAAAACAAATAACACTTGTATTTTTTATTTATTTTATTTTAGTAAAAAAAATTCGGGAATAACTTTTTTACAATAATTTTTTGATAAATGAACGAAACTAAAATTGTACAAATAGTATTTATTAGAATCCGAATTGTGATTAGCTCTTCAAATTATTTGTATTGGGATTCCCCAATATCACCGTTGAAGTATACTTTCGACCGTTCAATCTCGTAATTTTTTTAATCTATTAAATTTTTTACATAATTTAATGATAAAAAATCCACCGAAATAAAAATACATTGAAAATTCCCATGTCCTTAATTAGTTAATTTCTACGTAAGGAGCAACAACCAGAAAAATGCGTAACCCCCTCCTAGCTGTAATGGCTAAAAGCAAACAAGCCACAAAAAAAGGAATAAAAGTAAGCAGTTTAGCAAAGCAAAACCAGATGGTTTGCTTTGTGTGTGTGTGTGTGTGTGTTGGGGAACACGAGGGATAAGTCCGGACTGGACTACCAAGAACACCTACCCAGGTCTTTTATGAATTCTTCTTAATTCTCGGACTCGTAGTTCGTTGGGTTTCGTAATTTCAACCCAATTGTGCAAACCAAATACCCACTTAATGGCTCAACTGGCTTAGCAATCCAATTCCATGGGCTAAGAGGCTTAACAAACAGGGTCTAATATGAATTAACGTGCAGATAGGTGTTCTTAGTATTACTCATTTCTTTTCCCTCCACAAATCCTCCATCCAAACACAGCCTAAGAGTTAAGAACAAAATACAACATACAAAGTGGATTAAGTTCTGAAACATAAAAAGATGAACATCTTCATCCATTTTTACCTTTTTTTTTCTACAGAGTAAACTTCTCTTTTTACTTTATTTTTTGGTAATTCGAAACCTATCCCGCCAATCGTAATCTCGTGTCGCGTGACCGCACTGTAAAGCGCAGCCAGGGCCAGCCCCGAGAATTTGGGGGTCCTAGAAGAGTTTAAAAAATAAGGCTCTCATATATTTTGAATTTTTTTTCAAAACTACATAAAAGTCAATTTAAATTGTAATAAAAATTTTAAAACATACTTTGTTGCTTCATACTAACTGAATTAATTTCAATCTTGCTACTAAATAGTTCTACCTATGTAATTCTATTAATATAGTAGTATAGTAAATATCTTATAAGAAAACATTAAAAAATATGGTATGATAGTTATACCGTTAATCATATAATTGGCAAAGTGTGAAATTTTTTATGAAAATTCGTTCTCAACTAATGTTTATTAAAATTTATCAAATTATCGTCTTTAATCAAATATGAATAATGTTATCAAACAAAATCACAAAAATTAAAAGTTATTTATTTATTTAAATATGAGCTACTTTTCAACTATTATATTCAACAATTTAGAGCGAATAAAAAATTAACTTTAAAATGAAAAGACTAGATAAGAGTAAGTTAATCCCTAAAAATTGAGAAGAAAAAAAATGACAAGAATAAAAATGACGAGGTCTAATAAGCCCTAAAAATCTTAGTAAAAAGTACACGAGTCAAAACACATTCAAATTAATACTTTTTCAGATTGCAATTTGCGAAATAAATTAAGAGTGATATTTACACATGTATACATGTTAAGAAATTAAGGCTAACAAATAGAGAAAGAAATATCTGAGTCAAAATATTTCAAGTTAATATCTTTTCTTCAAATTAAAATTTAAAGAATAAATTAAGAGTGAGAATTATATATATGTGTGTGTGTAACATCACACACAAATATAGTATATATAGCAGAATATAATATTTTGTAGTAAAAAGCACAATATATATCCACGAATATAGTGTATATAGCTGAAAATATGTTTGAAGTAAAAAAATGAAGAGTATGAGAGTTGAACTTCAGACCAAACATTTGGTATAGATTATCCTAACCACTGAACTACTTAGAAACAATGTTTATTTTTGTGATGCATATTATATTTAGTAGTTTTCATTCTTTGGGGGCCCTATCAATAGAACCATGGCCCAGGGCCAGCCCAGATCGGAGCCCCATACCACAAAAGGACACCTTTTATTGGCTTCTGTGAAATCAAGAAGTAGCTTACCAATATGATCGCCTAGAGAATTTACCAAACACAACTCTACAATATCATCAAATAAACAACTAAAAGATTAGTTGATTGCATACTTACCTATACCGGATCAATCAACTCTGTGTCATTGCTGCAATTACCTCTGAAGTCGCCTGTGCAAAGTAAATGGAAAGACAAATCTCTGCAGCTGTATCTGCTCGGTAAGCAATTCCAGTCAAGAAGAAGAGCCATTATTTCACACATATCAACGAAGCGTACATGTAAATAAGTTATTCCACCAAACCCATGAAAAAATCCCGACGCAATAAATTTAGAGAATATATTTACAATATTCTCGAAAGAATTTCCTAACAACCTTAAAATGAACAAACATTATGCGTGTCAAATTAAGTAATAAAAGGCTTCCATCTGTGCTCCATATCCCTCTCTGCTTATTATCTCGAACCAACCCCCGCAGGATATTGAAACCCAAGCTTAAGCTTGAGCCCATCACAATGTGTGATTCCCAAGTTACAGAAAGAATCAGAATTTTCCTATCCTAGTGAAAGCAAAATTGAACCTTTTATGCACAATTGGCAACAATGGCGACTCAAAATCCAGCTAACTTCTTATAAACTACATATCAGTGCAGCTGGCTCCATAAGAAATTGGCTCAAGTGAGTTAAGAAGATGATCAATGATCATCATTGATGAATGCTTGGCCCGGCGAAGTGTATCAAACTGATAATGATTTTTTTGACAGAAGCTCAAGAAAGAGCTCCTATTCTCCAGGTAACCATTTTCTAGAATTGCATCTGTATCCTCAGTATCAACAGGCACGTGATTGTCTGCAACCTGAAGAGATTGAAAACTCGTGTAAAGATGAAGCAAAATTGTTACAAGAATTTGTACCGAAAGTACATGATACATCAGGGTACAAAGACTTCTGTGTTTAGGAATCACCGGGTAGAGTAAATGATTTCCACCACTACTAGAAGTGTGCACGTTCCCCTTTTTGCAATATTTCTCCACTTTATGGCATCTGTAATATAAGTGAGAGAGTGATTAAGTTGAACTTTCCAACATAAATCAATTCACTGCAAACTATACAAAATCATGCATATAACTCCATCACAGAACTTGAGAACAATGACATCTTGTTGCAAAAGATAATGTGAAACCTGTAGAAAAATATCATCTACCCATCAAGAATGACAAGTTATTGCTTTGCTACAATGAGGAAGAAATAGAAAAGACAATGGACTCAATCAGGAACATAACATATTCACATGCTACGCGGAACAATAAATAGAAAAGGTGAGCACCATTTAGCACTTTCAATCTAATCTCTATTAGTAAGTCCTCGGTCAATTTATTCAAGACTTGAGTACAGCATTACTCCATGCATATGAACCTTGCAGTTTCCCCTTTCTTATACAGCAAGTAGTGTCTGACTACGTACCAATAATTACATCCATCAAAGTTTCGTTGTTAACAAAATGGACAAATGCAACCTAAGCACTACCTCCGAGTTATGCTTATTTTCCAAAACCCAACTTCTTTTAATGGTTTAGTTTGGTCAAACAGACAACCAAAAATTGACTAATAATTAAATAGTTGAGTGTTTGAATGTTTTTAGTATTGTGATTTTCGATTGGCTGGTCTGGTGAATTGTTACACCTATGCCTCTCCAAAAGGTGGGTCTAATGCTCTGCACTCTGCTCTAGTGGCACAATCCACCTCTTGAAGGTCAATAACTTCAGGATTTCTAAATGGTCATATTTTCATCAAAATTTTATGTATTTTTCACCTTTGTTCTAGAATGAAAGTTGTGATTAGACAAAAGATAATTTACCTTCCACATAGTTGAAAGTTTTTGCATCCCCGGCAAGACCATCGGATTCCAGATAGTATCACTTTGCAACAACGCGTGCAAGTGAATTGTAAGTGGACCACAAGGAAATCTTCCTTCACATTTAACATGATATGCCCCAGCTATCCAAGGGAAGAAGAAAACCAAGAATTAGAAGAGAAGATATGCAAAGAGAAGCAATGTCTTTGGAAGAAAAATACAAATGTAATACTTCGTGGATAAAATTTTCTTGGGTAAAAGTAAAAAATGCATGCCAATATCTTGTCTCCCCTTTATCTTTCTAAAGGTGTGTTTCACCTTTCTCCTTGAGGGCAGTCTTCTCATACAACTCTCTCACTCATTAGTCATTATGCAGCGGCCCAAAGCCCAAAAGAGCAAGAAACAAAAACTAAAAGGAGTATGTATAAAAAATTGTTCTAAGTGATTTTCCAAACCATAATCGTATCTCCTATGTTGTGGAAGCTTCCCGATTTCAGGGAACTTTGATGGGGTCATCTCCATGCAAACCTGGGCTCAAAAGATGGGACCACCGATTCTAGCTACGGTGGTTGGGCCTCTAAGATGGTTATACGGTACCTACTTTAGGTCATGCCGCTTTAAGGCACAGATTTAGCATTATTTTGCCCCAAGAAATGTGTCAAAATTCTACCTGACTGTGCCCTACCGCTACAACTTAGGAATAGAAACCCAGCACAGCAAGAGAAAGAATACTACAAGTAAGAATCAAATCAAAACACTTGACTATGCAAAGAATATCTTCAAACGTAAGTACTTTAGAGGAGAGCAGAGATATCATAGGAATTTACTTTTTGCATTAGTAGAACATCCTTAGTTGCATCAGAAAGATTGCTACGCCCTGTAGCTTTTAATGTCCTCTTTGATGGAACTTTTCCCACCTTATTCTGTGAACCTATTCGACTTTCTTGTTCAAGTTTCTTGCTCATATTTACAGCAGCAGCTGACCAATAGTCACCATCAAAATATGGCAAACGAGCTGCAGTTATCTTGATGTTCCATTCTCCAGTGGGAATGAATAAATGATGATATAAAGTAGTGCAGTTCACCACTATATTTCCGTTGGTCGCTTTTTTTATCATTGACTTGTACCTGTACATGTAACATTTTCAAATCAAGACATGTGCTTACACAAAGTACATGCATACAAGACATCATACTACTTTCCAGAAATGGTGGTCAAAGTAGACGCCTCAAATTTCAAAAGCATGAAATTCGTTGATACACTTATTCATAACTACACACATAGTTGCAAATGTCTAAGCACGTGAAGTTGTAGGAGGGAAAATGAGAAAGAGCAAGGTATTGCATATATTTTAAACACATTATAATGAAAATACGTAGACACATAAATTTGTCGGGGCAAAGAAGAGATACCACTTGCGCAGCTTCTCAGGCGTTGGAGTTTTTTGTGTCTCTGGATGGCCATACAAAATATAATCATCTCCTTTTAATGGGGAGCTTGCCCATATATAGCAGGTTGCAAAACCTCGTTTCTTGCAATAATCAAGGTATCCTACCTGAAATGGAAAAAAAGGAAGAGGAGGCAAGGAGCCAATTATTCATATACTTTTAATTTCAAATGTTGATATGGCACTACAAATTAAACACATAAAACTGAACAAATATACTTACCAATATTTCATGGTAGACAAAGGTACGAAGAGCTTCTCCAGATGCAGCTTTTATCTCAGGTCTAAAGTACTTCACAGAATCAAGATACGAGATATATACACAACGTTGATTCGGGTGACCACATTCTGAACCAAATTCCTGGACGTACATTGCAAATATGCATACATCCACACCTTCTATTTTTTGAAACAGCAATATCACCTAATTGAGAAAGATACATCAAAAATTCAAACAATATAGAACAAGTACCATCACTAGTTGAGCGTGAGGGTAAATTACAAAGGAAACGGGAAAAGTGATTGATAAAAGATATCGGTGGAGTATTTGCAACAACACCAACGTACCCTAGGATCGTAGGGTAACGTGCTTACCCATGTCTTGTCACTTTACAAATGGTAAAATCACTTACTTTAATCAATTGTATGAAATTATGTAAAGATTTTTACGAGATTATTTTTCTTCTTTTTATCAGCACATTTGTATGTAATAATGATAGCAAAGTATTTAACCGGTTAAAAAAGTACCAGTTGAAAAACCTAAAACTCAGGTAATTCCAATAAGGAAGAGAGTCGACTATAAGACAACCCAAACCAAGAGGGAGGTGGTGGTTTGGTTTTCCAGAAATGACACAGCTGTTAATATTACCATAATCCCCCTGGTAAGTTCTTATAGAAACCTCAACAAATATCAACCGAAGGGAAATTGTCTAGGCATTAACTGCTAAAAATTTCTCTTACCTTTGATCTGTATGGGAGCTCTCTCGGGTAATTCTCACAGATATCTAAAATTTGCTGATTCACTTTCAAAAGTTTTTTGACGGATAACACCACTCTGACAACAAGATCCACTGCTCCAGGTACCTACAAATAGGTTCCACACATTATATGAAGAACCTGTAGTAGGAATCCGAGACACAATAAATAAAACACACTCTAGCTAATAACACACCCAACAAAACAAAACACAGAATGAAGTCCAAGCAAAATGTAATAACAGAAAAATAGCAAGTAGCGCGTTAGAAGTAGATAGCCGACATAACTAAATGCTTCATATTGGGATCTAAGGGATTGCAACCAATCGAAGGGCAAAACAAATATAACAGGCTCTGGAATTAAAGACTATGGGTCCTAGATATCAAAAATTTTTGTTGTTAAAAAGGAAATACTGATGGGAATGTTAAGAGTTTTTATTACAGTTCCTTTTTGTAAAGTATGCTTATAGTCTTATAAATTTTTGAAATATTTGATTTAGGATCTATGGGCTCTTGGTCATTTCTTGGCTTGCTGGAGTTGGGTTTTAATGCTGATTCATGGATCTTGTTTGGGTAAACCATTCATGGTTTTTCAAAAGTTAATGTCCCAGCCATAGTTGCAGTAGGGTTGCACACAAAAACTCTATATACCAGTGCAGTCTTTCTACATAGTAAGACCAGAGTTTGAAGTGTTTGATACTGCAAATTGTAGACTTCTATATGAAAATTTTGGAATGTTCTTGTTTGAAGCAATAAATTCAAAGGGTGATGCATTGTTTACAGTATTTTACATGCAAGACAAACTTTCAATGGCGCAATGACAAAAACTTTACATTTTGCCTTGCAAAAACTCCAGTTTTTCAAGCTTTTTAGTCCATAATATCTTCTCTCTTGTTTTCGAGAACTACAGGGGATCACCTTGGATCTCTGAATTTACCATTTTGAAATGAAGGTGTACCACGTGTTTGGAAATATGAGTTCCAAGACATAGTTTGTCACGTCAATAGCCTTCCCTAGTGAAAAACATCTAAACATGCAAAGAGCAGCCCAAAGATCCCTAGACTGACTTATTTCATCCTTCCAACGAATTTCTAGCAATTAATCATCTACAAAATCATCCTTTATCCAGGAAATCAAAATCAATCTCTAACGTTCAACCATTGATTCAACTCCTAATTATCAATTGGACATGCTCTCCATATTTTTCATGCATGCTAAATATCAAAGCAATGGAAGGCTGACTGCTATCACAGTGATAATACCAAACACGTTCGACATTGTCATCCATGACGCTATGAAGACGTATCACAGTTAATGGTGGGCATGGAAAAAATATGAGTTGTACATGCTATTCTGAGTGGTTGCAGAGTAACACTTTTCTAGACCAGGTATAATTTTGATCATTCTTTGATAGTCATGTTTTCTATTCTAGGTATCCGTTAAACAATTCACAAAAAGATATACTACATTCTCTAATTGATATAATGTTACTTTCAGAAAAAGTAACTAAGGAAAATGACTATCTAGAAATGTATCTATGTGCCTTCGAGGGTCAAAACCATAATAAGCGAAAAAGAGAAGAAGGTTTATCCATAAACAATATTTGCAGCATACCTTATCAACGTTCTTATGTAAAGCCTTCGCCCTCTCTTCTCTGTCATGCTTGAGACGGCTAAAGAGCCTTTGCTCAATGTAATCACTGAGCAAAGAAGTTGGCAAATCTTTTGCTCCAGAAGCAGCAGTCTTCGGTAAGGGCAAATGCTCCCCAACTTGGATGCCTTCTATGTAGCAATGTGGACAAATATACACTGTGTTTCCTCCCAAATCCCTTTTAGAAATGTATAGAGCACATACTTGGTGTTGCCAGACACTACATTTATCACACTGAACCCACTACAAGAGCAAAATGGTCAATGGATCAATCATCTAAACTTTTCAATATTCTGGGAGATATGTGTGTCTTTAATCAAACACTAAAACTCAATCTCAAAAGCCAAAATCAATTTAGCCTAGCTTCTATTTGGGTATTGCCTACTCATATACCTCCTTTCAAAGGAATACCATCACTTCTATCATTAGAGATAGGCAGCTAGAAGAGCTATTTGTAGAGATTAAGGAGTTGGGTATATTTTCTGTTCTCGGCATTTGAAGGACTTCTTGTTATTCTTGTAAACTTTTCTCTCCTTATATTTATAATAAAATAATATTGTCACCAGTAAAATAAAAAGTTCACTTACCGGTTCTTCATCTTCATGGTTATTATTCTCCTTCTGAAGCTTTGCCTTGGGAATAGAATGCCCCTGGAATGAGATATTACCACCCCGAGACCCCATGAAGCATGAGGTACAAAAGCAATGTCGTGTACCCATCTCATCAAGTCCACAATAAATCTTCAAACCATGCTTGATACGACGATTGCAAGATGAGCAATATGTTGGTGTCCGGTACACAAGCTTGCTCATAGCACACAATTGGCAGGAGTTCTCACCAACAGTATGTGTCAGGGTGTTTCCATCTATGTCCTGTATGACTTTGTATTAGTACTTATCAATACCATTGTCCACGACTGCACATATAATAAGGAGCAACAGCTAGCCCTGGAAAATGGAACTAAGAATCTGTAATATGGTCACAAGAATTACTTATGACTTGCTAGGAGCTGGGGCCAATAAGGGTTTAATAAAAATTATTCTTTCATGATTAAGACACAGGCGCTCGAGTTCTAACTTGAATTCAAATGCTTTACCTCCTTTCACCGGGGAGCGAGGACATACAACTCAAACTAACTGCTTGTAATTCTACACGTATGTCAAATATTTCTCCTCTTCTCCTAAAGACCAATTCAGCACCAAGTGCAGACAACATACAAATGGTAGGCAAACGCCAAACAGAAATCAAATATCTGCAAACTATAATAAGGATGGGGACCCTATGGAGAACGATTTATTCGATTTGAATATGCTTCAAGGACGAAAGTTTGATGACAAGATACAGATGACGTTTTGAGAAAAAAGATTATCAAGATACGGCTCCAGAGTGAGCATGAAACAGACTGCTTAGGTTGACACGGGAATTGTACAGGTAAAAATTCAAATGGATCCATCAATCGATAGTGTTCCTTATAAAGAGTAATCATTCTAATGATGCATCCAAATGGATAATTAAAAGAAAATCAGAAAAAACACCATTCAAAAAGCGAGGTACAAACCTGATGAACCGACTGCCTGAGACTGGACAAATGTTTCTTTGTTTCCTCCACAGTGAAAAAATCGACCAAAGACACACCTGATACCTTTGGCCCCTCCAACCTCTTTTCTGAATCAGCTGCTCCTCTTATCAAGTCACTTCTAGTTTCTACTTCCACTAGGTAAGACATGGTTCCGACCTCTCTCTCCTCCTCTTTGTGATCAACACCAAGACCATAAGAGAGCATGTTCCCACTAGGACAATTTAAAACTTGAAGAGCCTCTGCAGCAATCTTGCTGACACTTTCAGTGCCGTGTTCGGATACTGTCTTCTTCTGTTTTTTACAACTGCCAGTGAGCTCTGCATGATGAATGGGTGTAGTACTCTTTAATTCAGACATCCATGCAGTTTCCGTACCATCAGTGTTTCTACTTGAACCAGTGCTTGTGGATCGCCAAATTGGAGTCGACACTGCCACGTTACATATATCTTCTGACAAAGAAGCTTCAGGCCATGGCTGCAAGTACGGGAGTTGTTCAGCAAGACCATAAGAGAGCATGTTCCCACTAGGACAATTTAAAACTTGAAGAGCCTCTGCAACAATCTTTCTTACATTTTCAGTGCCTTGTTCGGGTATTGTCTTCTTCTGTTCTTTACAACTGCCAATGAGCTCTGCATGATGAATGGGTGTAGTACTCTTTAATTCAGACAGCCATGCAGTTTCTGTACCATTAGTATTTCTAATTGAACCAGTGCTTGTGGATCGCCAAATTGGAGTCGACACAGCCACGCTACATATATCTTCTGCCAAAGAAGCTTCGGGCCATGGCTGTAAGTTCGGGAGTTGTTCAGGTCCATGAACTGGAGTCAATGGAGAAGCAGCTACATCAGAAACTCCAATTCCAGAAGAAATTGAATTTCCCATTTTCAGCCGTTTTATTGGAGGGAGTATTTTTTTTTCAGTGGGTTGACCGCCTTCACGTTTTCCACATATCTGGGGAGTTTTACCAGTAACACGCAACTTTCTGGCAGGCCTAAACATGTTGGGTAATTTCTTCTGTTCTTTACAACCACCATTGAGATCTAGATAATGAATTCGTGTACTCTTTAGTTCAGACATCCGTCCAGTTTCTGTACCATTTCTTCTACTCGAACCAGTGCTTGTGGATCTCGAAATGGGAGTTGACACTGCCAAGGCACATATATATTCTGATTCAGAAGCTCCAGGCCATTGCTGAAAGTGTGGGAGCACTTCAAGTCCACAAGATTGAGTCTTTGAAGGAGCAGCTACATCAGAAACTCCAATTGCAGAGGCAATAGGATTCCCCATTTTCAGACATTTTGATGGAGGTTGTATTTCTTCGGTGGGTTGACCCCCTTCTTGTTTTCTAGATCGCTGGGGAGGTGTACCAGAAACACAACACCTTCTGATAGGCCTACACATGTTGCACTCCCAACTATGACAGTCATCAAAATGGGAAGCAAGAGCAAGATACAGTTTGCACCTGCATTTGAATTTGCTACAAATTGTAGAATGCATACGTTCCACAAAGGAAACTCGGCTTCCATCTAAGTGCACCCTGCTGTGTTTCAAATAAGCAAGAAGAACTTTTTGATGTGGTGCTAGATGACTGGAATCCATAACTTTAGCAACTTCACTTGGACCAGAAATTTCAGGAGATCTTGTTCAGGGATGGAGCCAGGTAAAAATCCTGGGGTGGCCAACATACATACAAAGAACATGTTCTAAAGGAAAGATAAACTGCAACATTCATATTTATTTAGAAACATATAAATGATTGAAATATCATCAAATTTTAAATAACATTAGACTCAATCTATCTACAAAAGTGAAGGATCTAAAAGTGAGAAATATCTTTCTTAATGGGTGTGATCAAACAACATGCTAAAAACTTCTCTGTCAATCTGTTGCACAATTTAGTTCCACAAGTTTCATAGATAAAAATGCATGTTGTGTCGTCTTTACAGAGAAGCAAACCTCAGAGAGACAAAAAGCACTACTACAAACAGAGCTAAAGATCATGGTTTTTAACTGTGATTGTTACCTTTTAATCTCGGTTTTCATTCCGTGGTGTATCTGGGTGTAATGAAAAGTCTTGTCCTTTTTTATCCCGCTTACAATCTGTGATCTAAAACGGCACAAACAATCTCAGTTTTGTACAAAATCGTGATTAAAGATACCATATCCCGTGATTAAAACACCTATCTAACATCTCGATTTTGTATAAAATAGGGATTGTTTGATACCAACAATCACGGTTGGATTATAAACCATGATTGTAAGTTATTCTTTGTAATATCACGGTTGCATGATATACCATGATTGTAAGTTATTCTCTGTAATAAATTAATTTTCATTTTTTTCTACAAATCAAATTAAATAATACCCCATATTCAATAAAATAATCCATAAAAATCACATTTTAATAGTACCGAAAAATCTTGTCTAATATTAACCAAAAAATCTATTACAGAGTATGTTGCTCAAGGCTAGCTACAAAAAATCCATAACTAGTGTATCCAATTTTGAACGTGATATCCAAAAAATCCATTACAGAGTATGCTGCTCAAAGTTCGAGAAAAAATCATCAACTGTAACAACAACATCATCATTTCTGTAACAGAAAAATCGAAGTGTTTAGCATCTTGAAATAGCATCAATCAACACCTAAAAGCATGACCAATTAAATGTCATCCATGTGCTCATTGCATTCCAACAAAGCTCATGGGGAAAAGTATATACTCAGTCATTCAGTTCCTTGCAAGAGCAGAGGGAAAAACATACCAAGTGATTGGAAGATCCGAGTCTCACATAGCAAGTGCTCTCTCCTTCACCAGCCTCTTTAATTGCCTGCTCCAATAGAGCACAAACAGCAAAATGAGCACAAGCTGACTGTCCCATTAAATAAATCCTACCAAAACCATTTTCAAAAGATGATTGCTTAGCGGCAATGGTTTTTTAGGAACTTCTTGAGGGAAAAAAAGGGCCAAAACATGTATCCCAGAAAAACTTTTACAGACTGAGCTAGGGTCCCATGTATATACACTACATCATTGCAAACACAGAAGAGGCAGAAGAGTCCCCAGTGCAATAAAAATAAATAAAGACAAAAAAAAGATATCTAAAAAGAGCCCATCACATACAAGGGCGGATTTGTTTAGGGGCAAGTGGGGTCAAGTGCCCCGCTCAATTGAAAAATATGCTGAGTAATCTATATATTTTTTGGATAATATAGTAATTTGCCCCTGATTTGGGCCCGACTTGGCCTCTCTCTGACTATCTCTCTGGTTTTTTCATGCTAACTAAGAGAAAAGAAGAAACACCTATTGGTCTTTACATAGCAAATCAAAAGTCAGAAACAAAGCAGAAACAAAGTTCTGACCTACTAAGCTCTGCATGGAAAGTACAAGATAACTTGATGCTATCTACTGCTCAATACTCTCAAAGGTATCGTTAAACTGAATCTACTATTCTCATTGTTTAAGCGGTCTCCATCTAGAATTAAGAACTTTGTTGTGGGAATATCCGAATAGGCAAATATGCTGATAAACTAATAGAATATGCTAATGACCTCTTACTTGTGGAGAAAAAAACTGTCAGTGAAATATTAACAGATTAATGAATCTGCTAGAAACCATTAACAAATATTAACATTTTATTTGGTTTGATAATGCTTCAAGAAACACCTTTACTAGAACACACACCTACCCACTTTGTGATATTCTGCTGCAGTTAAGGCTCTCTCTAGAAACAAGTAGGCCAAAGAGACAAAATAAAAATAAAAACAGAAACAGAAACAGAAAAAGAAATGCACTTCAGTTCTGAAAGATGTTAAGGAGAAGGAAACATAAGTGGCTTCATGCAACTCAAATTAGAAGAAGAATAAACACGCAAGAAATATGATTCCTCAACCATTAAAATTATGCAAGTTAACGGAAAAAGAAAGAAACTAAGAGAGATCAACAATTTCTACATAAAAACAAAACCCTTCCGATCAGTGAAGTAGAGAAATGTGCCCAGCTTATTTTTTGCATGATTAATGAATTTGAATGATTCATGATTCATATCTCTGCTTTTAGCCCCTGATTGTTTCCCACAGGGGGACTTTACAACATGATCCAACTTTCCAGGTACAAAAGTCGCAATAATTAGTTGTATGTGTAGCAGGAAAAAGAAAAAAAAAAAGTTAAACTATAAGAAAATAGTAGTTTGTTCTGCCTCAAAATTTCAAACTATCTCAATGTAGCACTTGACGCAAAGCAAAGATTGGACATTATATGCGAGGACGAAGCCAAAAAGGGACAACTGGGGAAGTTGCTGCCACTGACTTTGAAATTGTGTACCTCACCTAAACGTTTTAATAAGATTTTTTGAAGCACTCTGATTTTTCAAGAGATACCAATTTTATCTATAAGTTCAGCTTTTCTAGTTTAAGTAGTTCCCTCATATACATTTGTCCACATACCTCTTCCTCATTCTTGTAATTTCAGAGTACGTCTAAATGTCTCTTTAGTTACAATTACAAGTCCATAGAAATTATCAATGTTCCCTAATGTCTTTCTTGTATACTATCATCGCCATTAATAACATTACTAAATGCATTGGAGTCGAAATGTGTGAGACAATTTCTTCAATTTTCAGTAAGAAATGTGCATAGATCTTAATCATTCAAAGCTTGAAAGACATACCAGGGTTATCAATACAAACGAATTGCAAAAAATAGATGGTACCTCCTCCCTTTTGAAAGGATCGTGAAAGAACTCGCACGACTCCTTTGCTCCGAGGCTTTTGAAATCTGAAATACACAACACATCCAATCAAAGCATCACCCAGTATGAAGAATTCAAAACTCTATCTTTGACATTGTTAGCAAGAAGTTCCATGTATGAGCTTGAATTCTATTTTTGCGCCACCCAGCACCCAAAATAACAATAGCAACAGAATAGAACACTTCCATATGTAGAACGTAAATCCCACGCAGCTTTTACAAATTCAATTAGTATCTTGCATTCTACATTGATGAAACCGAATAACTGTGAGAAGAAAATTGTTAGAACTCGTGCCTTGAGAACGTTGAGTTGTCGTTTCAGATTTTGGATACTTGTCAATCTCATTCCAAAAGATTCTGTTCTTTTATTTCTATCTTAGAGGAGTCTAAGCTATTTCATATGAAGAATCAACTAAGAGACTCGTCACAAAACTTCACCAATGACTCTTTAACTTCTTGGTAATGGTAAAAACATGCATTCTGTTCTTGCATGTGTGATATGATTTCATCCAAGTTATTAGGTGGGGTAATAAAATTGGTGACATTCCATTAATAACTGTTAGCTGTTGGATGTGCTAGATAATTCTTTTGACAAGTTTTTCTAAACACCATTAGCTTGTTTCTAGTGATAATTCTTGTGTTTTTCTAAATATGCAAAACACAAGAAAGTGAAACAATAATCTGGCAACTACAGGGCGAGCCAACAACACGAGGTTTTCACGCCCACACAAATGGTATGTTTCATTCCTCTACGGCATTTCATCAAATAGTTTCACTTCAATCTCTTGACTGGTTGGATGGCGAACCCCAATTAGTGGCGTGGTTGTTGCAGGCAGTGACGCTACACACCAATCTCGGGGACATCAAGTGCGAGATCGCTTGTGACGAGGCCGCGAAAGCTGCAGAGGTTTGTAACTCTATATCGCAATATCCTAGTTTTCCCCGCCAAAGCTGCAGAGGTTTGTAATCAAGGCAGATGATTACCAAACTCAAATCCAACGACAAAGAACACGATAGGCGGATGATTACCAAATTCTACGAACTGAGTTCTTCAATTCTTCGATTCCAGATCTCGATTCTTCAATACGGCTGCTGTTAGGAGAGTTCGGCCGCACACGAACTGAGTTCTTCAAAACGAACTGAGTTCTTCAAGTATAGGCATAGGCGGGTAAGGTTCCTGCTGTGGGTAAATAGAAAATAGGGCACCAATTAATTTTCATAATTTTTAATGTTAAAATCTTTTATCACGGTACATATTAAAACCGATATAGATTAAAAATAAGGGCCTTGTTTGGCTCCTAAATTTTTATAAATAGATTTTTTATATTTTTTATCTCGCCTACACATGAAAACCGATATTAAAACATATTAAGTACAATCACGTTTTTATCACATACTGAGATAAAATTGTACTATTATCACGGCTGTTTTGAAAATGTGTGATTAAAAAAACTTTTTAAAAAAATTCTTCACGGATTTTATAAAACTGAAATCTTTTTAATTTTTTATGCGTGATCTTAGACTATTGTTGTAGTAGTGAAGGCATGAGTGGGCATTTCCTTTGATTAATAGAGAAGTATGGAACTTATGTGAAGAACAATCATTTTGTTCTCACAATTTAGAACCCAAGTTTGTTAAACTGATTGTTTGTGTCAAGATTATCAAGAAAAAAAAATGTGACAAAACTTCCTAGAAACTGTTCCATAATAGGGGAGGGACACACAAAACAATTTCGCTAATGCTACACGTACAACAGGTTGCACAACGGGTTGCACAACAAAGACCAAAACGGCGTCGTTTCATTTAAAATAACATAAAAACTAAAAACCCACAAAATCAGAGGTTTTCATCTTCCTCGTTGTTTCTGATTTGCCCCCAAAAAATTAGGTCGCATTTTCTTCCTTCCCCCTCCCCTCCGCACTAGTCGAAAATAGAGAGGAATAGAGCCACAGATCGGTGACCACAACTGATCGGCCACCACCACGAAATCACTTAGGCATCCTCAGACCATGGAACTTCTCAAGCAAATGGTGAACTCATTTGTATAGTGGTCTGGTGTACACACAGTTGCGTTCATATGTAGTTGAAAAACCACTTGGGGGGACATTCATACTAATAGATCAATTTCACAAGCACAACAAACCAACAGCAAACAACCTCCCCAGAGATAGATAGAGGAAACGAGAGACAAACTAACAACAAACCAACAGGATAAATTTACAAAATTAGTTTTTTTCAAAATTAGGGGTTTCACTGGTGAAAAAAATCAAATTCGAAAGAGAAAACGAGAGACAGATAGACCTTGGTAGTTTTAAAATCGCGGCGACGTGTTGGTGGTCGCGGTGGTGGTCTGCGGTGGAGGTGAGGCGCTGGAGGTGTGGTGGTTGCTGTGGTGTGGATATGCGAACTGCTGGTGGGCGAAGGGGTACCGCGAACTTCTGGTGGAGGGGGAAGAGAGAAACCAACGTGAGAAACCGAAGAGAGAGCTGGTGGTGGTGATTTGGTGGACGGAGGGTTAGTTTTGGGGAGGAAGAAGAACGGCGTTGTATTTGGGGAAGAAGAAGCAGCCATGTAACCTAGATTTTCAATTTTGGTTTTTTTTTTTAAAAATTTATTGTTAATGAAACGACGTCGTTTTGAAAGTGTTGTGCAAGTGTGTTGTACGTGTAGCATTTTTGGTCTCCCTCGTCTCTCCCTTCTCCTGGTGCTCTCTCTCTCTCTCTCCTAGTATCTATTTTTCTCCTCTCTCTCTCTATAACATGCCACACATTGCACGCACATGCACATTAACCTCATTGTTGGCTTTTTGAATTTTGGAAGAAAATTACCCCGAGACCCCATAGGAAAAAAAAGAAGTATGAGATTCATGTGTTATTTTAAATAGGAAAAAGATTGTAGACTATGAAGTACACTTTATTTATTAAATGTAGGTTGTTAGGGAGTTATGGGAAGAATAAAGCTGATATATGTGATTATTTTATTTATTGTAGATATGATGAATACCAATGCGCATCTTGCAAATGACGAGTGGGGTGGTTATAAGAATTCTCACCCCTCGCCCAGGAATTCTTCGAGCTATTTAGAGTAATCTTCCTGAATATTTATGAGAGATCACTAGGGATGCAGAAGCTAAAGTATATAACAAGATAGAGAAAGTGACAAGAGAACGCAGATACACCCACAAAATTGCCAAGGCAGTGGTTCGGTACAGGTTACTAACTCAAAAGCGAATCTTTAAGAAGGCCGCGGCTATGACTAATTCTGGTGGAGGGTATGAAGGAGTCTGTACTCTAGTGGATAAAAGTTTCGGATCCGGGGGCCTGCTGGGCAGCCCTGCACAGCAGCCCCCGCTGCGCGCTTATACGACGTAGTTTAGCATAAAACGACGTCGTTTTGGTATATGCTCTGAGGAGGGTGTTTGGCTAAAATTTTAAGACTTCACCCACTTTAAACAAAGTCATTGTTAGTGAAAAAAACACATAAAAACGTCACAACAAACTTAACTAATGAAACATAGTTAGTATCTATTTAGAATGTGTTAATTATTAAATTATTCTTTGATTTTTGTTTTTTTGTCTTTGTTTGATTATTTTTTTCAAATTTTCAGTTTTGTTTCAATTTTTTTTTATGCTTATTGATTCATGGTGAAAAAGATTTCAAAAAAGTATAAAAATATTTTGAAAAATTAAAAAAATTATAAAAGACAAAAAACTAAATCAAAACAAGGGATGTTAAGGCTTATTTTTCGTTATTAGTAATTTTTTACTTTTTGATATAATTTCATACTTTTAAAATTTTTTTGTCAAAACGAACCAATAAACTACAAAAAATGATGGAGCACGTGAAAAAAAAGTGGGTTAAGTTTGCTTAAAGGCTCTATTTGGCCTAACTTAAATAAATTAATTATTTTTTATCTTTATTTAAAAAATTATTTGTTATTTTTGAATCATTTTAACAACGTTTGTTTAGACTTATTTTTTATTTTTAATAGATTTTTTTAACTTTTAAATACAATTCCATATTTTTCAACATAATTTAGGCCAAATAGAGCCATAACAAACGTAACCCTCTCCTTTTTTCATGTGTTCCATTCTGTTTTTATAATTTATTGGTTCATTTTGACAAAAATAATTTAAAAAGTATGAAATTATGTCTAAAGTTAAATTTTTTTTACTAAAGACCAAAAATAAGCAAAAAGAGATGTTGTTTGACTTATTTTTTTGTTTAGATGTTTTTAAATTTTTCAAAATATTTTTATACTTTTCTGAACTTTCTTGTTAGGACGAAGCAATAACCATAAAAAAATTAAAGCAAACTTAAAAATAAGAAAAAAATAATCAAATAAGAACAAGAAAACAATCAAATAATAATTTAATAATTACCATAGTTCAAAAAATTCAAACAAAATTGAAAATTTGAAAAAAATAATCATATAAAGACAAAAAAAAAATCAAACAATAATTTAATAATTAACACATTCTAAATAGACACTAACTATGTTTCATTTGTTAAGTTTGTAGTGACATTTTTATGTGTTTTTTTCACTAAAAATGACTTTATTTTAATTGGGTGAAGTCTTAAAATTTTAGCCAAACACACCCCTCAAAGCATATATCAAAATGACGTCGTTTTACGCTAAACTACGTTGTATAAGCGCGCAGCGGGGGCTGCTGTCCGGGGCGCACAGCAGGCCCCCCGGATCCAAAAGTTTCAACGAGTTAGAAGAAAATACCTCTGAAGTTGCCTGTACAAAGTACATAGAAAAAAAAAAACACAGAGATTTATGTAACAACCCGAAATTTTTAATGTATTAAAAATAAAAGCTAATATTTAATTAAAATTATTTTGTCTTTATGTTTAATTGTAATTTAGTCACTTATATATATTTTTTGTTATTTTTGTTTTAATGAACGGTCAAGATCAATTGAAAGATGGACGGATGAGATTGTGTGTGATGTATATCGTAGTAGAGCGAGATATACTGAAACAAAATTTATTTTATTTTTATTTTTATTTTTATCAATTAAGTGACTTTTGGTTTTTCAATTTCCCTCAACTCCTCAACCGTTGGAACCTTTGGAGTCATAACCCATTTGGAATTATGACTTGTAATGATGGAATTCATGGTAGATAATTGATATAATTTAAATCTTGTAATGGCAAAAGAAACCAAGTATTTTCCCTTTATTTTTTTTTTTCATTTAGTTTATTTCCACACCAAAATGTTAGAGAGCGAGTAAGAGTTCTAGAGTGAGTGGGGATGCTGTTGAAATCAAACTCATGTCGTTCGTTGTCGTTCTTCACCGGAATTGCAACTGAGGTAGGATTGTTTATCTTCGACCATTGGTTTAAGTATTTTTTTTAGTAGAAAAATCTTATCTCTAATTCTTGAAAATATATTTGTGATACAAATTCATGTTTAGTTTTCAGTAATTATGTGATTTTTGATCGATTCATGCTAGGAAGCGTGAACACTAGAATATTACGAATCTGAAAGAAATAGAAACTTAGTGTGAATCTGATTTTGGAAATTTTCGTTAAAATTGTTCAAAAACTCTAAAATTTCTGAAATTTTTAATGAAGATTCCTCTATGTGTCTTATGTATTGGGTAAAAATTTCGAAGCCTAACTTGTAATATAAAATTGTATAAAAATCCATAACCAAACTGCTGCGGATTCGTCACTGTGCAGACTGGTTTGACACACGTTAGGAAAACGGCCATAACTTTTAGCACGAGTATCGAAATTGCGTACCGTTTATTTTATTTGAAACTAGATACATAGAACTTCAAAAATATGTAGATTTTGTACTTTACTTTTACCTAATAGAAATCAGTTTCCTTTTAAAGTTGATAATGTAGTTTTTGGTATTGTTTTGGTGAATATGGATCTTGTTGATCATAACATGACACGTAGTAGTTTATATTCATTAGTTCCCGTGGGATTTCGTGTGAGCGGGAATATTATAAAAGTGACATTTGGTGTTGTTTTGGCGAACATGAATCTTGTTGGTAATAACATGATCTGTGTTAGAAAATCCTAATTGTATTGATAAAAACTCAGACAAGTGATAAAAGTGAAAATGATTTAATTACAACTGTCGTGCTACTCGTTGATTTTCTGGGTTAGATTCCCGAGGTGATTGGTGGTTCGATTCCCCTTCACTTTTATTCCGGGTTAAGTTCCTGAGGTGATTTTGTTCCGGGTTAGATTTCCAAGGTGACTGGTGGTTCGATTTTCCTTCACTTTTGTATCGGGTTAGATTCCCAAGGTGATTGGTGTTTCGGGTTAGATTCCCGAGGTGATTGGTGGTTTGATTTCCCTTCACTTTTGTTCCGAGTTAGATTCTTGAGATAGTTGGTGGTTCGATTTCCCTCTATTTTTGTATTCCGGGTTTGATTCCCAAGGTGGGTTAGATTCCCACTGG
Source organism: Arctostaphylos glauca (assembly GCA_019985065.2). Lineage (NCBI taxonomy): Eukaryota > Viridiplantae > Streptophyta > Magnoliopsida > Ericales > Ericaceae > Arctostaphylos > Arctostaphylos glauca. Next base: position 25,578,924 of record JAHSPW020000008.1, read on the forward strand.
CTCGCGTCGTATTGATTATGGGTTAGATTCACTGGTCGTCGTCCCGATTAAAAGAAAAAGGAATGAACTTAAAATATTTCAGCTATCCTTTATAGTTTTTGACATATATGCATTGATTATTTAATTCTGTTGAATATGCTTAATTTCATGTATTCTGCTGTTATGTTATATCTCCCGTTGTATGTGCTTTTATCTATGGGTTCGGTTTTCGGATAAATCTTTCTACCGAGTTTTATAAACTCATTTGTGCAACTTCTCTGTCCCTAGTGTTTCATACCGGATGTCGAAGAACTGTTGGAGAATCTGTCGGAGCAGGAGAAATCGGGAGCTGCTGGAGGATTGGCGGCGTTTGACTGTCCTACCCTTAGATGCTCTGTTATTTTATTGATTTTTAATGAAATGTAAATTTCAAGAGTATTTTTTTTTTATCAATTTCACTTCTGCGTTTTAAAACTCTGATTTATCTTATTTCTGGTTATTTTAAATTGAATAATAAAAGGCATTTAATTTATTTATCTTTCAATTAATCAAATAATTGAATAAACGATTTTTAATAACGTACCAAAAATTGGGGCGTTACAATTTATCTCTGCAGCTGTGAGCTGTATCTTCTTAATAAACAATTCTATTCAAGAAGAAGATGAGTCATTATTCCACACATATCAACGAATCGTACACGTAAATAAGTTATTCCACTAAACCCATGGAAAAATCCCAACGCAATAAATTTAGAAAATCTATTTACAATATTCTCAGAAAAACTTCCTAATGACCTTAAAACAAACAAACATTATAGGGTGCCAAATGAAATAATAAAAGGCTTCTATCTGTGCACAGTATCCCTCTCTGGGCTTATTATCTAGAATCAATTCCGTCAGAATATTGAAAGCCAAGCTAAGCTTGAACCCATCTCAATATATTGTCTCACCCTTTTCAAGGTGAGTTTCACCCTTCTCCTTGAGGCAGTCTTCTCATACAACTCTTTCACTCATTAGTCATTAATATATATGCAGTAGCCCCAAGCCCAAAAGAGGAAGGTGCTAATTATTCAGACTATTAGTATTCTGTATGATAAAAGAAGACATAAACGAAAACAATCAAACAGAAAACTTACTTGGTGTTGAATGAATTTCAGAAGCAAAGAATCCTGAAGCCTAATCGGTAGAAAGCAAAAACTGATCGAGGTTTGTGTTGGAAACTTTAGTGCATAGTCAAAAGTTTGACGAACTTGGGTTCTAAATTGCGCAAAACAAAATGATTATTTTTCAGAGACTTCTAGATTAATCAAAGAAAATGTCCACTTTTAGACATACTGAAAAAATATGAAAAGGAAAAAGAATACTGAAACTATTAAAATCTGAAAGAATATAAAGATCGAAGGAAAAAGAAAAAGAAAGATGTAACAAATCCAAGTTTTAAACATTTTTTATGGAATTTGTGCATAACTCTTACTATTAAAATGATGAACTATTAAAATATTTACCCACTGAAAATTGAGAGGAACTAAACAGTAAGAAATCTTTATTGTAATACATAATCATATAAAAAAAAGTTATCAACTGTTGAAAGAAAAATTTAACTATCTAAATTCTCTATATTTTAAAATCCACTTTTTGTGGGGTATTATTATAAATTTTGTTAATTTTGAAATTTAATAGGCAAGGAGTTGGCTTTTTTATTCTGTACATATATACTTTTATTTTAGTATGATTTTAACATTTAAAGTTCGAGGGTGATTATGGTAAAATTATGGATGTATTGGGTATCGCCGTCATGCTGTCCAAGGTGTAGTTGATTGTTCGAATTACAACCATTGTGCTGACCGTCACCGATAATGGAAAGGTTATGACATGGATGTTGAGCTTAATATTAATACAACCGTCGTGCTGCCCAATCATAGTAGAATGGACATAGTGATTGGTTGTGGATTGTCGTGAAAATTTAGAATCAATGTTAAGGGCACCAGTTCAAATATCACTTGTAACAAGTGTCACGGTCCAAGAATTTCACCACTTGCGCACCGTGTGGCACTTAGGCAATTCACTCATTTGATGCCCAAGTCAGTCTTTCCCCACGAGCTAATCCTACCCAACCACCCAAGTGAGACACTCACACACTCTTAAGACAAGAGATTTGGGTAAAGGAAGCTCTTTCACTATAAACAAACTCTTTACAAGACAAGATATACAAGACTATCTCTCTCTAGCTCACAAGCTTAGATCTCTCAAGCTTTTCTCCAAGTTCTCCTAAGCTCTCTCGTAAGCTTTCACCCAAGCTACCTCACAAATGAGGCCTTCCACCCTTTTATAGGCTTCAGGGAACTCTTGGAAAAGATCTAGAATTCTCTCATTCTACTAAGTCCTAGAACATTCCATACACCTCTAAGAACAGAGTAGAACACTCCATACAACTCTAGAATATTCCCAAACCTTCCAGCATCCTCTTGAGCTTTCAAGCAGCTTTCAGTATATTCCAGACCTTTCCAGAATCTTCTAGCTGCATCCAACATCTTCTGCAACATTCCGGACCTTTTCGGAATTCTCTAGCTTCCTATCCAACTTTCCGGACCTTTCCGAAATTTTCTAGGCTCGACTAGGACATTCCGGACCTTTCCGGACTCATCTTGAGCGTCCTAGAGCCATCTTAAAGCTTCTACCAACTTCTAAGGGCCTCCAATGTCACGAAAGTTGGCGGTCCGTGACATTCTCCTCCACCTGATTCCGTGACGTCCTCGTCACGCCGTGGTACTCCCAAGCACCACATCGAGGTAAGACTTCTTGCCCGATCCACTTTAGCTTGGTGAAGCATTCTCCACCCCCTTGCCCTTTTCATGCTCTCCAGCCTTCTGGACTGCCGCTTAGGTCTTTTCCTTCTTCAGCTGGCTCCACTTTATCAAAGGGACACTGCACGGGGTTTCTCCCGAAAATAGCAACATTGACGCCATGTGTGGGACAGGAATCGCATTGGACTTTCGCAGGAAGTGCATCCCCAATATCATCGGATGATCATCCATCTCAATCACCGAGAATTCTACCTGCCCCATCCAACTCCCAATGGCAATGTCAGCACTTCGGACAACTCCTTGGATTGGCTTGGCCTCCGAATTCACTAGCTTGGACCAACCCTTGTCCTGCTTCACCTTCAAGCCTAGCCTCTTGGCCTCATCCACACGCACAAAGTTATGTGTGGCTCCCGTGTCGTTCAACGCATTGGAGGACTTTCCATTGACCTTCACCTCCGCGTACAACACGTCTTTCTTCTTGATGCTTCTAGGTTCCTTCTTCTTCTCCTTCTTCTTGGTGACCGCTCCAAGAAGTTGAACACTGCCGAGTAAGTTTTCCCCATCCGAAAAACTTGACCACTCACTGTCGGAACCCTTCCGCGAATTCTTCTTCTTTTTCATGGCATTCATCTTCTCCCTATTAGGACAATACCGTGCTAAGTGTGGCCCGCTGCACAGAAAGCACTCAATCTTCTTCTCATTGCCATGCTTCTTTATGGAGTGACGCCCCTTGCTGCGATCATCCTTGCCCTTGCGGGACTCCCTATCACTCCGCTCATCGTCTGTTGCTGTTGGTGACGTCTTCCCACTATGGGTCCTCCCTTTTGGTCGGTCACCCCAACCCTTAGAGTGGCTCTCTCTCCATACCTTGGGTTTAGTCGGCACCTTGAAGTCCTCCAACTTTTCTGCTTCAGCAAGCGCGGTCGCCATATCATTGACCCCTTTGCCTTGCAGTTCTCGTGCCGCCCATGGTTGCAAGCCATCCATGAACCCAAATAGTGCTTCCCGCTCGCCCATGTCCGGGATCTCTAGGAGTAAAGCCGAGTACTCCTTCACTTAGTCCCTCAATGAGCTTTCATGCCTCAACTTGCAGAGCTTGCGAAACACCAAGAACTCCACATTCTCGGGGTAGAAGTGCTTCTTCAACTCTCTCTTGAACTCAACCCAGTTCTCGATTGTGCACAACCCCTTCATCTTGTCACCATATCGCCTCCTCCACCACAGCATTGTCGTGTCAACAAGGTACATGGTAGTCGTTTGTACCTTCTCTTCCTCATCTTCAATATGGAGATTGTCGAAATATCTTTCCATGCTCCATATGAAGTTGTCAATCTCCCGGGCGTCTCTTGCACCATTGTAACACTTAGGTTCCGGTGCTCGAACTTTCTTCTTTGGCAAGCTCGTTCCACCCTCCCTTGATGCAACAATAGCCTTCTTGCAAAGTTGCAGTTCTACCTCCATATCCGCCAATCGCTTCTCCAGGGTCTCTTCGTGGCTACTCCTTGATGCCACTAGTTGCTCTTCGAAGGTCCCTACCTTCTCCTCGAGCTCCTCCACCCGAACGATTAAGTCGGCAAAGTATGCGTAGAAGTCTACAACCCGGCTCTTGGGCTTGTTCGGGCCAACCAACGCCTCTTCTAGCCTACCGAGCCTTTCCGCCATGACCTCTTCTATATTCTCAAGTCGGGCCTCCATCTTTTCTAATGCATCTTTGGTGGACGGCTTCTTTGGCTTGATGACCACACCCGCTCCATCGGCCGTGCCAACAAACTTATCACCCGAGGTAGCCATGTATACTTGCTTGTCTTCAATCTGCTCTGATACCAACTGTCACGGCCCAAGAATTTCACCACTTGCGCACCGTGCGGCACTTAGGCAATTCACTCATTTGATGCCCAAGTCAGCCTTTCCCCACGAGCTAATCCTACCCAACCACCCAAGTGAGACACTCACACACTCTTAAGACAAGAGATTTGGGTAAAGGAAGCTCTTTCACTATAAACAAACTCTTTACAAGACAAGATATACAAGACTATCTCTCTCTAGCTCACAAGCTTAGATCTCTCAAGCTTTTCTCCAAGCTCTCCTAAGCTCTCTCGTAAGCTTTCACCCAAGCTACCTCACAAATGAGGCCTTCCACCCTTTTATAGGCTTCAGGGAACTCTTGGGAAAGATCTAGAGCTCTCTCATTCTACTAAGTCCTAGAACATTCCATACACCTCTAAGAACAGAGTAGAACACTCCATACAACTCTAGAATATTTCCAAACCTTCCAGCATCCTCTTGAGCTTTCAAGCAGCTTCCAGTATATTCCAGACCTTTCCAGAATCTTCTAGCTGCATCCAACATCTTCTGCAACATTCTGGACCTTTCCGAAATTTTCTAGCTGCCTCTCCAACCTTCTGGACCTTTCCGGAATTCTCTAGGCTCGACTAGGACATTCCGGACCTTTCCGGACTCATCTTGAGCGTCCTAGAGCCTTCTTAAAGCTTCTACCAACTTCTAAGAGCCTCCAATGTCACGAAAGTTGACGGTCTGTGACACAAGGCAGCGGAGGCACAAGGCAGCGGAGGGTGCTGAGTAAATATTATAAATAGAGAAAATTGTATAGAGAACAAATAGGAGACGTTGAATGGAAAGGTTATAAACGGTGTTAGTGGCTCTCATGCCAAGTGATGTTCTGAGTGTCATCTCGAGTTTTATTCCATATGGGTTGGAGGCCCATCGGACGTCGTCTTATTTGTTGATTTAAAGGACTCCAACTACGAGATGGGTGTATACGGTTAGAGTTGACTTTGGGGATGTCTACGTCGATAACTTCGGACCTCGAGAGAGTGGTAGCCAATGTCTTGGGCGTCCTTGAGCCGGTAAGGGGAAGCAACTAAGGCTCATTGGTACCTGACCTAGTGAAGCCACATATTCAACTGGATCTGGTTAGAGTGAGGTAGGTATTGACTTGAGTGGACGGTAGAAGGTCTCTTCTTGCCCTAAGTAAGGACTTGTTAATCTCAACTGAGTACAATATATTTGATAAATTGAGGAAGAAAGAAATTCCGGGGGAAACGGGAATTCCTAGAAACATTAAACGAACGAAAGCATAACAAACCTACTTGCTTACCTTACTATACAGTTTATTTCAATTGTTGTTCTAGAATTTGCATATTTTCTACTGCATATCTGTTTTTCTTTGGGGTTAGTTTTTGAGTGATTTTCACTACTGAGTTTAATTACTCATCGGAGTAACTTTTTTGCTCTTGGCGTTTCATGTCAGATATTAAAGAGCAATTGAAAAATTCACCAAACAGAAAGAACCGGGAGCTATTGAGGAAGATTTTAGCCATGTCTGACTACCATATCCTTAGTTGCTTTGTTTAGTTATTTCTGAATAAAAATATAAACTTAGACGGGTATTTATGTCATTTTGTTTCAGCACTTTTAAATTCTAATTTATCACATTTTCTATATCTAGTAATAAAAAGCTGTTTTATTTAATTTTTATTTTTAATTAATAAAACTAAAGTATAAAAGTTTAAGTTAATGTCTTGAGAGTTCGGAGTGTTACATCAACAGAGCTCAATGCAATATACCATTTTCTTAAAATTGAAAAAAAAATTTCTTAATCTTTCAATTTACTACAAAAACCTAGCAACATTATTTAAGCAGTTTCTAAAAAATATAAATAAAAGCTACTGTTTATTTATTTATTTATTCCCTTCGAAGTGATAAATCTCGTTTATTAATAAAAAATAGATAGTCTAAAAAGAGCACATTTCTTTTAAACACATAATATTTTAAACTATATATCTAGTTCAATGACTATAGTTGAGCCATCCAAAAAAACATAACTGAATATCTAAAATAACAATAATAATATTATACATATTTAAATTTTCACTATTGCTCTTAAAAAAAAATATTTTGAATGAATTAAATTTTATTATGTTTAGCAAGTTGAGCAAATATAATGTTAGTAATACAATTGTAGTTATTGTTACAATAAATGTAAATAATTAACAAATAAAACTCATTTAAAAAGCATAAACAAAAATCTATTATCTTACTAACTGTTAAAAATATTTTTAAACATATTGAACGGTTCGAATCATTAAAATTTAATCAGGAATAAAGAGTTTAGATATTAGTCTAATATTGATCTAAAAAAAATGTTAGTCTATATAACTTTTTCCATATACACACATGTACACACATCTCCAAGATTTGCTTCTCTATAAAGACACAACATGCGTGATTAATGGTCAATGTTTGAGAGTTTGGAATTTATTTCTTTTAAAATCTTAGTTCAAAACATTTCAAGTGTTATTAATTTTTATGTGATCAATTCATATCAAATTTTACTTTAATTTTTAATTGATATATTCTCTGTAGAATTAATTTTCTGAAAAGGCCTTGAGTAAAATTTAAAAAAAATAGAAGGTGATGAATCCTGAAGTTTTGGAGTTTGTATTAACAAAAAGTATAAAAATATATATACTCCGTACACATTCGAATATAGAGGAAGATTTCGGCCACGTCTGGCTGTCATATTCTTAGTTGCTCTGTTTAGCTATTTCTGAATAAAAATATAAACTTAGAAGAGTATTATTGTTATTTTATTTCAACACTTTTAAATTCTAATTTATCGCATTTTCTGTTATCTAGTAATAAAAAGTCGTTTTATTCAATTCTAATTTTTAATTAATAAAATTAAAGTGTAAAAGTTTAAGTTAATGTCTTGAGAGTTTGGAGTGTTACATCAACAGAGCTCAATGCAATATACCATTTTCTTAAAATTCAAAAATAATTTTGCTAATCTTTCAATTTACTACATAAATCTAGCAACATTATTTAAGCAGTTTCTCAAAAATATAAATAAAGGCTATTGTTTATTTATTTATTTATTCCCTTCGAAGTGATAAATCTCGTTTATTTAATAAAAGTTAGATAGTCTAAAAAGAGCACATTTCTTTTAAACACATAATATTTTAAAGTATATATTTAGTTCAATGACTATAGTTGAGCCATCAAAAAAAAAGATAACTGAATATCTAAAATAACAATAATAATATTATACATATTTAAATTTTCACTGTTGATCTTAAAAAAAAATATTTTGAATGAATTAAATTTTATTATTTTTAGCAAGTAGAGCAAATACAACGTTAGTAATACAATTGTAGTTATTGTTACAATAAATGTAAATAATTAACAAATAAAACTCATTTAAAAAGCATAAACAAAAATCTATTATCTTACTAACTGTTAACAATAAAACATACTTATCTATTACCCTTCATCAGGCGTAGTTAATTAAGGGCTCAGGGCACCATTTAATATTTACTTTAGTTTAGGCGTTGAATTCATGCGCCTAAAATTCTCTCTCTCTCTCTAATCTATCGATTAGCCGCGTCCCACAAACAGCAAACCCAACTTTGATTCTCCAGTGGATTACAATTTACACCGCCGTTCGATCGCTCTCTACGTCTAGTAAGTATTTTCTCACTCTACATCCTCAATGAAAATCATTCGTTAGAGCTATTGCTTAAATCTTCAGAACGAGACTTACTCTCAAACTACCAGTATTGAAAAGAAGCTTCGTTTTCCAGTATTATTGTCTAAAATTATTGATTTGTTTGGCCGTGTGTGTAAGTTTAGTTTTATATTATCAATCTTTATTCTTGTCGATGTGTTTAAAATATATTCTTGTGTTTAAAATATATTTGTAAGAGTATCGAGAAATCGGCTCAAAATATTATTGGGTACTTGGATCAAGCCATTACCTATATTTTTTGAGCCGATTTCTCGCGGTTATCCTTAAAAACATGTTTTAAATATATTGAATGTTGTTTCGAATCATGAAAATTTGATAAAGAGATTCGTATTTTAGCAAAATGAGTCTTTCCTAGAAAGAAATGACCTCTGTGTGTCTATATATATATATATATATATATATATATATATATATATAGGGAGAGTCTCCCCATACCAATAGAACCTAGACCAATATTGAACCAATGATAGGAGCCCTTGGATTGGTTCTCATCCAAGGGTGGAGATTATTTTAGGGGTTTATGTACTTTTCTGGAGTTGTTCCCAAAAAACCCCCTATCTCTCTACCAAACCCACCCTCTCTCTGTTAACTTTTTCCTTTTTGATTCAGCTAATGTTCGGAATCCATTAAAGGCTGGAAAAAAAATTTCATGCTTTTTGATCCCTCAAATAAACCATAGACAAAACTCATAAATTGTGTGATTAATGGTTATGAAAATTGAAAAATACAGTCACGATGAATAAGAAGACAAAGAAGACATGTGAGGCTCTGCGAAATTGGTAAATTCCATTATGTAGTTCCATCATTCACTGCTAGGCACTAGTCCCATGAAGATTTTCCAAGGCCAGTAGTCACAGTGTTTATGCCCGTTTCATCTTTTTGCAAATGCATATTTCGTCTTCTTGGGATGTGTTCTATCAATGGCAAACACAAAATGTATCACTTGAACAATTTTTGGGATGTGTCGTACTAATCCGACGACAGAGGGAGGCGTGGCGGCAGAGGCGGGATGCGCGGCGGCAGAGGCGGGATGCGCGGAGAGAGGGAGGCGCGGCTATTGGTCAGATCGGGGAGAGAGGGAGGCGCGGCGGCGGCGGTGCGGCGGAGGGTTTGAAGCTACACAGAGGGAGGGAGGGAGATCGTGGGGTGGGGTGTGTTTTCTGGGGTGGGGTGTCTGGTATACAGAGAGAAGATGGGTTTGGTAGAGAGAGAGGGAGTTTTTTGGGAACAACTCCAGAAAAGTACATAAACCTCTAAAATAATCTCCACCCTTGGATGAGAACCAATCCAAGGGCTCCTATCATTGGTTCAATATTGGTCTAGGTTCTATTGGTATGGGGAGACTCTCCCATATATATATATATATATATATATATATATATAGGAGGATCAAGGGACTAACACTTTTTTAAACATATGTTTTAAACATATTGAACGGTTCGAATCATTAAAATTTAATCAGGAATGAAGAGTTTAGATATTAGTCTAATATTGATCTAAAAAAATGTTAGTTTATATAGCTTTTTCCATATATACATATATATATATATATATATATATATATATATGCACACATGTACACACATCTCCAAGATTTGCTTCTCTGTAAAGACACAACATGCGTGATTAATGGTCAATATTTGAGAGTTTGGAATTTATTTCTTTTAAAATCTTAGTTCAAAACATTTCAAGTGTTATTAATTTTTATGTGATCAATTCATATCAAATTTTACTTTAATTTTTAATTGATATATTCTCCGTAGAATTAATTTTCTGAAAAAGCCTTGAGTAAAATTAAAAAAAAATAGAAGGTGATGAAGCCTGAAGTTTTGGAGTTTGTATTAACAAAAAGTATAAAAATATATATACTCCGTACACATTCGAATATAGAGGAAGATTTCGGCCACGTCTGGCTGTCATATTCTTAGTTGCCCTGTTTAGTTATTTCTTAATAAAAATATAAACTTAGAAGAGTATTATTGTTATTTTATTTCAACACTTTTAAATTCTAATTTATCGCATTTTCTGTTATCTAGTAATAAAAAGTCATTTTATTCAATTCTAATTTTTAATTAATAAAACTAAAGTGTAAAAGTTTAAGTTAATGTCTTGAGAGTTCGGAGTGTTACATCAACAGAGCTCAATGCAATATACCATTTTCTTAAAATTCAAAAACAATTTTGCTAATCTTTCAATTTACTACAAAAATCTAGCAACATTATTTAAGCAGTTTCTCAAAAATATAAATAAAGGCTATTGTTTATTTATTTATTTATTCCATTCGAAGTGATAAATCTCGTTTATTTAATAAAAGTTAGATAGTCTAAAAAGAGCACATTTCTTTTAAACACATAATATTTTAAACTATATATTTAGTTCAATGACTATAGTTGAGCCATCCAAAAAAACATAACTGAATATCTAAAATAACAATAATAATATTATACATATTTAAATTTTCACTGTTGATCTTTACAAAAAAAATATTTTGAATGAATTAAATTTTATTATGTTTAGCAAGTTGAGCAAATATAATGTTAGTAATACAATTGTAGTTATTGTTACAATAAATGTAAATAATTAACAAATAAAACTCATTTAAAAAGCATAAACAAAAATCTATTATCTTACTAACTGTGAACAATAAAACATACTTATCTATTACCCTTCATCAGGCGTAGTTAATTAAGGGCCCAGGGCACCATTTAAAATTTACTTTAGTTTAGGCGTTGAATTCATGCGCCTAAAATTCTCTCTCTCTCTAATCTATCGATTAGCCGCGTCCCACAAACAGCAAACCTGACTTTGATTCTCCGGTGGATTACAATTTACACCGCCGTTCGATCGCTCTCTACATCTGGTAAGTATTTTCTCACTCTACATCCTCAATGAAAATCATTCGTTAGAGCTATTGCTTAAATCTCCATAACGAGACTTACTCTCAGACTACCAGTATTAAAAAGAAGCTTTGTTTTCCAGTATTATTGTCTAAAATTATTGATTTGTTTGGCCGTGTGTGTAGGTTTAGTTTTATATTATCAATCTTTATTCTTGTCGATGTGTTTAAAATATATTCTTGTGTTTAAAATATGTTTGTAAGAGTATCGAGAAATCGGCTCAAAATATTATTGGGTACTTGGATCAAGCCATTACCTATATTTTTTGAGCCGATTTCTCGCGGTTATCCTTAAAAACATGTTTTAAATATATTGAATGTTGTTTCGAATCATGAAAATTTGATAAAGAGATTCGTATTTTAGCAAAATGAGTCTTTCCTAGAAAGAAATGACCTCTGTGTGTGTGTATATATATATATATATATATATATATATATATAGGAGGATCAAGGGACTAACACTTTTTTAAACATATGTTTTAAAAATATGTTTTAAACATATTGAACGGTTCGAATCATTAAAATTTAATCAGGAATGAAGAGTTTAGATATTAGTCTAATATTGATCTAAAAAAATGTTAGTCTATATAGTTTTTTCCATATATATATATATATATATATATATATATATATATATATATATATATATATATGCACACATGTACACACATTTCCAAGATTTGCTTCTCTGTAAAGACACAACATGCGTGATTAATGGTCAATATTTGATAGTTTGGAATTTATTTCTTTTAAAATCTTAGTTCAAAACATTTCAAGTGTTATTAATTTTTATGTGATCAATTCATATCAAATTTTACTTTAATTTTTAATTGATATATTCTCCGTAGAATTAATTTTCTGAAAAGGCCTTGAGTAAAATTAAAAAAAAATAGAAGGTGATGAAGCCTGAAGTTTTGGAGTTTGTATTAACAAAAAGTATAAAAATATATATACTGCATACACATTCGAATATAGACGTGTTCAAAACAATTAGTTATATTTAGGGTATATATATTCTTAGCATTACTCTGCATTAAATTGAAAGTCCGAACGCCCGGCGCTTGCAACGCTGTCCAAGATATCCGGAACAGGGATTCGGTACAGGTGGTAAGTTATATATATTTGTGTCTATAAATCTCTACTGCGTGTTTGCAATAAAATAACCCCCAAAATCTTGATCAACAGGTAAGGCTTCCTTCTCTCTATCGTCTTTCTCCTCTCACCCAGTTCTATCTTCTTCTTTTTTTGTATGTAGCAGTACCATGAATGTAGGACACCCGTTCTTTTTAGTTGTTTTTTGGGTGCATGAAGTGGTGGCTTTCAAGGCATATGTACAGGGTCGGCCCAGTATAGTCTTACCTAATGACCATCGGCCAATCTTCGGCGAATATCCCGGTGAACTATCTAAGGCGTGGACTTCTAGCAGCCAATTTTTTTTTTTGAAAGGCAAAGAAAGAAGTATATTAAAGAAGTCAAATTACATCAAACCAATATTGGTTGGGGAGAGCTCAACCAGGTGATGAAACTAGGGGAGAATCACCTCTGAACTACACCTACAAATAGCAAACTGCACTACCCTTCAAATGTTGCAAGAAAACAATACTAACACTACTGAAAGCTGACTGAGCTTAGGACTCCCATAGGGTTATACATAAAATCATTGATGGAAAATGTTCGGATCGAAAAGAATTGTGTATACCACCAGGCCAACCTTCTCTTGATTGTCTCCAACAGGAATTCCCAATCAACAGGTTTGTCATTAAAAAAAGTATCATTTCTGGCTTTCCATAGAAACCAAAGGACTGTGCTTGGGACAAACATACCACAGCGATGTTGTAGCTTTCCCAGTACTAGCCCTAAACTTATGGTCAGCCCACCATTCTAGCAAACCTTGCACCGAGAGGGGGGTGACCCATGACATTCCCCACCAGTCTAACAATGCTGTCCATAGCTTCCAAACTTGATTACAGTGGATAAGAACATGGCTACTGGACTCTAGTAGAACGCCACAAAATTTGCACATAGCCCTGTGAATGGGGATAATCCCCCTATTATTGAGGAGCTCCCCACATTTAATTCTGTCTTTCCAAGATAGCCAAGTGAAGAATTGGAACTTTGGAGGAGCCAAGTTATGCCAAATACACTTGATCGGGACAGAAACACAATCTTGATTAGAATTGACGCCTTGAAAATACAATTCCTTGACACTGAATTTTCCATCTTTGGAACCTTTCCATACCCAAGTGTCATCATTATCTTGGATGTGAATTGCTGTATTCCCAATCCAAGTCTTAAGAGTCTGCAATTCCTCCTTTTCCCAGTCAAAGAGATGTCTCCTAAATTGATCTTCTCCTGAACCTTGATTAACTAGGGCACCCAGGGCTTCCCTCACACTGCAATCCTTGTTGTTGACCACTCTAAAGATTCTTCTGAATTTAACTGACATAATATCCCCACACCCTGCCCAATTATCCTTCCAAAACAAAGTTCTTTCCCCGTTACCAATTTTAATTTGAAGTTGAGAGAAAAAGTAAGTAGAGAAGATATTAGAATCTTGTTGAGCCTTGATGATTCCTTTCCAAATGGGTGAAGCCTGTCTTGCCGAACCACTGGTCTGCAGAAGCCAGGAATTAATTGGAATGTTGTACTTATCACACATGCAAATTCTCCATAAGCTATCTGTTTCCACACCAAACCGCCACCACCATTTTAGTAATAGAATGGTGTTCATTGATCTTAGGTCTCTAATTCCAAGTCCACCCAATTCTTTTGGATTAGATACAGTGCTCCATTTCACCAAATGTAATTTTCTGATTTCATCTGAAACCCCCCCCCCCCCCCCCCAGAAATCTACTTTGAATCTTATGTAGCTCCCTTGCTATCTTCTCTGGCATTTTGAATAAAGAAAGATAGTATAAGGGTAGGCTGTTAAGGACAGATTTAATGAGTGTCAACCTCCCTCCATAAGAAAGTAGTTTTCTTTTCCAAAAGGCTAGCCTGGATTTAAACTTACTGATGACTATTGTCCAGGTTTTCAATCTGCTCGGACTTGCCCCCAAGGGCATCCCTAGGTAGATTAAAGGCAATTTCTTAGGATGGCATTTAAGGATAGCAGCACACTGAGATAGATGTTCCTCCTGAAGACCAACCCCACTCACTGAAGATTTTTGGTAGTTGATCTTAAGACCAGAAATGATCTCAAAGGCTCTAAGGATTCTCTTTAACACCTTAACCTCACCCAAGTCCCCATTACAGAACAATATTGTATCATCTGCAAATTGCAAATGAGAAAAGGATCCTGAAGCATTGCCTAAGGTAACTCCTTTGATAAGATTGAGAGATGTTGCCTTGTTTAAAAGGATAGAAAGCCCTTCTGCAGCTATAATATATAGGAAAGGGGATAAGGGGTCCCCCTGTCTAAGACCCTTTTCCATACTAAACTCCTGCGTGGGTGAGCCATTTACAAGAATAGATAGAGAAGCAGAAGTAACGCATGTTTTCATCCAACTGATCCACTTTCCTGGATATCCTAGACCATGTAACATAGAGAAGATGAAATGCCAATTAAGACTGTCAAAAGCTTTTTCGAAATCCAATTTGATGATCAAACCTCTACCCCTTCTTCTTTTCCAGTGACCCACAATCTCATTCGCTATTAATATACCATCTTGAATACCCCTGCCTCCAACGAAGGCAGATTGAGATTTCCCGATAACCTCAGGCAATGAGTCCTTAAATCGTCTGGCCAAAACTTTGGATAAGATTTTGTATAAACTACCAATCAGACTAATTGGCCTGTAGTCTCCAATATATACTGGGCAATTAGATTTTGGAATAAGAGTAATAAAGGCTGCATTCAAACTTTTCAGAAATCTGCCATTAAGAAAAAATTCTTTGAAAAAATCCAAAATAGTAGATTTGAACAAAGGCCAGCCCTTTTTAATGAATGATAAATAAACCCGTCAGGGCCAGGACATTTGTTTCCATCAGAAATAGAGATTGCTTGCCATACCTCTTCTTCTGCAAATGGTAGAATGAGATTATCCCTGTGGCTTTGGCTTAGAATTGGAACACAGCACTGTTCCATGGAAGGCCTGATTCTCCATGATTCTTTGTAGAACTGGCTGAAATGATTAAAGACCTGTTGTTTAATTTGATGGGGATCTGACCATGTGACCCCTCCTATCTTTATGGAATCAATCAGATTTTGTCTTGATCTGCCTGAAGCTACCAGATGGAAAAACTTGGTGTTCCTGTCCCCCTTGAGATTCCATTGCAGTCTTGATTTTTGCTGCCACATCCAATCGTATATTTTGCTCCACTTCCAGAAATCTTGTTTTGATTTTAGCAAATTTGATTTATCCTCCACTGAAAGAGGGGCATGTTCTGCCTTGAGGTCTAAAACCTTGATGGACCTTTCTAAGCCTTCCATTTTCTCCTTAATATTATAAAATTCCCCACTACTCCAACTTTTGAGATGGGACTTGATGTTTCTAAACTTGTGGAATAATTGATATCCAGCCCAACCCGCCAACTGAACTTCTTCCCAAGCTTGTTTCACGACCTGCATGAATTGAGGATGAAGAGACCAGGCATTGAAATATTTGAAGGGTTTGGGACCCCAATTTCTTCCATCTTCTTTGAGTAAAATCGGAGAGTGGTCTGATATGAATTTTGGGAGGCCCCATTGCTTGAGATTAAACGATTCAATCCATTCTGAGTGCATCAAAAATCTGTCTAACCTACTCCAGCTTTCTCCATTTAGACCTCCAGCCCAAGTATACTTTCTCCCCATCATTGGAAGATCAATAAGCTCCATAACCTCTATGAAACAAGAAAAATCCCTCATCCCTCTATCAATTCGGACACACCCTTTCCTTTCACTTGTTTTCAAAACCTCATTAAAGTCCCCTCCAATGCACCATGGCTGTTGGAATTCAGTCTTCAAACTAGCTATTGAGTTCCACATTGCTCTTCTGGATAGTGAATCATTGGGGGCATATAGATTGAGAATAATACAACTGAAACCCGATGAAAGTTTCCCTTGAAGAAGTAGATAATTTCTAGAGGCACAACCAGCCTCACAAGAGAAAGATTCCACCTTCCAAATGCATAGAATTCCACCTGCTGAACCGATTGCATTTACCTCCAGATAATCGAAATGATCATTCCACCACAGGGACCTAACCCATTGTCTTGAAATGGCACTCTTTTTCGTCTCTTGCAGCAACACCATATCCACATTTTTCTCCCTGAATATCTCTCTAATTCTATTTCTCTTTTCTTTTCTTCCTAAGCCTCTAACATTCCATGATAGAAAAATCATTAAGTACTGCTAGAATACCGATTCACCTTATGCCTGGAAATGGGGACTACGCTGGAATCTCCCCCCACCTGACTGTTTTTTGCAAGAAATCTCTCCTCATCTATTCCTTCTAAATCTGCAATATTCTTTACCACTGTAGCTTCATCGTCAATGGTCGATATACTGATACGAACCCACAGGTAGAACTCAACCCAAAAGCTTAAGCTGATAGGTGAGGGTGCCTGTAGGCTTATATATATCCCACACCAGAAACCCATATTTCCGATGTGGGACAAGCCCCCATAGGCTTACACCCGGACCCTAACATGCCCACCCCGTCTGAGCCGACGGTCCACGGTCGGAGGCTGCCATTTGGGCATTCACGACCGACCGGGCGACTGGGCTGGTGCGGGTTAGCTCTGATACCAAATGATACGAACCCACAGGTAGAACTCAACCCAAAAGCTTAAGCTGATAGGTGAGGGTGCCTGTAGGCTTATATATATCCCACACCAGAAACCCATATTTCCGATGTGGGACAAGCCCCCATAGGCTTACACCCGGACCCTAACATATACCTAAAGTTTTGCATAGATCCCAGGTACTCTTTGCTTCTTTCAATAGGATCGAGTTCCTATGATTGATATCTTTTGAGGAGATGCAGTTGAGTTCTGCAAAAGAAATGGAGTTAGAATTTGAAGCAGCCTTCTGTTTGAGGATGGAGTTGACCGCTGGCTTGCAAATGACCTTCTTCTTTCTTTTCCCTTTAGCGATTTGACCTCTCCTGAGTAGATTGTTGAAAGCCCCCATTACTTCTTCCACTTGTTTCACTTTTCTCTTTCCTTTCCTCTTTCGATTAGGATCTGGCCTACGAGATTGGGGCCCATAGGTTTCCAGACCCGCAGTCTTCTCAACCTCCTTGGAACATAAGGCTATTGGATTCTCCCCCCCTATATCCTCATTGATGGATAAATCTGATCCAACTACAAAGAGGGTACCCGTTTGGGCTTTGGGCCTGTTTGTTAGAAGCCCACTATATTCCAAAATGGGCCTCCCATTGACTTCCTGACTGCTCTCACATGAGTTGGGAACCCAAGACGTTGTATTGCCCTTTTTATGATTAGACCCTTTTCCTGAACTCAGCAAAAGAGGGCTAGCATTAGGTTCTGCCAGTATTGGGTTTTGTGAATCATCATTTGGGAAGAGGCTCCCCCTGCTACGCGGTTTGGTCTGTTGAATATCTCCTCTTTCCCTATCCGTATCCGTAAAAGATTTTTCCTTCCTCCTTTGATTGATTTGTGATTGCTCCCCCTTCCACGTCATCATCTCCTTCTTTCCCAGCACTAGCCGGAACTGTTATCTCCGGTTGTCGTCCTTGCATATGCTTTATACTTGCACCGCCTTTGTACGGAATGCATGTTTCGGCGGTTTCTTTCACCTTGATTTTGTATGTTGCTGTCCCCACTTCGATTCTGACCCACTCATCAATTGTCTCCCAACTATCAGTTTGAATTTGGACGAAACCCTTAGCAAAAGATTTCTCTAGCAAAGTGTTTTGGTCTATAGCTAAGAAGTCTCCCCATAAAGCTCCCACTCGTCGGAAGTTTTCTAGATTCCATCCATTTAATGGCATCCCCAAGCACTCTAGCCACACATCTCTAGCCATGCTTGCGGCTTCACCGTTCCAGACCCTTAGGTTAGTGAACCAATAAACTCAGTGAATTGTCCCTGAGTGCTTCATCTCTCTCTTGAATAGTAGAAAACGTTAATAACATCTTCCTTCCCCCCATGTGTTTACATTCCAAACCCTGCACTACTCCTTCCAGTTAGTATTTTGTAACTCCTTTACCTGGTAACCTTCGATTATGTTCGCCACAGCGCTTCTGTATAGGAAGGAGTTCCCAATAACAGACAGCCTGATGGTTCTGGGCATTATCGGGCTTTGCTTGTGTCCTTTAAGAGCCTGGGCATACGAATCCCACCGTTGTTCTCCACCCATTTGATTTCTTATGTTTCCACCAAAGGATTGAATTCCCTCCTGAGCATCCTATGGAGCTACTACCTTGTCCTTCTCTCATGGGTATCTGTAACAATGATAATCGTTCCCTCTAACTGGTGGCTTGTAGGTAGCTAATTTCACCAGCAACTTTTTATCATCAACAGTGATTCCATTAGCTCTAAAGATCGCTACATCTGCAGAGACCGAACAGTCATAGCGCACAAAGCCAAACCTCCTACCTGTAACCTTGCTCCGTTTGGAAGGGATGAACACATCCTTAACCACCCCATAGTTCTGAATAATTTGTACAGCCAAGGGTTGGTGGCTGACTCTGGAAGATTTTCAACGAAGAGGGAGATTAGTGGTGACGCAAACCCATGATACTAGTTTTCCTCCTCTCTTTTTCGGTGATGTTTCCTAGTTACTGGAATCCACCCCCCTTCCTCCTTCCTCCCGCTCTCTCTCTCCATCGTAACAGGACCAATTTGATCATTCATAGCATGACATTTCTTCTAGCAGCCAATTGGGATGTTAGAAACCCATGGCTTAACTCAATTTTAAAAATTGACTTGTAAAGTAAAAGTCCAAATGAAGGAGAACTAAGCGATATGAGACTCGCTAACACCTTCTCTTTGGATTGCAATGTGAGGATGATGGAGGATAAGACAAAAGAATCCAATTGTAATGAGTGTGTAACGAAACCAGTTCTTATAACTCAACCTTGAAAATTTACAAGCAAAGGAAGAAAGACTAACATAGGAAGAAAGACTAACATAGACAATGTGAGACTCGCTAATGGGACATTGATTATCTCCATCATCTCTGTTGTAGCTCCACACTGATGAAATAACAAGTTTAGAAAATGCCAAACATGTGAATAAGGGGAAATGTTGTCATATATTTGTTCTACATGATGAATTTGCCTTTTAGCTCTGTAGAAACTTGAATGGAGGGATGTCATTTATTAAACGGAAATGCTACCAACACACCATTTCTCACACCCCCTTTCACACCTTTGTGGGGTCTACTCCACTATCCACTCTCCTTGTCCCACGTACCCCCCCTCCCACCCTTCTCTCTCTCTTCCCTCTCCCCCTACAACTCTTTATCTCTCACATATTTGTATTTTTATTTATTTATTTATTTATTTATTATTTTGACATTAAGTTTTTTCATAAGTTATTAGTTCATCTTGATGAAAAAATTAAACAAGTAAATTTTTTTGTTTAAAGGTAATTTTTTTACTAGAAACAAAAATAAGTTTAAACGTAATCTGTTTTTACTTTTTTTTTATGAATTTTTTTAGTTTTTAATATAATTTTTTATTTTTTTAAAACGTCTCATCGAGAAGAATTAATAATTAAGAATTAATTAAAAGTAAAAATTATACTACTTTTACTTAAACAGATCATTGTCTTTACATAATCAAACCTCCATTTGGCTTGGATTATCCAAGCTAGATTATCCAGCTTTTTTTTGTCTTTATTCAAATTTTTTTGTATTTATTATTTTTATGTCATTTTTTCATGAATTATTGGTTCGTATCGATGAAAGGAATCTAAAAAGTATAAAATTATGTCCAAAAGTTAAAAAAAAATCACTAAAGACGAAAATAAGCCAACACGGACGCTGTTTTTTGCTTATTTTTTGTCTTTTCTGAACTTTTTTCAAATTTAGCCGATGATTGATAACTTTTCTGAAAGCTCTTGTCGAGACGAACCAACAATCATCAAAAAATTGATGAAAAATAAAAAATTGAAAAAAAAATTCAAATAAGGACAAAAAACTAAACAGTGAATAATCCAATAATTCAGCCAGGCCAAATGGACCTACATGTTACAAAAAATTAAGTCTGATTAGTTTTGCCTAATCGGGCCTTACTATTTTTTTGTACTTTCTTCTTTTTATGTTAAAAAAATTAAGTTAGACAAAAAATAAGATTCGATTAGGCAAAACTAATCAGATAAACTAATTAGATTTGGAGAATCACACGTACATGCAAGAAATAAGTCTTTTTACAAACGAAAAATATGAATACAATACGTGACATTTTAATTTTTGCCTAATTGAACTTATTTTTTGTCTGACTAATTAATTTTTTATTAATTATTAATTCTTCTCGATGAGACGTTTTAAAAAAGTAAAAAATTATATTAAAAACTAAAAAAATTCATAAAAAAAAGTCAAAACAGATTACGTTTAGACTTATTTTTTGTTTCTAGTAAAAAAATTACCTTTAAACAAAAAAATTTACTTGTTTGATTTTTTTCATCAAGATGAACTAATAACTTATAAAAAAAACTTAATGTCAAAATAATAAATAAATAAATTAAAAATTAAAAAATAAGAATAAGAATTAAAAATACAAATATGTGAGAGATAAAGAGTTGTACTGTTGTAGGGGGAGAGGGAAGAGAGAGAGGGGGGTACGTGGAACAAGGAGAGTGGATGGTGGAGTGGGCCCCACAAGAGTGTGAAAAGGGGTGTCAGAAATGATGTGTTGGTAGCATTTCCGTTTCAGAAATGCTACACACACACCCAATTTCCACACCTTTTTTACACAACACCCAAAACGACGTCGTTTTGGGTGTGGACCAAATTTTAAAAAAAAAAAAAAAAAACCCAGAATTTCAAACCCCACCCCCACCCCCACCCCAACCGCCACCGCCACCGTCCCACCCCACCGTCCCACCTCCACCTCCACAACCGACGGCCACTGCCATCATCTCCGTTCGCCGACGACCACCACCATCGTCGTTCGCCGACAAGCTTCGAAGACGGGTCTGAAATTCCGCGCGAGGCCGCGAACGGAGAAGACGGATCTCTGGTCTCTCTCTCTCTCTCTGATCTCTGGTCTCTCTCTCTCTCTCTCATCTGATCTCTGGCCGCGACGGCCTCGCGCGCACCATCTTCTCCATTCGCAGCCTCGCGCGCACCGTCTTCGAAGCTTGTCGGCTAACGACGATGGTGGTGGTCGTCGGCGAACGGAGATGATGGCAGTGGCCGTCGGTTGTGAACGTGGGGGTGGGACGGTGGGGTGGGACGGTGGGGGTGGGGGTGGGGTTTGAAATTCTGGGTTTTTTTTTTTTTTTTTAATTTGGTCCACACCCAAAACGACGTCGTTTTGGGTGTTGTGTAAATTGGGTGTGTGTGTAGCATTTCTGTTTCCGTTTATAGAGTTTTCTAAAATTGATGAGTCATCCTCCCATGGCCATATAACTGCCACATGGCGATGGGTAAGCTGCATGTAATCTCCAGTGACTTGCATCGCACTTGGAGAAAAATCTGTCCAGCTCTGCCGCACTGGTTCGGATTTCAGTCTCAGAAATTTTTTACAAAATCACCACTTATTAATTAATTAAAACACAAGGATTATCGTGATAACATCGCATTTTCAAGAAAAAATCTCGATATCTCGAAGTTTATATCGTGTATCATTTCCATCATCTCGTTTAACATATACTGTATATTTGACATTTATTGGTAACTCGGTAAGTGTCTACGAATTTATTTCAAAATATAGGTACGATTATGTTATTTTTATTCCACTTGGACTGACTAGATTATTAAATTATTATTTTTGGTTCTTGTGTGATATTTTTATAATTTTTTTGTTAATTTTTTGTGAATTATTAGTTCATCTCAACGAGAACTTTCAGAAAAATTGTAAATAATGAACTAAATTTGAAAAAAATTCAAAAAAGATAAAAATAATCTAAAAACATAATTTTTTATAGTTTATTCATTATCGTTAGTGATTTTTTTTAACTTTTGAATATAATTTTATACTTTTTAGATCATTTTATCAAGATGGACTAATAATTCACAAAATATTGATAACAAAACAACAAATACAAAAAAAAATGAATAGAGAAAAAAATAAACCAAAAATAAAATTTAAGCCAAATGGACTAATATAACCATTATGTCAGGTAGTTGTTTTTTTATCGGCATTACGTTAGGTAGTTATGAACTAAAGATCGTGACCTTTCAATTTTCGTCATTTTAAAAAAAAAATCATCACGTCAATTTGTTTAAGTTAATCATTCGTCTTGACAAACAAAATCTAAAAATAGAATTTGTTATAAAAAAATATCTAAAAAGTTCATCAAAAAAGAAATAACTTCCAAAAAAAAAATGTTTTTACTGTCTTAGCATCTTTAGGATTTTATCTATTTTTTTTTAATTTATATTTATATTTTTTTTGATTCCTCAAGACAAAACAAATAATTTATATCAAAGAGTTTGATGAAAAATTATAAAAAAATCGTTAAATATTAAATTAATTATCCTTACTACAAAATGCAGTAGAGACTTAGAGCAACTGGATCTAACGCTACTAGCTATTTTAATTGAATAATGCACGTTCCGGACACAGATGTATCCAGATCCGTTGGATGCACATGAGGTCCTTAAATTATTAGGAGTGGCAATGGAGCGGATCGGAGCGGATATTAGGATATCCGTATCCAATATCCGAACGTTAGTCGATAACCATATCCGTTCCGATATCCGTTGGAGATTAAAATTGGTGCACCGTAACCATATCCAATAGATATCGGTTAATCTCCGAACCTAATGGATATCCGTAATTTTTTTCGAATCTGCTCAGATTTCATCCCAACTCAATCCGAATGCGATTTAAAAATAAATAAATTTCTATTCATATTTTACCAACAAATAAAACTCATAAAATATGGGTTACCATTTACCTGTTAAGCCTTAAGAGTTAAAAACTTAGGGCATAAAATAATGGAAATGGTACTCGGGTAGTGACCAGTGGGCTACTGGGCTTAGCTGCTTATGCCTTATGCTACTTGGCTAACAAAAAATGGTTTGTTAAGATTTTATATTATGTATATATTATATTATATATTAAGAGTTTTAATTTTTTTATATTATATTATATTATATATATGTATATATATATATATATATAATGTTCGGTTTGGTTCGGTTTTGGTTCGGTTCGGATATCCGTCCGGTTATTTTCGGATATTTAACAATAACCGTATCCGATCGGATATTGACTTGCTTCCTCCATAATCGCATCCATAGAGAAAATTTTGGTTACGATTTGGGGAAAAAATCGGTTACTGTTCGGATATCCGTCGGATCGGAGTAAAATGGCATCCCTATAAATTATCAAGGGCTCCATGCATCTGACGGATCTAGACACATCTGTGTACACAGACTTTTTCATTTTAATTAGTCAAAAGTACTAAAAAGATACGTTCTGTATTTGCCTATCTATTTTTTTATCTACGTATTTCAATATTGCTCTCTATTGTCTTATTTTAGTGATTTTCTATTTTGGTGATTCTCTGTTTTAGTGATTCTCACATGATTAACTGAGTATATTTTACTCTATTTGTTTCTAACTTTCAAACCTAATTTATTATCACATTTTTTAATCTATCAAATTGAGAATTATATGTTTTTACTTAAATAGGACAAAAAAGTAAACTACCATCAAAAAATAATAATTGAGACTAAAACATAACTTAAATATCCTGATGAGATAAAAACTTATGATGTCTAGACTCATAGGACACTGATTTAAATTACCATTAAATCTAATTACATGAAAATATATTTATTTATTTTTAGACTCAAATAAATAACTTGAAAAAACTTTGAATTATTGATTCTTTTACTTCTTTATCATTTGTATGATTCGAGATGGACAATAAAGAAAAATAAAATAGAATTGCAAAATCATTATAATATAAATCAATTGTGGATATTTCATTCTTATGCTATTTTAGTTATACCTATTTGATATTCTTAATTATAATTCTCAAAAAGTAATACTGATATTTTTTCAATTTTTAATTTTAATAACACAAGTCCCGATTAGGCACAATCGCTAATTTTAATTATCTACCAATTTACCCGGCCCATTTTGTCGGACCCAAATTAAGTTGGTGACTAGGGATGGCAATTTCGTCCGATCCGTTCGAATCCGCTTCGATCTCCGCTCCGAACGGAGCGAGGATTCGGAGTTTTTTTCGGGGATCGGGGCGGGTATGGATTTTTTTTTTAGAAAAAATCGGGGATCGGAGCGGATTTGGAGGTAAGTCTATCCCCGCTCCGCTCCGGTCCGAATCCGTTCTCCGATCCGTCTCCGATCCGCTCCGCTCCGTCTCCGATTCGCTCCGCTCCGCCTCCGATCCGCTCCGCTCCGTCCCCGAATATCCGGGGTAAAAAAAATTACAAGAATACTACAAATAATTGCTACTTACGTTAAAAAAATTGGAGAAAAAGTATAAGAAAAGATATAGAATTAGTAAATCATAAATTAAAAAATTTATTAAAAGAATATTTTGGTAGCAAATAGAGAGAGACAATAAAAGAAATAAAAATGTCAAATGTTGATGAGTGTATGTCCGATGTTACAAGTGTTGATTGATCGGGTTATGGGTAAGAGTTTATGATTTTATATGCATCTCAATTGATTGTATTGATTATAGAGTGATAGATTTGTATTTTGTGTCACAGGTGGTACTTTCACTACTTTGGACTATGAAGCTTTTGGAAACTTTTGGACTATGTAGATTTGGAGACTTGGAGTTGAATTTTTTGTCGCAACAATTTATTAGATGTTCTTGTTGCCACTGCCCACTGGGCTGGCTAGTGTCTCTAGAATGTTAAGCTTATTTCAAACTTGGTTGTTAATTGTCTAATTGACTACTGATGCTTATTTTGTGGTAGTTGACTGGTGCTTATTTTGTAAATCTGCTGTGAGGTTGATGATTTTGTGGTAGTTGACTGGTGCTTAGTTGACTGATGTTAAGCTCATGTGTTCTCTGGTGTTAACATTTTAAGGTTGATGATTTTGAATTGTGTTCACATCTTTCGGTGGTCTGTACATGCTGCGTATTCATGTGCTTGCTGGCTTGGTAATTCCATGTATTGTTGATGTTACTCTTGCCTTGATAGACGGGTCCAACATTTTGTCTTTGTCAATGTATTCCGGAATAACCGAGAGATACAATAAAAATTCGGATCTCCGAATCCCCGCAGGGATCTCCGAATCCCCATTTGGAGCGGGGATGGAGGACCAAAGTAGATCTCCGACGGAGATCGGGACGGATTCGGGGATTGATAGAGGGTTCGGAGTTCGGAGTCGGAGGTAGCCACCTCCGCCTCCGATCCGCCCCGTTGCCATCACTATTGGTGACCCGTGATGATACCCGGTCCAGGTAATGTCGTACAATCGCTAACCATCATCGTTCTCTCCAGTCTCCACGCTCAAATCTCTCAACCAAGTATTGCCGAAACCCTAGTTTCAACATCCTCACACACCATGATTTTCTTCAAATCCATAGACAATAAAACCCTAACCCTAGATCTAGACCCCACCACAACCTCGCTTGAGGCCCTACACCTCGCAATCGAGCTCAAAACAGGTTTTCCGGCGTTCCATCAACGCATATTCTTCTCCTCTCGCCGATTAATCGGCACCGATCGAACCATACCCATCTCCCGCCTAGGCGTGGGGGCCAACTCGACTCTAAACCTGCATGTTCCTCTCCTCGGAGGCATGCAAGCCCCCGTACCACCCAGGGCGAGGTTAGAATTCCTCAACACGAAGCCTCCGCCGAATTACGTGGCTGGTCTGGGCCGTGGCGCCACAGGGTTCACCACCCGGTCTGATATTGGCCCTGCCCGTGCGGCCCCTGACCTCCCTGACCGGTCTGCCACCACGATTGGCGGGGCAGCCCCAACTGGGGTGGGCCGCGGTAGGGGAAAAGGGGCCAGCGGTGAGGAAGAAGAAGAAGAGGAGGAAAATGAGAAAGGGTATGATGAGAATCAAAAGTTTGATGAGTTTGAAGGGAATGACGTAGGTTTGTTTGCTTCCGCGGAGTACGATGAGGAGGATAGGGAGGCAGATGCGGTGTGGGAGGAGATTGATCAGAGGATGGATTTGAGGCGGAAGGATAGAAGGGAGGCCAGATTGAAACAGGAAATCGAAAAGTATAGGGCTTCTAACCCTAAGATTACTGAGCAGTTTGCTGATTTGAAAAGGCAGCTGTACACCATACCCGTGCAGGATTGGGACAGTATTCCTGAAATCGGTGATTATTCCTTGAGGAACAAGAAGAGAAGGTTTGAGAGTTATGTGCCTGTTCCAGATACCCTCCTTGAGAAGGCTAGGCAAGAAAAAGAACATGTCACGGCTTTGGATCCGAAGAGTAGGGCAGCTGGAGGGACAGAGACCCCTTGGTCACAAACCCCCGTTACTGATTTGACTGCAGTGGGTGAGGGCAGAGGAACTGTTCTTTCACTTAAATTGGATAGGCTTTCTGATTCGGTATCAGGGTTAACTGTTGTGGATCCCAAGGGGTATTTGACTGATCTCAAGAGTATGAAGATTACTAGTGATGCAGAGATATCGGATATTAAGAAGGCCAGGCTGCTGCTCAAGTCGGTTATCCAAACGAATCCCAAGCACCCACCAGGTTGGATTGCTGCTGCGAGATTGGAGGAAGTCGCTGGTAAGATCCAGGCGGCGAGGCAGTTGATAACCAAAGGTTGCGAGGAGTGCCCAAAGAATGAGGATGTTTGGATAGAGGCGTGTCGGTTGTCCAATCCTGATGAAGCAAAGGCTGTGATAGCAAGGGGAGTGAAGGCAATCCCAAACTCTGTGAAGTTGTGGATGCAGGCTGCAAAATTAGAGCACGACGATGCAAATAGGAGTAGGGTATTGAGGAAAGGGCTGGAGCATATTCCTGATTCTGTGAGGCTGTGGAAGGCTGTTGTGGAGCTTGCCAATGAAGAGGATGCGAGGCTTTTGCTGCAGAGGGCTGTCGAATGCTGTCCTTTGCATGTGGAGTTGTGGCTTGCTCTTGCTAGGTTGGAAACTTATGACAGTGCGAAGAAGGTTTTGAATAAGGCAAGGTTGAGTCTCCCCAAGGAGCCGGCTATCTGGATTACTGCTGCAAAACTGGAAGAAGCAAATGGGAATAATGCTATGGTGGGAAAGATTATAGAAAGGGGCATTAGGACTTTGCAAAGGGAGGGTGTGGCAATTGACAGAGAAGCTTGGATGAAGGAGGCGGAGGCCGCCGAACGAGCTGGATCTGTTGCTACTTGCCAGGCTATTATTCATAACACAATTGGGGTTGGAGTGGAGGATGAAGATCGGAAAAGGACATGGGTCGCCGATGCAGAGGAGTGCAAGAAAAGGGGTTCCATTGAGACAGCCCGAGCTATATATGCTCATGCCCTTACAGTGTTTTTGACTAAGAAGAGTATTTGGCTGAAAGCAGCACAGCTTGAAAAGACTTATGGGACAAGGGAATCTCTTGATGCGCTACTTCGTAAAGCAGTGACTTACAGGCCACAGGCTGAAGTTCTCTGGTTAATGGGTGCTAAAGAGAAGTGGCTTGCTGGTGATGTGCCTTCAGCTAGAGCGATTCTTCAAGAAGCCTATGCTGCCATTCCCAACTCTGAGGAGATTTGGCTTGCTGCATTCAAGCTTGAATTTGAGAACCATGAGCCTGAGAGAGCAAGAATGCTCCTAGCTAAAGCGCGAGAAAGAGGAGGTACAGAAAGAGTGTGGATGAAGTCTGCCATTGTTGAGAGAGAATTGGGAAATACTGATGAAGAGAGGAAGCTACTCGACGAAGGGCTGAAGCGCTTCCCTTCGTTTTTCAAACTCTGGTTAATGCTTGGACAACTGGAGGAACGCCTTGTTTACTTGGAAAGGGCCAAGGAAGTGTATGAGTTGGGTTTAAAGCACTGTTCCAACTGTGTTTACCTTTGGCTTTCGCTCGCTAAGCTGGAAGAGAAGATGAATGGGTTGAGTAAAGCTCGAGCAGTTCTCACAATGGCAAGGAAGAAGAATCCTCAGAGCCCTGAACTTTGGCTTGCTGCTGTAAGAGCTGAATCAAGGCATGGGTTCGAGAAGGAAGCAGAGATTCTGATGGCTAAGGCGTTGCAGGTGTGCCCTAATAGTGGTATTCTGTGGGCAGCTTCGATTGAGATGGTCCCGCGTCCTCAACGGAGAACAAGGAGTGCAGATGCGCTCAAGAGGTGTGACCACGATCCACACGTCATTGCTGCCATCGCTAAGCTATTTTGGCACGACAGGAAGGTAGACAAAGCAAGGAGTTGGCTTAACAGGGCAGTGACTCTTGGACCAGACATTGGTGATTTCTGGGCATTATTCTACAAATTTGAACTTCAGCATGGAACGGAGGAGACTCAGGCTGAAGTTTTAAAGAGATGCATTGCTGCCGAACCAAAGCATGGGGAGAAATGGCAAGCAGTGTCCAAGGCTGTGGAGAATTCCCACCAGCCAGCTGAAGCCATTCTGAGGAAAGTAGTTGTTGCACTTGGAAAAGTAGACAGTTCTGCTGAGGGTAGTAAACAGTAGATGCCTTTTCTTTTTGGAAGTAAGTACTATTTTTAGCCTTCTTACTCTATGTGATTAAGCAGCTTTGGTCTTATCCTTAAGGCCTTTTTGTGTCATTATCTTGAGAGATAAAGTTAACTTATCTTGGATGAGGACTATGGATTGTTGTATGGGGTTCTTGTGTGTTTGATAACGAGGACACATTGTAGAGGAACAAGAAAACAATATTTACTGTAACGATTTAGCATTCTTTTTGCATTTCATGTATATTTGCTCTATCTCACGATTTTGTTATATCTGGTTGGTGGTCGATTTTGGTATATTTTTGTATAGTTTGTTTGCTTGTCACTGTAGTTGGGAACAATGTGCTATGGTGCTTGACTCTGCTAGAAGATTCTTGTTTACTGTCAGTTTTCTGTAGTTGCACTGCTTAATGTGACATCAAGAGGAAAACATAGAGACTGTCATTGTCTAAAGAAATATGAGTAAACTTGTTTTGAGAATTGACTATTCCATGAGGTGTTCAATGTTATGATCTACTTCTGGAAGTTGGCAAGGACTGATTACTAAAGAGCTCGATATGTCTTTCTTTGATCTCAAAAACAACTTCACCTTCGAGGCAAGATAATCCACTGCAAAAGCATGAATGACCTTAATGATGCTCTTGTTGATGACTTTAATCTTAGAATTTGATGTGAATGCTGGTGATTCATTGGCGTGTTTGCATGGGTAATTACTCTCACTTGTCCTAGATGGGAACATTGGTATTGCCGTAAATACTAGTACAGTCATACAGGATGTAGATGGAAACACCTTGACACACTTTTGGTGAGAACTCCTGCTGGCTGCTTCAGCTTCAACATTGCTTTTGTACCTCATGCTTCATGGGGTCTCGGGGTGATAATATCTCATTCTAAGGGAATTCTATTCCCAAGGCAAAGCTTCAGAAGGAGAATAATAAACATGGAGATGAAGAACCGGTAAGTGATTAACTTTCATTTTATTGGTGACAATACTATTTTCTTATAAACACAAGGAGATAAAAGTTTACAAGAGTTCTATAACAAGAAGTCCACCAAATGCCGAGAACAGAGAAAATACACCTCCTTATTCTCTACAAATAGTTCTGCTATGTTCCCATCTCTAATGATAGAAGAAATGGTATTCCTTTGAAAGAAGGTACAAGTAGGTGATATCCAAATAAAAACTAGGCTAAATTGATTTTAGCCTTTGAGATCGAGTTTCAGTGTATGGTTAAAGACATATATCTCCTTAAATATCAAAGACTTGATCCATTTGACCATTTTGCTCTTGCAGTGGGGTCAGTGTGATAAGTGGAGTCAGGCAACACCAAGTACGTGCTCTATACATGGCTAAAAGGGATTTTAGAGGAAGAACAGTGTATTTTTGTCTAATTTGGGGAGCATGTGCCCTTACTGAAGCTGCTGCTTTTGGAGCAAAAGATTTGCCAACTTCTTTGCTCAGTGATTACGTTGCGCAAAGGCTCTTTAGGCGTCTCAAGCAAGAAAGAGAAGAGGACAAAGGCTCTTTACATAAGAAAGTTGATGAGGTATGCTGCAAATATTGTTTATGGATAAACCTTCTTCTTATTTTTTACTTTTATGGTTTTGACCCTTGACGAGACGTAGATACATTCTAGATAGTCATTTTCCTTAGTTACTTTTTCTGGAAATGACATTGTATCCACTTGAGTCTTGACTATGTAGTTTGTCTTTTTGTTAATTGTTTAATGGATACCCAGAATAGAAAACATCAACTGTCAAGGAATGATGAAATTATACCTGTTCTAGAAAAGTGTTACTCTGCTACCACTCAAAATAGCATACAGGACCCATATTTTGTCCATGCCCACCATTAACAGTGATAAATCTTCGTCATGTTTTGGATGGAAATGTCGAACGTTTTTGGTATTATCACTGTAATAGCAGTTAGCCTTCCATTAGTTTGATATTTGCTATAAAATATGGAGAGCATGTTCAACTACTAGGAGTTGAATGAATGGTTGAAGCTTAGAGATTGATGTTTGATTTCCTGCCTGAGGGATGATTTTGTAGATGATTGTTAGAAACTAGTTGGAAGGATGAAGTCAGTCTAGGGATCTTAGGGCTGCATCTTTGCAAGGTTAGGCTGTTTTTACCCAGGAAGGCTATTGGCATAACGAACTATGGTTTGGAATGCACATTTCGAAACTCGTGGTACACCTCCATTTCGAAATGGTAAATCCAGAGATCCAAAGTGATCCCCTGTAGTTCTTAAAAAAAGAGGAAGATATTATGAACTAAAAAGCTTTGAGAAACCAGAGTTTTTGAAGGCAAAATGTAAATTTTATTTCATTGTGCTATTGAAAGTTTGTCTCACACGTAAAATAATGCAACAATGCATCACACTTTGAATTTATTGCGTCAAACAAGAACATTTCAAAATTTTCAGATAGAAGTTGATCTTACAATGTAATCAACACCATACAAACTCCCCCTTCTTGTTTGTTGAGCCATTGTCGTTTCATGTACTGATAGTTCAACTTTTCTGTTGAGAATTATTGGTTTAGCAATTACCGTTGTACAAACTCTCTCTTGTTTGTTGAGCCATCATGTACAAAAAGTTCAGCTTTTCCGTCACTTTACAACTAAGGGCATCAGCCACCACGTTTGCGTTTCCAGAATGATACTTGATGTTAATGTCTTAGTCCTTCATCAATTCCAACCATCGACGTTGCCTCAGGTCCAAGTCCTTCTACGTATAAATGTACTTTAAACTCTGGTTGTCAGTGTAGACGTCGCACATGACATCGTACAGGTAATGCCACCAAATTTTTAGGGCAAATACCAAAAGCCGCAAGTTCAGATCATGCGTAGGATAATTCTTCTTGTGTGGTTTCAGTTGTCGGGACACATAGGCAATGACCCTGCCGTGTTGCATCAGGGCACGACCAATTCCTTGATGTGACCGCAAAGCCTTCTCCTTCCGAGAGTGTTGGAACAAGAGGAACATGCATATTTTAGCATGCTCTGTATTTTAGCTTAGTTTTCCAGAACAATATAGAATACACACACAGCATGCTAAAATATGCTGTGAATTTTATCCAGTTGCAAAATTGGCAATCTACAACGAATCAACAATGAAAAGTTTCTACCACCATAAAATTGGTATTAGATACAACATCGGGGCTACATTAAACATTAAAAACCAACCTATAATTATGCTTCTTAGCACCTCACTCGGGAAAAGGAGGG
This sequence comes from Arctostaphylos glauca, assembly GCA_019985065.2. Classification (NCBI taxonomy): domain Eukaryota; kingdom Viridiplantae; phylum Streptophyta; class Magnoliopsida; order Ericales; family Ericaceae; genus Arctostaphylos; species Arctostaphylos glauca. The sequence continues at coordinate 25,611,071 of JAHSPW020000008.1, forward strand.
TTCCTCAAGCTAAGCACTGTTAGACTCATTTCCGGAATCTATGTTCATCAGCTGAGGGTTCGAGATATTGTAACTGGTGATTTCATCGGCATAACTTTTTTATCTGTGCAAGAGGATGGTGTGAGGTCCGTGCAGGTGGACGTCGATGGTCATAGCGAGAACCAGAGTCGATTGGGGAAAATCAGAATTGGCGTCGAAACGGCAACGATTTGGTGAGAACCAACGTCAGCTCAGGACAGCAGGTGTACAGCAACAGTGTGGGAACGTGATGGTGGTGGTGAGAACCAGATCAGATCGGGAAGAGAGAGATTTGAGATTTTGCTCGGAATGAGAGAGATTGGTAAAGTAAATGGTTTGGAACGTGAAAGGATGAAAATTGGTAAAATTGTGGGCCCCTAGTTTCAAGTTTTTTTATGACTACAAATCATTTGTAGAAATGGTGTACAAATGTGAGAGAGAGTCTTATTTCTCTCTCTTGACATTTACTTTTTATTTTTTTTTCTCTTACATTTGTACACCATTTGTACAAATAGTTTGTATTCATAACAAAATTGACTTTTTTAATTGCAAATTAGTGATTGGAGAAATCTTAGTCACGTCAATCTGTACAAGAACGGTATCCCCCGATCGGTACCAATAGCAACATTGAGTTTTAGAGTTTGTATTGAATTAGAAGTAGGGACACATGGCGCAATGGGGTCTTGGTACAGATATCTGGAACATATAATTGGTACAGGTATCCAGAGCCACGTCGGTGTCGTAGGGTGTGTGTATATATGCATATATATGCACATATACATAATAGTAATAATCCTGCTATGCACGGAATTTATAAAATCAAATGAGACGTTTCTCCCATAAATGTCCTTTCTCTTTTCTCTCTACAAATCCCCTACAAATATAACCTAAATTCATGTGAACATGAGTTATTTACATCACCCCCCATGAGTTCAAGCAGAAAAACAAATAAGCAAACCAAGGAGTTATATACACTAAAATGACACAATTTACCACTTTCTAGTCAGTTGAAGACAAGGTCCTCCTCCTTATACTACTACAGTGCATGGATTCTTTCACCTCCCCTTCATCCACCACCTTCAATCCCTTTGATTCATCAAATGCATATGCATTTCCTACAAACAAAGGGTTCATATACCCCTTTGAGCCTGATACACTCCCCTCATTTTCTTCACCATTCTCATCATCACTGGAGGTCCCAACATCATCACTATGTGCTTTTCCCTTTCCCTTTGCTTTCACTGCTGATTCCTTGTCTTCCAAGAAACTCGATACCATTTCCTTTTCGCTGCTGCTACTATCTGCAGAAGAAGTATCGCTTAGCGTGTGGAAGATGGTGACACTCTCTTTCTTTGATCCTTGAAATGAATAGCTCTTTGTTTTGCCATCGGATACCGGGAGGAGGGATTTTGACTTTGAGCCAGTTCTATCCCTTCCCAAACTGTAGGTTGTTGAGAGCTTCCTCTCTATGCCTTCCTTTTGTTTTACCAAATCACCCAGTTTTTCAAGCACTTCATTTGCCATTGCTTCCTCGGCAGCTTTTTGCTCAAGCTCTGTAATTGTCCTGTCATATGCTTTCTTTTGTTGCTGAAGAGAACGCTGACAACAAAAGAAAGTAAAAATCATGATTTCTTTCATTTCTAAGAAAACAAAAAGGCCTATCTAGTGCACGAAGCTCCCGCTATGAAGGATTTGATGTATGCAGCCTTACTCGAACCAACGTTATTAGTCCCCGGGCTGCCCTTTATGTTTTCTTTCATACATTGTCTAACATTAGCATTTTTTTTCTGTTTTCATTTACCAGGGAAAAAGGACATGCCGAAGAATGTTAAACTTACTCTTTTTTCTAGGAATTTTCCAAGGTCGTGACTTTGAAGCTTCTTTTTCCTCCAAAATAGACAGCAGAATCGGACGACTATTACAAGTACTATCAAAATTGCAGTCTCGAACAGCAGAAACAACGGAATTACCCTTTCGTAACCTGAAATGTGCAAACTTTGTAACCAAAAGTTGTACCTCTGTAAGAAATTGGGGCAAAAGGAGGAGAGGGGGAGGAAAATGACGTAACAACTAATAAGTAACCTGTGTAGATGCTAGCATGCTTAGGCTCTGCCTGGGAGCAGCTAGATGCAATCTTCTGACCTGTAGTACAAAAGGAAAATGAAATCAACTCAAATTAGGAAATCTATAGTAAGGCAAATATTATGAAAATAATTACCTGTGCTGCGGCATTGAAGAGGGTTTCCAATCTCTGCATCAAACGAGGAAATTGAAATTGTAAGCTCAAAACCACATGAAAAATGCAGAATTATCGACATATAATCCAAAATTTCCACATAAGCATACACAATGACGACTCGAGAAAATTACCAATTAACATAACTAACCTCACAGTATTATATAGTTGACCATTGAACTTCCAGAAGAGGATTAAACCCTAAAACCTCGATTGCAATGTTTGGTTGCATATTCAGAATCTAGCTCTTGGATTCATTTTCATACGCTGGTAACATGCTTGACTGAGTTTTCGCAAGATGAACAAGATACCAAAATGCTGTGTTTTTGTATTAAAAAAAACAGTTTTCCGGAAAAGGATTGCGCAAAAGAGTTTCTAGAAACTGCTGCAACCAACCAGTTTTTTCTAGAAGCTATAAGCATGCAGTTCTTAGGTAGCAAAATCGTAAACAATGCCTCCAATGGACTCATCTTGGAAGTGCACAAGGTTTATGGAAAGAATCTCACTTGAGACAGTACTAGGCAAGGAGGATCAATATGTATTCAAGAAATTAACTCCTAAAAGTAAGAATTATCAACATGTTATCTGAAATTTACACAAGAAGGATAAACAATGATGGCTCAACAAAATTAGCGAAGTAGCATTCAATAGTAGTCTATATTTGTCCATCGAACTTACAGACATTGGAAGATAAAATTTCACGGTTGAGTGACATTGGTTCCTTTCTTAGAATCTAGCTTTTGGATTCATTTTGCGGAAACACTGGCCTGTAACTTGTTTGAGTGACAGCTTCCACAAGGTAAATAAGATATCGAAATGCCGATTAGTGTTTTTGTTTCAGAAAACAGTTATCTGAAAAAGGATTGTGCAAAAGAGTTTCTGGAAACTGCAACCAACCAGTTTTGCTACAAGCTATAAGCATGAAGTTCTCAGGTATCAAATCACAAACAAGGCCAATGACTCATTTTAGTAGTACATAGAGGGTTATTGAATGAATCTCACTTGAAACAGTAATAAAGGCAAGGAGGATCCTTTCATCCAGCACAAAATGTTGCAGATCACTCTCTGACAATAAGGCTGAAAATTGACCTGATAACATCATCAGTCAAAAGTGATAAGAAAAGCAATAGAGCTTATGTTTCTGAAACGAAAAACAAGTATTGCAAAAATTGTAACAAGAGAAATATAACCTTCGAAGACTCGGAATTACCAGGATAGCTTTCGGACCAATAGATTGATCCAGTAGCTGGGACAAGCAAAGTGAAGACTACTTTTACTGGTTTCAAAGCTGTGATATACTGGTATTCTGCAATAGTTTGACTCATTTTTCCTTCCATTACCGTCTGAGATATATAAACTGCATACCCTGAGCAATCAACAAGAGGACTAAACTGGAGTGCAGAATCTTGTGCATTTGCTTTTTGGAATTTCTTGAGAACTCCAGTTGGCGAAAATGAGTACAGGAAACCATCCAATGAGCCAATAGATACCCAGCCTGTCATAGTGATCGAAGTAACACAAAGTGAGTTCATTGATGGTATCCTCTGAATGTATCGAGATACAATGCTGTTTGTTTTTCTACCGTAAATCGAATTTGGAACACATGTTTTTAATGCTTTCTAAAAAATGGGGCTTTTTCCCCCAAGAAATAGAATGTCAAGTTTGAAAACCCATCATCAACCAAACAAGTTTTTAGTATTTTCTCAGAAAACATATTCTGAAAACTGTTCCTGTAGTGGGCCAAATACGGGAAGCTTGGGGAGAACTAAGGAGCGGCCATGTCACCAATGGGCAATGGGCCGAACAGCCACCAATGGGCTGGCCTAGAGTCAAGCGCAAGGCGAAGACAAAATACATGAGCCCAGCCCATGGTATTGTGGGTGTACGGCTATAGGGGCTAATGCAGCTGGGTCATGCTTGGCCCATTATTACCCGTTACACAGGTCAAGTTGACAAAATCCTAGAAAGGTACGCTCAGCCCACTTGTCTCTATTCTTGAGTACTTTTCTTTCAGACAAACTAACTTAAGCATCGTGCTGGCTGGCTCGTCCCCAGCCGGTAGGCACCAACGAAGTGTTCATTTCACACTAGGCTCTCATGAAGAAGGGGACAGATTGGAGTGCGTTCATCCATTTGGTGAAGGATGGAAGAACAAATAGCCCAACAGTTCCAAATTCATTAACGACGTACTGTTGGTGCCCTACTTGCTCCCCAGACAAGCAATGCTTTGCTGCTAAACCCTAATCAAACACAAACTTTTCCATCTCGAGGCTAGTCCTAAAAGTTGATGTGTAAGTTTCGTTATGCAAATGCTTTGCAAAAAAAAATTTCAACTTGTCTATTCCTTTTCATGAACATGAATTGTCATGCAACATGCCAACTTCTTACCATTAGAGTCAATGACTGGTGCACAATCTGCTGTACTTAATGGCCCAATACTTCTTTGCCACAAAACTGTTCCATTAAATACATCCAGCGCCAACAAAAGAGCCTTAACTGCCACAGTAACATACAGACGACCATTGTTTCCAGGAGTTATGGTAAAACTCTTGTCAAGTGAACTAAGATCCTGAACCCACTTATAATGATGACTCCGAACTGATAAGGCATAGAGTTCTCCTTCTGTATTTGAGATCTGCAAGCGTGAAAAACACACAGGGTAAAAGAAGGTTTATTACTATGGGCATAGATAGTTTAATCTTGCTCAACAAGGAAGCTTATCGTACAACTTTTGACCCATATTTGCATAACTTAAAACAGAATAAGTACCAAACACCATATATTTTTGTAACTAGCCAAAAATTTAGTCGTAACATTTTGGAGATTACATGTATACCCATTTGTCACTGGCCAAAATAACACGTAAGAAATGTCCTAAAAAATGAACCGCGAAGTGCGTAACTAATCCAGTTATAAAAAGTATATAATGCATCAATCATAAAATTCGTAACTAATCATAAATATGAATGTCATGACTTCACTTTTCTACCTAGCATTACTATGGTACATACACCAGCATAGCATTACTTCAAGAACATTTCCTACTCCATTGAATCTGAAGCTATAATCTTCAACCAGATGAGGGAACCACGACAGGAAGAAGTAAACTTTGATTAGGACATCTTACACGATAATGAGGAACAATGTTATAATTGGAGATCATGTTGCCGAAGTAATTCCTAAAACCACGTCATTTTTCCCTTGCTCCTCAAAAAAAAGACTCGACTTGGAAAACAAATTTGGCTATTAACATCGGTCATCAGTAACCCAGATACAAACACGTATGTTGAACATACTCCAATTTAAATCTAGATACAAAAAAAAAAAAAAAAACAGAGAGAAGGAAACTGATTAGAACATACGTATATACTGCCTTCGCATTGGTCGATCACAGGAGTTGAACTGAAATAGCAATCTTTGATATTTTTCCTGCAACCTTGGCGATACCCAGATTGATAAAGCACAGGCCCAACACTCCATAGCAATTGGCCTTGCAACTTGTATGCAAAAAGTCCCCTACTTTTAACATTGATAAAGACGGATGAACTCGATGTGCTTACTGCGATCCCAATAATTTCACCCCCTTCTTCTCCTGGCTTTGGACCACAGAAAACCTCTACAGCAGGTTCAGAGGTTCCAATATTTAGAGGGTTGATTCTCAGCACTCTATTTTCTGCAACCAAATAAATCTGCCAATAATTGGCCTTGCACAAGTCAATAAACACGCAAGGGTGTAGGTAGGAAATCCAAAATACCTCAGGTTAGAGAAAGGCAATGACAAAAACTACACAATGCACCAATCTAAAACTCAAGGGAATAGTAAGGAATAGCAAGTGATGTTAGAACTTGGATGGGGATTGAATACAACGGAAAAACACAACTATATAAGACGAATAGAAATAGAGAACAAGAGTGCTACATACACATCATTTTAACACATCACTTAAAACTACGTCGTTTTATGTTAAGGAAGATCCAAATATATTTTCAGCGATATGGGTCAAAAACAAATATGGTTTTTTTTCAATACAAAACTACATAGTTTTGAGTGACGTGTGAAAGCGGTGTGCAAAAGTGGTGTGTCTTTAGCATTTTGGAATAGAGAATAACAAACATATGCAATCTGTACGTGATTAGACGTTGTGTCTGCTTCCACGTGGCCCGGACCAACTATGTGGGCCGAACCCTGATATTAGGAGGAAGGCCTATAATAAACAGGCCCAGTCTGTGGAACCGTGGACAGGTAGCCAATGGGCCAAGCCTAACTGGATTAGGTGCGACCCGATATCAACCCCATGTCAGCACCGAGCGGGATTGCTCGGTCACGTGGTAATTGGCTGCTTGTCAGTCTGCAATTGTCGTGCATGACGTCAATTGGGACGGTGGTTACAACTGAAGGGCACGAGCTTACTTGCAGCCTAAGTCTAGTCTCATCATTAAAGGCATAGCACACGGTCCTAAAAAGGTACGCCGTTACTTGCAATCCAAGCTACCATATACTTTCTCCTCCTCTTGAGCAAGGAGTAATTTAGGAATCAAAGTACCCTCCGGCTGCAAAATGCTAGCAAACTGTTTTTCTTGCAGTTCATTCATGCAAGGGAAGAGAAGGGGGGGCATCTGGAAGATCATGCTGTTCGAGAAAGGGCATGGCTATTTTCAAACCCCACAATAATGTATACGTGGGTCAACACATTGTGTCTACTTCCACGGGTCAACTGCCCCATGGCTACACATCGTATTGAAGGTATGTGATTGACGAAATGCATATAGACACCCATATTAATCCCTGGAGAAGAAATACACCCCGCCATCTAAGTGATTTTCATAATTCAAACCAAAAACAAAATCTCGAGAATTGTTGCATGTGGGCCTTATATTTAAAGAGTGGCATGTGGTGCGGGTCCTCTAACATTTCTGCCTCCGGTGGCTGATTTACTTTCAAGTTTCGACGATTAGAGGGGTTTTGTCATATCCCTTATAAGAATCGTATCACATCACAATCCCCAAATGCCACCACAAACGTGGACTGATAATCATATAATGAAAACTCTAATTGTGCAGAAATTCGTACATAAAATCACCAGAATCATGTTATTAATTTAGATAAAAGCCTCATGGAGTAATCATTATAAAGTGAAACGCAAATATTTAGCAACATACATTCTATACAGAAATTCTATGCACATTTTTTGTTTGTATAAAGCCTGTTTTTTTAATCGGATACGAGCATCAAATTGGACTCCATATCTAAGGGAACCCCATATCCTTTTTTGCTCGAATTAAACATCACCAGCTATATGATCTTGCATATATAGTATATACAATATCACGGGGGTGCTGTATTTTTTATCCCATCATAAATAATTCAAGAGGTCTACATATATATGGGATTGCATTGCCTTCGCTATTCAGAAACAACTGTTGATCTCAAACTTCACTATTCATATCCCTTTTCTTAGCATGAAAAGGGAAATGCTAAGAATCATAAACTTCCCAACCTTCATGACTACTTTGCTATTTAAGCTTAGAAAGAAAGAAATGAAAAAAGCTCTCTCACCTTTTCTGAACCACCATGAATCGGAGCTATTCCAACATCACAAGTGTAATTTAGATTAACGGTCCAAGCAATGGACCCATTACTTTCAAAAGCAAACAAGTTCCTTTCCGAGCAACTGTAGATTCTTCCCTCGTCTCGAATTAAGGGTTTCGAAAGCCTCCGATGACTTTTTCGCCAAGGCTCCTGAGCTGAAATTCAAACGGGTCATATAACTAGAAATTGAAAAAAAAAATCTGTAATTTCACCTAATGAGAGAGAGAGAGACCTGAAAATAGGTGGGGATTTGGAGGGTATTCCTGGGATTCCGGCGGCTGAGAAGCGATGAAACGTGATCGGAGGAGGAGTAGGAGGAGAGAGATAAGAATTGATTGGATCGGCATCAATTCGTACTGCGACTGAAAAACCCACAAACATTTTTCTAGGGTTTGGTTTTTTTTTTTGTGTGTGATTTGATTCGGTCTCAATTTGAAATGTAAGAAACGGTTACTTAACCGCCCTTTGCAATTGGCGGGAAGGGACTGAGTTGCCCCGTTTTGCCATTTTTCCCGCTTCGTTTTGATATGTCTCCCCTGGATGACCCAAAGACCCAATTCATAGAAACCCGGGTTGCCCAAGCACTAGGCCATTAAAGCTAGTATTAAGAGGCCTGTGTGTACACACACATATATTTCTTTTTTATATCCAGATCAGTCAACTTGGAGTATGTCTCACATGTTGCGGACAACTTCTCAGGATCCTAAAGTTAATGGCGGAACAAACTTCCAGTGGCTCCAGGTATGTAGTTGTTAAGGTTTGACCATAGAATGTCTAAATTTATAGCTCATTTCAATCTCTAGTGGACAACTTGTGGAACTTTAAGAGACTTGTGTATAAATGACCTTCATATTTACTTATTTTCTAAGAATTGATATTTTTTTCGCGTTGATTCCTCTTTCATATTTTATATTTTGATGTAATAATACAATAACCAAAACAAGGTAAGTAACAACTATACATCTCAAAAAAAAAAATTAGATAAAAATAAAAATTATCCTTAAAATTTAAACTCTTATAAGCCTCATACTACGGTGCTGTTTGATAAAACTGAAAGATGAAAACTTAAAATTGAAAATTAAGCATTAAAAACTGAATACTGAATTTTTTAAGTATAAAAGCTATTTCTTATGTACTAAAATTTAAGCACTAAATTAATTAAGTTGTTTGATCTGCACAAGGAGCTGAAGTTTAAAGTTTACTAATTTTTTAACTTATCCCACAATAAGGCTTGCGACACGCCAAACCCCACTTGGTGTTGTAGGTGTGGTGATGGTTGGAGGCGATGGGGCGATGTTTAGTACAGTGATAGTGGATGGCGATGGCGATTGATGGCGGTATGAGTTAGTGGCAGAGGTGGTTAGCGGCAATGGTGGTAGTGGTTGCAGTGTGGTAGTGCCAAGTGACAGTGATGGTTAGTGGGGGGAGGGGGGGTGGTTAATGTGATGGCGGTGGTGATTAATGACGGTGGTGGGTGGTAGTGGTGAATAGTAACGGTGGAGGTCAACAATGTGATGATTAGTGGTGGTGGTCAACATTGTGGGGGTTAGTGACAGTAGTGGTTAGTGTGGTGATAAGTGGCAGTGGCGGTTAATGCCGGTGGTCAACAGTGTCGTAATGGCGGGTGGCATTTGTGGTTAGTGGTGGTGGCATTTGTGGCAAGTAGTGGTTAGGGTAGTGGCGGTGGTGGTTAGTGCCAATGGTCGGCAGTGTGGTAGTGGCGGGCAGTGGTGATTAGTGATGGTAGTGGTCAGCAGTGTGATGATTAGTGTCGGGTGGCGGTGGTAGTTAGTGCCGATGGTCAACAGCGGTTGACGGGTAGCGATGGTGGTTAATAGCTATAGTGGGTGGTGGTTTGTGTGGTGATTAGTGACAGGTGACGGTGTTCGGTAATATGATAAATATTTTTTTTTTAAAAAAAAGTCTTTTGAGTGTGTTCAACTTTTTTAATTAAGTAAGAGATAACTAATTAATTATTTACTTTTTATTTTTACTAAAGACTTAATGTATTAAGTTTCTCAAAATTTCGTTATCAAACGGACTTAATTCCTTAATACTTTATTTTAAGTGCTAAAAATAGTTATCAAACAAACTCCTAACATTTCATCTTCGGCTTCCAATAATAAAGTTAGGTCGTGCATGATCGGCTTCCAATAATAAAGTTAGGTCGTGCATGATAAAAATCACATTACTGAAAGTGTGTCGGTCGGAAAACTCGAGCTTTTCGTTTGCACAATATCGGGACGAGATATTGGGCTTCGTCTATGCCTAGTTTGGCTCAATAGAAAAAATCATAATGGTAGGTTATTCATCACTTTCATGTTTTGTTTGTAAAAAATCAATAAAATATTTGTTGCAAATAGAATCTTCATTCATCTAAACAGAGAGATAAATTATTCCATTATAAAATAAAACTAAACAATCACCATTCTGTTTTACTTTTTTGTTATTGAGTCTATATATCATTCTAATTATTTGTTGAAAATAATTGAGAGCATTCGAGCGAACCCCTTAGGTCAAAAAATACACTATACTCTTTTTGCATATAAGCTTTTGCTTAAAAAAATTTCCATGAGCACAGGAAATCTTCAAAACCACCAGAATCCTCGTATTAGCTTTTGCATTAAAGGCGTTACGACAATATACGAAAGGAAAGGAGAAAACCACATAGCCACAACTCAAGTTCCAAACAGACCACTATCCCCAAAAAAACTTTCAGATACAAAGTTCAATACTCCATGCCCGTAGCAGCATATTTTTTTTCTGGCTTTGAATTAGCTGCTAAACATGCAGCTCTCTCATGAGAGAAGATAATAACCTTTCAGTGTCTCAAGAAAACACAAGAAGCTGAAAGATAGTAGTAAACTCGTATCTGTTTTAACGTTAAGGCAAAGTAAGAAAGACCCCTGTTTGGTCAACTGTTTGTAAATGTGAAAACGAGAAAGAAGACGAAGGTAGTGTTGCTAAGAGACTATTAGCAGAGGTTTTATCAATCAATTCTAACTGATACAACTGGTGTCACTTTCTGTTTCCGTGAAAAAAATCGCACAACACTACGAGTTCCACACTGAGGCCATTCTATCAGAGTTTTCTTCTGTCCCCGTCATTACCTGAACCACCATCTTTGAACTGCAGAAATTGGAGTGTTTAAAAAGGGTGCATAACGGTGGACCAGTGGATTAACAGTCCTCCCAATCATAGCCCACACGCTTTGATGGTAACTGCCAGTCGCGGGGGCTTGATACATGAGCTTTAATAGCTGCCAGACAGAATTACAGAAAAGTAAGTTAGGTTTAAGACCAAGATGTTATTCAGAAACAAGTGTTTTAATCTTTTCTACAGGCTAACCGCATATAATCCTTGTCCTATTTCAGGGTATCACCAAAATAAACTCTGAAACGTCAAATGCAGTAAGAAAATCTAGAATGGTCAGTTCTTTGACTGTGCTGGGTGTTCTCATGTTATACTGCACAGTGGCCATGGCTGATCAAAGAGGTTTCTCCAAGCCTTGACAAACTCCAGTGTGCAATTTTGATGGGTAGCAGACCAATAACTAGATTGACCTCTATATTTTGTAAATCCAGATGCAAGTAAAGAACTACCAAGCCTGGGCCATAGCCAAACAGGATACAACACATGTCGCAGCCACAGCTACATTTCGAATATGAAGCCTACGAGGTTTGCATCCAGATAGGGAACGAGGCAGCTTCAGGAGAGCCTAAGCGATGCAAATCACAGTTTCACAATCCCATCCCAAATGCAAGAAGGGATGAGCCACTGACTCCAGAAATTCCAAAACATGTTTGATATATAACTCGTTTGTAACATGGTCCAAAAACATATGCTACTCCAAACTTACTCAGAAAGGAGGGTAAAAGAGAATGAAAATACATGACAAGTGTGATGTAATTTTTTGGCTCCATAATCTCTTCTAGGAAATGTTCTTTGACTAAGCCACAAAATTGTAAACAAGAAGTTAGAAGTTCCATGGACCGTAAATGAAAAGAAACAACGAAACAAACCTGCCAGTACATGAATGTATGTATTATGTTGCGCTGCCACCTGCATATTCGAATGATGAGGGGAATTTATACAAAGAAAATAACCACTTGGTAATAACAAGAATAGAGAAACAAATGAGCTGAACTACTGACGAGAACAGGGAAAGAACTAGAAGAAATCCAAGTCCAATCTGAGCTTGTGAAGAAAGAATGCTGAGCGTAGTTGTGTTCGACTCTACCCAGACACATGGCTCTTCCAAGTACTTCCTGTCAATCATCCCAGAAAAGTAACAAATGTGTAATTATCAAGGTAGAATATCCACCCAAAATACAACAAAGGTTAACACAAAATCGACCATGAATCAGTATTTAATACACAAATTGAAGAGGTACGATAGTAGCCATGATAGTGCACCAAAAGTGTCTCAAGGTGGTTGAAGTTTTATCTAGATAGCAAGAACAATGGCATTTGAGTTAAAAAAAAAAAACTCAAACGCAGAAATGATCATCCAATCGAAGATTACTTTCCAACTTTAACATCTATTGCAATCAACTTCCTATTTTGAAGCATGCAACATCATCAACAGCAAACATGTGACCACTCAGAACTCCACTCTTTCACTGTCCATATATTTCATCTTATATATGAATGAACTTTCGTAGACGACAATCAGCCAAAAGAACTTCCAATTTCCAGCTAAACAGAAGTTGAAAAGAAGAGAAAATGTTTTCCTTTGTGGTAACTTTTAAGGCCAAAATCTTCCAACCACAGCCAAATAAGCAAGATACGAGTTTTTGCCAGATGGATTCTTGCGTCCACAGAAGTCTATAACATAAGGGCAGAACTCAAGTTTGGAAACCTGCCAACCCTAGTCAGTGTATGACTAAGCTGAAACATTATTATGAAACACTAAATCCTCCAGAAGTCAACTATACTTATGATGAACAGATTCTCAGAATGGATATCTATGTTTTAAGGAATGCATCTTTTACTCTATGCAATCGTTTTAAGGAATGCATCTTTTACTCTATGAAACCAAAGTAGGTGCAAGCACAGCAATCCAAGCTCATGCACAAGAAACCCATGCATCATCAAAGCAGCAACACCACCAGTAGCAGCAATAGCAGCAGCACTAAGATGTGTCATGGGCCAACTAAAGTTAGTCTTAAATGAGGTCTTTATCATGATTATATTTTCAGTTGGTCAAAATTTCTTGATTTTGGAATATAAGAATCATTTCCCTAATAGAATTAGGAAAATCAAAAACTTTATTATCATTTTTTTTGAAAAATATACGATAAGAACCTGCAACTTTTAAGTATTTATGCAATGCTTATATTATATGAAGCGAGTAATTAAAATTTCTGATTGCGTTTACTTGATTTCTGACACTTGCAGTGATGAAATGCCTACTCTCCTCTTATATCTCCTTCTTCTCTTGGCAAAATGCCCAACTATGTTCTCAAACTTTAGTTCCTAGCTGAAGTCAACTTTTCAACCTCAAAATCCTGACCCATTCCTCCCTAGTGATTCTAAATTTCACTAGAATTCCTCAAAACAATACTACATCAATTTGGTATCTGAGCAAAAGATCCCCACTTTTTTCGACCTAAAGTTTTCTAAATCTACAACATGGTTCCTACTGTGGAACTTTGACCAATATTTGAGGCATTTAAAACATGTAGTAACTGAACATCGTGTCCCAAAACAAGTTATTCGGAAAGAAAGTTGATCCTGTGAGGGAAATCGTTCAATCCTTGATGGCTTCCAGTGAGGCATTTCTTCAATAGGGAGAGAGAGCAGGTGGTCCACAAAAGTTATGAAGAATCAAACTCTAATTTCAGGGGTAATTTTTTAAGACAATTTGCTGCTAACAGTTAAACTTTTAATGTCCCACGGACCAAAATTACCCACACTAGGGAACAACAAATTCAACAAGGGCAGCCTTACGAAGCTCAACAATGCTAACTAATTCAATGGATTTTTTTAATCCTGTAAACCCTGCGAATGGTATTCCACAATTAAAAAATCCAAGTAGAATCCACTCCTACGATAAAACCCCACAACTCAGTTGTGAGCAACCTTGAGACAAATTCTCAAAACAGTCTAACTGTAATGTGCTCAGGGTATGGTAACAATATGAACAGCAACCAAATAAAAAAACTTGAGAATGGTTTATGAAATCCATAACGAAGACCTAAAAACATCACAATAATAACATCCACGCAATTAACGCACAAAAGTATATCTCCTTTTAGTAACATCAGATCAAATTTGACAAGTCAATCATCATGAAATGAACTAGAAGGATAGCTCTCAGTGGGAATATGGATACGACTTTCTGGAGGTAGAGGGAACACATATGGGCAGGCCTCTAATGCTTTTGGTGGTCCATTGCCTTGAAAAGAAAACAAACTGAGACCACCTTTTCCCAATAACATTTGATTCAAGGCTGAAATCTCCATTATAAGCTAATCTTGATTCTCAAGAAGAAAATAGGACCCATTAATGCAACTCCTACTACTCTGGACCGATCATTTAGGAAGAGTTGCAAATAGAGACAAGTGTTAACCGTTCTAGCAACAGCATAACTAAAAGCTGCAAGCAAAAACAAAAACCACATTCACTATATTCCAACAAAAACATACAGATCACTTACCTGTACAAGGAAGCACGGCTAAAGTTACGTCTAAGGAACTTGGCAACATGTTCCAAAGCCCAGCACAATACAGGAATCAAAGCAACTGAATAAATGCAGCATCAGTATACAAGGGAGCAAAGCGAAAGGAAAAAATAAGCAAGAAATGAGTACAAGAAGTGATACTAACATCTGAGGTAAAGATTTGAAGTGACAAAAGTTAGACAGTAAATGAAGTAGATAAAGTCCTTCGTTGCTATCACAGACTGGAACCATACTTGCACAGCCTGCAAAGTCCATGCCCTAGGTTTCTGCATATGATAACAGGTTAGTAAAAGAAGCCCAGAAACAATTATAACTCATAATGAGTAAAGGATGACTTGGACAGGAACAGGAAGGTTACCCCATATAGAGAGTACAGGGAATACAGAGAAGAACATGCTGTGCCGATAAAAGAAAGCCGATATGCTCTGTTTGAAAGATTTCTAGGTGCAAGAGGAATTATAGCAAGCACAGCCACTACAAAGACCTGGCAGACAAGACAGTCCAAGACTTGTAAGATATTTCAATGGCTACTCTGCAAGCTTCAAAACCGAAGGGGGTTAAAGTCATGCAGACTATCTAAGACAAGACAACACTTGTTTCAAGAATAATTGCACTTCAAGATTGAATAAAATCAAATGTTAGGATGCTTAATCTAACGGAAAGGAACACAAAGGTGCCCAAGTTCCAGCAGAATTTCTGGAGCCGCGTTTACAACCCAAACTATGCCATCGAGAATTTCAATTATGCTCGAAAGAATAGAGACTAGAGTCATTTCTAAAGCTTTGCTGAGAAGTTATAATGTTTGTTAGTACCATGTCTTTATTTTCTTTTTGCACCCTTACTAGATAAAAACTATTGGGCCACAAATTATAACACTAATCCTTTGGGAATGGTGAATTCGGAGGAGGAAACCAAAAATCAGATGAGCAAAAATGCCAACATGGAACATAGGAAGAAGTAAGCGGAGTTGAGGATATCATCATCTGAGTTACAAGATGTATATGTTACTACATAACCTTTAAGGCACCCATAAGTAGTATAAACTCACAAATTCAAGAATGTCTTCCTCGCATCAACCTTAATAGAAACATGAATAGCCAAATACGAGGAAAAATAGGATTGCACCCGAGTTACATGCAAATATGAAATGAAGCTAGGGAGACGAAGAAACAAGAAAAGGGACAAGTCAAGCTAATCTGCTTTTCAGAAGTCCGTTGTACCTCGTGAATTTTGAATCATAACTACTAAAACATCCCTGACTCTCCATCAGTGTATGCATGATTGATGCAGGTGATGGGCCACAAGGAAGCTCCTAGAATGCATCATGTCATATGCACAATTAGATGGATATACAACATAATGCTTATTTATTCACACAATAGCTTGCTGTAATTGTTCAAAATAAGCTAGTTTTTCAAGAAGAGACCACCAATAGTTACATTTCAATCAGTTCAACGCAAGGTTAAAGTTTGTCAAGAAGTCCATTCAGAATGTTTGCGGGAGTCCATATTCATTCCCATAAACTATACAAAAGCATACCCAAGCATTAACAGAAAACTGAATGGTTTTCCGATCCCAGCGCAAAGATGTTGGAGGTGGAGTGGCAGTTGTTGATGACCCCGAAGTTCTAGTAGTTGATCCTACAGCATAAGTCAGGGAAATATAAACTATAAAAGCAATTCTTAATTATTTTTACAAATTGCTAAAGATAACCCCAAAAATGTTGTACCTGAGTTACGTTGTGTAGCTTGGTCATGTGGAGTTGAAGATGACGATGGTGCTGGCCTTGCTGACTGAGAGGAACTACCAGAAGCAATTGCCTCAACAACAAGATCATGATCCTGCCCATAACAAAAGCATTCCAATGAAACCAACGAAACAAACACCAAAATCCAAAACCCCAAAACCCCAGTTAAATAATTTACAGTTCTAACTCTGAAACTAAAACAGGAAAATTTGGAATAACTCTCAGGTACAGAAATCAACTATGAGACACTGTAGACCAAATAAAACCAGAAGGTAAATAAAAACTCAGCAGAAGAAACATATCCCAAATCTTAAAGAAGACATTTGCAGACTTAACCCATCAGACTAGAAACTAAAAAAACCAGCCAAACATCAACAACATAACAGACCTGAACAGAACCTCAAACAATAGGAAAAAAGTATTGCCTCGCGCAATTTGCCAAGACACCCTAACTTAATGTGTAGGGGAGTACAACTCAAACAAAATTCATTCCAGTGTTGGACTACAATATAAACAAGTATACGAAAAAGGGTAAGGAGGGGAGGGACTGATCTCGGACGTGCAAAAAAATAAATGCAAAGCCAAAGCCTAAATGCCTGAAAGACAAAGGCCCAACCACAACACAAAAGAGACTATGACATTCAGTGGCTAATCAGGAGAAAGCCATCATAGTGGCAACACGGACATTAGGTACAACGGGTTCTCATCGTGTGACAACATACATGTATGCATAACCCATAAAACCACGCCTGCAATATACAAAAGTGATCTTGTAAAAATCTCTACACACAAGTACAAATAGCATAAAGTTTAAACTGCCAAAAACTGATAATAACCAGATCAAAGTCAAACTTTGGTTCAGTTCCAAAAAAAATAACAAAACCTAATAAAATGACAAGCATAAGAGCAAAGTCCTACCCATTAAAAAAATGGTAGCTATAAAGCATATAACATAAAAGATCCAAAAAGGAATCACCAAAAAGGAATCATTCTCTATCCGTGGAAAACAAACTTATTAAGAACAATGTAGAAGGAAAAAGTGATATAAACTACACAAATCCAACATCCAAAAGTTCTAAATATGAGCAGATGCAAAATCTTTTAACCTCCGTCGTGTTCTGAACTCAAAACAGAACTACTAAAACCAGGCAATTCTTCATTTCTGTCACGAAGAACACTAGAAATCAAGACCTAATTTTCAAGGAGTGCTACGCAACCAAGAATAAACACGAAAATAAATTTCCACAGGTGCAAAACAACAAATTCGGTTAAAACATCAGTGGCATGTCAATAAACAAAGCTGCAGAGGCAGTAAACAAAAACTAAGATGAAATTCAAGATGCAACACAAACTCCAACAGTGGTAAAATCAAGTACACACTGTGCAGCAATAGCTTATATAGATTTGTACATACATCTGTATCTCGAATACTCTAACAGAAATTCACAGCCAGACAATGACGGACCCAACCAGAAAAATCAGATAAGGAGTCCAAGGAGACCATTAGGTCTTTATTCTAAGTACAAACTGTATAAGCAAGCAGAGCACAAACATGGAACCAGTGGTGATTATGATCCCAAGTATCAGATGCATAAACCCAGTCCAGGTAAGATTAAGGGTTTCAGTTTACACGAGGACAATTGCACAATGATAAAGCAAGAAATCAACATATTAAGCGGAAACATTTTATATAAAAAGAGAAGAAGCCACAGTTAATAGGACCAAAAACACCCAAAATTGCAGTTCTGCATATCCTGATGCGAAGAAGAACAGAGAATCAATAGAAAACGGCCAAGAATCACATTCATGGAAATAGACAACCAATAGTAGTGTTCAACTCTTGCCTTAATTCATGTCATTCTCCAGTAAGAATGATCACAAATTCCAAGCCACAAAAGAAAGAATGAATACAATACAATACGACCAAGAATCAACTTTTAAGAAAACACCGAATTATTTTCTACAAAATTCACTTAATTTCTAATAAGAATGATCAAAATCCAAAGCGACAACATAAAGAATCAATAGAACACAACCAAGAATCCTCCGCTTCAGAAGAAATCCGAATTAGTTTCAGTAGCGTTCAACTCTTGCGTTAATTTCAAGTAGTTCTCCAAAAAGAAATTATCAAAATTTAAACCCACAAAGCCACTTAAGACTGAAACCCCTATGACTGGTTTCTTGCGACGGTGATCTGAATGAATAAAAAGACGGTGAATTTAATAGATAGAAGGAGATAATGGTTTATAAACATGAAAGGAGTTGGTGAAAGGGGTTAAGTACAGACGATGTAACGCTGGTAGAACTTGCGCTTGTAGTGGTCGACGACGTCGGAGCGGGAAGCCATGTGAGGAGGGATGAGAATATTGGACCAATAATCGGCCCATCTTGGATCGTTTTCGTAGTCGTATGCCGCCGCCGCTATCTTCTTCAGCCGCTGTGGATCCTCTTCTTCCCCCATTTCTCTCTCTCTCTCTCTCTCTCTCTACAGTCTACTATATGCAAGTCTTACTCAGATCGATCGATCGATCGATGAAAAGGAGAGTCGTCGTTTCTTAGAGTAACTTATGATCTTTAAACGCTGTCGTTCTTATGCAGAACATATTTATGTAAAAAGATTCTGAGTTCCAATGTACTGTAGTATTTTCTTATTTATGTTTCGAAAATATACTGATCTCTATTCACAATATATATATATATATATATATATATATATATATATATGCATTTTAACGTGATTAATATTCTCAAAAAAACTCTATAAAGTGAACAATTTCTATTAATAAATTATACCCAAAAAATGACTTACAAAATGCCGAAATGGATGGTCCGGGATAGTTTTAGAATATATGGTGAAAAATAAATTAAGACATCTCATAACGGTGCCTCGTAAACATTAAATAATTACTTCTTCTAATAGGTTCTTAACCACAAAGATGAACCAAACACCCCAACTCGAATCCAAAAAAAAGAGTAGATATATAACGCATTTTGATGTTTGAAGATTTTGTAGGATTAAAAAAAATGATACTTGGATTCCATAAAACAACTCCTATTACACATCAAAATTGAAATTAATAATCAGAATAGCAAAATAGATTCGAAAAATGAAAAGTAACGTATACAAAACAGATACAAATATTGCACTGAGTGCTGTGAAATAACAATCCATTTAAAACACATTCGCCATCTCACCATGGGTGTTAGACGACGAATCGGCGTTTATCTCTGAGAGTAAAATGATTAACTCGGTCAATGAAATATCGATCAATGATCACATGTTGAACTGATCGGTGCATGTCTCTATTTCCCTCAAGAACACAAAAATAAAAATATGCCAGTGTAGACGAAAATTTCGGTGCTAGAAACGTGGGGAGGGAGGAGGGGTTAGAGTTTATATATACACATATGGACACTCTTCAGTTGCAAAACTGTTGAGACCTTTCGGTTACCTCACGAGACTCTCTGATATTCTAAATCACTCACAATTCTTGAAGAATTTCAACATAATTTTTCTCTCATTTTGTTACAATCAGCTGTTACAATTTTTTATTTTTTTCATCAGCCATGAATTTCGAAGCCGTTAAATAAAGTAAATAACTAAAACACAAGCCGCAATAGGATCTTCTTCAGGATTGTTGTCGTTGCTGGCTGGGAATACGAGTTCCTCTGTTCTTATTCGGAACCTGGCGTGAAACTGATTTTCTTACATTCTTCAAGAATCTGACTAGTATGTTGAGTAGGTACCACGAGCTCTTCGATGATGGCCAAGGGCCCCAAATAGTATGGCCCTCCTTTTGCCTTTCGTGGGTAGTGTATCACAGGCACAATCTTAATGTAAATAATGATGCCAGGAAGATGATAGTCGTATCCGACCTTAGTTCCCCAACTAACAACATCCAGGATGACTTTGGTAGGCTCTAGTGATGGTGGATCCTCTATATCACTCATTGGCTCCTCTTTGAGCAACTAAAGTCATTAATGTCATCGTCAATAAGCTCAGGGTCCTCATCATAATCTTTCCATGCCAACCCAATAGTGAGACATCATCCTCTCGTAGAGTGTGTTGGTAATAACGATGGGCTCGCTCATAACCTTACCATCGAATAGGTCGCCTGCCATGAATTGCTCCTCTGGATCCAAGTCGAACAACATCCAGAAGAAAATATATATACACAAACACACATTAGACTTAGGGTATATGATCCCATTAATGATAATATAAGCGCATAAGTCATATTTTTCCAGGTGGAAAAAAAATCTCAAGTATGATCTACTAATCTGTCCAAGATCTCAAGGTAAAGGGAACCTAGTGTTCTGATATCATGCTGTAATGCCTCAAATTTCAAATACGTTAAATGAAAGAAAATAACTAAAACACAAATAACCTTTCATAATAATAGGAAAATACGAGTAAGATAGTTCTTAAGAAGGAAAATACATTTGAAAGCGACTCTACAAAGCACTAAAACCTAATCTCGGTTAACCACAGTTCAATGCAGGGCCGGCCCAATGGGGAAGCCCACCAGGCCACCACCTAGGGCCTCCCCAAATTAGCCCAAAGTTAGGGCCCCTAGTATTTCTGGTTAATAGAAAGAAAAAAAAGGCCCACAATTTTGAATCCACACTACTCTTTACTAAATAGGGCCTCATTTAAATAAAGGCCCAATCGATTGTTTTGGCCCAATGGTAGATTTAAGGAAAGAACACTTTCAACAATTAAAAAAACGAAAATGGGAGATTTAGAATAAAACAGAATGAAAAGGTAAAAATGTTTGTTATGGGACAAAAAACTAAAGAAAGAAAGAGAATAAGGCTTTCCTTTTGAACCTTTGTCAAGAGTCACTTATTGAGATTTTCGATTTCCATCCATTTATTGTTAAATTCTGTTACGCTCTTGTATCTGTTGCAATTCGGATCATTAGAAGCAATTAGAAATTGGGTTTTCTCATTTCATTCCCCAACTCAGGGTCAGCCCTATCAAAACTAGTAATTTTTCTCTCTCTCTCTCTCTCTCTCTCTCTCTAACATACATATTGCCCATTTTTTGAAAAACAAAAAGTAAAAAACACCCAAAAAATCAGGTTAATGGAAAAAAAAGTTTGTGTCCCGGCCCTAATCTTTTACGGGTTAATGGAAAAAAAAAGTTCGGGTCAAGAACACCCAAAAATCCATGGACAATATATAGTAATAAAATTATAGGACAGAATATAATGACTAGATTCCAAGTTAATGAAAAAAAATTAGAAGGCCTCATATTTTTTATTCGCCTGAGGCCCCAAAAAGTCCGGGGCCGGCCCTGGTTCAACGGGATCTTCTTTGAGAGTGTTGTCGTCAATGACTGGGAATTTGAGTTCCTCTATTCCGTCTTGGTACTTGGCGTGATATGCCAAGAATAGCAAAATTACATCGTGAGTTATGAGGCTCAGTTAATAATCATATCCATGAACCTCAATTTATGTATATGAGTAGAGTATACATGAATGCGCAACATATAGGAAGCAATATCATGTAAATGCAAAAAAATAAATTAGTTAAATAATGTCAAGGTAATAGCAAGATCAGTTGAGTTTAAATAAATAGTATTGTTCTTGAACATATCGGCTGGTGATTGAAAAGTTAAACTACTTTAGATTCAAAGAAATAGCAAGAAGTCGTAATAATAAGATCCTCAAGACTGTATTTTGACTTTAAAGATTGGCAAATTATAGTGAAACAAAGTACAATTGGATAAAAGATCATATACTAAATGATAGAATTATAAATTATAGTCAAAGATCTTCAAAACATGTAGTGCCTAGAATCGATTAAACCCAACACATACACACACACACAGCCAACTTGTAGTGCCGCGGTGAGATCTGACGCGCATTCTTTTGCCAGTGTGTTTTGAGCACTCTGATTTCTGGGCAATTGATATAGAGAACCGAAGAAACACTTTATTTTGTTGTTTTTCTGGGTCACCTAAGGCTTTGATACAACTTGAAGTGCCTATAACTGATTAAATCCAACACACATACTCGATCACAAGAAGAACACCAAAATTTATGTGATTTCCCAAAATAGGATACGTCCATGGAGGCAGCGAATATTATTCAGGAAAGTTCTTACAGGTTCTCAATCCTCACACTGTTCACTCTAAACTTTTTCCTTACAATACAATATCAATTTAAGGCACTGCAAAACAAACATAGGATTCTCCACCATCCAAACTTTATGCACAACAAATACAGGATATAAAGTTAGAATACCAAATAATCCTTCAGCTAATAGTGTCCGAATTAGTGATTCCTTAACCCAAATAACATATTAGTTTCCCAGAAGGCTGTGTTTGGATCAAGGGGACTGGGATTGGCTTAGGGCCAGAAATGTAGTTACCAGAGAAATCATAGCTCACACCCCTCAGCATTTTGTCTCCAAATTCAGCATATTCGGATAGAAATAGGTGGAATTTATTTTCTGCAAAATCAGCTTGGGAAGATCTTACAGGGGCTCATCCAATTGTGCCTTGGATGACCATAGCAGAAAAGTTCAAGGGTTCTGAGAAACATGGAAAATCTTGCAGAAAAAAAGCTTGATCTGGCATTGTAAGTTCAGAGAAAGTTGGGTCAATGAGTATCGACACAAGACAAGAATACAATCGAGTAAGCAAACTTGTTAGCATTGAAAATATATACCCAAAAAAACATAAACAACTTCTCAATGTAATTGGCCGAATCACGAGATCAAAACTCTCAAAATCATTCCAAGACTGATAGAACAATGCAGCCCCTTCAAGTATGTTGTTTCTGGGCATACTTCCATGTTGCCTAGAAACCTGGCTGTGTTTTGTTTCAATCGCTGCTCTAGTCTCTGCTCTTCCAGCTACTCTGTGAATGATCGAAAAAATCTGAACTGCAGTCATGGCTTCCAAACGCCATCCGTCGGAACATTCTGATCTGAGCAGATTGTTCCCTGGAATTGAAAATCTCGCTTTGCCCAGGTTTCATCCCGTTTGTTATATCCGATAATTCATTTATGGAATCTAGAGCTCTTACCACCTGTGAAGAGGATAAGAAAAAGGACAACACTTTTAAAGCATTTCACGAAAAAGGGACAACTCAGTGCAGGGTTGGATATACGCAAGTCTTGTCTCCACAAGCGGAGAGGTTATTTTCACAATTTGAACTGTTACCACGGGATCATATTGGGACAATCGTACCATTGCACCAGGGCCGCCTTCATTTTAAGTCTTATCATAAATAAATTACTAAGAAACATCAAGGTTTTTACTACCTGACTCATCCGTGGTCTCTTTGAGGCTAAATGGCGTATGCAAACTGCAGCTGCTTCAATCATCCGGAACATCTCAGCTTGGACATAGTTATTTTCAAGCCTTGGATCTGTCAACTCTTCAAACCTTTCACCTTCAAGTGCTTGAGTAAGCAATGGTCGAGCCTACAACACAAGTAGGAATATCATAAAACAGTACAGTCAAAAATTTGTCTGCTACAGTTTTAATCCCAACTTCTGATAAAAAGATGACAGATGATTAACAGCCGGAAAAAGAACATATCGTATCATCTTTTTGTAGAGTTTTTCCCATCTGACAGGCTTATTTTCTGTCCTGAATACCGGAAGGACAGAAGTTGTATAACAAAGGTCAGCGGGGGGAAGTTCTAGCAAACCTTCACTCCAATATTAGCTAGCTTCACCAAGGTTTGCTCTTTTTCACCCCTTGTTTCCAATCACAACTGATGCTATCAGCTTCCTGATAACAGTCTTTTGGGGGATTGGATTTCCCATGATAACGAAAGCGTCATATTGTGGTACTTCCAACAATTTCACTCGACAGATAGTTTGACTTCAATCATCTCATGAAAACTACAGATTCCCAAGAATCACAGCGTTTAAATCGACATGATTTTTCACAATCTCTCTACAATTCTACATGAATTGCCTGTGAATTGACGGTGAAATAGGATTGAAAAATTCAACTCCCTTCAATTGTCCAATAGCCCCATTAAAAACATGCCATTTCTAGCCAAAGTAGCACCCAGAAAGAAGCAAGCATTCTACGCGTCGGATTAAAAAATCCTTACAATGAAGGTATGATTTTGAGAAAATTACAGACTTAATAAAAAAGTTGAATTCAAGTGGTCACGAAAATCAAAGATAAGGACTAAAGCCCATAGCCAACCGAACAACGACAAGAATCTGTCATTAGTTCACCAGAAAATTGAGTAATATGAACCTAATCCCAATGTGGTAATATACCATGCATGCCTCTGGGCATGGGCAGATTGTGTGGTCAATAGAAGGCCGTCCAACCAATTGTGCATCTTCACTGGTACATTTACTTTCCGATTAGCTCTGAGAGAGAGAGAGAGAGAGAGGGAGAGAGGGGGACGGGATTCCACGGTTCAGGATTGTATAGCTTACCCATTCAACCAGGCTCTCATCGCCCAGTGGTTGAGATGCATCCACTGGTTTGCGACCAGTAATGAGCTCTAGAAGGACAACTCCAAAAGAAAATACATCAGATTTTTCGGTCAACTTCCCACTTGATGCATACTCTGGAGCCATGTATCTGTAAAAGTACCAGAGACAGTTTAACAGATTAATCCTAATAAGAGAAGGAAAGCTGTCAAACACCCACAACTCTCTATCTGCTGGGCAACAAACAAACACAAAAAGAAAAAAAACACAAACACAAACACACACGAAAAACAAGCGGAATAAAGATCAATGACAACTATTTGTATGTTGGGCAACACAAAAAAACACAACAGCATGCGGAATAAAGATCAAGGACAAACAGAACAGCATGAAACTGTTTTCGTGGTTTGGAAAGAATGCCTACGCCGATGCCTTTCACCAGATTTCACTGTGTTGAATAAGGAAAACAGTTAAAAGTGATGGCAGCTAGGTTAGCCCCAATATATATGGACACCCCAGAACCCGCCCTCCTTTGCATTTGGTTCCACAAAGTCATGGGCCTTGGGTCAGTACTAAATAGGCTTCACAAACCCAAGATAATCGTCGTGGATGTGCTTCTTGCCATAGTTTGGGAACAAATATGGAAAGAGATGAATGATATGCAGTACTCGTAACTATGTGCTCTTCAGCCTCTTCCCGAAATTCCATTCTGGCAAAGATATCAACAGGAAAAGATATCTTTTATGACATACAATTCCATCTATAAGACTAATATAGCACCATGTAAACCAACAGATCTACTAGCTGCTGCACGATTGCTAATTTCTTCAGTAAACTAGCAATGCTAAGTTGCTAACACATGTATAGATTACCTACCCAAAGGTTCCCATCACACGAGTCGTCACATGCGTATTTGCGTCCAATGCTAACTTTGCAAGCCCAAAATCTGCAACCTGCCAGTCAGACAAATCTCCATACTAAGTGCACAAGTAAAAGGATACACCACAGTACTGAAACTAGCAGTCAAATTATGAAATTGGAGCTAGATTAGCTAAAAGTAATATGAGTCTCGAGCTTGGAGAAAACTTGTTGTCTACTAGTAATCTTCACCGCAGAAAAGGCATACCCGGGCTTCAAAGCTGTTGTCTAACAGAATGTTTGTTGACTTGATATCCCTGTGAATAATTCGGGGATGGCCTGGTTAAACAAAGTACCCAGAAAAAGAAAAATATGTCATGGAAGACTTTGTGATATAAGCAAACATAAAGATTGCATAACAAGGCCAGGAGAATATGAATGCAGCCCCACACAGTGAACTCTGTAATTGCAAGCATTGAATTACCCTCCTTATAATACTTGTCTTCAGATAAAAATTACAAGTTCTGCTTACTTTTTATGAATCCATTGCCCCAAACATGCGAATGTTTTGCATTTCACAGAAGGATAAATTAAGTCAAGATATATGATTACATAAATGCAAGTGCAATGAAATACCAACTGATAGTGCAGAAAACTATTTATTCTTTTATAATCTGAGGGCATCGCAGGTAAAAGAAATATTTTCCAGAAACATGAACAAGAAATTACAGTCTTCATGCAAGTAAGCTATTCCACGAGCTGCACCAGCAGCAACTTTTACCCTAGTTGCCCATTCCATAACTGGCCTATCTTCACCTGTCAAAGAAAGAACGGCCGTTATTGTTTTGTTAGAATGGCAAATTGGTAATCTTCGGTTGAACATCAGCTCAAAACAAACTTAGGTGACTATTTATACTGTGAGCGTAGCATATTTATTCTTTTTCTGTTTTATTTCCTTTAAGGGTATTTTTGTCTTTTTATCTCATTAGGGTTACTAGGATTAGCCTATTTAAACACTTGTCTTGTACAATAAACATTCATTGAATAATAAAGCAGTACATCTTTTCCCTTCTTATCATATACATGTTTAGCATAACACAAATCACTAAAAGGGTTTGTCAATGCAAATGATTGGTTGGAGTCTCTAAACCCTTGGCTGGTTATGTATGCATGTTTAACAACAAAAAACTGATCATGATATGGCCGTTTTTAAAGAAATTTCAGGGAAAAGCCAACCTTTATATATTTTGAAAAGATATAAAATCATGACTTGGAACTAGCTCATGTGGATATCAGCCAAAAACACCAAATGCACAAAAGAAAACAATTTTGGTTTTGACATAAACGCTCTGAAGTTCCAGTATATTTTTTTAGGGATGCTAAATAACAATAAGCTTTCTTACCATGGAGATGATAATGAAGGGTATTGTTCGGGACATATTCATAGACAAGCAATCTCTGGTGCTCAGATACGCAGTAACCCACGAGTGTAACCAAATGGCGGTGGTGCACTCGGCTGATAATCTCGACTTCTGCTCTAAACTCACGCTCCCCCTGTCCGCCACCTATCTTTAGTTGCTTAACAGCAACTTCTCTTCCATCTAACAGGAACCCTTTGTAAACACAGCCAAATCCACCTTCACCCAAAAGATTCTGAGTTGAAAACCCATTCGTGGCGTTGGCTAGCTCATCATAAGTGAACCACGACCTTGAATTACCTACCCCACCAGGCCCTGGCGAGTACACAAAATTGCTTCCGGAAGCACTTCCAGCTGGGTGAGCTAATTTTAGGGGCCTTAGAAATGATGAACCTGGAGAGCACAAGCACGATAATATTCAGATCTTCAGTCTCATAAGATCATCACTTGTAACTTGATAACCAACTCCAAACTATGGCTCACAATCGGTTATGTATTGTGGCATCCATTGGTAAGAAAGTAACAGTCTTCAAGATTCATTTTTGTCTATTCGACAGAAAAGAAACTATGAGAAACTAGAGAGAAATTTAACAAAATTGAAAAAGAGGATCAGCAGTACGTTCGTAGATTATACAAAAAGCATTTCACAAATCCTTTGTACAGTACCTTCCAAAACATATGAAAGCAAACAGCTTAGCAAAAGATGTTACCCTCAACGAAGTGCAATGAGGAAAAAGTGTAAACAGCTACCCTAGTAGATTGATGGACTTATTTTGAGTCTAGCTTACTTAAGTAGATGACCTATCCTTTGGTCTTTTGTTAAGTCTAGGTAATTAACCTTACCTAAGATTCTACGAATTGTTTTAATAACATGGATAAAAAGAATGAGTGTGCAGCAAGTGATTCCATGCAATAAGCATCAGACATTATTTGTTACTGAGTTACACAGAACATACTCTGAGGAGATATCCAATTTGCAAGAATTTAATACAAAGAGGATCATGTCAGGTTGTATGTAGCATGAGATGCATTCGTTATCTACAGATAATTAATAGAACTACTTAAGGAAAAAAAACTAAACAAATGGAGCATTCCTCCTGAAAAATCTAAGTTAGTCATCGAAGATTCATCATATGAAGTCAGAAAGAAGACAATAGGATCACCATTCAACATCACATAAAGAATGAAAGAATACCTGAATTTTGGGAAGAAGCAATTGGAGAAGGCATACCATAGCCACCACCTAATCCAGCTACACGTCTCTTTCGTCTACGCGTGAACCACACAGCACTCACAACAAGACTAAGGGCCAAAAACCCCACAACAATGCCAATAGCAATCCCCACTCCAGGTGGCATACCACCACCGCTATCTTTCAGTCCCCCATTTGTCGTATTAGTTGAACTAGATGTACTTGATTTTGCAGTTGGCTTCTCCGAAGGCGAAGATGGTGCAGGTGCGATATGGGTAGTTCCATTAACAGATGAATTACTTGGAGCAGCAGCGGGAGGAATAGGACTTTGCGAAGAAGATGAAGGCACAGGAGGAGGAGAGGTGGAAACTGGTGGTGAGGGAGAACTTTGTGGGGGCTGAAGTGCTGGTGGAGAATCAGACAGAGGAGGAGGAGGAGAATTCTGTGGTGGTTTTGCAAGTGGAGGAGGAGGAGAATTGGCAGAAGGAGGTGATGGAGCTTTTGTTGAGGGAGATGCAGGAGGCGAAGCGGCTGCAGGGGGAGGTGGAGATGATTTAGGGGGAGAAACTTGTGACGGCGGAGATGGGGATGAAACTGGAGGGGGTGGTGAGTTGGCAACAGGAGGAGATCCGGCAGGAGGTGATGGAGGTGGAGAAGGTGGGGGAGAGGCTGGTGGAGGTGAATTAGGTGGTGGTGTTGCTACTGGCGGAGGTGAAAGAGGTGGGGTAGGAGGAGGAGAATTGGGAACTGCAGGTGGAGGCGATTGAGGAGGTGGGGCTGAAGAGTTGGAAGGAGTTGAAGGAGCTGGTGTGTCAGAAGCCTTGGGTTGAGAAACTGTGGGAGGAGGTGCAGTGGTTGAGGAATTTGAAGAAGAAGAAGAAGAAGAAGAGGGAGGAGGTGGTCTTGTAGCCATCTCCCTAGGAATGTTTCCTTGTCAATAAACTAAGCATCGAACTAGTTATGCATCCAACGTATGTATCCATATACCAATACAGCATAAGCAACAATGTCTCGACAAATTTCTCCTTTTCCAGTTAATTCCAACAATCCAATCGCAAATTGCAAATCTCAAATTCCCCAAAATCAAAGTACTTCACCACTAATATCTGAATCTCTCAACGTAACTTGAAAGAACTAAGGGTTTCACTACATAAATGATAATTCTTAAGAAAACCCATCAAAATCCAACAGAGAAAACTCCAATGTGAGCCAAACCCAGATCACCAATTCCGATAATTCCAAACTAAAACAACAGATCAAAAGAGTCACGAAAAGCAAACCCAGAATTCCTTAACTGGTTTCAGCCTTCAACTTTTTTTCGGATTCAATATAACGTAGTAAAAATACTAAATTTTTATATGCAAATGCACCCAGATCAACAACTTTGTCACGGTGGGGAAAAATATGCTCAATGCTCAAGAAAGTCTTACCTGTGCTCTACCCTTCACTCTCTCTCTCTCTCTCGGGTTGGAATCGTCAAAAGGAATAAGCTTTCTTTCAGAGAAAATGGTAAAGCTGTACACAAGAAATGTGAAAGCAAACGTGGGGACGACTTCGAAAGAGTCTCCACGTAATATGTATATACATATATATATATATATATATGTATGTATACAGAGAGAGAGATAGAGAGAGAATCAAGAGCAATCAGAGGAGCCTTCAGCACGATCTCCAGTTTTATATAACAGTTATAAACAAGTACTCCTAGATAGGAGTACAAAATATATAAAAATTGTGAGAAAGTAATGAGGCGTTTTGCTGTGATGGGGAGAGGTGACTGTTTAAAAACGTTAAAAAGAGAAAGCGAAAGTCAAAGAAAACATCATCACGTTAACAAGTCCGTGTTGAAAGGAGAGGTCTCCACTTCGTCCGGTTGCAATCATACAGGAAAATGTTCTAGAAATTAGCACTATCTTATTTTCCTGATATCTCATTCCGACTGTGGCGGCCAAAATTATCCACGCTAGATTATTCGGTTCTTTTTTGTCTTTATTCAAATTTTTTTATATTTGTTATTTTTATGTCATTTTTTCGTGAATTATTGGTTCGTATCGACGAAAGAAATCTAAAAAGTATAAAATTATGTCCAAAAGTTAAAAAAAAGTCACTAAAGACAAAAATAAGCCAACACGGACGCTGTTTTTGGCTTATTTTTTGTCTTTTCTGAACTTTTTTCAAATTTAGCCGATGATTGATAACTTTTCTGAAAGCTCTTGTCGAGACGAACTAACAATCATCAAAAAATTGATGAAAAACAAAAAATTAAAAAAAATTTCAAATAAGGACAAAAAACTAAACAGTGAATAATCCAATAATTTAGCCAGGCCAAATGGACCCTGTCATACCTATTGAGGTGCTCTTTTTTATTTTTTTTTTCAAAAAAATATGTCGAATTTTCCAGATTAATGAGAAAATAAAAAAACTATTTTATGTTGTTATATCTTTCATGAGCGTTATCTTAGTTGCATTTTTATTTTATTTTACTTTATCATGAAAAATCAAATAATATTCATTCCTTAATAAAAATATTAATTATAGCTTAAACTAAACCTAATTGTTATTTGTTAACTTACCATATGTGTAACATCTTTCTCTAACATTTAGTTTTTATGTCGTCTAGGTTTGGATTGCCTAAAATAAATTGTAAAATTCGATTGTTCAAAAATATTTATTAAGAATATTCAATCTCATTTTAGACTACGTTGTATATGTATATATATTGATGAGCTCAGTTTAGACTAAGAACCGACCAGTTACTGTCGAGCGTCACCTAATGGACAGAGTCCTTCAAGCCTGGGCACAACCAACCAACCGGGCAGGCTTATTCTCGATTGGTCGAACTCTACTCAGATCTATTCTAGATAGGGCAACATATGCAGGGCAGTGCATGCCCATTTCACTTCACCACTGGGACAATCCCAAAGACAATGCCCTTAGTTGTTCAATGTCCCATCAATTGCACGCGGAGTCAAATGACGGTCATCTCAAAAAGGGAACATAGACGCTGATTGTAACTGACAAGTCGCCTAGATCGTTCTCATTCTAAATAATCTAACCCCTTATTTGGTGATAAGTCAAGGTACACAACTATTTTCTACAACCTATCTATATACAAATGTCATCTTCTTTGATATCAATTCTAACTTGATCATTAGAGGGTTTGGGATCAAACCACAACCTTTGGTCATTGGACTTGTGTATAGGAGTTCAAAGACATCGAAGCCGATCATGAGAGCCTTTAACCATTTTTTGACATCATCAATTTTGCATCATCTGTGGAAACAACAATTCTTCTCACTTCGCAAATTCAACTGATTAGTCAGAGACAATGGTAACTACATGATCAACACATCTAAAAGAATCAATGTTTGACTTGTTGGATCTTTATCAATTCATGCAAGGATTGGTCATTGGGGCCAAACAAACTTACTTCTAACTAAAGCTTGAAGAAAGAATTAGGTGAGATTTGGATCAGACAGTGGAATCCTCCTTCATTATTGCAATTATTGCTTCCTCTACTTTGCTTCAACTTTGTCCTTCAATTGATCTATTTTCACTCTCTCATTATATGCCCATGATACAATTTGAAGTTGTGAATATAGAGGAGGGGAGAAGCTGTGTATTTATAAGCCAAGAAGTGGGTGAAACTCTATATAAACTAGTCGTATAAGAGTTAATAATATTTGAAAAGTTTCAAACTCAATCATTAAGTTTCCATTAGGCCTTGAAATTTTTGTAGCAATCCCTCATGCAAAACTCTCTTTCTTTGATTCAATTGAGGTTATGTTAACACGAAGACCGATCATACTACCATAAAAGAAGTTATCAAGATCGTTGATGGTGAAGCATTGACTAGCGATCCCAATTAAAAAAATCCTTACATTTTAGTAAGATTGGTTCATTATCAATTATTTTGTAAAAAATATATTCATGATTATTTATCAAGTAAATTTTCCAAATATTGTAAAAAGAGAGTTCACATTTGGGTTTGGACTTATCATATGTATTGGACACACCTCAACAGTATTGCTTGCCAAAGGCCCAAAGTATTAGATGGGCCTGGGTAGGATAGTGGGTTTACCCGATCAATACTTGGTGGGTCAACTTGACCCACCCACAACCCCCACCCCCTCTCTCTCTATAACTCCTTCCACCTTATCTGACCAACAAATGGTGTCAGACCCAAGCAAACACAGACACACACGCTCTCTCTAGGCTGATTAGAGGAGGACAATGGCGTCTCTGGCGCAACAATTGGGTGGCCTGATGTGCCCACCGATCTCTACCACTCGTCTATCCAAACACTGCTACCGAAGGCGAACCCAGAGGCCGAAACCGGTGAAAGTAGTAGCAGTAGCATCGCCTGCGGTGGCCATATCGAATGCGAAGACCAGAGATAGACAGAGGCTGAAGCAGATGTTTGAAGACGCCTACGAGAGGTGCCGAAATGATCCCATGGATGGCCTGGCCTTCACCACCGAAGACTTCCACTCCACCATCCAAAAGTACGATATCAGTTCCGAAATCGGCTCGAAGGTCTCTGCTCCATATTATTACGTGGAATCTCACCTATGTTATATATGTATATAGGCGCGCATAACCTTAATTGTTTGGAATTGGACGTGTTGGTTGATTCATGTTCGTAAGGGGAAAATTAAGATAAACGATAAAATGATTAAGGTGTTGATTCATGTAGCCGACACAGTTAATGGGCACAAGGCTTAGTTTGGTTTGATTTGGGCATGTGTTGGTGATGGGTTTGCGCTTAAATA
The DNA here is from genome assembly GCA_019985065.2 of Arctostaphylos glauca. Classification (NCBI taxonomy): domain Eukaryota; kingdom Viridiplantae; phylum Streptophyta; class Magnoliopsida; order Ericales; family Ericaceae; genus Arctostaphylos; species Arctostaphylos glauca. The sequence goes on from JAHSPW020000008.1 coordinate 25,644,005, forward strand.
TTTACACCACCCACTTACTAATTCGTAATTGTCTTCGAATTTGCCCTTCCGAGTTGATAAGATTACATCAATGGGAACTATGTTGTGTTTGGTATTGGGTATGCGTATGTCTTAATTCTGTTGACATGTGCAGGAAGTCCTACAAGTATGGGTATGCAAATTTAGCAAAACCTAGAAAAAGAAGGATACGAGTGCAGTTGAGATGCAACCATTCAAAAGATATTTTAATCCAGGGAAATGCATGTATGGGGCAATTAGAATGAAAGAGTTAGGTAAATGATGTGGGTGATAAAGGTCTGAGTCGTCTGACATACAAACTAAAGAGTAATTCCAAAAATAGCGAACGAACTAGAGTTCAATGCCATTACATTAAAGTATTTACAACCAGAGCTATGTTTTAAAGCATTGAAGGACAGGAATAATTTCATCAAGCTACCTTCATATCTGCATAGAAAATGCGAGTCTGCCTATACTACTTGGGTAAGTTTTGGTACCTAGTGGATATGGCAAAAACTAAGAAAATTAGACATGCATTTCGCATACTGGGTACGCATTGATGTACCATGCAAAGTACCAGTATGCTCTATGAATGACATGTTTTGGAAGTACTCATGCTTCATTGTAGATGGGTAAGTTGGGGTTTGGGGAGATGCCTTCTGTAGCTTCCATTTTGTTGAATTCTGAAGTTTCTTCTTGTAGTATTTATCTCCTGAGGTGTGGTGGCTATGCTAATTTAATTGCATTTGTAACCTAATGCATATTCAAGTTCTCATGAACATGTTTTACACGTTTCAAATTGGGTGCTTCAGTTCATCAAAGGTGAGCTAAAAATGCTTAGGAACTGACTGTAGGAGCAACAGATATGTACTTGAGAGAGGTTCATTCAACTGTGTTCATTCTTAGTCATACAGAACTAGAGTAGTATGTTTAATTATTCAAGTTCTTTCTTTTAGGTGAAAGGAAGGGTATTCAATACAGATAGTCATGGAGCAGTGGTTGACCTTACAGCAAAATCTTCAGCATACTTACCAGTCAGAGAGGCATGCATTTACAATATAAGGCATGTGGAAGAAGCAGGCATAGTTCCTGGTATGCTGGAAGAGTTTGAAATTATTGAGGAAAATGAAGCTGATGATAGCTTGATCTTGAGCTTACGGAAAGTCCAGTATGACCTTGCATGGGAACGATGTAGACAGCTTCAGACTGAAGATGTTGTCATCAAGGGTAAGGTGAGTTATCTGCATGGGAGAATTTTCTGTATATTGTCGCTTCCTTTATGTTTGCATATTATATACGTTCATAACGCAATCTCTGTATGGTAATTTAGGTTTTCAAAGGTGCATATGGTAATTTTTTTGTGATGCCTTTGTTTTTCAGTGCCCGATATCTTGTAGGAACCTCGATTGGATGACCATTATTGTTGCTTTCTTGAACACGCATGCAGGTTGTTGGTGCAAATAAAGGTGGAGTTGTGGCAGTGGTCGAGGGCCTTCGTGGTTTTATTCCCTTCTCGCAGATATCAACAGTTAGTTGTTCAACCTATTTTGCAACAGTCCAGTCATAAATCTTCTCTATTAACTGTTTTGTTCAGCCTAGCTTTCAACGCTTCTTATGTTTTCTACTTAGAAGTGATAGTCATGCTGGTGTTTTCATTTATTATAGAAACCTATTGAGCATCAACCATGGAAACAATTCACGAGTTATGGGTTATGTTATCATCCATTCACGTGGACTCTCTTTTGTCATCCTTTCCCCTGATAATAAAATGCCTGGGTAGACGTGATTTCTTTTTCTTCTTTCTACTGTTTGGTAAGTTGTAGGATGTGACTAAGTCACACAAACAATGGAACTTGGCTATTCAAAATTTTATGAAACGTAATTTTGTGTCTTTTCTACTCCGATGTAGTTCAAATAAGGCTTTCTTGAGTGACTTTCTTATTTCTTCTATATGAGATTAGGCAAAGTAAGGATGTTAAGGTGTACGCATGGTTAGACTAGGATAGATAAGATTAAAGATGTACATTGGTGAATTGGTAGGGGTAGCACTAGAGGTGAGCATATACTCGAACAACCCGTCTGCCCCGATCTGAAAATGGCAACAACGGACGATTTCCTTGAACTTCACGGTAGAGTGCGAATTACAAATGCATCAAATCTCGAGTTTACAGACGATTGTCGGTTCTAGGGAAGATAATTATTGTTCAACCCAGTCCGACCGAACAGTAAGAGGAGCACTAAACTGCACAGGTGGTGGTACAACACTGGACCTCTATATTACACCTTATCTATTTGCCTTGACTCCTGACTGCTTATCCCTTTCCTCCCAAGAAATTGTGTAAATCCTCCCTCTTTGACTTGTACGACTATCGCAGACCCCAGCTTCGTCCCCTCCCAAACTTCACAAACCTTGAGTCAACTTCCCCCCCACCCCTCTCTGTATGTGTGTGTCTCTCTCATTGCAAGCATCCCTCGTTGTTGGGAGCAGCAAGACGACAGGCGATGTTTTAGGCTTTGATTCTGCACCGCATTCTCTCTCTGCTCTTTCTCATTCCATCTCATTTTGCAATATCCCTCTCCTCTGATATCTTTTATGCTTTCCCTTTTCTGATGAAATCTTAAGAGTTATGTCCTCTGGGTTTGACTGACCCGGTTTTTAAACCAAGCAATCTGATTTTTTCGCTTTGGGAAGATCCAACTGTTGAAATCGGATGGGGATTATTTCAACCTGAAGGAATCGGGTCGGTTGACGGTTTGGCCTCAAACCCAACCCGTGCACACCCCTAGGTAGCAGTTAATAACACCACTGTTCATGGAAATGCTGGTTGTCTTTTTTCTTATTTTGTTTATTTATTTTATTTTACTTATTTATTGGGAGGAGGAGGAGGAGGTGGAGAGAGAGAGGGGGGGGGGGGGGGGGGGGGTGGGTTTGTATAAAGGATATGGAATATGGCTCTTGACAAAACGGAATGGCAAAAAAAAGATTCGTGTAGCTTCTCCAAATGATTGGGTTACAAGGCTTTAGTATGGTTCAGTTATGAACTCCATTATTAATCTGAGATTCTGTGTCAATAACTATTGCTGATACATATTGAATTCCTTAGTCATTACTGCATTCTTCTGTTGTGTATTTAGAAATCAGAAGCAGAAGAGTTTTTTGAAAAGGAGCTTCCTCTTAAGTTTGTGGAGGTGGATGAGGAAGAGTCTAGGCTTGTTCTCAGTAACCGCAAGGCCATGGCTGACAGCCAGGCACAGCTAGGAATCGGATCTGTTGTTGTTGGAACTGTTCAGAGCCTCAAAGCATATGGTGCCTTCATTGACATTGGTGGAATGAATGGACTTCTACATGTTAGCCAGATCAGTCACGATCGTGTTGCTGATATAGCAACAGTGCTTCAACCCGGCGACACTCTCAAGGTATTTTGAGGATATAGCAAAATCTCTTTGTTATTGGTTGGAAATAAAATTTGCACTTTATTGAAGATGATTTTGAGTACAAATATTGTGATGTAGGTGATGATATTGAGTCATGACCGGGAGAGAGGGCGAGTAAGTCTTTCTACTAAGAAGTTAGAGCCAACACCAGGGGATATGGTTCGCAATCCAGAGCTCGTTTTTGAGAAGGTAATTCCTTGAACAAAAAAGGAAAAAAAAACTATTGTTAGTTGCATTCAGCTTGTCGTTGTGCTTTTATATGCTTTAACAGAGTTTAGTCATACTCCTAACTTGGTTTTTATGCTCTTCTGTTTTATGCTCTCCCCGGCTACGGAAAATAAGAAAGAAGAAAGAAAGACATTTACTGTATTTCTATGTTAATTTCACAGTATCCTGCACTTAGATTGACTATCTGATGCTTGGGTAGTCATCTAGTTTCTTCATTTATTTGTTTTCAATTTTCCTCCTGTATGATACTTCCTCGTCGCCTTTTAATAGACAGAGATAACTAAATATGTTTGCGATACTGTTCTGACAGGCGGAGGAGATGGCACAGACATTCAGGCAGAGAATAGCTCAAGCAGAAGCCATGGCTCGTGCCGACATGCTGAGATTCCAGCCTGAGGTATCAATCCCTGACTATTGTTACTACCGGACTAAAGCATATATAGAACAGAAAAAGTGTTAGGCTGCAATATAGAACAAGATAATAATAAAATCCGGTTTTGGCTATCAGTTTTCCTGTGCGCTGAGTGTTCAGGTGATGACTTAGTGAATATGAAACTTTATTAAGGTCAAATAATAGTCTGTCTTTTTCTCCTTTTTCCTTATTTCTTCGTAGCTACTCAAAATTCATCTAATTCATACTAGTAAGGTGTGCTTCATGTGAGGAGTTGCCGCCTATAGAACCTCTCCCTTGGAATAGAATCTATTCCAAACAAATAGGAGTAAGTAAATGCAAACTATTCTAACGCACACAATATCCTCTCTGTTTGTAAGAGGATATCGGAGTAAGAACATTTTAGTTTGTAATTTAGTTTCTTTTGTTATTGCCAATGATGTCAAAAGGTCAGTCCTTATATCGGTCGAAAAGCATTTGGTACTCAAAGTTGGCAGATTGTGTTTGATGTAGTGATGATATGTTTTGTGTTTTATTTGGTACCTTTGCATATAAGTTGATGAGCCGTGAACTTGGTTTTAGCATCTTGTTCTGTTGGAAAAAACCTTGAACTTGCTTTCCATTGTCACACAAACTCTCAAACTCAATAAATATGAGCAGAGTCTCTGAATTTTGCACGTTTTCATAAAATAAACCCCACCGTCCCATTCTGTCAAATATACTCCAATGTCACCCATTTCTGTCTGGGGTTTATCTGATGAAAACATGCATAGTTGAGAGGCTGCGTTAATATTTACTTGCGAGATGTTGGAGTGTAAGTTCAGCCATTTTTTTTTTCACATTTTCCCCATTTGGTATAACTGATGAAACTAATTGAGCAATTCCCACCACCCCTGGTTTGCAGAGTGGATTGAGCTTGACATCGGACGGGATTTTAGGCACACTTGCCGCAGACTTGCCTGTTGATGGCCTAGATCTGACCGATATTCCTCCAGCTGAAGACTTATGATCAGAAGTTGCCTAATCTTATTATCCCTCTTTGGGTTATCAAGTCGCATTCCCTCTAGAAGGATTGTTCGCAAACTTCCTACTGTTGTATCTCACCACTTTTTCAGCTTGTCTTAATCAATGTCATTTTTTCTTGTCTTAGTTCTTACTTCTTAGGCTGATTTTGGCCCAATTTGATTTTTCCTCGAGACCAAAGGACAGTTAATACTATTGATGTTGAATAATTCTTTGCTTAGTTTTTCGTCAAAATTTTTGGATTATCCATTTGTCTCGAAGAAAAAAATCTGAAATATGTAATACCAATATCAACCAGTTTTTTTTTTTGCACATCTTATCATATACCATTGTAACTACCCACTTAACAGAATCGATGGATTTCTCAACCATGAAAACAAGAGAAAGAGAACATACTATTTCATGCAAAGAGAATAAGCAAGTTTATCAATAGCAGTAAGATTGATTACAATATCTCCAAATACCAAAAAACATTCAAAGTTCCCAATCTATTCAACGTGTTTATTTGGTCAGAATATAACCATCGAATCTCTAAAAGCATCTGTTTCGGAAGCAGAAATGCAGAAATATAACACCCGGATGAAATGGAACATGATTCAATCTTATTTCGTTTTACATGTGAAAGAAGTACAAGAATTTTGGGTCTTAGTTGAGGTGGGCGTAAGTCGATACATACACGAGTTATAAAAAAAGAAGAAAGACAAAGACAAGCATATACAGCTAGTAGCTGTATGAATGAGCACATTAATCACCACTCATAAATAACATAGTTGTTTTCAAAAGGAATGGTTAAGACCTAGAATATACTCATCAATATAAACAAAGCCTCTTATTCAAAACCATCCTCGATAGCTAGTACTACCATTTCAATGACAGTAGTGACCAAACCAGCAGAACTTCCCTCCCCCCTCAAGACCATCTTCTTTATCATCACCTCTACTGTGAATCCACCACAAAAGATTCGTAAGCGAGTTACCGTCATCAAACCCCTTCAAGTTCCTAATGTTACCCAAAGCAGTCTCTTTATCATAAACCCCTTGTAATGCATACAAAAACCCCTTCCATCCTTCCCCAACTCCCTCTCTCGCGACGGCTGGCAACGTCCATGCCACCAGCTCTTTCACAAAACCCTTATCAGCAAACAAAACCTCAGAAATCGGCAACAATGGCAACAGCTGAATCCCCAGCCTGCATTCCTTCCATTCGGGAGGAGCAAACCAAAGACCACTGTCCCTCTTATTAGCCCATAAAACTCCCACCAACCTATTCTCGTTTGTAAAATCTTGTGGATACAAAGTGTCTGCTTCTCTCATGTGCCACCATGTTTGTGCAGAATGAATCTCCAATGCACACAGTGTGGATCCAATGGCAACGAGGTGGGTGTCCCCATAAGCCAACCCCATCAAAGCTGCTGAATAATATGCATTCACAGCCTCACTTGTGCTTTCTTGATTTCTCCCATCTGCAAATTCAGTCAACCCTCCAGCCCAAGAATGTAATTTCCACAAATCAAAACACCTCAAACGGGGATAACTTGAATTCTCCCTCTTCCCCAAGTTCATAAAATCTGCCATGATTGAATAAGCTTGAGGCCTGTACATTATACGCCAAGACGGATCAATCTTTGCTAGCACTGCAATTCCGTAAAGTAGATAACCCAAATGGTAATGGTGATCGTTATAGACACCAAACCCGAAATCAGCCCCAGAATCCAAAGCCCCTTGTTTAGTCACAATCCCACCCCATTTGGTATCATGTAAGAAACCGTTTGGCCCGAAAGTTCCGTCTAACCATGGCTCAATTGTATTCTTTAAGAACTTCCGGATACTTGGGATTACATCAACATAACACAACTCTTCAGCAATTAGACCTAACCTTGCTGCTCTAGCAACCAACTTTCCATAGAAATAAGATGAAGGTGTTGATATTGAGGCTGAATCTAAAGCCTCAACATCTTTGACAAGTGCGTCAATAATTTCAGGATATGATTCTTCTTTGACACCTCCAATAGAATGCCAAGTTACAGAAACAGGGTCAGAATTCAATACCCATGAATCTCCAACAACCCCCACTAGCTCACCATCAATGCTTTTGTACTTAAAATTGTCCAAAACAGTTATTCCAGAGTCATTACCCGAAAGAAGCTGAAGATGGAGAGGGTGGGCAAGCATGAGCATGTCTCCCCACCCTTTCTTATCCCACTTGTACTCCAAACAAAATGGCCTAGTGAAAACAGCATCACCGGATACTGGATAACAAGAACTAAATTGATCGAGGATTGCTTCAGATTTAGGGTCAGAATCTGGTAGAACAGCAATCCGAATAATCCCAGAAAACCTGCCTGAAGTTATGGAAAATATGTCATGACTCGAATGAATCAGTGAAGAAGTATAAATAATCCATTTCAAGTTATTGCCAATGTGACTAGTAATAATATTATGAGAACTGGATTTATTTTCATTCAAAAAATAACGCGTGAAGAATAACATCTACTTCTACTAAACCAAACTACGTAGAAATTCACGAAACTATACGAGTGAAGGTCGCTAGTCATCACGTATGATTGCAAGAAATTGATTTAAAAGATGTCTTATTACTTGCAGCATCGCCAATAGTTAAAACAACAGCAAAATATGTATCTAGTAAAAGAAAATGCAAGAGAAAACAGACACAACATTGTAGCAAATCAGTCATACAACAAGCAGGCCAATAATAAGAAGACTTGTAGGCATTAATCACTATCAATTAAGGACAATAATATACTCGGCAATGATCGCAGCATCAAAAAGAAAGTCCGAACTTTCCACAGAAGCTAGCTCGAAATATTTGATCTTAGGTGCATTTTCCTCTGGAATATTATTGTTTAGGTACGACTGGACAACTACTGATATATATTAATATCTTTTTTTATAGTGTTGTTGTTAAATAGCTATCTATATCATAAACTATGCATCGGTTATTACTTAGATGTGAAACTTGCAGATCTCATTGATTGTGATATTGATCTTACAGGCATGGGGTGTTTGCTTTATTATAACTTTAGATTTTGGATTATGACAAAATGGATACACTTGTGATATTATAATTACGTTGTAGTAAACGTAATAGTCAGCTTTCAAATTAATCTCGTCCCAAAAACACGTCAACGGCTTTTAAAAGCTAAATTCTTGAAAGTCTAACCCGGTAATTTTCGATATGAAACTACAGACAGGCCCTGAAGCTAGGCCGAAAAAATAAAGAAACTCGATATGAAACAAAAGCCATGTCTCACCTGAAGTTATGGAAGAAATGTCCTGACTCAAGTCAATCGGTGAAGAAGCATACAAAACCCATTTCTGGTTATTGTTGAGTGTGATTGTGTGTTTCGTGAGAGAGGTATTGGAATCGAACTGAAGAATGGCATGAATGGTTGAAATAGATATGGAAACAGCGCTGGTGGCGACACAAGTCAAATAAGGGCCGCCCCTAACGAGAAAGAACCTGAGATTACTAGAAGGAAGATCAAGGGTCAAACTCAAATCACTGAATGAAGAGACTATGTGGGTGGAGTTAGGGTTTGTATTGTTTGAAGCAGAGATGGTAAGATCGGGGCTGAAAACTTGGTAAGTGAAGGCAGAGTTGGAGAACATAGATGGGTAGCAGAGAGAAAGAGAGGAGTGAGAAGATTTGATGAGGTAAGGGTGGATGTATTCGGGTTGATCGCCGTTGTTTAGAACGAAGTTTTGGAAGAAGGAATTAGTGGGTAGGGGGGAGGAAAGGAGGTGGGGGGAGAAGAAGCGGGATGGGTCTGGTAGGACTGTGGATTGGGTTTTAGGGAAGAGGAAAAGGCGGCGCCGGTCTTGGGTTTCCTTCGGCGGCGGCGGCATGGTTGGGGGTGGAGAGGAAGGAGGTGAGGGAGGTGGTGAAGGGGAAGGTTGATATGGGGGCTTCTGAGGTTTTTTGGGTTTTTTCAAAGCTTTAGTGATTATGGTTTTGACTCTTCGTTTGATTTTCTTCAACATGGTGGAGGTTAGAGACAGGCTGTATCTATTATTATCCACTGCTATGCTAATTAGCAGACTACACGTGCTGTTTGATAATTGGAGAGAGGTTGAGAGGTGAATGGGTGTTGGGTTTTGACTTTTGATAGAATGAAACAAGGAGGAAATGGAGGGGTTTAGTTATGAAGTACATGCTATGGCCTTATGGGTGTGATATATACATACATATACCTGTTTTAGACTTTGCTTGAGACTTGGCTTTGGATGATTTGGTGAGGGAATGGTGAAGGGGGAATGAGAGAACAGATGAAGTTTGGATTGGAAGTGACGTTGGTGAAATTTTGGGTGCTTGTTTTTTGTAGATCTGTTTGAGATTTGAAGCCATGTATATAGACCTGAAGTATGTGAAGGTGTGAAGCAAAGGATATGAAAGTGGGGTCTTCAGAATGTATGGGATGCAAGAAACCCACAAAAGGAAGTGGAAAAATACTTATTTTTAGTTGGTTACGAACTTCATGGTTAATGTGTTGTGCACTTTTATGATCCCTTTCCACGCTTATTCCTCGTCTAGGGGGTCTAAGTCATGTTGGTTAGGATGGCTAAAGAGGCTAAGGAAAAAGAAGAGGTCAATTTTGTTAGTTATATATACATTTGGCATTAGTTATGAACTATTTTTTGCGTACTTCTGGGGATATTGATCCAAAGTTTGAGCACGGTTTGTGCGCTGTTTTTCTTTGTGTCAATTTTGACACAAACTCCGAAACATTTCAAAAAGTACTATCTAGTCGAAATTGAATTTCTCTAGAGCCATCTGCAGCAAAAGAACGAGATAATTCGATGGAATAAACATAAGTAAGATGATCTTCTTTAAACGTCGTGCGACTTGGAGAACATAAATCTAAATATCCATGGGGTGGAGAGGTAGAGGCCTTTGGTGTCGTGTTCCCCGCTCACTAGGCCGACCGAAAATGAGGGAATTAAAATTATACCATAAACTTCCTCACAAAATCAAAAGCACTAGAAAAATATACTCAGTAGTATCAACTACCTTCCTAGTATGAAGGACATTCTTAACTTGTGAGCTTGGAGTGGTATATTCTGAGTAGTTTTCTCACTTTGATTCCAAAAGTCCCAATGACAACTTGTAAACTTTTTTGCTCTATTGGGGAAAGTTGTTACACACACTTGAAAATTAACTTCAGTCGAATTTCAAACATTGAAGTATTCAATATCTATTTATATTTATATACGTTTAGTATTATATGAGGTCATTTTGTGAGGAAAACTCTAAATTTAATATCAAAAAATGTGTGAGGACCTCCTACCCGGTACTTTATTATTTTATTTTAATTCTTGCAAAATTTACAACTTCTTGGTTTAATTATAGGTGTGTGGGGATTTGTGGTTATTTGAAAACTTTGAGCTTAATGAAGATATGTTGTAACTTTAGAATTTTAGCGTAATTACTGATTTATAAAAGATTTTAGAAAGCAAAAAAAGTTAATTTCATTTAAAAATTGTAGACGTCTGTTTTATTTCCTCAAAAACTCTAGTTTTGTCCTATTGATTGAGGAGGGTAAATGGATGAACAGACGCAACAATCTCACAAAACGCCCAACTAGAAATCTGATCCTGGTGTCGAGATATTTAATAATTGAAGATTTATGGTAATGCGTGGTGGTTTTACTTTTATGTATTTAATTATTGCTCATTAATTTCATACCCATGAAGTTTGAGGTGTGACAAAATAATTGACCAATGAAATCACAAATTTATCAAATAGACATCCTAACACGTCTCCCCAAGAAGTAAGTCAAAACTCGATTCACCAAACATAAGAGTTTATTAAATTTTCGATTTTCGTTACACAGCTCGTGACTTTTCATGACTTGTGTCAAAATCTCAAACCTCACGTGTCATTTCTACTAACCTCAAACGTTTTCTCATTGACTCCATTTAAGTTTCCGACTATACTCATGATAGCATGATGATACGTTGGAAATACAAGTTTAACAAATAAACAAGATAATATAATGACGTGAGTAATTATCATATAGACCATATTTCATAATCACAAATTTATGAAACGCCTAGCATAGCAATCATCTAATAGGATATCAACTTACAATAATAGATAGTACCTAAGGTTCAACAAAACGATCTAAGGTTGGTTATGGTTGGGTAGTCATTAAGTAAAGGTTGGAGACGTTTTCTTATATTCTGAAAATTTTTATTGTCTGAAAAATTTCCTATATATAGAAAAAATTGAATTTTTAAAGTTTTGATTTAGGAGATAAAAAGTTTCAGAAATGATTCATTGATTTTTTTAAAGCACAATGATATATTCATACGTCTCAAATGCATAAGTACAGAGTGAGTTTGGGGCAAACTATATGAAGAAAACGAGTGATTTTTTAACTTTGTACTAAAATAGGGAGGGTGACATTTTGATTCGAATGAAATTTTAATTTTTTCTGTAAATGCCATTTTTTTCAAATGGGGGGTACTTTCTTATTTTCATTAAATAAAATTAAAGTAAAAAAAAATTTCTTTACGTAAATTTATTTATAGGAAATAAGTGCACTGTCATAGAACAAGTAGAACAAGTCCTCGCTTAACAAGTCTAAATCAGAATCTGAGTGTCAAGGTTTCACAACAGAGGCACCGGTTCTACTAACAATGAGGCACCGGTGCTAAGTCAATCCATAGGCAACTACTGAGATATAGAGAGATAAGGCATCGATGTAAGATTTTTAGAGGCACCGGTACTAAGTCAAATTTACATGCAAAATAAAGGTCCTCCAAGGGGAAGACACCAGTGCTACCAAAAATGAGGCACCGGTGCACGTATGAAAATACAAAACAATTTAAAGTGCTGCAAGGAAAGGCACAGGTGCTAACAAAATCAAGACACCGATACTACGATCATCTACTACGAAATACAGTACTGAGTTTTATTTTCTCCGAACTCAATATGGATCAATGACATAAATTAAAAGTTAGGGAGTGTTTCATTTACCTTGGATTGAAAGGAATGAAGATAGAATCGAAGGATTAAAACTTGGATTGGGCGATTGAACTTGAAAGGAAGTTCTTCCTTCTTTCTATCTCTCTCTACTGTAATACCTTTAACCCCCAACAATGACACTCTCTCCACTCTCTGACGTACTGAAACTTGTATATGGAATGGTGAGGATGACAGAGTACAAATAGAGGGAGATTGAGTGTGAGGGAGAGCTTTGTATGGAGTGTCATGGTGAGTGAAATTTCTGCAAGAAACATTTGATTGTAATGGTTTTTGAGGCAAAACCAGGGGTTTAGAGAGAATTTGCTCAGAGAGGAAAGAATGAGGGTGAAGTGATGCATTCCCATAGGGGAGGAGATATCTGCTCAGGTAGAGGTAACTTGCAAGTTACCTAAATGTGTAATGGTTATCTGCTGAAGATTACCAACATCAAAGGATTAAGAGCATGAGGGGTGATGATGATGCTTGAGAGGAAAATGTGGTAAAATCCATAGAACATGGTTGATCTAATGGATTTTGGGTTAAGGCAAAGGAGTTTGGGTCGTGGACCGGGCAAACAAGTTGAGCTCGGATAAGCTCCAAAAATTACTGATGGGTTAAGGGTTTGGGCTTCAAGAATCAATGGTCCAATCGGTTGAGTCCAAACACACACATGCACAAATCCATGACTAGACACAAGTCAAAAAAAAAAAATCAATTTATTTTACTTTCATTACCATGAATAATATCAGTAGACAATGAATAATCAAATAAAACAATATTTTCAATGCTTGAAGGGTTCATACCTGCTCGGCTTCCAACCCCTTGATTGCCAAATCAAGTGATTCCCTAACAGTCATTTGAGGCCTGTGCAGGTCATTTTGGCTTAGAGTAATGCTATATACACACCTTTTGGTTTATACCCGTTTACACCCTGCATACATGACACATGAATCCCCACCCATTTAACCCTTAAAAGAAAATCAAAAATAAAAATAAAAAAATCAAAATCTCAAATATATAGGCAGGATGTGAGCGGGTGTAAGCCAAATAATGTGTACGTAGACTTATTATTTGGCTTATATAAGTAGAAGTTTTTTTGGGGAATGAACTCTCACAATTTATATCCATTGTAAGAGACTTCCCCTGCAACCTGTTGCAGGAAAGCAATTAAAATAAAAATAAAAATTTGTTTGGAACAAGGTCTTGAAAACATGGAGAAGGTGAAAGGGGAGATGTAAGAAATGTAGAAAAAATTATATGCGACATATTGATATATTATTAATCCGAACTCCAGAAAATAAATATCAATTTTATTAATCATTGAAACCAGGAATACATTGCATGAATATAATGAACAGGAATGAAAAATTAACTGAAAAACAAACCGAACCGAGTTTTAAGTTTAACACAATCCCCTTACAACAAAATTGCCGCTTCATTGTGGGTGTTGGAGGTTTGATACGACATCGTCTCCCAGGATAAGACGGTTCACAAAAACGGAGTGACACTTAGTTGCGTTTGCCCGACGAACGTTCGCGTGTCTGCCTCTCTCTCTTTAGAATAAACGTAAAGAGGAAGTTTTTCGTAGATGGAAATTCGACTAGTCCAAAGACCAATAACAAGTGTGGTATAAATAAAACTACATATAACCGCGCGAGACCTTTAAACTTGCAACCACGAATTGCGTGAATGAGGATAATGGAAGGGCATCATGGTGACTCTTGGTGTGTAAAACGGACGAGATCTTCCGATTGAGCGATCCTCCGATGTTTCATTTCATTTACGCCCTTTGAATTTCCAACAGGAATAACGGTGGATGGACCATGGTAATAAGGAAAAAGACATATGGTTATAATGCTTGGGAGGTAGGAGAAGGAGACAGGGCAGAAAGAGAAGGAGCCGTACGTGTCTATTTATGTCTACAGCTTTCCAAACTCCATGGCTGGAGCACGGTTGCAGCAGGATTTCATGGGCTACAACACCAAGTTTCGCTTTGTTAGATTCCTATCCAGGGATGCAGCTATGAGGGCAATTAAAGGTATGACTGGTACTGCTATCAGAGGTAACAAAATACATGCAAAGATGGCTTTCCATGGAAGTACGGATTCAGAGAGATTGTAGTGCGTTTTCCTGTGGACTATAGTGTACGTGTAGTGCGGACGAAACGATATAGTTTTGTCTACTTTACTCTCGAAACTATATCGTTTTTGTCCGAGCTTGATCCATTTGACACGAGCTTCTTAATTTTTTTAGTAGTTTTTTTTTTAAATTTTGGATCCAAGTCCAATCAAACTGAAATCGGAGAAATCAAACCGAATCAAACTAAAATAGTTCTGTTTGGTTTCGATTTACAAAAACTCAAACCTAAATTACTAGTTTAGTTTTTTTTTGGCCAAATTAGACCAAACTGGATCGATTTCACCCCCTAATATTTATACTATACACAAAATACAAGAATTTCTTCATCTATTTATGATTTGATTAAATGTGAAAATTCTCATAAGATAGAATATTTAAAAGTGAAGAAAGTTTGGAGACTATTTTCATGTGATGAGATGAGCTTTTATTATTTTTTTAATTTTTTAATTAAAAAAGGACTTGACACATAAACTACTCATACTTATATTTAGTATATATATAGGTATAAGTGATATAGGTATTTATTCTATTTTTTCGTAGTATAATTTCGAATGTTAAAGAGTGAACAACTCAAGACGTTTTCCTGTTTTTAAAGATAGATTTTTTATTCTTAAAAGATTCTATAATATGTAAAACAAGAACTAAATTAATGTTTTTTTGAAAATATTTTATTTTTCTGCAAATTTTTTTAAAAACTCAGCGTTATCTAGTAACTTACAGGCTTTTTTGAATTAATTTTATAAAAAATATACATTCTTTTTAAGTTATTGTTTTACACAGTTGACAATCTTTTTAAAATAAAGTAGTGCTAAGGCATTTTTCTTTTCTTGTAATTTCTTTGTATTTTATTGTAAATTAGTTCTTTGATTTTTGTCCCACCGTAAAACTAACAAGGAATATAAATTTCTTTTTTATATTTGGGGAAAACTTCACTGCAAATTTGGTAGACCCAGTGGGTAAATATCTTCTGTCCTTATTTTATTTTTTGATTCAAAATTAAAATTAAAATTAAATCAATAGAAGTAAATTTTTCTTAGTATTTATTCAAATTAAAATAGATTTAAATTTGTAGATGACATCAATTTTTTAAATTTATAACTGTGATATTATCTCATTTTGGACTAAATTACTTTTTATTAAAGACAATGATTATTATTTAATATTTTGTACTTTTTTTTTATTAATTTTTATGTTTTTTATTAATCTAAATGAAAAAATAAACTAAAAATAATTAAAGAATAAAACGACGCTACAGAAAGCGGACAATCGTCTTTTTGAAACTTTTTCGTCTAATTTAAATTTTTAAATATTTAATCATAAGTTTTTATTTTTATATTATTTTTATGAAAACGAATAATTAACTAATAAAAATTGATGCTGTTTTAATTAAGTTTTTAATATCAAAAAAATTATTCCAGGAGCCAAATTATTTACTTAATTTCATGTTTAGATTTGGTTCCTACAAAGATGTTTCAATTTGAGGAAAAATCTTAGCAAAGGTTGCTTTTAATTGTCGCCGATCGAACCAGTCGCCGCCTGGTCGGCACAATTACATTTGAGAGAGAGAGAGAGAGAGAGAGAGAGAGGAGAATGGCTGGATTGCTAGCCTGGGCAGCAGATGTGGTGGGTGCCGGCGGACATAGCAACGATGAAGACGACGACAACGCAATCCCACTGGTATTCACTCCTGAACAGCAACAGTACGTCAGAGATTTAGATCGGAAAGCGGCTTCTCTGAACCGTTCTATCCAAGATCTGCGTCTGAGACTCCCTCCCCCTGACATCTCCCAACGACTCCCACACCTCCACGCGCACTCCCTCGCCTCCAACGCCGCTCTCGCCCTCCAATTGAACGCTCACTCCTCCACCAAGGAACAGGTCCTCAACCTTTTTTTGTCTCTTTTCCCACATGGGTATCTGGTTTCTTTATACTTCGTAGTCAAACATGCATATTTCTGTATATACAGCAATGTCTACCCTACGTTACATATGTTCCAACTACAGATTTATTTTCTTCTCACACGGGTCTTTGAGTTTGACTGCACTTATTCATTGGCAGCCTGTAGGGTGCCGGGAGTCTTTCTATGAATATAATACTGTGTTGCAGTGTTGTCAGCTGCAGTGGTAGTGATGCATCTTATGATTCTCTTTTTCTCGGAAGTTATGCCACTCGGATCTGATTAGCACACCATTGCCTTTGGCTTACGGGCAAAAACAACTTAGAATAGAAGGGCTGATTTTTTAGAAGATTCATTTTGAGGCTTTTGAATAACCTTATTAGAGTCCAAAATTCAAGAGCTTTTCTTGATTTGGGTCTTTTGATACTAAATGTGGTTTATCCTTGAATCTAGTTGACATTGCTGTAGTTCGTTTTGGTAGTAGGGGTTTCGTTTATAGGGTTTAGCACTCGCATTGTTGAGCATATAGTGGAATCTACACTGAAAGTTCACATCGAGTCCAGAAAGTTCTGTGGTTGTACTTTCTTTAATGTTTCATGTTGTTCAGTAACTGGTTTGATTTTGGCGAAGGATATTGGAGCAATGAATGTAATCCTGAAACTGATATTAATTTGTCATCTATGTTTTGGATAACAATTAACCCTTTGGAGTATTTGTTGTACTTGACCCAAATTAGAACTTTTTCCACATGCTGTGCATGTTGTTCATACAATTGGTGGTTGGATGAGCATTTAGTTTTGCGCCAAAGTCTAAAGTTTTGGCAGTAATTCTTTGGCCAGGCACAACTCAGAGAGGTTACGTTGCAAGAAGAAAATGCTGCATTTGAAAAGGCTATATCCAATTGTGGGAATAAAATACTGGAGAAGTTACAAGAAGCAGATTTACTTCAGACTAAACTTCAGGTTACAGAAAAAGTCCAAAAATTTATTTCTCGTGTTTTGCTAGCATATCCTCCAGGGAGAAATAGAATTCTTGTATCTTCTTGTTCTGTTTTGTTTCTAACCATCTTTATTCATAGCGATATTGATGACCATACGTGGGCAGGCTTTTGAAGAAAATTTTGTATGTGGAAACCAAGTTGGTTGCATGTGGTCAAAGGCACTACACGTAGATGTGGAAACCTGACTATATTAGAGAATGTTATTTTAGAGCTTCTTCAGAATCTTTTTGAGTTATAAGGGATGGCGTTTTCTGTTATTTTCCATAATAGATCAAATACGGCATGAATATGCATTTTTCATAATAGGTATACATGGGTATACTGAAAAAGAGAATTCTCCTCCTTCATGTGTAGTTGACAGTGTCTTTTTTGATTTACCGTAGCTTCGCTTTGATCAATTTGCCTTTAGTTGTTTAGAGCAGGAGTTTTTGGTATTATTATTCGTTTTCTTTTATCCTGTTTTGAAGCAGTGAAACATGACAGCAGGTTTGTGTTTGTTGGCTTCAAGTATAAAAGTTGGGTATGGCTTCAAGTATAAAAGTTGGGTCTTGTTATTGAACTAGTTATGGTCGAACACTAAGCATTAGGTTTACTCTTGCCACATCAGAACCTCTCGAAGGATATCTCTTTCTGACTTTTCTAGATCTCTCCTTGTTTTTTAGTGCTTGTGCTTTTGCGCATGCATAGTGAAGCTTTTGGATGGATTTTCCCTTGACATTCTGTTGACATTCTAATAAAATTACTTACGTGTTAATGGTTTAATCTGGGTTTTGATTCATCTTCTTCATGTCCCGTGGTTTTGTGAGCCGTTATCTAAAAGTAATAAATATACAGGGCTTATGGTAGCTGTTTTGGTTGTTTTCATGTAAACCAAACCAAACCAAACTGAGCCTTGTTTTCATGTAAGGGTAGTTTAGTGCTAGATTCTTTTTCCTCTCTTGAAATTCGCGTGAGCGTTGATTAATTAATGGTTATCTGATTTTAACCCGTTTGATTATCTAAATTAATCCGTGATTTATTTTTTGTGATTATGCAAGATAAATAAACAAATAATTAAAGTACGCAATAATGCATGACACACAAATATACATGGAAAATTCCAATGCGGAGTGAAAAACCATGAGAGGGAAGAAAGCATTATACTCAAATTTTAGAATAATAGAGTTTCTTGCAATCAAACCTAGACTCCTTCAGTCCTTTGTGTTGATTTAGAATCTCTTTGCTGATTCCTCGTAAATTGTTCTGATAGATGCTCTTTTAAGATTCGACTCCTCAAACTTATGATATGTATGCAGGACTCCTCCTTAGATCATCCTCTAAGATGCTTCTGAACTCATTCATAAGGCTTTGCAAGATTTAGATGTTGAAGAACTTGATTCTTGAGAGATGCTTAATCAAGAAAACAAATCTTTACTTCATAAGAACTCTCAAGATATTTCCTGCACTAAATATTCTGACCTCTCAAAGATTTTCTCTATCTAAAATCGCTCTAGGCGTGGTCGTCTTGATTCTGGACGCTCAGTGCCTTTTTATAATAAAATTTGAACTTTTGAAGCTCGATCAAGCAGTTTCCAGGTCGCTCGAGTGTCAATGATGCTTGCACTATCTCGGGACAGGCGGTCAAATTTCTACAGAACAGAGAAGCGAGGCCACTCGAGCGGCTTGTTCAAATACGGCTGATTATGTTTCCTTCCTGATCTCGACTTTGATTTCATTCCTAACTACTACAAGATAGCATCTGAGATTCCCAAACCTATCTAATTAAGAATTTGACCTTCAACACAACTCAAACATCAACCAAATTTAATTGAATCAAAAACCTTTTCAAACTGGAAGTTTGAATCAAATAAATCTCTAGTTTTCACGGAATTTCCTATTTCCAATTTCCAGTTTAGGAACTAACACTCTCTTTGTTTCATCCTTCCAAAACCAAAAGATTCAAACTTTCCAAAAATCCTTCACCTTAAAAATAGTCGGAATGTCTATTCTCTCTTTTTCCTACCTCAAGAATTTACAGGATCAACTGAATTTAACTAGCCTTTGTTTTAATTACTTGGGGGTGGTGGCTATATTTCTAGTCCTTTAGCTACACTTGCTTTTAGCCTTTTTCTTTTTCTTGTAATGCTTTAGCCTTAATTCGGAAAACTGTGGACAGATTTTGTCAACTTTGTGTTTTATTTTAATTGGATACATAGCAGTTAACTAAACCGACAGAGAATTAATCCAAACTAAACAAGGGTGGGTGTGCGAGGCCTTTTTTTGGTCCACATTAAACTTTTTCTAGAGCACTGTCTGTTCAATCCTTGGCATTCCTCATTGAAGTGTAATTAAGATATTGCCTTATAGGAACTGGAGTTGACTGAGAAAAATCTAAAGGCCGAGTTGAAAAATTCTATTGCTGCACTGGATGGCAAGCAATCTGGCAAATCACTTTTGGTTGATTGGGAAACTACAGTTCAAGCTCAAGGAGATGCAGAGGCTTCGAAGTCTGATCTACTGGAAAAGTTAGAGAACAAGAAAAAAGAGCTGGTCTGTTGCTTATCTCTCATCATGCAGATGTTTTTCCATTTCCTTTCTCCTTTCTTATTTTTCCGTTTTAAATACATTTTTGGTTACTGAAAATGATTTACCTTCTCAGTCTTCAATGGAAGAGAAGGTTCAAGTCTTGGAGAAAAAGTGGGCGCAGGTCCAAGAGAATGCGCTGAAGCAGCCTTCTCCTGGTATTTTAAATTATCCACTTATTCTTGCTTTGGTATCTATCTTGAACTTCCTTTTTCTTATTTAGGCAACGAGGGTAATCTTTTTTCACTTGGTCTGATGATGAGTTCCTTCTAATTCTTCATTCACAATCCACTGTTGCAATGAGATCTGCGGGTAGGGCACAAATGAGCTATTGGCAGTGAGCTATCAGTATATTTGAAGTTCGTTGAAGTAGTAAATATTAGGAACCTAGGCCCTAAGGCTGTCTACAAAGCTCTTAGGGTTAGGGTCATAAGACAGGAAAGAAGTAACAGATGGTTAAGAGTGGAAAGGAGCCAAGTTTTGCATATTTTTTGAAATGTCAGACTGCATAATTTCAGATTCGGCAATGTTCGAACTAAAGGATTTAACAACTGGGAGCTTACAGTGAATTTAAGGCAAATTGATGAGGAAGGAAGGAAAACAGGGCCTTTTGAGATCCTTGAAAATGATAATCTGCGATTACCTTTGTTGGAGGGAAGAAAAAAAAGAGGATCTAAGAATGCCACCTAGAACTTTGTAGATATTACCCCTTAAAAGTAAGGCCGCACAAAGCATCTCGTAAAGATATGTAACCACCATAACAATGGCTAACAGGTTTTAAGGAAATAAATGTGGTTCCATTACCCTAGGAGCTTCTGTATAGTGAATGGACTTTGGGAACAAATTGGAAACATAACCCTTCAAAAGAGGAAGATTCAAACTGATTTGATTTTTGCTTTTTTGAAACCATCTCCTCTACAGCATAGAAAATGTAGTGCTGTGTGCTATTGGTGAACTGGCTTCCCTAACTTCTGCTTGCATTGACAACCCGTTGACTTTTGGAGAATTAAAAATTTGACCTACTTCTTCCTGCATGATGCATTGATGTAGAACCGTGAGTTATTCACACCAATAAAAGACTTAATTTTTGAAGTTTATGTCTTTCAAGCTTTTCTAACTTTTAAGTTGATGCAATTTCCTTCAGCTCAGAGAGAAAAAATGTTGGATAAACAGCTCCACAGTCTAATTGACCAACTTGCCACAAAGCAGGTGTGATTTCCTTATTATGCATTTGCTTAATGTCAGATCATTTCTCTATTTGACTCTGAGAGGAAGCTTTCTCTATGTTTTTCTGCAGGCCCAAGCAGAGGGGCTGGTCAGTGAAATTCATCTGAAGGAGATGGAGCTAGAAAGGTTAAATAGGCTTTGGAAAAGGCTTGAAACCAGTGCAGTGGAGGCCAATACAGCAAGGAATCGCTTGGGAGGAAGCAACTCTGATTACATAGTGGACCCGCATTATAGGCCGCCTTATCAAATGGGTGGCCGAACTGAGGCACAGCAGAGGCTCATGCTGCTCAGGTCGGCTTTTGTTCTCTACATTTTAGCTTTGCACATATTGGTCTTCATCAAGATTTCATTCTAAGGAGTGGAATGTTTCATAACGTATTGTAATAGTTGTTCACATGTTGAATCTGATATTGGGTTTTTCCCCCTTGCTATCATAGTGCTGATTGTACAGAAAACACGTCCTTGCATATATAAAATTGAGCATTTTTTTTGTTCTTGCTCTGGTCCTCCCTTCCAATGTGTTCCTATGTTGTCAAACATTCTGGATTGACATACGCATCTGAAAACATAGGCACTGAATCCTTATTGCTTTCAACAGCTGTTTTGCGCAAGTGTAACTAGTTGTGCTCTTCAGGCTGTCTTTTCCATCGTTAACCTATACTTGGCTTCTTTTATTAACATCCGAATAACATCCTCGTAACTACTCCACGGAATGCTTGCTTCTGAATTTTATCCTTTTGGACACTGTTTTTAACTGAGAAACAGTGGCATTTTGAAATAGGACAGTGATTAATAGATGTGAACCCTTTGAAATAATGGTCATTATTGTACAATAATTTGCTTTCGACCAGCCGAAGGAGACACGTTTATGTATGCAAGTTACATAGTTAGGCACAGGTTTTACTGTGAAAAATTACTTAAAATCCACTCGGATAGATTGAAATGAGTGTAAAGGGTAGGCTATGTAACTAGAATTCTTGTTATTAAATGAATTGGGAGGATTTATATCTATTTTGCCTATCCAAGCTTATCTCGCAATTCAGTGTAAATGTAAAATCAAGAAAATTTCTGAAGCTTCTAGCCAATGGTTCACTGGTCTTCTTCCATCTTCAAAATTTGAAGCAAAAATTCATTCCATGTGTCAACAGGGCCCGGCAAGCACCAGTGGACACAGTCAGCTATGGTATTGTTTTCATCCGCCGAGTGCCCGTAATGGTTTGGGTGACCGTCCGGCCTCATCAACATTGCTTCTGTAGTATCCAGCATCCCAAACTTGAGTCTTCTCTTTCTCCCTTCCACTTCTGCTGCCCTTAACTCCTCCACTTGAGTTGTGTAGAACTCCAAATTATACCCATCCAACTTCACTTCTTCTTTCGTGAACGGCCTCGTTCTCACACAGTTTCCCCCTTTATTCCACTCCCCATTCTCGTAATGTGCAGGCGAGAATGTACTCAAAATCGTAAGCCCTGTAAAATTTTCAAGGCTCAGAAGTGTTCTAAAAGCGGTACGAAAAGCCATCCTGTATCCATAGTACATACCCAGGTCTGTGATGTTATTTACATTGCATATATGACACCCAACAACCTTGCCATTTTCATAGTACTTGAATGGCCTAAAGAACCATTGACCTGCTGAGAAGATAACAATGTCGGCATTTTCAATATGAGTTGACCAGACATCATCAGCCTCATCTAAGTAGAGGTGCATGAGGCTGCTGGGGAAATAACCATTGGGAGCAGTGTCATGGGCTTTAACCAAGAGTGGAGACCAAATTTGTGATATAGTGAAGTTATAATCAGTGTAAATCCAACGTCTAGAGTTTGTGTCTTGCCCATTGGAAACATTTACTGGAGAGGCTGTCTGCAAAAAGGTAGAGAGTTTAAAGGTAAGAAGAGTCAACAATGCTGGAGCCGTACTTATTTTTACACACTCCCTATTTGGGCTGTGGTTTTTATGTGTTTATTTATTGAAATTTTTTTCGTCCTTATTTGAAATTTTTTTGTAATTTTTTGTTTTTCATCAATTTTTTTTGATTTATTGGTTCATCTCGACAAGAGCTTTCAGAAAAGTTATCAATCATCGGCTAAATTTGAAAAAAGTTCAGAAAAGACAAAAATAAATACAAAAATAGAGTTTTTTGTACTTATTCATCGTCTTTAGTGACTTTTTTTTTAACTTTTAGACATAATTTTATACTCATTAGATTCCTTTCATCAAGACGGACCAATAAACTACAAAATATTGAGATTTGAACAACAAATGCAAAAAAAAAATGAATAAAGACAAAAATTTGAAATAAATAAATTAGTGAGGCCAAATAGGGCCTTTCACAGACAATTACATAAATGTGGGGTTCACTCAGTATAGTTACGAGCATGTCTGTACAGCTAAAAAATGAATTTGTAAATATTTGTGGTCAAATTTTGAATTTTATAACTAGTCAAATTTTACAATTTATGTGATGCATTTTTTTTTTATGATTTTCTTAATAAGATTTTTTTATGGTGTTGTACATTATTTTAGTGTAATTACGAATATGTATATACGACATGCACCACAATGTTAAGAATTATTTTGACTAATTACGAATAATTTTGAAATGCGTTATGAATTATTTTGATTAAGTTGCACAAATATTGATCAAAGATTGTATCATCAGCTTCTCCTTATATAACCGGGAGCTTTGTGCAATTTGTATGTTTTATTCTTCAAGTTGATCAAAGATTGTATCATCAGCTTCTCCTTATAGGGATAAGAACGGGACAGATTAAGGATGGATTTTACAGTTCTCGTCTCCAATTTTTGAATTTACAATTTGCCTCCATCCTGCCCTGAAGAGGGATTGGGAATCCCTGTCTCGCCCTATTTTTTTAATAAAAAAATCAATTCATCTTTTATAAAAGTAATCACAAATTTACAATTACAAGACTAATACATAACATAACGGAGAGTCTATATTCTATCCAACACCATAAAATAAAAGAAGAGAATAAATTGAAGATTTATATTTTGAAGATCTATTTAAGATTAATACATAAAGGGAAATGATATTCACTCCTTTTTTTTTGTTCTTATTATACAAATTTACTAAAATACCCTTCTATATAAACATAACAGGGATTATCTTGTGTTTAAAGAGAAAGGTAGTTTAGTGACTGTGTATAATAGAGACCAAAAAAAAAAGTGCAAATGGACAAAAAATTACATAAAGTAACATAGAGTCTAAATTGAAAACTAATATATAATATGTATATTTTGAAAATTTATCTTTACATAAAATAAAAAAAATTCTTAACTTTATTGAAGTAAAAAAGAAAGAGAATGATAAAGGGCTTAGAAAGTAAAATTGTAAATACTTTTATGTAAAAGGTTAAAAAGTAATATATATATATATATATATATATATATATATATATATATACATATATATATGTATGTATGTATGTATGTATGTATATAAAAAACGGATTGGAGAAAGGGACCCAGAACGGGCAGATGTACTAAGACCTGCCTGCCTCTGACCTGATCTTTTTTTTTTTTCAATTTTTACCTCCAATTCCAATTCAATCTCAGAATAGATCTCCGAAACTCCAATATGAACGGGGTAAGGAACAAGACAGATAAAATCGAATCATACGAAATTATTATCCTAGTCGTCAACTGTGATACTTTAGTTCGTCTTTAATATTTTTGGGCAGTGTATAAGGTACTTTGTTGTAAACTAAAAAGCACAGTACTATCTTATTTTACTCTAATCACATGATGTAATTAAACCTTCTCTGACTGTAATGGACGGTAAACAAGCATTTCATGCGTACTCTATAATCAGTTAAAAATGACTTAAATCGTCAAGTGGAACTGTACGAGATTTTATTTTAATGTCACGTAAAAAGATGATTGCACGAAAAAGGGGTAACTAAGTAGATTAATTAATGAAAAAACGTACGATCTCCAAAATTAAACCAAGAATTTTTTTTCTGAATTCAAAATTAATGGTCATGTCCAAGTGAATCATGACCATGGAAAACTTTTTCTGGTCTAATTATGAGTTATTGGGAACTTACGCTAGCCAAGAGGCATGTCAATGATTGCATTTGATTTCTCCCCAATGAGTCCCCAATATAAGCTAAAGTCTTGCCTCTGACAAGCTCCAAGAACTGAACTGCATCAAACAAAGGCAGGCTGCATTCATCTGGCTTCCACCTCCAATTCAGATACTGGGTGTCTGGTCTTCCAAATTTCATGCAATTTTGTTGATCATGAATCTCACATTGAGTTTCGTTTGTATAATATGGCCCTTTGGTAGTAGAGGGAACCCATTTTCCTCTGAATATGTCACACTTGTTAATGCTTGTTGAATCACTGGATGTATAGTTCTTGGGAAAGTGCAGAGAAGTGTTTTTCTGAAGGAGAGTGACTGAATCACTGGTATTTTCTCCCATTGACAGTAGACCAGAGTGAGAGATTTTGTGGAGGCACAGAGGGATTGTGGCGAGAAGAATTAAGAATAGGATTGGTAGGATAAACTCATTGAGGATGTTGAGAGCTCTGCTCTTCCCTCTAGGAAGCTCTCTGTTACCTACCTCCTCCATCTCACAATAGTGTAGGATAAGGAACTTTGCTTGGAGAGAGTGTGTGCGCGTGTATATATATATATATATATATAT
Organism: Arctostaphylos glauca; assembly: GCA_019985065.2. NCBI lineage: Eukaryota > Viridiplantae > Streptophyta > Magnoliopsida > Ericales > Ericaceae > Arctostaphylos > Arctostaphylos glauca. Next base: position 25,669,559 of record JAHSPW020000008.1, read on the forward strand.
ATATATATAGAGAGAGAGAGAGAGAGAGAGAGAGAGAGAGAGAGAGCGCCCTCCTCGTCGCTCATTTTGCTAAAATACGGACTTCACATTTTCTGATCAAATTTTGATGATCTGAACCGTTTAATATATTTAAAATATATTTTTAAAGTTACTTGCGAGAAATTGCTCAAACAAATATTGAGAAGAGCTTGATCCAAATAGTTTTTTTTTATAAATGCTAAAATGAATAGTTTTATGAAAAACTATTTGGATTAAACACTTCCCGATATGTTTTTGAGCCAATTTCTCGTGGATACCCTTAAAAACATGTTTTAAACACACTTAATGGTTCACATTATTAAAATTTGATCAGAAAACGGGAGGTCCGTATTTTAGCGAAATGAAAGATCCCTTATTAAAATTATATATATATATATATATATATATATATATATAGTGAGCTTCCATTGAAGGATTCCTCATTTTGCTAAATGAGGACCTCCCATTTTCGGATCAAATATTGATAATCGAAACCGTTCAATGTGTTTAAAACACGTTTTTAAGGATATTCAAGAGAAATTGGTTTAAAATATTACCGGGAAGGACTTGATCGAAGCAATATTTTATAAAACTGTTCCTGTCAGTATTTATGGACACCGCTTAGATCAAGTCCTTTCTGGTATTTTTTTGAGCCGATTTCTCACGGGTACTCTTGAAAACGTGTTTTAAACACATTAAACAGTTCCGATCATCAATATTTGATTCAGAAATGGAAGGTCCTCATTTTAACAAAATGAGAGATCCCTCAATAGAAGCTTACTCTCTCTCTCTCTCTCTCTCCATATATATATATATATATATATATATATCTTGAGACACATAAAAAAATACTTTATTTCATCCGTTAAAATTAGCAGCTGATATAAAAATACTCTCTTCTCCGTCCCCACACCTTTTCCCTTTTATCTCCAGTGAACTCAAACGATGACGACCTTTCTCTAACAATGAACAATGATTTATTTCAATAATAATTAGCTAGCTTCAGCATACAATTTCACTTCCAAAAGTGAAACAACAAAAATGAAATTACCTACAACACCTGGACCTGTAATTGGAGGCCACCTACTGTTGGTTTCTAGGTTCAATTAAGATCCAATAATATGTAGAAAAAGGTAGTTCTTTAAAAATATATCTCCAATTCTTGAATTACTCAAAAATTAAAATTTGAAATTACTTTGCTTTCCACCGCAAGCAATCACCTCATATTTACTTAACACCATCCTTTGTCATTCCTAGGTTAACATATCCCATTAATAACTCATTCTTGAAGAAACAATTTTCAGATTGCTACATGCAGCCTTCATCGTCATGAAAATGGGGTTAAAATGGTGTTTCATCACAAGTAGTTGACGGTTCATGAAGAGTTTTCGACTCGAAAGAATCCATGAAACTAAACTCATTAATGGATCAAATCACTAAATAATCTGCTGAAAACAGGACGAACGGCCGGATATCTTTTTTATCGTCGGAGTTGAGTTCGCCGGAGATGAGAGAAAAATGTGGAGGAAGGAGAGAGAGAGAAGTCAATGGAGGAGAGGAGAGAGAGATGGTTAATGTGTAAAGAAGGAGATGGACGAGAGGACGTGTTTTAATCGCAGGCATTGATTTTAACGACTTAGATGAAGTGTTTTTTTTATGTCCTTTTTATATATTTCTGGATCCTCATTTTGCTAAAAACAAAAAAGAAAAGCCCTTATAATAAGAGATTTCTCATTTTGTTAAAATGCAGATCTCTTCTCTTCTGATCAAAATTTGATGATCTGAACTGTTCAATGTGTTTAAAATATGTTTTGCAGGGTACCCGCGAGAAATCAACTCAAAATATTACCGAAAAGGCTTAATCCAACCAATTTTCATAAAACTATGAAAAACTACTCGTATCATCAAAATTTGATCAAGAAATGAAAGTTTCGTATTTTAGCAAAATGAGGGATCCATCATAGAAAGGAAACTCTCTCTGTGTGTGTGTAATGGACAGAATTGGTATCGGATCGAAAGTATGTAGACCTGCTTTTGATCTGATTCCCTTTTTTCCTTTAATCTTAATTCCAAATTCGATTTGAATCTCATTTTTTGTTTAAACTTCAATCCGAATGAACAAGTAATGGAGTGGCTTGTATAGATTAGAAAGGAATTGTCAACCCGAAAAGAACCAAGAGATGATTGCAATAAAAAAAGAGAGCGCTTGTGTATGTTTAAATATAGCACTCTATGTGAGCTTGCGCGGAGGATTCAGTGAGGTTGTAGTGCAGTTTCTTGTAAGGAATGTATAATACAGCTAGCAAAATGATATAGTTTAATTTGTACATTTTGCCATTAAAACTACATTGTTTTAACTTATGACGCGAATTGTTATCAGTCGATTTATTCCATATTGACAGCAGAGCAGAGAGAGTTTTTTATTTTTTTGTAGGGGTAAGAGGAATTGTGGTGAGAAGAATTAAGAATAGGATTGGTAGGATAACCTCTTTTAGAGCAACCCCAACAAGGGTGAACAAATCTTTAGCCAAAAAAATTAGTGAACAGTTCTTTATTCACCCATGTCATTTTCAACACTCCAACAATACTACCTATACTCACTCTCTACTATTAAAATACTATTTTTTACTTTTTTAAAATATTTACAATAAACATAAGTAGCCAATGAGAGAGAGAGAGAGAGAGAGAGAGAGAGAAATAATAAAAAATTAAAAGGGGAGTGAACAGTAGCTCCCTAAATGGGGGTTGATTTAGGGAGCTACTGTTCATGAAACCCATTTTGTTAACCTGTTTAGGGAGTTTGTTGCAGCCTGTTTTTTGAGTTTACTGAGTAAAATACAAAGTGAACAGTTCTTTGTTCACTTTGTTGCACTTGCCCTTAGGATGTTAAGAGCTCTACTTATATCTCACAAATCAATGTAAATGTCGAGTCAAGAAAATTTCTGAAGCTTCCTATCGATGGTTCCTTGATCTTCTTCCATCTTCAAAATATGAAGCAAAAATTCATTCCATGTGTCAACAGGACCCGGCATGCACCAGTGGACACAGTCAGCTATGGTATTGTTCTCATCCGGCGAGTGCCCGTAACGGCTTGGGTGACCGTCCGGCCTCATCAACATTGCTTCTGTAGTATCCAGCATCCCAAACTTGAGTCTTCTCTTTTTCCCTTCTACTTCTGCTGCCCTTAGCTCCTCCACTTGGGCTAAGTAGAACTCCAAATTATACCATTCTAACTTTACTTCTCCTTTCATGAATGGCCTCGTTCTCACACAGTTTCCCCCTTTATCCCACTCCCCATTCTCAAAATGTGCCGGCGAGAATGTATTCATAATCGTAAGCCCCGTGAAATTTTCAAGGCTCATAAGTGTCTTGAAAGCGGTACGAAAAGCCATCCTGTATCCGTAGTACATACTCATCTCTGTAATGTTATTTGCATTGCATATGTGGCACCCAACAACCTTACCATTTTCGTAGTACACGAATGGTCTAAAGAACCATTGACCTGCTGTAAAGATAACAATGTCCGCATTTTCAATATGAGTTGACCAGATTTCATCAGGCTCATCTAAGTAGAGGTGCATGAGGTAGCTTGGGAAATTACTGTTGGGACCAGTTTCATGGGCTTTAACCATGAGCGGGGACCAAAATGTTGATATAGTGAAGTTATAATCAGTGTAGATCCAGCGTCTAAAGTTTGAGTCTTGACCAATAGAAACGTCTACTGGAGAGGCTATCTGCAAAAAGGTGAAGAGTTTAAGAAGGTAAGAGGAATGAAATTACTAAGCAACAATGCTAGAGCCTCACTTATTCAATTTTTTTACAACAAATTTTAACCGACCCCAATTGATTTGGGACATAAGGCTCAGTTTGGTTTGGTTTGGTTTGGTTAAATTTTAGCCAGATAATTAAAAAGAAAATTTCATATATGTATTTGGTAGCTATAGAGAGTAAAAATGTGAATAATTTATAGTTGATATATAGTAAATCAACGGAACTAGGATCGGATCGAAAGTATGTAGACCTGCTTTTGATCTAATTTCTTTTTTTTTTTGTTCCTTAAATTTTGATTCTAAAGTTTTTTGAAACCTCAATTCGAATGAACCCTGTAACGAGGCGGCGTGTATCGATCAGAACGGAATTGTCAAAACAAACAAATAAAAAAAGAGAGCACTTGTGTATGTGTACATATAGCAGTCTATGTGAGCATGTGCGAATTAGAATAAGAGAACATTTAAAAGCACAATTGACAATTTAGCCAGAATTGCACCTATTTTTGAAAATTTACTTGTAGCAAGTCTAAGGGATGCAGTATGTGTTGATTAACAAACAATGAAGATGAAAACAATGACGTCAAAAAAAACACTGATGCAATTTATGACGTCACATGACAAGACTCGGACTTTAAATAGCCATTTTGAAGTTTGGAATGTATTTTTGGAGAACACAACTAAAATAGCAAATGTGGAAGAAATTCATCCATATATATGAAAAAAATCTTGTAAAGTATTTAGAATAGAAAATGCTTGTTTATTAAGCATTTCACATACTTTTCCCTTGCCATATGTCTATAAATAGGGAGGAATACCACTTGTAAATGACATACAAACATTTCCAATACATTTTTGCACTCCAATTACACATAGGGGAGGAACCACATGGAGACTACGGGTCCTCACAAAAGTTTCAAAACAAATTTAGACTTAGTTATAAATTTTGAAAATTATAAAAAATATTATATTTTGGCCCCCTCCCTTTCCCAAAAAAAAAAATTCTTGGCCTCCCCAAACTTCGAGTCATGGTTCCGCCCATGAATTTACACGTATATTAGCCTCTGTACTAGGTAAAAATTAGGGATGCCAATTCCATACGATCCGACCGTTCCCATCCTAGTCCCTACCTTGAACAGATCAGGAATTTGGAATTTTTTCAGAAATCATATTGGATTCTATAATGCATATTAAAAATAATTCAAGGAACGGGGACGAGAATAGTAAAAGCAAAATCAAGATTCTCTCGTGTAATATCCTATCATGTGATCCTCATATAACTATAAATTTAGGACCCACCACAATATTCATTAACAATCCAAGCCATTTATTTTGTAACTTGTGTTCATCACCCATACAAAAAATTTGGTTAATCGGATATCGGTAAGAGCTTCATCAGATGGTATTGGTTATAAGAGAAATTGATGCCCAAACACTGGCTGCCGTCCATTTCTCTTGTGCGATTATGCTTCATGTAAATATTAATGTCCGGTCAACTTGATATTTTTGTATAGATAATGTATATATTAATATCTATGAAACAAAGAGACTAAATCGTCAAGTGAAAATTTTATTTTGAAATCACATAAAAGGATCATTGCATAAAATGATCCATGCTCCAACAAAAAAGGGTGTGTAAGTAGATTAATGGTTAACCCTAAGGTTGGCCTGAAACTTATATATAGATATGCTTTCTCTTAGGTTTCAGGTTTTAAATCTCTGAGATGTTATCAATTATTATGGGGCCAATTCATATAGGGCAAAATCCTGACTTTAAATGGGTTTCCCACTAGATTGGTGCTCTATAGATTATTTGAATCGCACATAGGCTGCTTAGATATAAAAAAACAGAGTAGATTAATGGATGAGTTATTGAGCACCTACACTAGCCAAGAGGCATGTCAATGATTGCATTTGATTTCTTCCCAATGAGTCCCCAATAAAAGCTAAAGTCTTCCCTCTGACAAGCTCCAAGAACTGAACTGCATCAAACAAAGGCAGGCTGCATTCATCTGGCTTCCACCTCCAATTCAGAAATTGGGTATCAGGTCTCCCATATTTCATGCAATTTTGTTGATCATGAATCTCACATCGAGCTTGGTTTGTGTAATATGGCCCTTTGGTGTAGGGAACCCAGTTTCCTTTGAATATGTCACACTTCTTAATGCTTGTTGAATCATTGGATGTATAATTCTTGGGAGATTGCAAAGGTGGGTACGAAGTGTTTTTCTGAAGGACAGTGACTGAATCACTGGTTTTTATTCTTATTGAGGGCAGACCGGATTGGTTGGTTTTGTAGAGGCACAGAGGGATTGTGGTGAGTAGAATTAAGGCTAGGATTAGTAGGATAACCTCTCTGAGGATGGTGAGAGCTCTGCTCTTCCCTCTAGGAAGCTCTATGCTATTACTTACCTTCTTCATCTGACAATAACGTAGGAGAAGGAACTTTGCTTTAAGGATATATATACATACACACACATATATGTATGTATGTATGTATGTATATGTATATATTATATAGAGTTCCATATCTAATGAGGGGTCCCTCATTTAGCTAAAATGCAGACTTTTCATTTTCTGATTAAATTTTGATGATCCAGACTGTTCAATGTGTTTAAAACATATTTCTAAGGGTACTTACGAGAACTCGGCTCAAAAAAATATCGGGAATGACTTGTTCGAAGCGGTTTTTCATGAATATTGACATGAACAGTTTTATGAAAAACTGCTTGGATTGAACTCTTTCTGATATGTTTTTTAGCCAATTTCTCGCAGGTACCCTTAAAAACATGTTTTAAACATATTGAATGGTGCGGATCATTAAAATTGTAGTTATATTAATATTAATTGGGTCAATATATATGTCGTTAAGTGAAAGACAACATCCGAAAGAAATAGAAAAATGCCGGAGCCGGCTAAATTTTAGTTGTTGAACGATACGATGCTTTTTGATTGACCAAACAAGATATTAAAATATTTATGAAAAAAATCAATAAAAAGAATTCTAAAGAACTTATATTTCTTTTACATTCTTGTGTACTGTTTCATTTGCTGTTATATTCTCAAAAGTTCTTTAAATATTGTGTTTATGTTTTTAAATAATGTCCAATCTCTAAAAATGAGGATTTGTTACCCTTGATATATTTTTGAAAACTAATTAGTCAACTTAGATAGTCCTTGTTTGGGAAATCCATTTGGATGCCCAAAAGATATTATAGAAGATGAAAATGATGCTTTACCTAAAATAATCAAGCAAATGTAATTATTTTATTCATCACCATCTTCCTGAAGAATTAAAAAGTGAACACATCATGAAAATGACCAACTTCCAGTTGTGGAATAGTTTTAGAGAGAGAGAGAGAGATGTACACCAAAAAACTATTTTTCTTTCAAAATTTGTTATGATTGGTTGCACGCGAGATTGTTAGATTGTAAAACTGTTAAAGATTATAATTCTTTTTTGTTCAAGATTGTCACACTTTTAAGGTGATATGGAGAAAAAATTATCGAAGAAAATATGCTTAACTTTTTTTATTTTTATTTTTTACGCCTTTAATATGTTCCTACGGAAGCAATATAGAGAGAGCATCGTTTTAAACAATGTTATGAATTGATCCAATGTCTTCTTGTAGAATGATCTTTTGTTAAAAGTCATCAATCTTGTTCAACTAGTTACCACTACAGGAAATTTTAGATTTAGCAGCGTCTAACCCGTCTAGATATATAATATTGCTGAATTTACTTTTCAGGCATTTAATGATTAGTGTATGTCCATCGGAATTCATGTTGATCTTTTTAAGAAGTATTTCAGTGTCGATCAGCATGATGCAGAGGAAACATTGTGACACCCTAGTCAGGCCGTGAGGCCGGCGTCCATGAGATGGAGTCTCAGTGGGATGTCCGGATGGGTGGTCAAGAGTCTCACATTGCTTGGTGGATGTAAGTTCGGTGGTATTTATAAAATTATGAACCTTTTTTGTACAAGACCTTTTAAAGTCGTGATGGCGCCAACACCAAATGGAATTTCACAGTTAAGCGTGCTTGCCCTGGAGCAATCCAGGGATGGGTGACCTACTGGGAAGTCCATAGGGTTTGGGCGACAAAAGCGAATAGTATTGTACAAGGCGGGAGCGGGTCGTTACAAACATAACGTTCGGAAACATGATGGACGTGAACATATAATGGCCGGGAATGTTAGTTGTTGGAAACATGGTTAGTATAGTGGTCGGGATCGTTATTGGATGTGAACACCATAATACGAGAATCTTTGGTATTTATCATGATGTGGCATTTGGTCACGATCAATGGTCTGTGATTGAAAATCGAAGACTTGTGTACAATATTTGAGGAATCAATAGTTTAGTAACACTCGGAAAATAGATCTGGTGGAGAAACACTTGAGGACTCATTGTTAGACTTGGACTTTAACATCGTTTTACTCTACTCTGGCACTTACGTGTTATACCTTCTGTACAAAAATGTGCTTATCATATCATACTTCATCTTGTTATGTTTGTCATATACATAAAATGGGACTATGGATAGAATAATTTATTTAGCCTCATAACTCATGGTGCAACTTAGTTGTCTTTGACATTTCACGCTAGGTACAGAGGGTGACAAAGCAGAACAAGAGTTCCCTGCCAATGATGACATCAACCCAGATGAAGATTATATTAAACCATGGTTTACCTAGTTAGGGTTTGAAGTTCTAAAATCCACACGTAAAGTCTTTTTGTGAGAGAATTCTTTTTGAGGGACCTTATTTTGCTATTTTATATTTTCGTAAGAACAACCATCTATTTTTCTTTAATTATAAATGAAGATTTATTGGAATTTAGTTACTTTATTTTAAGTTAATATTGTCGGAATACAGAGTGTTACCCATCTAGATCATTTTGAGTACGAGTGTGTACAATAGAGTACTGTACACACTCTAATACTATGCAAGAATTAACGTCACAATTTTACGTTCATAAAAATTTTTGATACATGATTTAGAGTATTCGAAAATATCTGATAAGTCAAAAATATATATTTTTTATGAATATTTTTGGAATACATATTAGCGAGTACCGAACGAATATTAAAATTCATCAATAGGAATACGATACAAGTACAACTTCCACCTAAAAGTAACTGTGATTTATAAGATCAAAGTATCAAAACCATAGGTAGGCGGGAATTTGTTTACTTCTCTTTAGGAGAGGTAGGGATAGCGTGCAAAAGAATGAACTCAATTATATAAATTAAAGTATCAAAACAATTATTTGTTCATATCCTAAATGTGACGTAGACGTGGCATTAACTCTAAGGGGTTGTTCAAGTGAAGAAAGGGCGGACTCAGGAATTAAACCTAGGAGTGTTACTATCAAAATAAATAAATAATTAAAAATAAAATTTATATTCATTAATTAAAAAATATAGGTGTTCAAATTTAATTAACCAGATTGAAAGAATTTGACAGAACAAAAGAGCTATAGGGGTGTCCCAATGCTATGCACCCCCCTCTATGGGTCCGCCCCTGAAGTGGAGATCGAAATGAGCTGTAAATTCAGACATCGTAAGGTCAAAGCTTGGTAACTACATATTTGGAACCACTGGAGATTAATATGCCCGTTCGTTAACTTCAGAGTGCTAAAAACTAATCGGCAACAAATGGGGCATACCTCAAACTGACCGGATACTTTCGTTATAAAAAATCATGCAGTGAGGCCATTAAATATAAAATTTAAGTCCAAAGGCTTATGGTAAGAATTAAGAAATAAGTGAATTTATTTGATATTGCCCTTTAGACGATGACACATAGGAAGGGAGAGACAGCTAAGAGAGTGGACTCAACCATTTAGATGAAAGTATCAAAATCATTATTTTAAATAACTGTTAATGCGATGTAGACGGACCATGAAATTTAAACAGAAAACGTTTAATAAAGGATTCCTCGTTTTCTTAAAATACAGATCTTTTCTTTTCTGATCAAATTTTGATAATTCAAATCGTTCAATGTGTTTAAAAATATATTTTTAAGTATACACGTGAGAAATCAGCTTAAAATATTACTTGGAAGGATTTGATCCAAATAATTTTTCATAAAACTGTTTCTGTCAGTATTTATGAAAAAATGCTTGGATAAAACTCTTCTAGATTTTTTTTGAGTCGTTTTCTCGTCGGCCCTCTTAAAAACATATTTTAAACACATTGAACGGTTCGAATAATCAAAATTTGATTAAAAAAAATGAGAGGTCCGTATTTTTAGCAAAATAAAGAATCTCGGACTCGAAATTTAAATTTGAAAAGTCTAAAGGCTTGTGAAAGGAATTAAGAAGTAGAAATGATTCTTGCAGTGACCTTTGAACTACAAGACCTCACGGACGAGAGAGTAGGAAGGTTTTCTCCATCATGTTCTATTGACATATGACCGGTCGATTGAATATTTATTATCTTATATCTAATTGGGGGCCTTAATTTTGGGCTAAAATTTGGGGTCCTCAACGACTGTCTCATAAGCTTGTGTTCAAGGCCGACCCTGAGTGCCTCTCCCACCTCCTCAGCGTACTACAATAAATCCACAGGTACACTTAAAATTTATGTAGGAAATGTAGGCACCACGAATCTCTAACAGATGATGTCTCTAAGACACGTTTTTTAAATCATTCTGTTGATGAAATAATTTTTTTCAACATTAGGAAAAAGAAAAGTCGATCGCAATTAGAAAAGCGGCCAGATCTCTCCAACTAGCAAGCACCATGACTGACGGTGGTCCAAACAGTTGCTGAGGCGATCCGAATACCGGCGCAACCTCCTCGTCCATAAGATACTCCTTGAGAAAGTCCTCCTCTGGATTCTCGATCTAGTCAGCGAAATCCTCAGCATCCCCGTCAAATATCATATGCTCATTCATCACACGATCAGAGTCTGACATATCATAGTTATATGTTAGACTTATTGTAGTTGCACATAATAGCTAAAACAACGAAAATAACTGAAACAACTGCATTACGGTAAACAAAACTAGTAACTGAAAAATCTAACTAGCACAGAAAAGAAATACTAAAAAATGTGAGCTGCCCATCTACCTAAGGTCGCAGGGTAGTCAAACCTAAGTTTTCATACCAAATTGTATCGCCCTAAATTTTGGCAACTTTAATTTAAATTTTTTTTAATATTATTTTATTTGTCAAAATAATTATTCTATTATTAAAAAGAAAACCCTTTGATTCATTAAGAGATTAAAACAAATTACATAGTCCAGAATGAAAATGATGAAAATACATCTTTTGGGTTTACATTGTTTATTAAATTAAAAGACAGAGCGATCTGTAGGTGAGGTGGCTCACGTGTTGAACTCTTCCTCCGTGACTATTGGTTCTTCCTGTTGAGATGGAAACTCTATTTGCTCATTTTCATCTGGCATAAAAATGCCAAGGACAGACAAGTTGCTTCAGTGAGTAATTAAACTCAATACTGAACATTACCCAAGAACTAAATCCAAAAGCAAAATCAAGCATACAGTAAGATATAAGCAATAATTGGGCGAAAACTGAGCAAGTTGGGTAAACACGTAGGTATGTTATGTTTTCTTTCTTTTAAGTTTCTAGGAATTCCACTAAAAAACTCTATTTACTATCTAACTAACGTAGGACACTCAGCTGATATTGATCAGTCCTTACTTATTCAGCGTCCATACTCCAAGATTATATACCCGAATAAAACACTAACCCAACAAGGAAGGAACCACTCAAGTTAATAACTATCTCGTCCTAATTAGATTCAACTGATAACGTGGCTTCAGTTGGTTAGGTATCAATGAACTTCAGTCGCCTCTCCTTTATCGGCTCAAGAATGCCCAAGACACTACTTGTCACTCTTTTTGGGTCCAAAGCTATATTCAGAGACGACCCCAAGGTCACCTCCAACCGAATAGAGTCACCTCCTAGTTGGCGTCCTTTCATAAATATAATGAGTTGACATCCGAAATCAACACATGGGACGACGTCCAAAACAACACTTGCTATGACAAGCACTAATGCCAATTCAACATCTTTTCATTTAACATCACTACTTGTCTCTACACAATTTCACTACTTTATAATGTTCACCCAACACCCTCCATTTCCTTGTTACAGGTGACAATCAAATCGTTGTCCCTATATTTGACTCTAGATTTCCCTTCAATAAACCCCAAGTACAACACGACATCATAACCATAGTGTTTAGAAATTCTAAGTAACCATAATAACTAACGCATACTCAATCCGATAGCACAACGACTATGTCAACAATAATCAACCACACCTTGGGTAGCATGATGACCATACCTGAAAAAATTTACTAATTTTTGAATCACACAAATCTAAATTATACTTTACTCTATCATCATCATAGATTCATAACAATCATGGTCAAACATAATTACACATAGTCAAACATAACAATTCTTGGTCAAACAACTCGTACGAGATCCCGCGGGGACCCATGGACATGAGTCAAGTACTGTGTATGCTTGTGCAATGTGAACATATTGGCTCGACAGGTTTTTAGATACGGATAATGTCCAAGTAGACTGAACAACATTTTATAATTTTCAGAATTTCAACAGGTCGCTCGAGTGGCCTAAGCTCGTTCAAGCGAGCAGCAAGCTATCCAATATTTTTAGATTTTGACAGAATGCTTTTCTGGATCAGAACAGTGTTCTAAGCGTTTTGAAATTTAAACAAGGTCGCTCGAGCAGCTTAGAGCTCCCTTGAGCGAGCCTTCGTTTTTCTAAACTTGCAACTTTTCTGCTCCAGAAAAAAGATAGCTCGAACCAAAACCCTAGAATATGCATTCTATATCTAAAATTGAAATTGAATAAGGAAATAAAATCCTAAATGGTTGGAGGTAAGGAACCCTACCTCAATTGAAAACTGGAATCGAAGGTGAAATTGGGTAGAACTTCAGTTAGGATTTTCCTTTTGCTCAAGAACACCAAGAATACTACTCACAATTTCTTTTCGAATAAATTCCATACTTGGACTGCGAAGATCCTACAATCGTTCTCTCATTTTTAAATTTCGTAACATATGTGCAACATTATTAGAATTGAGACTCCATTTCTATAGTGAAGGAAGAAAATTCCCACATAACTTCAAGTTCAAACCCCATTTACAATGCCCATGAATTTTTCATATTGATTATCATAAAATCCTTTCTTAATTTGTCAAAATCGTGGATAAATTATATTGTTTGTCATAAAATCAATGAAATCTGAGGCAATTAACTAATTATTTGAAAAATCCCAAGTTTATGGCCGTGAATATGCAAAAACCTTAAAAGATTTCAATTTTGAGGTTGCTGTAAATTGACAGCTCACTTAAGCAGTTTAAGATTCCAAGTTTATGGCCATGAATATGCTATTTTGCTTATCCAAGCTTATCTCACAAACTAGTATAAATGTTGAATGAAGAAAATTTCTAAAGCTTCCTATCGATAGTTCCCCGGTCTTCTTCCATCTTCAAAATTTGAAGCAAAAGTTCATTTGATGTGTCAACAGGGCCTGGCAAGCACCAGTGGATACAGTCAGCTATGGTAATGTTCTCAGCCGGTGAGTGCCCGTAACGGCTTGGGTGACCATCCGGCCTCATCAACATTGCTTCTGTAGTATCCAACATCGAAAACTTGAGTCTTCTCTTTCTCCCTTCCACTTCTGCTGCCCTTAGCTCCTCCACTTGAGTTTTGTAGAACTCCAAATTATACCATTCTAACTTCACTTCTCCTTGCATGAACGGATTTGTTCTCGCACAGTTTCCCCCTTTATTCCACTCTCCATTCTCGTAATGTGCAGGAGAGAATGTACTCATAATCGTAAGACCCGTAAAATTTTCAAGGCTCATAAGTGTCTTGAAAGCGGTACGAAAAGCCATCCTGTATCCATAGTACATACCCAGGTCTGTGATGTTATTTTCATTGCATGCATTACACCCAACAACCTTACCATTTTTATAGTACATGAATTGCCTAAAGAACCATTGACCTGCTGAAAAGATAACAATGTCGGCATCTTCAATATGAGTTGACCAGGCTTCAGCCTCATCCAAGTATAGGTGCATATAGTTACCGGAGAAGTTACTGTTGGGAGCAGTGTTATGGCCTTTAACCAAGAGTGGGGACCAAAAGTGTGATATAGTGAAGTTATAATCTTTATAGATCCAGCGTCTGCAGTATTGGATTTCGTCATAAGAAACTTCTGCTCGAGCGGCTGTCTGCAAAAAGGTAAAGAGTTTAGGGGTAAGAGTAAGATGAGTGAAATTAGGAAAAGTACACGGTTCCGGAATTTATACCAAGAAAGTGTCTCCGAATTTAAAATGGACGGTCATGATTCACTTGGATTAGTGGGATGACTTTTTTAAGTGAATTATGATCCTTGATTTTGAATTCAAAGACATTTTCTTGATCTAAATTCAGAAACTGTAAATTGCTCGTGAAATTATGGATCAACAATGCTAGAGCAGCACTTATTTTTACACACAATTTGGCATAACTCGATTAAGATTAAGCAAATTTTGTCTCTCTTTTTTTCTTTTGCATTTGTTTATTTTGGACGTGAATTTTTGTGGATAATTTGTCTGTCTCGACGAAAAGAATCTAAAAAAGAATAAAATCATGTCCAAAAGTTCAAAAAAATTTACTAAAAACAACGAGTAAGTACAAACAAATCATGTTCAATCGTACATCTGCTCACATAAATACGGAGGCACACCCACACATAAGTGTGGGTCCACTTTACACTTATGTAAGTTTATGTGCAAATGGTATGTAGAAATGGGTGTGTAAAATATTGAGTAACGGATTACGAAATTAAGATTTGACCATTTTCGTGTAGGGATGAGAAACAAAAGTGCTACATACACATCATTTTAACACATCACTTTCACACATCACTTAAAATTACGTCGTTTTGTATTGAGAAATACCCAAATATGTTTTGAGCGATATGAGTCAAAAACAAATATTATTTTTTTTCAATACAAAACGACGTAATTTTGAGTGATGAGTAAAAGTGGTGTGTAAAAATGATGTGTGTCTAGCATTTTTGGATGGGAAATGGGTGAATGCAAGTAAGATTTGACTATTTTCGTCTCTAATTTCTAAATCGAATATCTGCTTTCATCCCCGTTTATTCGCTACAGGTTGTCCCGCCTCATAACATTTTCATGCAAAATAATCATCATTATTTACAACAAATTTTACCCAAATAATGAAAAGCAATTCAAATATATATTAAATAGCTATAGGGAGTAAAAATGTGAATATATATAGTTGATATACATTAACAAAACTTAGATCGAATCGAAAGTATGTAGACTTGCTTCTGATCCGATTCCTGTCCTTTTTTCCTTAAATTTAAAAGAACAGTATATCTTATTTTGCGCGAATCATGTGATGTACACCTTCTCAAACTTTAATGAATGGTAACCCGCATATTATTAAAACATTTATATGCACAAATACTCATAAGTGTAAGGGCATGCACTATGTGTTGATTACAAAAATTATGGATGACAATCTTATCTGATTCGATCGTTCTTGTCCTGGTCCCTACCTTGAAGAGATTGGAAATTTGGGAATTTTTTTTTAAAATCAAATTGGATTTTCTATTAAATAATTTAAAAATCTGGAAAATGGAGACAACAATAGTTATAACCACCCCAACTCCGCCTGGTTACAATCCCTAGTAAAAGTAAAATTAAGTTTCTCTCATATAATTCTCACGCTTACCCTCATGCATGTAACTAAAATTTGGTCAATCAGACATCGGTAAGGGCTTCAACGGATGGTATTGGTCAAAAGAGAAATTAATGGTCAAACACTGGCCGTCCATTTCTTTTGTGACAATTATGTTTCATGCGGGTAGATATTGATGTCCGATCAACTTAATTTTTTACATGGATAATGTACGCATCTATAATACCTATGAAACAAACGGCTTAATAAAGGATCATTGCATAAAAAAGATCCACGCTCCTAAAAAATAAAAAGTCTCCAAACAAAGATGTGTTCGGAATTATTGGATGCACATGACTTCATAAATTATTAAAGACCCCACGTGCATCTAACGATTCCAAACACATCTGTGTTCGAATGTGTCCGAAATATCTGTGTTCCTATTATTGCTCCCTAAAAAAAAGGTGTGTGACAATGTAAGTAGATTAATGGATGAGTTATTGGGCACCTACACTAGCCAAGAGGCATGCCAATGATTGCATTTGATTTCTGCCCAATGAGTCCCCAATAAAAGCTAGACTCTTCCCTCTGACAAGCTCCAAGAACTGAACTGCATCAAACAAAGGCAGGCTGCATTCATCTGGCTTCCACCTCCAATTCAGATACTGGGTATCAGGTCTCCCATATTTCATGCAATTTTGTTGATCATGAATCTCACATTGTGTTTCGTTTGTGTAATATGGCCCTTCGGTAGTGGAGGGAACCCATTTTCCTCTGAATATGTCACACTTCTTAATGCTTGTTGAATCATTGGATGTATAACTCTTGGGAAAAAGCAAAGGAGGAGGAGGAGGAGGAGGAGGAAAAAGCAAAGGAGGAGGAGGAGGAGGAGGAGGAGGAGGAGGCGGCGATGGAGGAGGAGGCGGAGGAGGAGGAGGAGGAGGGGAAGGAGGCGGCGGGTACAAAGTGTTTTTCTGAAGGAGAGTGACTGAGTCACTGGTATTTATTCCTATTGACAGCGAAGGCGGCGGGTATGAAGAAGTGTTTTTCTGAAGGAGAGTGACTGAATCACTGGTATTTATTTCTATTGACAGCAAAGGCGGGGGGTACAAAGAAGTGTTTTTCTGAATGGGAGTGACTGAATCACTGGTATTTATTCCTATTGACAGCAACAAAGAAGTGTTTTTCTGAAGGAGAGACACTAAATCACTAGTATTTATTCCTATTGACAGAAGAGAAGAGTGAGAGTTTTTGTAGAGGTAAAGATGGATTAATGTGGTGAGAAGAATAAAGGCTATGATTGATAGAATAACCTGTTTGAAGATGTTGAGATGTCTTGTCTTCCCTCTAGGAAGCTCCATGCTACTTACCTTCATCTACAATAGTGTAGGACAAGGACCTTTTCTGTAAGGATATATATACGTACATAAGTATATGAACAAACGTATTATAGATGTACACATATACGCATGCACACTCTCTCTAGCGATTATTCTGTGTTATGCACCGGCATTAGCAAAAATATAAAACAATATATATTGTACAAATATTTGATAGCATGTGATTTTTATAAAATTTGTTTAACATGACATTTACTAATTAAAAATTTAACATGAATCTAGTAGAATCCAACTTAGAAGAGCAGACAACTTACACTCTCCATTGACTTTTCTTATAAAGGGGATTGTGAAGACAACTTGCACTCTCCATATTCCCACTTCACATGGCCCTTACTGGGCACAAATATTTGTTAATGAATTAATTAAGCAGATGTTGCTTCAATCAATGTTTAGATGCAAGAATCGAATTGGGTCTAAATTGATTTTACAGACTGTATTTAAGGCAATACAATATTGTTAAGCACATTAAGCTTAACCAATAGCAAATACAATAATGTTATTAGGAACTGCTACCATCATTAATCCCAAGGTTAGTCAACTCTAAGTTTTGCCAATCTAGAGATCCTAAACTAAGGAGAGTGGAATTAAGAAGTTGTGTGAGGAAGAAGTGTTAAGAGAGTGGTAGTTACTGAGTTTAATTTTACTTCGTGTAAGGTTGGTTGATTGCCAGCCAATATATCTCACCTACTGCTCTTTTTATTACTTGTAACGCTTCCAGTTTTTAATGAATTCGTTGTTTGGCCGTTCAAGAAAAATAAGAAGTGGGTAGATTGGAAAAAATAATAATAAAGACCAATTTTTTTATTGCTAATTGTGGCAAAAATCAATGAATTTTGAATGAGTTCAAAGAAGAATTCTATTTCTTGGAAATGAAGAGAGAACAGAAGAATCTGGAATAGCTTGAACTTGATGAAACAGAAAAGCATCTTCAACCATAGAGATATTAAAAATATTAAATACATCATAAAAAAGACCCACATGAGTTACATAACACTTTGAAAGAGAGATATGAACACCAAAAGATTGTAAGATTCTAGAACTGTTATAGAATATGAGTCTTCTTTGTTCGATATTTTGTTCTACTTCTTCGTTGACCTCTTCCTCATGAGGAACCTCTGCCCTCTGACTCACGACATTGTCTAGATGTACCTCGCAATAGTGGCCTCGAAGATGATGGCTAATGTGCTAGGGACATATAATGATTGACACTCGAAGATGATGGTTTGATGAGACTCGTGAGTTGTGAAACGAATCAAATAGATTGATGCGTTCATAGTTTGACTTGATATGCTAAAAATATTATGCCTAATGAAATTGATGATTTTAATGTTGGGATTTCAATTTAATGTGTTGAGAATAGCATAGTAGTTACTTGCATATACTACATGATTATCTTAATGGAGTCGGGGTATTTGTGAAGAGCATCTATAGAAACTTTAGATATGAGTTTACTTTTTTATTTGGTAAGAATGGTAAGTAGTTGAAACGTGAAGTTTGTCGAGTGGGTTTAGACACTTGATTTGATTTGGAACATACACAAGTCACTGGACTTTGGAATAGTGAGCCTTGTTGAAGGTCAGCTTGACGAGTTTGGGTGTGTTGTGTGATCAAAAGCAAATAAATAATTAACGATCCGTTGGCACATAGTTAGTAAATAACCTGAGTGGGATAATTAGGTGCCTATAGGCTCATGAGTTAGCAACCCATGGTTTTAGATGATTTAGGGACTTGAGAAGTCACCTAGGACTGAGACACAATATTTGATTGGTTAATTCTATGAAATTAGACTTGAACCACCCAAATTATGTGCTCTTGTTTTCGATTATCTGAACTTAAGGGTTTGACCCGTATTATATCTTAACATTCAAGTATAAACATAGTAAGATACACCTTGTAGGGGTGTACAATTTTTTTTAAAAAAAAATCGCTAAATCGGACCAATCGCACTGAATTGGTCTTTTCGGATTGGTTCTGTGGTTTAGTAGATTGGTTATGGTTCTAAAAAAAATAAGAACCAGATATTATGGTTCGATCTATGGTTTCATAATTACAAACCGTGGTTCTAACTGGACTGGACCGACTATATATATGTATGTATGTGTGTGTGTGTGTGTGCATAGGTCACAACTTTTACAACTCTCCTACTTTTCCAAAAAGGTCACTACCCTTCCCCTCCTCAAAATCAAAAACTTTTTCATTTTTAATGTAGTTGTGTTTTTTCATAAAGATATTAGATATATAAATTCGATTTTTAAGATTAATGAAGTTGATAAAATTATTATGTTGTTTATTTTGTTCGTAATTTTAAAAATTAGTGTTATTCTATTCATATTTTTTCGGCAATTTTTAAATGCTAACATGTTTTAGAACTGAAACCAAACAAGGCCAGTCTGATATTTTGGTTCCAGTTTGATTCCATGTTTGTAACAATCTGGTTATGTTTTCAATTCTTTGGAACCGTTAGATATGATTTGATTTTTGAATTCTTACAGAATTGATCCAATCTGGACCATATACACCCCTAACGCCTTGTAGGTGGGATATATGGGTGGTGAAAGATTTTGATGGTTAGCTGGAAATGAGAGGGTATTGTAAATCATTGAGTAAACTTTCCAAGTTTCATCTCATACCACATGCATGTATGTGTTTTTTTTACCTATGTTATCGTTTGATACTTGTTTGTGTACTATATCATTTTCTATTTATATAATATTGGTGTAGATATATTCTTACTGGGCTGTGTAACTCAACTCTTCATTCTTTTTATGGAGTATATGTGAGCGACATATTTTGAAATATTGTATGAGAGAGTTATTAATATTTTGTCGTCTTCATTTGAATAAGATGTATAATAACTAGCACTTGATATTTTGATTCAAATAAGGTAATTTTCTTAAAAATCCTTCTAACTCGTGATAATGATTTTGATTCGAGATGACTTATTTATAAATTATTGGAACCTGGACGGATAATTTTTCTTACCAGGAAATTAAATACCTCAATGTGTGGCCGAACATCTCATCTGTCAAACTTGTCCGGAACCTAATCCCTGCAAAACAATAAAAAAATTCCTTAATATGAATGTGCTTGATGTCAAATCATTTCTGGATTGATTATGAGAGGAAGCTCTTTCTGTGTCTTTTTTTTAGGCCCAAGCATGCAGAGGGTTGGTCAGTGAAATTCATCTGAAGGAGATGGAGCTAGAAAGGCTAAATGGGCTTTTGAAAATGCTTGAGACCAGTACAGTGGAGGCCAATACAGCAAGGAATCGCTTGGGAGAAGCAACTCTGATTACATAGTGGATCCATATTGTAGGCTGTCTTATCAAATGTGTTAGATTTGTTGAGAGAGAAAGAATGAACTCTACATATTATTGTGCATCAATCAATATACAAGATTCCTTTATATAGGAGAGAAAATTATAATCCTAGACGAACTAGGATATACATTAACAAAATGGGTGGCCGAACTAAGGCGCAACAGAGGCTTATGCTACTCGGGTCGGTCTTTGATCATCAAGATTTCATCCGAAGGAGTGGAATGTTTCCATAACTAATTTGTGTTGATGTTTTTCCATGCTATCGTCCTGCTAATTGTACAGAAAACGCGTCTTGTTTAGGTATGCGCATTTGAAAGGTTAGGCAAGGGTTTTATTGTGAAAAATTAATTAAACAATTGGGGGGGTTTATCTGTTGTTTTGTTCATCTGAGTTTATCTCACAAATCAGTGTAAATTAATGTTGAATCAAGAAAATTTCTGAAGCTTCTTATCAATGGTTCCCTGGTCTTTTTCCATCTTCAAAATTTGAAGGAAAAGTTCATTCCACGTGTCAATAGGGCCTGGCAAGCACCAGTGGACACAGTCAGATATGGTAATTTTTTCATCTGGCGAGTGCCCGTAACGGCTTGGGTGACCGTCTGGCCTCATTGACATTGCTTCTGTAGTATCCAGCATCGTAAACTTGAGTCTTCTCTTTCTCCCTTCCACTTCTGCTGCCCTTAGCTCCTCCACTTGAGTTCTGTAGAACTCCAAATTATACCAATCTAACTTCGCTTCTTCTTTTGTGAACGGCATCGTTCTCACACAGTTTCCCCCATTATTCCATTCTCCGTTCTCAAAATGTGCCGGCGAGAATGTACTCATAATCGTAAGACCCGTAAACTTTTCAAGGCTCATAAGTGTCTTGAAAGCGGTACGAAAAGCCATCCTGTATCCATAGTACATACCTAGTTCTGTGATGTTATTTTCATTGCATACATTACACCCAACAACCTTGCCACTTTCATAGTACATGAATTGCCTAAAGAACCATTGACCTGCTGAAAAGATAACAATGTCGGCATCTTCAATATGAGTTGACCAATCTTCAGCCTCATCCAAGTATAAGTGCATGTAGTTGCCGGAGAAATTACTGTTGGGAGCAGTGTCATGGCCTTTAACCAAGAGTGGGGACCAAAATTGTGATATAGTGAAGTTATAGTCTCTATAGATCCAACGTCTGCAGTATTGGATTTCGTCATAAGAAACTTCTACTGGAGAGGATGTCTGCAAAAAGGTAAAGAGTTTAGAGGTAAGAGGAGTGAAATTAGGAAAAGTCAATGGTTCCCAAATTTAAACTAAGAAAATTTCTCCAAATTTAAAATCAATGGTCATGATTCACTTAGATTAGTGGGATTACTTTTTCAAGTGAATCATGATCCTCGTGTAACTAAAATTAGGATCCATTACAATACTAATTAACGATCCAAAACGAACCTTTCAATTCGGGTCCCTTGAGATTTGTACCGTGCCTATATATTTTATATTAAGGCAAACTTGAAACTAAAAAAATTAGGCTTAATATACTAAAGATACTCAAATATTTAGGGCCCTTATTTGTGGAAGTTTTGAGGGGCCTGAAACGGTGGCTTCTTGGGCTTCCTCTCAGGGCCAGCTTTGTTCACCCATGTAAAAAATTTGATCAATCAGACATCGGCAAGGGCTTCATCGGATGGTATTGGTCAAAAGATAAATTAACGGTCAAACACTGGCCGTCCACTTCTCTTTTGACGATTATGCTTTATGCGGCGGTAGATATTGATATCTGATCAGTTTGATTTTTTACATGGATAATGTACACATTCAAACGGCTTAAATCGTCAAGTGAAATCATATGAAAAAAAGGGTGTGTAAGTAGATTGATGGATGAGTTATTGGGCACCTACGCTAGCCAAGAGGCATGCCAATGATTGCATTTGATTTCTGCCCAATGAGTCCCCAATAAAAGCTAGACTCTTGCCTCTGACAAGCTCCAAGAACTGAACTGCATCAAACAAAGGCAGGCTGCATTCATCTGGCTTCCACCTCCAATTCAGATACTGGGTATCAGGTCTCCCATATTTCAGGCAATTTTGTTGATCATGAATCTCACATTGAGTTCTGTTTGTGTAATATGGCTCTTTGGTAGTAGAGGGAACCCATTTTCCTCTGAATATGTCACACTTCTTAATGCTTGTTGAATCATTGGATGTATAATTCTTGGGAAAATAAGGAGGAGGCGGAGGAGGCAGTGGCGGCGATGGCGACGGCGGGGGCGGGGGCGGGGGCGGGTACGAAGTGTTTTTCTGAAGGAGAGTGACTGAATCACTGCTATTTATTAATCCTATTGACGAAGTGTTTTTCTGAAAGAGAGTGATTGAATCACTGGTATTGATTAATCCTATTGAAAGCAGAGCAGAGTGAGAGTTTTTGTAGAGGTACAGAGGGATTGCGGTGAGAAGAATAAAGGACAGAATTGGTAGAATAACCTGTTTGAGGATGTTGAGAGCTCTGCTCTTCCCTCTAGGAAGCTCCATGGTACTGACCTTCATCTCCAATAGTGTAACCTTTGTTTTAACGATATATATATATATATATATATGGGATGGCTCCATAGACCAATATTTTTTTAGACCAATATTAGACCAACATTTAAACTCTTCATTCCTGATTAAATTTTAATGATCTGAACCGTTCAATGTGTTTAAAACATGTTTTTAAGGGTACACGCGAGAAATCAGCTCAAAATATTACCGAAAAGGGTTTGATCCAAGTAGCGGTTTAAAATGCTGACACACACATACATATGTATCTGTATAAACATATTACAGATGTATACATACATATATATATATACGCGCACACACTCTAGTGATTATTCCGTATTATGCACTGGCATTAGCAAAAATATATCAGCAACGTATATTTTACAAATATTTTATAGCATGTGATGTTTATAGAATTTATATGGTTTAACTTAACAACTGATTAATAAAAAATCAACATGTGAGGGTTTATACTATTCGAGTTAGTTCTGAAAATCAAGAACAAATCTTAAGAATTTATACACACACACACACACATATATAATTAATTCTGAAAATCAAAAATAAATCTTAACAATTTATATACACACACACACACAATATATATATAGCTTATAACAAGGGATCTCTTATTTGCTAAAATACGTACATCTCTTTTTCTCATCAAATTACATTGATCCGAACCGTTCAATGTGGTTTAAAACGTATTTTTAAGATTACCCGCAAAAAAATCGGCTCAAACAAATATAAGAAAAGACTTGATCCAAGCAGTTTCATAAAACTATTCTTGTTATATATATGTGTGTATATATATAATATATATCAATAAAAACTTTCTAAAGAACTTATTTATTTTACATTCTTGTGGTTCATTTGTTGTTATTTTTCTGATAATGTCTAATCTTTAAAAATAAGGATTTGTTATCGTTGATACATCAAAAACTAATTAGTCAACTTAGAAACTTGTTTTACAAATCCATTTGGATTCCAGAAGATGAAATGATGCATACCTAACTAATCAAGCAAAGCCAATTATTTTTATTCTCCATCTTCTTCGTGAAGAATTAAAAATATTAAAAATGACCCACTTGAATTATGGAACACTTTGAAAGAGATATATGAACACCAAAACGCTATTTTATTTTTCAAAATTTGTTATTATTGGTTGGACACAAGATTGTAAGATTCTAGAAATGTTACATTCTACAAGTCTTCTTTGTTCAAGATTCTTGGTGGTGAAAATTTTAAAAGAGAGATGGTGGATATAATAAGAGGAGAGATATAGTAGAAGGCAAGGCCAGTCTCGGGCAACCCCCAGGCGGGCAACAAAATTTTTGTTCTTTATAAATATAGAAAAAAAAAAATAGAATTCTACCCAGAAAAATTATTGTTAACATTATGTAGGCAACCAAGCTGATCAGATCGAGCTTCGACTATTCAAATATCGGGACTGACACTGGTAGAAGGGAGAGATTTATTTAGAGGGGTAAATAATTAAATAGTTTGTTTGAGTATTTTTGAAGGAAAAAAATATGGTAGATATGAGTAGGTGGTGGTATTCTCGTAATTAATTATGGTATTTGTGTAAATAGAAGGCGGATATGGAAAGGAATTAAGATATGGATAGAAAGAGTGGTGAGATAATTTTATCCTCTTCTAGGCAAATAAAATAGCACCATGCATATCACATCCGGGGTCTAAAGAAGTAAACAAATACCAAATATAACTAGCCGAACAGTCATACCTAGAGTAATAAACAATTGACCCTTCTTTGACCGCTAACAAATACACCTTTAAGGTGATATGGGAAAAAAAATATGGAAGAAGATGCGCGTAAAATATATTTTATGTTTCTATGAAAGCAATATAGAGAGCATCATTTTAAATAGTATTATAAATTGATTGATCTACTGAAATCACCAATCTTGTTCAACTGGTTATATACCATTCTCAAATCGAATCAAGTGCCACGTAATTGGTTATTCTCTTAAGCAAACAAAATTTCATTTAACCGACAAACTAAAACAAAAGATACATACCATAGCGTGTCAAAAATGCTATGGTAATTCTTCCATAGCTTTCTTTACAAACGCAACTATAGCCGACGCTATTAAAAGTCAGATTAACTATAGATTTTTCCGAACCACAGGGTAGGTGCTTAGAGATATGCTAGCTCCCTTAGTAAACCCCAAGCAGTTGGCCTAATGGTAAAGGTATGAGACTAGAGGTATACTCTCTCATAAGTTTTAGGTTCGATGTCTCTCAGGTGCTATCAATTCTTATGAGCTCAGTTCATACAGATTAGATTGGTCCTCCAAAAACTAATCGGCAATAAGTTGGGATAATTCCAAAACCATTATCTCTAGCTAATCTCATTCCAGAAAAAGCTTTGGCATGTGCAGTGATGCTTTGAGAGACATACTGTAATGCTCCACCGACATATCATACAGTTGTATTAAGAATATAAAAAACAAACAAACAACTCCTTAACTTTGTAATCATTGAAAATCCTAATTAAGAAAGTAATCACCCTTTACACGAATAGGATTGACCCCTCAACTACTGATTGCAACTACTAGCCAATAAAAAATAGAAATAGCACAATAAAAACAGCAGCGCCGTCCCTCTCATGAATTTAAATCCAAAAATAATAATAATAATAATAATAATAATAATGTGTACGATTGAGAGTTAGTACCAATAAAAAAAGGAATAAAAAAAATAACAAAAGATAATGAGAACAGACAGGGCCAACCCTGAGATATTTGGAGTTCTATCGTTCTAGGTGAGTCAAAAAAAAATATGCCTCTTATATATTTTCTCAACATATTCACAAAAAAATTTACGTACTTTAAGATTGCCTAATTTAAGTAAAACTTGATACTGAAAGGCCAACCGAAATAATTTTACTTACTTTATAAATATAATTAAAATCTCATAATAAAATATTTTGTTTTCGGTTTAAAGTAGTAAAATCTATGATTTTTTTAATCATCTTAAATGAAAATTAAAAATACGGATATATTAAGTAAATGAATCATTGATGTAAAAATTAATTTACTTTTTTTTGAATATATAATTCTTTTAGACTATTTAAATTAATCTACTCAGAGTTAATAAAAAAAGTTAAATATACATAATATCATAACATTGAAAGATAAGAAATATTTGACAAAAGATAAAAGACTTACTAGAAAATACATCCATTCGATATTTTGAATAAAATTTATTAATAAAATTTTGGGGCAAACAACTATCATCTTTGGATTAGTATTGATAAAAATGTGTTAATTAATAACTTATTAGCTAGTTTGGTTTGTTGGGTGAAGCCTTTCCAAATCTGTGTAGTGAGATTCAAATTTTCCCAATAGCATGGATTTAAAAAAAATCTTTAAAAATAAGAAAAAATGAAGTTTGTAAGATTTGAACTCCGACCTCGAGGATAACAAACAACTTCTTCACTGCTGCACAACGTGACAAACTTAAACTAAATTTATGATACATATAATATTTAGGGCTTTTTTTTATAGATTTGGGGGCCCTAATTTTTGTCCAAAAACGGTGATCTGGTTGGCGTATTCTTTGGCGCCAAGAACAGATAAAACATGCGACCCTATTCAAATATAATAAATAGGAAGGAAACAAATCCTTCAAATTAACAAATCCTTTACCAATCATACCATTTATGGTTGAGATCTAGAGAACTTTATTTTCAAACCTTAAAGTAAATTACTATGCTAACCCTCGTTAATTATTTAAAATCCAAGCTAATTAGCTCGTTTTTCATCAATTGTTTTGTTTGGTATTTCCAATTTGATTTTATAATAAAATTGGAAGGTAGGAAAAAGTCAACAAAAACCATGTCATGTGGGGCCCTAAGTTCTATTACAGAATTATTTTTAGTTTGTGTGGGTCATTTTTCTTTCGAATCTATGCTTATAGGCAATATCACATGTAATGTGAACACACATTGTGCCATGTGAGTTAAATGGACTATTAACATAATTTTTAAATTATTTTCTATTAAAATAATTGTCCAGATAATGCTGCTGAATTTACGACTTAAGCATTTAATAATTATTGTATGTCTATTAAAATTGATGTTGATCACTCTCTTATGCACACTTGTACTTAAAATGATGTAGATGAATCTTAATTTCATAAAAATACTTCTCTAAGTTTCACCACAATTTTGTCACCATTTGTCAGTTTTTACTTGAGTCTAGTCTATTGTTTGTTTTTTTGTTTTCCTTCTGATCTACCAACAAAGTGTAAAGGTTAGATTTGAGAAAATTAGGTAATTTTTAAAAAATAATTAAGGTCCCATGAAATTTGTTTTGGAACTTCATGTAACAATATTTATATCATTTATTGGACAAGTACTACAAATAGTTATAAGGTAATTCGATCTAAGGACATAGTGAATGTGGAGCCTTTTAGTCTGTGTAACAATCCTACTTACGATTCGTCTGCTCTGGACTCAATGTATCTAGATCTACAACCACAACCAAAGGTTAGTGTCTTATCGGCTGAAGTTTTGGCCTGGAAGCATTCTAATGTTTAAGTTAGTGCTTAGAAAATATGGAGAAACAAAACACTAATTTAAGATTTAGAAGGTTGTACGTACCATACTTTTTCAAGTGTTTTTCCTTTTATACACTTTTTGGCTTGAGCACCAAGCTTAGATTGACACGTGCGAATCACACTCCCTGGTAGCAATGACCCATAATAGAATTTTGTTATGAAATAGGCCATTGATATAATGAATTCTAGCTCACGTGCCATAGCTTTTGCATCAGTTTGTCAGGTGGACTCTAGTCCGTTGTAAGTGAGTTTGACTCGATAAACTAGGCACGAACTCGGTCCAAACCCATGAAGTGCACCCCTGGGTTGGGCAGGAGGCACTGTGTCAGGTCTGAGCTCGGTTCGGCCTACTGAAGATGACAACATTGGGCTCGATTCGTCTTTCAACTCAAACTCACCACGGTTCGGCCCATAGCTTCATCCCAATTTGGCCCTTCACAATAGCTCCTCATTGACCCAGCCAAGGAGTTGTTGATTACCACTACTGAATCAGTAACCAAGACGCCGAGCTGAAAGAGTAGGCAGATGATGGTGTCATTTGTATAGGCATGCTCGACCCTCTTATGAGGCACAGGGACATGCGTAGATCATCCACCCAATCGACGAGACATGTTGCATGTGTCGGCCTGCAAAAGCACGCGAATCGTCTCCTCACATTAAATGTGATGTCATGCGCCAGTCAAGGGGCGGTTGAGATGTTGCGTCGCTTCGATTCCTGCATTGGCATTTTTAAAATGAAATCTTTTGAGATTCTCCCAATATACTTACAAATAGGGGTTTCAAATTTTCACATCAGTCTTCTGCCTTTTCATTTCTTCTCTTCTTGCATCTCTCAAGTTCCCAAAATCCCCAAATCATCTCCAGAGTTTACAGTGCCTCCAAAGCCTTCCCAACCTTGCGTTCGAGATTCTTAAAGTACTTCGATGCAACGCTCTGTTCTTGACCTTGTAGGTTCTAGCGGGATCTCAGCCCCTGGGATTCACAGGTCGATTTACTCCTGACATGTCATTATGTGGGTACCGCACTCTCTCTAAATCTTTATCAGAAAAAAAAAAAAAAAGTTACCCAGGTAATAGCCAACTTGAGCTTTGGCTTTCAACTTTCCACGGACCTCCTTGATCTCCGCTCTCTAGGCCGTTAAATCTTTTGTCTTACAGGCCTCTATGACATTCGACGGTTTTCACCTCTCCATCTCATCGTGTGACTGGTAACCTCTTCCTCTCATCGTCTGTCTTCCTCTTGGATCTCATCGTTGGGTTCTGGCAGGTACTAGTTTGGCCAATGTATGTTCGGTGGTGGTGGTAGTCATGTATTCAACTATTGGACCAGTGTTTCATTCTTCTCCTCTAGCATGGTCATTGACTGCATTAGATTCTGCACGTGTGCTTACAAGGGGTTTGGGTTTTAGGAAGTCGCCTCCT
The DNA here is from genome assembly GCA_019985065.2 of Arctostaphylos glauca. NCBI lineage: Eukaryota > Viridiplantae > Streptophyta > Magnoliopsida > Ericales > Ericaceae > Arctostaphylos > Arctostaphylos glauca. The sequence continues at coordinate 25,698,295 of JAHSPW020000008.1, forward strand.
CCTGAAAGCATCCTTGGGTTGATCTAGTAGTCACCATCATATTTTCGGTTAACTTAGTTTAATTTGTTTCTTAGTAGGAAGAAACTAAAACCATTCCCACAACCACAAACGGCTTCAAACTGTTGATATCGGAAAATATAATGGTCACCTATTTGCTCCTGCGATGATTCTTGCACATAAGTCCTAGGACCGGAGTGATTTTCGCCCAAGGATCCTCCGACGGTCAAGTTTACAATCAGGAGAGGGAGATGTATACAATGGAGTATGAAGAATATTTTTGAAAATGTACATTGTCCTTGGCGATGGACCCTAGGCGGGTTCGTGGCCGTCAATCTTGCTCTCTTTTCATACTAGAAGGAGTGGGTCATTAAATAACGATTTCATCTTCGGACTTTCGAGCATTTTGAGACGCTATTTACGGGATCTTATGATTGTTTCCCTAGCTCTAACCTAGTCAAATGCCTTCCAAAAGGCAGAATGTTCGTAGGGAATGATGTGTTGAGCGTCTGATAGCCTAGCGGCTATTCAACTGAGTGGACGACTACTAAGTGGCTGAGTGATGAACCATCGATAAAAGTAATCGAGCACCGAGATAGCGAGTGCTAAGCCAAGCCAATTTGGCTCACCAGATAATTTTATTGAAAATATCCTATTTTTTAGAATAATAACAGTAAAGTTTTTGAATTCTTAAAATCTATTCTTTGCTCAAAAGAAAATTCATACCATGTATTAAATAATTCTTAAAATCAATTCCCTCCAATTTATCTCAAATTAATTACGTGTATTAGTCTACAATCACATGGAATAACTGCTTTCAAATAATTCCACAAAAATAATCAAATCTATATTAAAATACAAAACGGTATGAGGCCCTCACAACATATTCTTACAACGACGGCTGTAATTATTTTAATTTAATGGTTGAGATTCGCTACAAAACTTATATTGCAATACACAACGGTGTGTAACCCTAAAACACATTTTCACAACAACAGTTGTGATTCTTTTCTGATAGTCTTATTAATTCATCTTGCTCCATCAAGTGTTTTTGTGTCTGAAGCACTGTTCTTTTTATTATTTGACTTTCTACACGTAGTAAAAACTGTATAATTACGAATTGCTAATTTATTTTTTCCCGAACAGGTTGCTCATTTCAAGGAAAAAATAGATAAAGAATTTCCAAGATCAAAGCAATGGATATACAAGGAATAAAATTTTAGCATGATACTATTATTGACAACACATCTAGTGAAATCTAAGGGTGTGAATGCATTCTCTGGGAGTCCAGTGGAACTCCACTTAGATGCGGTTGACAAGGCCTGGTCTACCGTCTACTCGGTTTCAAAATTTCAACTGCGTAATCGTATCAGGTGGACACTAGTTTGCGAGGCCTTTAATGTACTATGAGAATAATGAGGTGGTCGGGTGTAGCATGTGCAGTAAACAGAACATCACTGACCTCACCAGGTATTTACTTGCCGAACAAGGCTAGGAACACAAATCATTCGTGCGCATTCGAATCAAACAGATCCTTAAATTACTGATTTCGCTTTATTTTTAACAGGTAATAGTACCTAGGAATGCATTTCGAACCACCTTTAGGAAACTTCTTGACGACGAGAACTTCAAAGGGAAAATAATTTTGAGGACGATAATGCCCCCGCACTTCGAGGCCGAGGAATCAGAAGGGAGAGGGAATTCTGAGAGAACAAAGCCATATAGGAAGGAAGGAGTGAAGTTGGATTGGGATGTGATGATGTACAATATGGTCCAAGTGGAAGAGCATTTGGCAGCAAAAAGAGAATCAAAGAAGAAAGGATTGGATTTCAAGTTATTGGATATAACAGAAGCAATGAAGGCAATAGCAGATGGTCACCCTAACCATTTTGGGCAGCCACCAGAAATGAGGTTTATGCTTTATTCTGATTGTCTCCATTGGTGTTTGCCTGGACCTATTGATCTATGGAATGAGCTTTTGCTTCAAATCATGAAGATACAAGGTGATGGCCTCGATTGTTCTGTTTAGTTTCTGATAAACTTATAACCCTTCTATCTTCAAATAATGAAGATAGAAGGGCCGAGTTATATCAGATGGAGAAATATCGTGGATGTATAGAGACCCGTAAAGAATGTAGCAGCCAGCTATTTTTGTTGTTTTATTTTGATTGTTTATCAGTTTAGTACTCCTTATTTGATTAATGGTCAAGACTCAAGAGTATTATTGTGGTGTTGGCGCAAGTGTTGTTTGTTTCCTGGGAAAAAAGACAAAAAAATGCATTGCTATGAGAATTTTTAGCAACTAGATTTTCCTGAATAGATACTTATTTTAAGTCAAAAATTTGAGTGTTTATGTCATAGTATCATCAAAACGTACCGAGAGACAACCTCTACTAGAAGTTTACATTTTCTTGGCTGCAGATAGTAACAACTACTATAATTTTCTTTAGGTGCTGTTTGGATGCTAGAAATGACAAGATTTAATCCCGAAAATAAATAGGGAAGAGATGCATGATTCAAGTTTTAAAAAGTAAAAGAATATAATTTTATCGGTCCTAGAGGCCTCGTCCACCACTAGGTTATATCGATACAACGCGTCATGAAATTATGGTTGGATTTTGAATTTGTAAAGAGTAAAAAATAAAACTTCAAACCACAAGATCCAATAAGACTTCAAACCACAAGACCCTTTAGACTGACAACCTTACTACAAAAGGAACCACAGAAACCATTCTGCAGCGGCCCATGATCCAGCAGCAACCTCTAGCTGATTGGACATTGAAGGAGAGGTAAGCTTACTTGAAATGACCACATTCTAAGACCCATAAAACACAACCCAAGAGGCCTTTCAAACTTCACAACAGAAATCCATGCTCCATAAATGAAACCCATATTGCCAAATCATCTGAAGCAGTAGGCCTATAAAAGGCATCAGCATAACATTTGCAGTAGCAGGACATTGCAGCATAACACTGCCAAATCATACCAATCTGGCTCACTAGGCTTCAAAACTTTGGAAAAGATTTGAATACCATAAACATAACCTACAAAGCACCAACAAGAGATGGAAGGGTATCAGAGCCAATAGATCACATCACCAGGTGGCCATCAAGCCAACTTGGTTTCCTTAACAGAGTAGCACAAACTATCACTATGTCAGTACAAGGCCCTTATCCTTTGGACGCAGCAAAAGAACATAAGGAGCAGCAGCAGAAGAAGACCAAACAAATGCATAACAATAAATAGTTCATGTTACGAAATATAACAAATTCACTTTATTCCTTCAATTTTATTTATTTGTGAGGACTTGTTCCAAGAATTTCATCTTTAAATACAAGTCTTGGTTTTTAGTTTTATTCATTCAAAAATAGAGGGAAATACTACTTGAAAAATAAGAAGAAAGAGATAGTGAGAAATATATTAATAATATTGTATTGATCTTGATGATTAAGTTCTGAAGATACTATCTTCTCTATATCGTGTTTTCTACAATTCTTTATTTGCTTTACTTCTATAACAACACTTATTTTTTTGGATGTCAAAAGTAATGTTATTCAGCCACTTTCTTAAATAATAGTCAGTATGACATGACATGATAATTTTCAAATCAAAGATAAAATATTCTTGTACATCCTTTTTCGAATTATTTTGCACCAACTTATAGCATGAAAAAAAATTTAGACAAAAAGTTATGCAAGATACCGCTTTATTTTTTAATTCGACAAGTGACATGACCTTTCAAAATGAATTACCATTTAAAATGTTAATAGTAACAAGTTAATTCGACAATTAATGTCGAGTAACTTTTACAGAGGATAGCCTCATATATATTATATGTATAATTTATTACATTTAATACCATATGCTTCAGTTAGCATACTATAACTATATAGGTCACGTTAAATAAAATGCTTTTTCATTTTAATGTTTCCAGCAAATGAAGGTTCATGTCTCTGAAATTCATAGTGCCAAAAGGCTTCAGAAAGGTGATTCTATTGCTCATAACCTCGCTTCTTCTCACCAGAATCCCTCTCTATATTCTCAACATTTCCCCATTTTCCGTACACACTCCAGAACCATCTTCAATTCCAATCCCTCTCACTTTTGCAGTCCCCTGGAATGACTGCTAATGGTCGTTCGAAAAGTGTGTCCATAAAGCATAAAAGTTGCAACATCTTTAGAGGGAAATGGGTTTCATATGCCAAGGGGCCTTATTACACAAATGCAAGTAGATGTGCGATCGATGCTCGACAAAACTGCATGAAATTTGGGACACCAGACGTGGGTTTCATGAACTGGAGGTGGAAACCAGATCAATGTGAGCTATCCCATTTCGACGCGAATCAGTTCTTTGAGCTTGTTAGAGGAAAGTCCATGGCCTTCGTTGGCGATTTTGTAGGAAGGAACCAACTTGAATCCTTGATGTGCCTTTTGGCTAATGTTGAGTATTCTCTAACTCACTCAGTATTGTAGTAATACATAGTCAGAAATACTCCAATAAAAACAAAAAGGATTCAGAATGCAATGTGAAAGTACTTTTGGATTGATTTTCCTAACTCATTTTGTTGTGCCTCTTTTTCATTTAGTGGCCCAGCTGGTGGATGAACCAAATATTGAAGGTGCGATGGCACGCTGGTTCTATCGCAATTACAATTTCATGCTAGCAATGGTATGGTCACCTAATTTGGTCAAGTTTTCTAAAAAAAGTTCCTCCCTCATGGGCCTATTGAACCTCTACTTGGACAAGGTTGATGAAGGATGGACGTCTAAGATTGAAAATTTTGATTACATGATCATCTCAGTTGGACACAGGTTTTCTAGACCATTAATATACCACGAAAAGGGTAAAGTTATTGGCTGCCACGCATGCCAAGAAGCGAATGTCACAAACCTTTCGAGATACTATGGATACAAGAAGGCCTTGCGAACAGCCTTTAGGGCAATTTTGGGGATCCCAAAATTTAAGGGGGTGACAATTTTAAGGACATTTTCCCCAACTCATTTTGGGAGTGAGGATTGGTTGAAAGGAGGGAATTGCTCAAGAACAACTCCATTTGAAAAGGAAGAGATTGTGGTGTGATGCAAATAACATGGAGTACTATTTGACTCAAGTGGATGAGTTTAGGGCAGCAGAAAGACAAGGGAGAAAAAGGGGATTGAAATTTATGTTGATGGATGTTTTTGAGGCCATGGGGATGAGGCCAGATTGGCACCCATATCACTATGGGCACCCACAAAATAAGAAAGTGGCCATAGCTGATTGTCTCCATTGGTGCTTCCCTGGCCCTATTGATTCTTGGAATGAATTTTTGCTCCATATGTTGAATATGGAAAAGCCCAAGAGAATAAGTGATGGCTAATGGCATACTGTAATCCGTCCAAACATCAATAGCACAGAAGCAATCAACAACTTCTATTCCGTGACAAGGATGATCTTCGTCCTTGTCACCACTAAGCTTGAACCTCATTTTCTTCAGTAAAACCATGACAACAAGTAAGGGGTTAGTCGAGTAAGAACACGACAATAAGGAAAAAGTTAGTCGAGTCAGAGCATGACAGCATCTAATGGATTGATCTTTTGCATATTTGATTCCGCTGTCAATAAAAAAACACTCTTGAGACCACTGAATATTTATCTATCGTTATTTTTTTAAACTCCTATATTAGTTAATGGGCAAATAAATTGATTTGAATGTCCGATTATTAAAAGAATTGTGTTTAGATTAATGCACGAAGATGATTGTGCAACTAAGGTTCAACAAAAAAATAAAGTACAAAAAGGATAGGCTTTTTGTCCTCAGCTTGTACGCCTGACAAAAGCCTAGAAAAATCTCTGTAAGTGCAATTCTGTTGAAATATTGGTCACCTCAACTTTTTCCCATAAAGTAGTTTGGCACCTTTAATTGTCTTCCTTGTTTGTGTGGTTACAATAGAATCCAAAATCCCAATCCTTCTTAAACAAAGTTAGGCCACATGGCTGAAATGATCTCAAAATAATAGGGGTGAAAGTTTAAACTGGAAAACCTAACCGAATCGACGATTTTAGTTCAGTTTTCAGTCTAATAGGTTTGGTTCGATTTGGAATTTAAAAAAAAAAAAGAAAATCGGTTTGGTTTGTGATTTTAGTCATCTAAAACAAACCGGACGAGTCCTTATACAAAACCCTAACAAATAAAAAAAAATAAAAACATAGGTTCGTATATTTTTTTTTTAAGTCTTGAACTATTTTTCTTTTGGCTTTAATCTTTTCTTGGATTCCCAAACCAAAATTAACGTTTTGGTCCGAGTTTTTTTTACCAAATCGGACCAATTTCACGCTTGCAAAATAACCCCCTCTATCGATTGAATGTTTTTATAATAAAAAAATTCAAATGAATGCTTTATTTTGATTGGAGAGAGCTACAATTGAACAGCTAGAAGTTTGGGTAAAATTGACTCTTACTTCATTATATACCAAAGCTAACCTAAATACGAAGCCATCAAATGCAGTATCGATATACCTTAGCATCGCCCCCAGGCTCTAACCAGAGTCCAATTTTGTTCAGCCTTCGTTGCAAGGACTACCTCGAGATTTTATTCCAATGACCAAAATCGTCTATTTTATTTTAATTAATTTTTTTAATTATTACGAAAAAAATTAGTTCAATAGAATATCGATAAGTATTTGACTTAAAAATCTAGTTTTGAAGCTTTAAATATTCAATGTTCTATTTTCACTTTTATTTTGCATTTTATCGTCTATTTTGTTCTATTTTCGTCTAGTTTTATTTTCACTTTTATCGATATACATTTTTCACTTTTATTTCCGGTTAAATATTCACTGTTAATTTGCATGTTCTCCTACAAGCTCAATTTAGCTAAATATAGATAATGACATTATATTTTCCCTTTTAAATCCAAATAAGACGATACTAAAAATAATAGAAATAAAAAAAATTTTGAATTTTTTTGTCATTAATAATCTTTTAACAATTGGCACTGATGGAGACAATTCCTTAATTTCAGATCAAAATTTGGACGAAATGCCAATAACATGTAAATGCAAAGAATGTAATTGAAGTAAGATTATGGCACTGTCTGTATTGTTTCTTTCCGGTTTGTGTGTGGAATTGTGTGTGTGTCTATATATATATATATAGAGAGAGAGAGTCTCCTTCCTATAGTGAGCTTTTATGTGCAAACCTCCTATTTTGTGATTGAATTTTGATGATCCACACTGTTCAATGTGTTTAAAACATATTTTTAAAGGTACCGGCAAGAAATTAGCTCAAAACAATATCAGATAGGGTTTGATCTAAGCCGATTTTCATAAATACTGACAAGAACAGTCTTATACAAAAAATGTTTGGATCAAGCTTTTTTATATTAATATTTTGAGTTGATTTTTCTCAAGTATCTTTAAAAATACGTTTTAAACACGTTGAACAATTTGAATTATCATAATTTGATTAGAAAATTAGAGATCCGTATTTTAACAAAATCAAAAATTTCTTATTAAAAGTTTTATATATTTCACGAGAAGTACAATTATGTGACAACATACACAAAACATGTGAGGTAGGGTCCACGTACGGCATATTACAAGTTTACAGTTTTCAAAACTTTTCCAGATGTTATTAATCTTAATGGTGTCAATCCAACAAAGTTTTCATTTGGCTTAAATTAGGCCACCGACGAATGAACAATAAAATTAGTGTTTTCGAGATTAGTTAAAATATACATGACTCGAACACTTAATGATAATTATAAAGTTAGTTTGGCATATTAAGACCGGTACTTGGAAACATAGTTATAAATAGCATACCGTAGTAGCTAATACCATCGGCCGGTATTGGCTGGTACGTACTGTTTTGAAATAAAAATAGTACCATGTACCTTTGATACCGTTCCGTTCTCAATACCGGCTGGTACCAGATTTATTTTTTTATTTTCTTTTAAAGAGATGCGAAAAAAATTAATTTTTTTTGAGTTTCGTCTCTATGGTTTATATATATTTTTTGATAGTTGCGGTAAAATCCAATACGATACCCGATATATAACTGGTACTGATATGTACCATACCAATAAAAAAATCAATACTCAATCTAATCTGGTATTCAAAACATTGCTTGGAAATCTCATGGAGTGTGACCTCAATTAATTGGGTGTGTTCGTTTTGAGTATTTCTGAAATAATTTTTAAAAACAAAACTCTGAGACGTTGTTTGGTTATAAGTGTCTCAGAAACTTGTCTGGGAGAAAAATGTTTCAGAGACACTTTTTATAGAGAGAAAAAGTTGTCTGGGAAAATGTTTGAAAAATTATTCCAGAAACTTGTTCCAGAAACTTGTTTGGGAGAAAATCTCTCAAACACCTAACCAAACATAGCCAATTATCCCCGGAATTGGTGCGGTTTCCAAGTGGAAAGTGACAAAAACTAACCTCCAAAAGTCGTTCCAAACTATTTCTCCTCATATGGTTTTCCATGTGTTCGGATGGCTTAATTTCATGAAAACACTATACCATTATTTCTAACTTTCTTCCCTTTTATATCCAGTGTCGGCCCTGATATTCAGGTTTATCTAAACCAATCTCAATTTTATTGTCCAGTTAGTATTAAATTTACCCCCAAAAAAAGTTTTTTTTTCGGTGGATTTCTATTGTTTTCTATATTTACAAAAGAAAATTATTATCCCGGGAGTAACCCGAACTCACAGGCTCGCAGGACTTACCCCTAGACGGCCCTGTTTATATCAAGTCATCGCTATGTCACCATGAGTACTAAACCAAACCAACACGCAAGATGGTAATCACGCTTTTTTGTTATAATTAAGTATTTGAATCAGTTTACACGAAACTCAATTAATATTAAAATTTATAAAATTAAAAATCGGAAAAATCTCCACCCAATAAGTACTTGGTTGAATGCAAATTAAATGTACTCATAATAGCCAAAGCCAAGTTTCTTTTAATTATATTCGAGTTAGTTTATTTACACCTCAACTAATATTTAAAAGATCAATCTCAATATTTATTAGTGGAGGATTCGATTAGACGCATGCTAATTCGAATTTTTTATAATACCAATTGTCATCTAGACCAATTTACTGACATCTGTCTAAAATCCGTTAAGAATTCTTAAGAAAAGGTCTTAAGTATAATTTTAGTGACTCTATCCTGTGCTTAATTGTAAAAAAAAAAAAAAAATGCAAACTGTCTGACTAAAATTGCACTTAAGTCCCTTGTTAATGGACTGAAATTGCAGTTAAATTCTTTTCTTAATGGTTCTTAACAAATCTTAGACGAATGTCAGTAATTGACTAAATAAAGTCCAAATCAGTAGCTTAAGAACTGAGTAAATGAAATAAAATTGGGCTGTCTTGGAACGAAACAAATATTTTGCTCATAATATATACACAAATATATAACTGCCCGCAATTATAAAAGATTCGATATTACAGTCTGATTAACTTCTTGCTTTCAAATCTCAACTATTGGGTGTATGGTAAGTTACATTGATTTTTTAATTAGATTCATGAGAGTTTTTTTTTATATAATAAGTTAGGATGTACATGTGCTTTAGGGAATGAAAAAATAACGAGATTTATTAAGTAAAAAATATCATTTCTTATAGCTAAACAATAGTTATCAAAACATAGTGTACATAAATTCAATTTAATTTTAGCATTTAAATCTTGAATATAAAAAAAATAAAACATTAAAAATGATAAGTTAAATTATAGATCATGACGACTTTTTCGATGAAATAGGCTAAAAATATAATTTTTGTATGAAAAATATACGTCATGTGATAAATATAATTTTTTTTATGAAAAATAATAATCAACATATATAAGAGAAATATAAATATATTTGCCAGCAACACTACCTCCGAGAAAAAATGAAAGTACTCTCCACGTGATCCACAGTATTTGTCACTACCAGTTGAATGCCGTAAAGTACCAAAAATAGACATGAGCCAGAGCCCGAGCCCGAGCCCAACCTAAAGCAAGCATATATATATAAGGGGAAATGCTATATGAACCAACACTTTTTTAAACCAATATTAGACCAACGACTAAACTCTTCGTTCCCGATTAAATTTTAATGATCCGAACCGTTCAATGTGTTTAAAACATATTTTTAAGGGTACCCGCGAGAAATCGGCTCAAAATATTACCGAAAAGGGCTCGATCCAAATATTGGTTCATAAAACAGTTCCTGTCAGCATTTTGAGCCATTGTTTGGATCGAGCCCTTTCCGGTAATATTTTGAGCCGATTTCTCGCGGGTACCCTTAAAAACATGTTTTAAACACATTGAACGGTTCGGATCTTCAAAATTTAATCGGGAATGAAAAATTTAGGCGTTGGTCTAATATTGGTCTAAAAAAGTGTTGGTCTCTTGAGCCTCCCCCATATATAAGAAAGAGAGATATAATATATATATATATATATATATTTTTTTTTTTTGTAATCAAGGTATTCTGTCGGCTTATAACTAAATTGAAATAAAATCTGGAGAAGTCTCTATCTAAATTATCGACTAATCCTCAAGGCCCTAGATGAAAATGACTAGAGAAATCCTCAGTGGCTCTAAGTGTTATCACTGAGTTTTGACCTCGAGACGTTTAAATTTACGACTCGTTCTAATCTCCTCTTGAACAACCCCTTGTGGTTACAAGCTAAAACATATTCAAGTCATATTATTTGTACATCCACTAGTATTTAAAATATCAATTTATTTACTAACAGAGGATCCAATTAAACGTTTGAATTAATTCGAGTGAGATTTTCGCATCATACGGCTCCGTAGTGAAAAGTCATAGATCCACGATCATTAATCTTACTTCGGACAGACCGTATCAAGAGGCCATATAAATTCAAAACAAAGCTATACATAATCTGACCATATAAAAATTGATAGCAAAAACACCAAAATCTCAGTTGTTAGGGTCAACTAAAAGCCAAGATTGGTATAGATTGTTCCTTCTGTTTTTTTCCCACATGTGAATAACAATTCAGAACCACACAAATATAGTATCTCTATACCTACAAAAGGAGAGAGATAAGGATAATATATACAATTATACATATACAAATATATAACTGCCCGCGATTATTAAAAAAAAAACCTTATAACCGAGATATCCAATCGGATTAGGACCAAGTTAAGTTAAAATTTGAAATAACCAATAGCGAAAGTTTACAGCTATAGCCCAAGTGGAAGATGGTGGAAAATTATTTTTATTTTTTTTTTTTGTAAAATTTTAGTACAAGAATTTTTAGCCCACTTTATTATTTAGGATTCAATATATTTTTTAGCTTAGTTTATTTTTAGCCCAGGTAAATTAAATTCTAGTTCCGCCATTGAGAACAACCCTCACCTAATTACTGATTAGTCCTCGGAACCTTGGATGGAAACGATCGGACAAACTTCTCAATCGCCCCAGTATTAAATTATCGAGTTTCGACTGCACAATGCCCGAGTTTATAGCTCGTCCGCTCTACCACTCGGACAAGCTTGGTGGTTATAAAAGACTTGGGATTACAGTGAGATTAACGTCTTGCTTTCAGGTTAGATCTCAACTATTGCGTGGTCTGCCTTCCAGCTCTTAATGCCTTCATTGTGACATCGAACCGTTATTATTCACATCATCTCTCTCTCTCTCTCTCTCTCTCTCTCACATAAAAGCCATACAATCCCCGGGTATGTTTTGTGTTCTTAACTTAATTTTCTCTGTATAATCTTGTTTCTTTCAGTTTGCAATCATCATCCCCAGATAATTATATATAGGATTAAGTTTGTAATTGTGGGTTTAATTGTTTTGACAGGTTTGGATATGGTGATTATGGGTTTAGAAAGACTGGTGGTGAATCTCAAGTCCAAAGTGATGAAGTCTCTGAAATTTAAGAAAACTTATGACAAGATCGAAAAGAGCGAGAGCATGAGAGTGGAGATTAGGAGCAGAAAGGCTCGCAAGATTGTTGAAAAGACTCTCAAAATTGCAGACTCCCCAAAGAGCAGAACTTATGCTTTCTGAACTTCCTTTTTCTTTTGTTCTTGTTTCATCTATTATACCCTGAAACCATACTCTTTCTCTCTCTTAATCTTTAATGGAACCATGGTTTTCTCTAATTGATAAAGATCTCTCTCTCTCTCTCTCTCTCTCTCTCTCTCTCTCTCTCTCTCTCTCACACACACACACACACACACAACACACATAGGAATGAGACAAGTGTACTAGATCAAGAACATGGGGTGTAAAATTGAGGCTTTAATTAGCTGCAGGGACCTCTGTAACTATAAGCGCCAAACAGTTGAACGCTGACTAAATAATTTTCGATTCGTATTTTACACATTAAAATGACATTATTTTGACGTACAGCACGGACTAATGTGCGCAGTGCACAGGAGCCTCCCCAATTTCATAACCGCGAGTGTCAAATGAAGATAGTGAGAATTTGGTGTAGCAATTCTACGTTAAGAGGCCATTACTTTGCTTTGGACGCCGTTAGATAAATGACGCAACATCGGAAAACAATTAAATGTTTTTAAAAATATGAGAGATTATTGTATTTTTTATAACTTCGGAAAAGTTTTATGCATTTATCAATAACCTTAAAACAGATAAACATTTGAAGGCGGACCGATATATATTGAGAATCGGCCTATACGTGATAATTTAGTAACGATTAATATATTGGAGTATGGTCTATATATTGAGCAGGAACAGCAACGGAGTGGATCGGTGATAGATTTGACCATCTCCGAATACAAAATCTATCTCCATTCCCGTCCCTTTTTCCGAACAAAGAACGAACCTCACCTTGCATCCCCACCCCGAACGCGGATTGGGGATCCCCCATCCCATTTTTTTAATTAAAAAAATTAGTTCACATCACAAATCTACAATTACATGACTAATATATAACATAACATAGAGTCTAAATTCTATTGAACATCACAAAACAAAAAAAGAGAATGAATTGAAGAATTTGTCTTTGAAGATCGATTGAAAACTAATACATAAAATAGCATAAAGTCTAAATTGAAGACTAATACATAACATATATATTCTGAAGATCTATCTTTACATATATAAAAAAACTCTAAACTCTATTTAAGTTGGAAAAAAAGAGAGTGATAAAAATGGTTAAAAGTAAAATAATAAATACTTATATATAAAGGGGTTAAAAAATAAAAATAATATCTATTTAATAATTCTTTTAAAACAAATCGGAGAACAGGGCAAAAAACGAAATGGATGTACTAAGACCCGCCTCCAATCCGTTTCTCTTTTTTCAAAGGTAAATTTTGGTAAATTTAAACCAAAATTAGATAAATTCTGTTGTGGCTTATTTTGGTAAATTCGATTTCGTCTGATTTATTTGATATTCAAAGGTAAATAACACCAATATAGAACAAAAGACACAATTTTTTTTTTTTACTTTAACACTCATTTAATATGAGAAAAATCAATTATGACCTATTTAATAAGTAGTTTGGAATGAATGTTACTATGTATTATATAAGAAAATGTACCCTCTCATTTTTCTAAAAAACAAATGAGACATTATTCTCTTTTCGTTGACTGTATCTATTTATTTTTCCTAATGACTATTTAAAATTTTCTTCAACCCATCCTCTGATTAATATGATTTTGTTCCTTTCACAAAAACAAAAAATAAACAAAATTGATAAACAAAATTTGTACTCACGTACGTAGTACGGATACGACGCTTATTACGCACAGAATAAGTGAATTTGGTCAAAATTGACACCTTTATATTCATCAAATATTCAACACTTGGTTTGATATATCTAATGATTATGTTGTTTTCATTGATTGATCCTCTTAACAAAAATAGTGTTGTTGGGGCACCGTCTCCATCACACAATAATATATATTGCGGCAAAGAAAATTGTAAACATTACTTGACAGTACCAGTACGATCGTACTAAATTATTATTCAATCTGAATATTAGAATACGATTAATTGAGGTGATTAACGTATTATCGTTGACGAATTGAAAAATATACAAACTTACCGGCAACAAATAAATCTTAAGTTAACCAATTGATTGAATGCTTGGCTAAGTTCAAGTGTGCTAAATTATTAACTCTCTTTCTTATTTGATAACTGAGATATTCAGCCGGCTTTGAGCATGCCTAACTTTGTTGCCAACTAGTCCTCAAGACCTTGAAGGTAACAACTAGGCATAATTCCTAGTGTCCCTAAGAATGTGGTTCTTAAGTTTCGACCTTCAAATGTCATGATTTAGGACCAAGGGGGGCCTAATGTGACTATGCATAGCAAGACATGTTACACATCAAAATGACGTTGTTTTCGCGTGCAAGAAATTGCCTAAAAATTTGGGCAATTTCTGACCAATGTTTTGTTGGAAATTCGAAGGGTTAAATGATCGGGACACCGGAGGGTCTCTAGGCAACCGGAGAGTCTCGGGCGTTTCACACCCCAAGAGTCACAATAATGTCTGTCATCCAAAGGTCCTTCCGTTACAGATTGCATTCACTCACGTCCCATTCAAAGGTCCTTCTGTTTCAGAACCCCAAAGGCCTTTATATACCGCTCAGTTTTGGTAGATAATCAATTCCGAAATTCTGTTTTCAAAGAGAAAGTCAGGCACGAGGAAGTTCAACAGGCGAACGAGGTTAGGTGTGACCTAGTTCGTGGAGCCATTTTACCCTGGGAGACGATGCCGGAGCTATTCTCCAACACCCACGGTGAGGCGGCGATTTAGTCTTTAAGGGAACTGTGTTCAACACAGGACTCGATTCGGTAACTAAATAGATCGTTCTGTGTATTTTAATTCTCGTATTGTATAATCTGTACTTTATGATTCCTTTACCATAATATAAAGATGTATGTTTTTCTGGATTCTCGTTGATTGCTACGAATCTGTCACTGTATAATGTCAACATGTTTTAAAATGATATCATTTTGGCGCACAGTATACCTTGTTGTGCGCAATGCACAGCAAAATTTCTTATTTTCTAAATTTATAGCTCATCCTGATCTCCACTTAAGCTACCTTTTGCGGATAAATTACTACCTGTCTTTAACATGCACGGCATGTAGCATATAATTTCAATAAATAACTTCATTCATAAATTTTTATCATTATAAATATCTTTAACTAGTCAAAATATTGATAAATACATCACGACATTGACACAAATTATTTTCAATAATAAAATAAATCATTCCAGTTGCTCAATAAATAATAAGAATGTGAAAACAAACTAACCTACTTGAGCTCATCTGATTCTATTCGAGTTCACACATTGTTATTCAATTCACAATCGGAACAATCAAATCTTGAACGCAATTTGAAGCTCGTTAATTTTATCAATTCTGACGTACTCATTCTAACAAAGGTAAATTATGAAATTGACTAATCGAGAAAGTGGAGGACCAGCCAACTAACATTCTTTCCCAGAAGATGTCAGTTTTCATGGATTAGGTGCAAATATAAGTCTATAAATATAAATTCAAATAAAGATGTGATCAGAATCGTTCGATGTACGTAAAGTCTTTTAAAATAATATGGACCTCACTTGCATCATCCCGCCTTTCTACAATATTGTCAACTTTGGTCGCTCAAACCCATAGACTTTCTAGTAGATCGCACATTCTTGCATTGCCACAGGACGAACACCCTTAACTGTGACAGTTCTTTGAGTTTTTCTGCTTTCGCGACTTTAAAAAGGCTTATACAAAGTAAGATCTTGATCTACTACATATAACACTTTACTTATATCCACCAAGCGATGTGAGACCTTTAACCATTCATCCGAATAACTACCGAGACTCTTTTTCAAACGTTCAACCTCACAATTGGCATCACAATCTGGCTACAGTATCACACATACAATTATATGTGTGTTAAAATTGTATTTGTAGACTTTATGAAAGGAAAGGACAAGGGGAGGTATGAGTCGACTAAGAAGAAAAAGAAATAAAGTAGAATGAAAAAGGTAGTGCAACTTGGATCCTTTAGCGTAAGCGTTGAGAATGAAATGTGAAAAGGTGACGAAAATAAGTGGCTGAGGACAGAGAAGGTTATATATGGGAAATGGGAATCAATGTTTTTGGGCTACTGTTTGTACCATTGGATTTGGCTTTTTGTACTACAGGAATTTTGGCATCTTCAGCAGCAAGTTGCACGTTGTCCCCTCCGTATTTTAATGCAAAATCTTGTGGGACATAAGGCAACTGTTGAAGAGATCTGAGGAATGATAATTCAGTTTTGCATGCCCACATTCGAGTAATGATACTGTACCGATCAGTACTGGCCAAAAAAAATGATACACATAGTCTTATGTACTGTATCACCATACCGTCAAATAAACGAACCAATGCCAACAGATGAGTTGCAGGCAAGCAAGGAAACCCTATGGCTAAGATATCAGCATTTACATGGTGGTCTGACCTGTCTCGTGTGGTTACTGAATTAAGACTAGTACAGAAATAAAAAATTATTTATGAATTATTTTCTATAATTATACCTAAATTGAGACCTATAATGTAATTTACAACTAAAGTAATACGTTGCACTAGTTCATCTCTCTAAATGACCCCAATGGTGTGGGTTCAAATTTTTCTTGATTACACACAGGTACCAATAGTCTGTGCCACGTGGATGCAAAAATGTAATTGAGACCTATTATGTAATTACACACGGTATCGAAACGTATCATACTAGTAACAAAAACATTACGTTTGCCTATACGAAATTGATAACTTTGACCCAAATAACAAAACCAAGTCTGGGCATAGCTGAAATATTTAGAAATACAGATGCACAAGTACTGTGGAGTGACTAATAAAGTTGGACATGGGCCCAATTATTTGATTGGCCCATGTCATTTCGGATTGACGGGCCGAACGGTGAATGGTGGAGTCAGCCTGGTGGATAGTGATAAGTTGGGCCAAGGGTTAGAGTCCAGTCCGTGGAAAATCAGCCTAGTGCCTTATGGCCCAAACAATTTGGACTAGGCCCACTGAGGTTGACTAGTCTAGTCTGTACCACGTGGATGCCTGAGTGGCATTGCTCGACCACGTGGCTGAGATCGACGTGGCACTCGTATGCTTCATGCATGATAAATTCAGAAGACTCGAATCAGAATGTAATAATAACGTGTACATGAAGACACTGTGAACACGAGAAACTAAGTCGCCCATACTATATAAAATACAAGACAAATGAAATGTTCACTTCACATATTCCCTTCCTATCCACTGATAAATATTGTCTAAATATTGCAAATGAAATCTTTTAACCTTTGTGTGGCAATGTGGGATATAGAAATGTTATGATATAATTAACCAAGTCACACCTCATTCTACAAGCTCAAGTTAGAGCTCTCTCAAGCCAACTAAGATCACCCAATCCAAACTTACTTTGGAATGGGAATAGAAAAGGGGATATCCCTACTATATGTATGCACCTAAACCGGGAAATTGACAAACAAGGAGGTCTTCTTGGTTCTCTCCTCATAGTCTTCTCGGCTACTCGGGAGGAACTCTTCTCGGCCATAATAGTGTTTGGATCTCCGATGAGGACCTACCTTCCCTGCTTGAGTAGGGGCCCAAAGTGGGTAAGACAGAAGCATGCGAAGGGAGATTCTTAGTAAGATTGAGCTATTTGAATGCAAGACAAATGAGATAGGGTTATTATGATAAGAACCCCAGAACGGCCGAAACATATGACCTTATCACAAATCCAACTGTGATGGATCGAAGGTGTGGGGGTTGTTGAAGATGAGGGAGGCTAAAAAGGATACATCTGGTGCGGCCCGAGACTCTTAGAGCATTACTCTTCCTTTTCTGATTTTCCTCTGTATCTATTTTTTAGCCTAATTACAAACTTAAGCATCGGAGAGGTGTTGACCGACACTACACCAGAATCCCTCACCTTCTTGCATGTCATTGCCGAGAAGGGATCATCAGAGACATTATCGCATACATATAGTCCACACATGAACATGCAAAAGAATTGCAGTGTTTTTTCTTTTCCTTTTTGGAATAAAATCATCAGCAATTCCAAATGTTATGATCACGAGAGCACGACTTATATCCACCAAGCATTGAACAAGACCATGTCATAACTAAAAATTTCAGCACTCAGCTATCTGAAAATTGATCTCGTGGAAAAAATTCTCCAGTGACATTTCATAAATCAACAGTGTGGACCTAATTCAGAACAGCAGCAATTGAATTGCAAATGAAAATACAATGCTAATATAGTTTCTACATATGGAGATACAATACCTCAATTTTAGAAGAAGCATATTAGCGGGTATGATGGTAAAGCATCTGAAGATCCTTACAGTGAATACATGTCCATGGCAGCAAAGGAGGATCCAGGCAGTAGGTGTGGATGCAACGAATCTGGCAGAGATGACATTGAACAAGAAGATCCTCAGGTTCCGGACAACAGCACTCACTACATACCGGCGTTCCTGACGGCTGTGATAATTCGAGAAGGCAAAACAAAGAAGAACCAGAGTTATAAGGTCTGAAGCAAATGTGAAATGAATCACATTTTCAGAAGAATTTAGATGTACAGTTGTTAATATATCCCGCTGATAAACATGGTTAAAAAAATAACATGGAGTACGTAGATAGAGCTAGTTGAAGACACTAAGAAAGACATCATTTTCAAAGATTTTGATGAAGCATGTGGCCCTAGATAGAGCTAGTTAAAGAAGGATTCAGGAAAATAACTCTGGGGATCCGCAACTAAAGACTCATAAAATTTTGCACAATGCCATAATATCACATTTAATTTATGATCATATGACACAATAAACTGATGGAGTACCTCGTCATCGTTGATGTTCCATAAAACAAATGAAAAACTATGACTTGCAGAAGCGAGAATCAGATATGAGAATGAAGAAGAAAGGAATAACGTTTTTATGCTAAAAAATTCGAGAATATCCTAAAGAGTAACACAAGAAGAAGGTTCCCCACTATACGTGTCTATAACCATGGCCACCTACCTGGAGTCCAAAACTGGGCATTTCACCATCATGAAGAATGAATATGTCCATTCCTGAAGGGTCACACGGAATAGTTTGTGAGTATATTTTCTGATCTGAGGAGGCGGCACCATCGACCTTTGTGATACTCGCAAAACTGGCCTTGCACAACGGACATGTTGAAATTTTTCCCCTTGAAGCCTGCACAAACCAATACAACTTACATACACATCATAGTTGGCTAGGTTCAAATAGCATAGATAAATTACACAGACAAAAGCCATGCCATACAAATTTTGCAAACCAAACTGTTACTCGAAATTTATTAGAAATGCCAAAGAGAAGTTATATGCTGTATGTACGTCAAACGTGATACAAAACATACAGCCTATCACCTTCTTTAGTGTATTTACTTAACAATTTTGCTGGCCAAATTTAACAAACTCGAAAACCCTTCTGTCCAACCTAACTGGGACAATAGGCAAAGTGTTCACCTGACCGAATTACAGAATTTACTACCGACAACGCATTCAACCTTAGAAAACTTCTTTTAGAAATTGAATGAGACGTAACCTTTGACTTTGAAATAATCTGATAGCAAACATAGTATATGCAAACTCAATTTAATGCACTCAGTTAAACGGATAGCTGACCCCAAGGGATTGATTACCAGGGCCTCAATCACATAGTTGGGTCCCACCTGATTGAAGCTGGGAAAATAGCAGTAACTGGATTTCATGACCAAATAAATAGTCGATGGGACTGAAACAAAGCTCAATGATTTTGCCATGATAAAAACTTCAACAAATTTCACACATAAAGTAGAAGGCAACAGTTTTTTCAACTTAAGACATGCCATTATTCCAGGTTTTCTGACAAGCTCAAATAAAAGATGAGCAATCGGGAGAATTAAAAGTTGCAAACAAGTGAATGAACAGAGAATATACCATAACGTCAGCCCAGCTCTGGATGCATGAGAAACAAAATCGATGACCACATGGCAAAACCCCTCTTGTCGAACTGAAATCTGTCCAACATATAACGCATGATAAATCTGTTGAACTAGGCAATCTTATCGCATGTTCACGTCCCTTTAAATTGTCATTGATATTTGAACATGGGTCTTGAAAAGTTCTTTTTGTGATAGCTGGTGCATCCTCATTGTGTAAATTTGGATCTGTGAAAGTATGAACACCATTCAAATCTTCCACCTTTTCATCATCTTCCAGACATTCATTTCTATTTCCCCCAGATTCATACAGTCCGTCATCAAATGCTCCACTATTTCTCAACCTCTTCTTATCCCTCATAGCAGCCGAATGCCAAGATGGAGCTGTAAGATCATTTTGTTGTTGTCGAACCCTGATTGGGTTGCCAACTTGCTCGGAATCAGAAGGGAAAAAATCCATGATATTCTTTTTCACCAGCCTACGCCCTTTACAATGAGATTCAGTTGAATTAGTTCTTCTCCTTTCATGTCTTGCCAATATCATAGAGGAAGAAGAACTTGGTACTTCATCCTAGTCCAGAAACAAGAAACGAAAAGAATTTCCTTTCAACCTAGATACAGCACGAAGTGGCAAGCCATATCTTCTATTGATATAACGATTACATAAAGCAAAGCTTTCCATCATACAGGGAAAAGGCCAGGAAAAAGTAACTATCCATTACCTCTACTCCTAATAATGTAGATACATGAGGCTCCTCCTCATAGCATCTGCTGCTAGAACAACCATGCGTTGAATTTTTCTTTTCTGTTCTCTTATTACGAGAGGTATTGTTGCTTGCACCAAACTCAGGAAAGAAACTCTGTTATATAATATCATGACAAGAGTCAGGGTTAGATAGTGTAGTATCAGGTCAACCAAAATTAAATAGTACATGCAAAGCAAAAGTTGGATTTGATTGTTCAGAAGAATCTAGCCTATGTTTATAGGCAGAGTTCTTATTATGAAATGCAACCAAACCAGTGATCAATGGTCTACCAACAAGAGGTTCTTCCACACCACACAACCACACTTTATCTAAACTAGGTTCTTCAAATGGTTTGAGCCTGCAAGAACTTTTTTTCCCATTCTCTGACTAAGCTATCCCCAAAAGAACAGTGCAGACTACTCCCCTTCAATAAAGTGCTTGATGGAATCTGGCAATTTACTGTAAATTGCTTGGTGATCTGGGAAACAAACACTAGGGGCCCTCAGAAACTGTCTGTTTAGGTAGGCTTACTCATTGTCGAACTGTATTCCTATCAGGAACTCTCATTTCCTCGTGGTCAATGGGCCTCAAAAGTTTGAAATTAAAGATTGAAATTCCATTACCATCATGTGCCTTTGTGTCTGGGTGGCTACCCACCTGTTTTATAGGAACAAAAATCCCCCACAATCCAAAATAATAGCCCCTCCGTCCAAAATATTTCTGGTCTTCTATTCCATTTATGGATGTTCCAAAATATGTCCATTATAAACAGTCAAAGTATAAAGCCTGTAAGTTATCAAAACTATACCATACAAACAGCTATAAAATTACATCAAAGTGCAAAATAAAGGGTTAAGACAAGAAAAAATGTCTTTAAAGTTGGATTTGAGGCATTAAAAAATAGAACTCCAAAAAGGGATCAGCCGTGTGGCCACAGGAGGAATATTCATCAAGCCTAAATAGTAATTTTTTATACAAATTTAGTCATTGAGATATAAATACTACCGAATAATTGCCAAGTAAATGTTAGTATCTCTATACTAAGCAAGATAAACTGCTTTTTCCCACAACATGAACAATATGGAGATTTGCACGTGTGGGTGAAGATGGTACTAGAAGATGCATCCAAACAGGAGGAAGCTGGACTCTATTATTACAAGCCTGATCAAACCAGTACAAACTCGACACAGCCTAGATGTATGAATAAATTAAAGTTTAAACGGACGACATCATGAACCATTAAATGTTTTCCAGTCCCAGAAATAAGATGTATAACATTCAGTTTTCAACACACATCAGAATCCCTCATTTGAACTTATAACCCAAGATGTGCATCTGGTAGTTTTTGAAGTATTCAAGCACCCTCAGTTTTCAGAATTCTGTTTTTAGGAAAAGCAAAATTCTGCCAGCCTCAATAACACAGACAAGGAATCACACACATAAAAACATAGGCACAGGGATTAGACAATTACCTCACTTGGCAAGCGAGAATGAGTCCCAAGAAGATGAGCTTCCATTCCATTTTCAATATCAATGATAGGTCCCTTTTTTCCCTTGCATGCATCCGATTGACTCACCTTCTCTGTGACAAGTGGCATTTCCAACCGTAAGGGCCCAATTTCATGCCCACTGCAGAAAATCAATATCCAACAATTAGGCATTTATTGGAATACAATTATGTATTACTATAACATCTATGCCTTCGTCAATACGTAAAATTCTCAATGACAAGCAATGATCTTCGCATCAAAAACTAAAATCACATTACTAAACATAATTTTAGCCTCTAATAAAAGGCAAGCTTTTGGAACTTATGGATGGATAGTTTTCCCACATATAAATATTATTCCGGCATATACAGCTGAAATCCCAACAGACGTTGCAAGACTTCAGAATTTGCATAAGTGAAGTCATCTAGCTATGCAGAACCTGTACCCTAGAAAATAAACACTAATGTACGTTTCAAGACCTAATGTAGAAGTTCCTCTCATGCACTTCCCTCAGGGTTCTATTCACGGTCAAGATCTCATAATACAATGAGCTATCTGGTTAGATCATGGCATGGAAAGTCCAAACTTCCTAGTTCAAAATCAACCTCATCACAGCTAGCATCTGCAAATTGTGACATTTCTAGCAACGCATGACTAAAAATCGCTCATTGAATACTGCTTCTTGTCCTATGATCCCACACGGGAATGTAATTGTGCCATTCTAACTTCAAAGAGCTTATTAGCATAATCCTGCTTTTGGGTTTATGGAAATAGGAATGATTACATACTTCAACAGTTCAACTAGTATATTAACCCTGTGTAGGCAAGTATAATATCCCTGGCCCTGAGTAAGCCAAACACAAACTCAACTCAGCTAAAGCAATAATTTTGGCTAAGGGGTTTATTTTTCATTTGGTAGACTAGAACAAGACTAAATCTGTGTTTCCTTTCTCTTCTGCAACCCATTTCTGAGCAACCTGATCAGGGCAAATTCATAAGCAAAAGGTATTAAATATGTTGGTAGGAAAGAAAGATAACAACGTTGGGTCCACTTCAGTTTATGCAAATGCCAAAAGACCAATAATTTGGTCCATGAAACTTGGACTTGTTTCCAATTTAAAGGATTGTGTGCTTGGAAAAGGTCCAAAACCGATATAGATTGCAAATTAGAAGATCACGCTTAACTTACACATGCAAATCAAGAAAACCACCACAAGTATAGGTCAAAAACATATCAGTGAATGTAATTCACCATACCTCTGCAAAAGATAAGGCTGCTCGGGTACACGTCTTCCTTGTTTTATGCATTCCTCCACCCATCTATGATTAACGATCAACGTATTGAACTGCTTAGCAAGATCGTATTTTCTTCCTTCGAATTTCCAACAGACCTGACCATTCAAGTTTTGAAAAGAAGTATTACATATAAACAACACTCCAGTAGCTTCCATGCCAACAAATATATAAATTGTGGAAACAAATTCTTGATTAATTATGGCAAATTTGGAGTACTAATTTGTTCATCCAATACCCACTTTTCGTGGGACTCACATAGGCTCCCGCTTTGATAATCAGAACCATTCATTTGGTAAGACCGTAAAAAATTAGTTTAGTTGGATATAGGGAAGTGTTTGATCACGCTATTCAATTATTAATCAAAATTCTTGGATCAAAATTCTGAATCAAGACAAGTTTTTGTACGATCAAAACCTTATAGAGATGGAATTGAACTTATGTGTATGCATGAATTGTCAAAAAATCAAGCCTTAGAAATGAATTGGCTGATCATCGATTTGAACCCTCGTGTGGCCAACAATTTTTGAATGGGTAAACAAAAATAGAAATTCAAAATCTGAAACCCACCAAGTGCGTCGTGGACCGATTCATTGATCCGACGTAATTTGCACCGGATTGAGATATCAGCTTGATGAGCTTGAATCGTTCCATGCCGTGGTATCCACTGACGGAGGCAACCACCGATTCCATGCCTTCAATGGGAAACCTCACTTTTGCACATAAAAAAACCACAATAATTATGCTGTATAGCAACAGGTGTTTATGAAGATTTCGGAAGATTCGAATGACGCCCTAGTTGAGAAAGACTCTGTTTCGGAGCCCTAAGATCGTCGACTTCTTCCAGAGGGGGAGAGAGAGAGAGAGAGAGAAACCCTTGGCATCGTCCTCTATGGCGTGGTGTGGTGCTCTGCCGGGAAAGTGAAATTTTCAAATTGTCGCGATGAAGACCCCAATCGTCAAAGCACAAACGGCTGGGCGGGTCGGGTTGATTTATGAGCAGTGGAACACCAATTTTGCTACACATACAACACACTTGCACAACACCAAACCCAACACAGCCCAAAACGACGTCGTTTTGGGCTGTTTTAAAAAATAAAGGATTAACTCTCGTTTGGGGCTGTTTTTGAAAAAAAAAAGAGTGAAATCCCAGCAAATCTCCACCCCCCAAACAGTTCTTCCCCAACCCACTGGCCACTGTTACGATAACCCTCTCCCCCTCACCCCCCCCCCCCCCCCTTCACCGGGCTCTGGTTCGCCACCACCGTCGCCGCACCACCAAATCGCCACCGTGGTTACCTCTCTCCCTCTCTTGTATTGACGGTGGTGACTCTCTGATGGTTACCCCTCTCTCTCTCTCTTTGTGTATATATATATATATATTGGCATATGTATAGATGAATAGATGTGTACGAAATTTTGCAGCACACCATGAACATCTAAATGGTGTTTTCTTATGTTGAAATGTATTTGATGTATATATATTTCATTCGTGAAGAAGTCGAGGTTGAAGGAGTAGTAGTCGCGGAACACTCTCTCTCTCTCTTTCTCTCTGTCTTGGACTAGGGGACGGGGAGCGGCGCTTGGCGAAGAGGACATCGGGTGGTTGCCGCCGTGTGGTGGTGACGAACTGGTGGGGGGGTTATCGCAATAGTGAGATGGGAGAACGAAGGGTTGGGATTTGGGGAAGAAAGGAGATTTGCTGGATTTTTTTTTTTTTTTTGGAAAAAGCAGCCCAAAACGACGTCGTTTTGGGCTGTGTTGTACCTGCTGTTGTGCAAGTGTGTTGTATGTGTAGCAAAATTGATAAATATAATTTTTATAAGAAAAATAATTATTATTATATAATATGTATATTTATTTAAAAAATTTGATCAAAATATAATTTGAAAGGTCTTACTAACCACCGCCCATTAAGCGGTAGATAACGTACATATTGTAGTGGGCCGAATTACAGACTGACTCGTCATGAAGAAAATGAACCGAATAGTGGGTTGTGTCAGCAATGTGCACCGCCGCCACAACTGTATTGCTGAACAGGTCGAAAGATTGTTGACGTGAGACCAGGGACTCAGTGCATAGGCTATCGTCATGCTAAGATAACCGATCTACCACTTGGTCAAGCGGTTAGAACTTTTGGAATTGAAAGGGCACTCGAATATGAAACTCAAAATTTTAGGAATGTTCCTGTTTAGAAAATCCTTATACTGCAAGAAAATAACCAAATTTGACAATGCACAAATTGAAAAATAATTATGTATTATTCATTTACCATGCTACGGCACTCAATGACTTATAAATATAGAAATGCAAAATAAAATCAAGTACGCAATTAATTACAAGTGCAATCACTATTGTACTTTGATCATTCACGTTCTAACTTGAACATCGGAGTGCTCTCGGGTTGAAAACAACCAAGTGACACTAATTAGTTATTCCATGTGCAGGTTACAAGAGCAACTCGAATTGAGGGAGATGAATAGAACTGGATTGGAGAACGTTCGCAACCCCCACACACATAATGCCAAATAAATACGAATATCAATGCACATTTTACGAATATCAATATATATTTACGGATATTAATACATATTTTACGTATATCAATACACTTTTGATATATTATCTATTGCCTAGTAGACGATGATTAACATTTTTCTTTATTAAAATCTAAGAGAAGATCCCTGCATTTGCCACTAACCTCAAGGAAGGTCAGTGCATTTTACCCAATTTCAATTGATTACTTACCGAGAATCCAAGATGACCAAAGCAGTGCTCGACTAAAACATATTATAGAAGGATAATGGAATTCAAGCGCTTCTATTCACTCTACCAAATTGTACAAAATAATACCATGTACACAAACTTTACGTAGACCAGACAATCAACAGTTCGAGCACTTGGGTCTCTGGCCATAGTCACACAAACTTATCGACCCTCAAAAGCTACAACTGCAGTCTGTTTTTGGAAAGAGTAGTGTTAGGAACACAGATGTTCCTATCACATCTGGACACAAATGTTCAATACATGTGAAACCCCGATAATTTGTGAACTTCGTGCATCCAATGATTCCAAGTACATCTGTTATTCATAAACTGTTTCTTTTGAAACCACCTTTGGTATTTTTTATTCTCCCACCTGGAGACTCATGGTTTCCTCTGCTCACTCTTCTCCTACTCATACTTAACAAAGCAACCAGCACCAAATTCTCTTCTACGATTATCAAACACAATCACAACACCGATGACATTTACCAAATTGTGCGAGACTTTTAGAAATAAAAAAAGTGGTGGACTCTGCATGTTCACCACACGAGCCCGCGCACAGTGAGCCTTCTGTACACAATACACATGCAATTGTCCGTAGTAGCTTTCATTCTGAAAACGTCTCACAAATACTGCGTTAAAGTTTCACAAGAGCTTCATCTAACCGAGTTAATGTGAGAGAGTTTACCACTCAGCGAGAGAGTTTTCTGGCAACTACAGTCTCTCGAGACATTGTCAAATCTATGTCCACTCCTGTGAAAAATACAACTGCTTATCCAAAACTCGACCTGCTGATCCTGAATCTGATTTTCCATGCAAACTATGTAGCCAGTGGTACAAAATTTAAATCGGGCACTTGACAAGCAATGATCAAATGATAAAATTGCCCAATTAAGATTTCATAAAACAGACATTTGCAACTGTAATCTTGTTTCAGCCGGAAAGCTATTTTGCAAAAGGAAAGAGGAACCAGACATGCACCAGCCTTGAAATTCCACGAATTTTTATCCAAACACAGCTCTGTTTTCCTGACCCTTGCAACCATAATCGTTAATCATACTTTAACATACTCAACAAGAGCTGCTGCATAAGAAGTTGGCACTGGAAGAAAGAAAAGGCAATGGCAGGAGCTTCAATGTGATTGAAATTAGAGCAAAGAAATCGCCAGTCGACACCAATACCAAGAGACCCAACATCTTAATAGCTCATCTACGAACAGGGTTTCCCGCTCGTGGTGGTGCTGCTGCCTCATACCCACCACTCACAGCGCGATTAGGTGGCGTTGTAGACCCATAGGGCGCATTGTTAGGAGGTGCTACCACCTGTCCTTGTGAGTTAACAGCACCCCTAGGTGCATCATACCCACTACTTCTGGCATCATACCCATAAGGTGCGTTGTTAGGAGGTGCCGCCACCTGTCCTTGTGAGTTAACAGCACCCCTAGGTGCATCATACCCACTACTTCTGGCATCATACCCATAAGGCGCGGTGTTAGGAGGCGCGAGCTGCCCTTGTGGGTTAACACCTCCTCTAGCTGCATTGTCATACCCACCAATTCTGGCTGTGTCATAACCGGGTCCTCTTTGCATTTGTGCATCATATCCAGGTCCCCTTTGTCCATCATAACCAGGTCCCCTCTGCAAATCATAACTGCCAACGCCTCCATGTGGATCAAAGCCAGCGCCACCTCTCATTGCATCATAACCAGCTGCTCTTTGTGGATCATAGCTGTATCCTCTCTGTCCATCATAGTTGGGCCCACTCCGTGCATCGTAACCAGGCCCTCTCTGTGTATCGTAACCAGGTCCATCATAAGTGGGCCCTCTCTGCGCATCATAGCCAGCCCCCTTTGGTGGATCGTAGGCAGGCCCCTTGGGTGGTTCGTAACCAGCTCTTGGAGGAGTGGGTCCGGATTGAGCACCTGCATGAGGAGCATCACCAGCCGCAGCAACAGCAGTTCCACTTCCAGGGACAGAAGCGCGTCCCTGTTATGCAAAATGCAAGAATTCCTTGAGGTTGCCGTTCTAGTTCATCACCACAATCAAGTCCACATAGGGTGAAAATATAATCAACAAAAAGGAGATCTGTGAGGTGTGAAGTTCCTGGGAAAAAAAGGTCATTCACAGTACCCTAGTGGGTGGACCTCGGCTCAGACATGATACAATTACAACCGAGTGCCCTTTTTTAAATCACGTCAACTTCCACTAAACTGCTAGTTCTCATATTTGTGGACACACAAAAAAATGTAATCATATCTTTGGACTCTGATAAATCAAACAGCAGCATACAAGTGATTTTGGAACAAAAGTTTCCAGAACCGTGCAAAACAATAGCTATCATGTTAAAGCACTATACTACATCATTTTAGCTCTCATAAAGCATTAGGAAAAGATAAAAGCAAGAGAACTGGAGAGCATTGTGGAGTGCCGGTAACAAATTCATGCCATCTCTCGACTTCACAGACCTGGTTTCGTTTCCAAGCATAATGAAAGGACTTCGAAGTGCATATCCATTTTTGCCTTGAAAGGCAGCTCGCAGCAAAGAATTTTGCACGTAATGTAATTAGATGGACAATATTGAATGTCCAAACAAGTTTAGAATTTTAATAAGGCCCCTTCATCTCGATGAAATATTAAGATGTAGGAACCACTCATCTACACAACATGCATATCAAAATGTTTATACCATTATGCCATTTCCTTCAAGTAACTAGGTTCATAGAAGGCAATTGAGAAATAAGGCGAATGGCTGGTACTTGAGTTAAAAGTGAGAACTTGTGGAATCAGCTGTACCAGGTTCTTCAACATTCAACGACAAAATCAAAGGATTTATGAGAATGTTAGGGGCAAAATGCAAATTACTCCCTGTGGTTTGGGGCTTTGGCACTTTAACTCCCTATCATCAAAAAATAGTCAACTTAACACCTTGTCATTTTGGACTTTTTTGCAACTCTATTACAACTATAACTCTGTCAAGAGAAAATATTGAATGACAATGCCCATGTATCTTCTCTCTTTTTCTCGAGTAATTTGCCTTTATATCATCTTCTTCCTTATCCCTCTCTCTCTATGGGGGGCTCGCTCCGGGCAGGTTCGGATCACTTACAATATACGTCTCTACAAAGGAAGGGGTTGGGTTAGGAGAGCGTTTTCAATAAGATTCTTTTCCTGTATTTGTTCGATGAGAAATGCGAGACGAAAAAGGAACCCATCTTTTCGACTGGGAAATGCAAGTCTGTTTTGTCCACTTTCTCCATCCCTCTATCAAAATGATCAAAAAGGAAGTTGAGCTAGCTTCTTATTCCCATGTTTGATCTCTTCCATTTCTGCCTTGCTCGTTTCACCTATGTTGAAGAAAGTTTTGGAGCCTTGTAAAGAATGAAGAGGGGCCAAGGATCTTCCTCTCAACAGCGCAACTCTCCCCCCTGAATAAGTAAGGCCCCGTTAGCCGGGGTGAAGATGCAAATAAGGAGTAAGGATTGAAGCCCACTTAGCTCTGCCAGGCACTAGACAGGGGTTAGCTCTGTAAATGTGTAGAGCCAAGGTGTAGTGTGGTGTAGTAGCAGGCACTTCTAGGCCCCTTCTCCACATATCTGATCAGTTGCATATGTAGTTAAGGTAATAACCGGTTTATGCAATTCAACCCACTTTTTGAAATGACATATACGAGGGTTGTGTGTATAGGATATTTAGTTATATACGCATATGGATAAAGGTATACAGTTCACGCCCTTTTGCCCTGCACCATGTCATTAGAATGCTCTCTCAGCAGACCCACCTAACAACAAACAACACCCAGAAATCCAGTCTTGCCGTTGTTCGTGAAATTAATTACAATTCAAAACCCAACAATGGAAGCAGCAATAATAATTTTAGGAAGTTCAATTTTCTGGGGTTCGTTGTGCCCTCGATTCAGTTTTTCGTCTGCTTCACCACAATCATCAACACTCTGGAAAATATGGATCAATTGACACTGGATAAGAAACCATCCATGTCATCGTTGGTAGGAGGGCTTGGGAAAAATAGGGGCGTAGCTGAAGAGGGGAGAGGAAGCGTAGCAAAGCAGGGAATTTGGATGCACCAAACAGTGCGAGGGAAGGGAGGTTGAAGCTATGGCTGGGAAGGGGAATATAACTGTCTCGACTCTGGATTGTTGGAGAGAGGGAGGGAGGTGTCGTAGGTGGACGGGACATTTTGAGAAGGGGGAGGTGGCGATGGTAGCTAATAGGGTGGCTTGGCATCAAGCAGACAAGGTGCCTGCGGTGGCGAAATGGGTAGTTTAGGCTGAGGACGGAAAATAGTTGCTGCTAAAAGTTTCAGACTGTTATGGTTTCTATTTGGGAGAAGACTATACAAACAAGAAGGGCATTTTTTTCATTTTATAACAACACTTATAGAGGGAAAACAAGTTTTTCATGGCATAGATGCAATACATCCCGTCACTTTGAACGGAAAATGTAAAAGTTGCAAAAAAAGTCCAAAACCACAATGTGCTAAGTTGGCTATTTTTAGACAATAGGGACGTGAAGTATCAAAGACTCAAACCACAGGAAGCTAATCTGCATTTTGCCGAAAATGTTTATCATATACCCCTGTGCAGGTTTAGTTAACAAACAGAAGCAATAAAGAAAGCCCAAAGTGAAACCAAAGTGTGTTCGTGATCAAAATCAGCACCACAAAATGTTAAACCAGCATGAAGAAGATGTCAAACCTGGGGAACACCATAGCCATCTTCGTAGGTGCTTTGTCCTACGGGGTAATGGCCAGAAACCTCATTCTCAATGTACCCGGTGCTCCCATAAGGTCCACCTGTATACAAAGAAAATTTGTGCCCATCCAAAAATTACGGCAAGTATGAAAAAAACAAGAGCCCTGACAATAAAAGGCAAGCAATCATATTAACAATAGTATGATTACCAGTTCGTCTGTCAATCTTAGCAGTGTTTGTTAGCTCTGCTCGAAGCTTTTCAACCTCTCCGGCCATGGTCATATAATTCTTCTCCATCACCTTAAGGGTCTCAAGATGATCACTGTATAGTTTCCTTTCAGAGTCATACGTAACCCTGCACATGAAAAATGATAAAAGGTCAAGTAACCTCTAAAACTGGAACTTAAAATTCCAAATTAGATTCAAATTCCAACAAAATAATGAAAGAACTGTATGCTGACAAGGTTTTAAAACAGCTCACACTTGATTAGCTAAACATCCATCATTTTACAAGCATGGTTTGGGCAACCCTAACACTTGGTAAACTGATATCCACACCTCATAGAAAACCCGAATATAAAAAGCCACATTATGTTCATAATTTATCCAAGCGATGTATTAAAAAGGGCATGGGATCCTCTGTGCCCAAATATTCATGCCACTATGTCTCAGTGCATCAACAGCCACGTGAAATGGTGAGAATACAAAGGATTCTAATCTCGAGACACGATCGTGCAGCTGCCTGTGCATGGAAATTAGTTGAAAAACAATACGGATGATCCCATGCAACAAAAATAGTGAAGCCGCCTCTGTCTATAGTCATAAGAAGTCACTACCCTTGCAATCAATTTGAATTTGAGGAGATGAGGCCAGGAGGGGAGGATTAGGAGGGAAATTTTAATTATTGCACATTTAGATTAATTTTTTATAAGGGAAGGGAGGGCTAGTGATTGGAGAAAGTACAAACATCTTAAGCACTTCCCTCTCATCTCTGCTTTTTATAAATTTTGAACACCAATTATACTTTTCTCAAACACCAAGTATACTCATTTACTCTAAAGTAAACGAAAAAGTTTACAATGTTATCTTTTTGGACATAATAGTGAATGTGCATTATATACCTCCTTTTCCTGTCTTAATTATTCTAACCAAACAAAAGGAAGTATACATTACCGTCCCTTCCTCTTGGTTAACCAAACAAGAAGAGGGACCCTTCCCTTCCCTTCGCTTCCCTTCCCTCTCATAACTACTACTAATTCCTTTCAATCCCCCGCCCTAATTCCAAACGGTTTTCCAGCGAACATCCATAAACAAATAGGTAAAAGTACCTGCAGTGCTGATACTCCTGTCTGAGGCTCTCGAGTTCTGATAGCAAAACTGGAATCTGCTGCACATCCATGTGCGCCCTTTGGAGATCTTGATTCAACTTCTGCGCCTTAGAAATAAGCTCCTGCCTCGCAACAACTAAGCTCTGTGCATCGGCTCGCGCCTGCTTCAGCTCCGACTTAATGGGTTCGGCTGCTTGAAGTTCAGCTTCCATCTTTGCCATTTTATCCATAAGGCCTCTCATCTGATTTTCTCTCTCAGACTTCACAGCTCCTATCTGAGCATGTAATATCTGCAACTCATGCTGTGCAGCGGCAAGTTCTTGTCTCAATGTTCCATGGGTAGCAGCAAGCCTCTGGTTTTCGGCCGCAAGCTTCTGCATTTCGGTGTGTTGTGCATTAAGCTTCTGTTCCATTACTTCTTGGGGAGGTAACATGTCAAAAGGAGGAAAAGCACCAGGTGGATGGCGCATTCCAGGACCAAAAGCATCAGCATGAACCATGCCAGGACCAGGAAGAGGATGCCTTAAATGAGGAGGTGGCATTCTACCTTTACTTCCCATTTGAAGTTCCTTATTGCAACCTAAGCAACAAATAGTCAATTAAAACTTTTCAAACTACTACCAAGATACTTAGTTGATCACAACTTAATTCCCAGACACATAATTCTATTTCACAATCAGGTTGCAAGGTTTCAAGTCTCAACTTTTAGCCACAAATATGCCTCCTGGTGAATCAGGAGGCATGTGCATGCCAAAGCAGCAGGAAAAACATTGAGCAACAACAGAACCATTCATTCATGAAAAAGAGGAAGAACGAATAGAGGAGTAGGTGTGTTTTGTGTTTGTGTGTGTGTGTGTGTGTGAGAGAGAGAGAGATGCAATTAAGTCTATATATCAAATGAACCATGGTCAAGAAAAAGTAGTTAAAGCCCAAAACAGAAAAAAATTTGTTACTACAACGTCAATCACGCCAATATCAACAAGAACTTTCTTCCTTCCTGAACTCGAAAACTACTATTCACAGACACTCTTACACACATTGTCTACCTGTTTTTTCTTCTCTCTTCACTCGAAACGAAGCTCCAAATAGATTGATTTGAAGCCATTTAACCAATGAAAACACGAAGTTTCCAAACCGTAGAGACGAACAACCAAGATGCACCAAATTGCGTTGGTTACACGGGTAGGCAGAAACTTAGAAAGCCACCATTTTAGGCCCCGATAAAATGCCAAAAAGAAAGTCTCCCTAAATGTTTAATACTCCTACATCTGCGATGAACGAATTTGCCCAGCACATGTGGATTGGACATCCCCTTACTCCTGAAGGTATGTTATTTACCAGACCCCAAAAAAATTGAAAAATATTACTCGTATGTTTAAGAATTAAAATTACCAAAGAAAAACATAACAGACAGAGATAGATAGATGAACAGAGAGAGAAGTACCAATTCTTATCATACCCGGGATAAGATTTTGGGTGGTTCACTGGTTCCGATTTTGATTGATTAGTAATTGTGGCTGACTCATGCATCTAATCATGGGACAATTACAAAAACACATTGGCATTCGATCCATGTCACAAGTTAGAGCTGTATCTTTAAATTTTAGCAGTTTAAACCCTAGACTTCTAATATATCAACCCTACATATATCCTACTTAACTTTTCTAATGAGGCAAAAAACCTCCACATGACAGACTTTGTTTACTATGCACTGAATCTAAATCACAATCGAAATACTAGCATGTATTTGCATACATGGAACCAAGCCCAACTCATCTCTCTCAACCAGTCATCAACGGAAAATCCCACCCTCCTCCCCTGCTTGAGTAAATGTATACGGTCAACAGAAAAATCACCAGTCGACAGGATTAAAGAGATACTATCCATATCCCATTGTTTGAGGATGGATTGGAAATAAAAAAAAAATCCAATGAAACGTAAATGTCATTAGGGCCGGCCCTGGGCAGAAGCCTAGAAATCCACTGCTTCAGCCCCCCAAAAAAAATGTTAAGAAAAAGGTCCCCATATGTATGGCACGTTAAATTGATTCACTCCTTGGTGGTGTGGAACGGACATCCCAATAATCTTTCTAGGGCTGCTTATTACTAGACCCCAAACGTATCATATTTAAGCATCTAAACTACCCATGAGAAAGAGCGAACAGAGAGATTAACGACGAGAGAGAGAGAGAGAGAGGGAGACGAACGCATACACACGGAGAGAGAGAGAGAGAGAGAGAGATGTACCTGCTCGATATAAGATTTTGGGCTGGTTCTCTTCTGATTCTGAACGCGTAGAAATTGGTATATCTTGCGACGAGTACAAACAAAACCCTAGAATTTGATCCCCGTAACAAATTACTCCCACTTTTTTGTACTTTTTTCAGTTAAAAAATCCTTCGACTTTTAATTTGTGGAAATTTGATGAGCATAATTAATTCATTAAGTTTGAACTAATTTAATTTTTGAGTTGCAATTTATTATTTTTAAAATATTAATATGTTACTTCTTTTAATAGATGAAATTGTCCTTATTAGTTTAGTTGTTAGTGATTTTATGTTTCTCACTCATCGCTTTTCGTTATTTTTATTTTTTCAACCTTTATCTAATGTTAGTTGTTGATTTATTTTTAAGTAATATAGATATTAAAGCCGACAAATAAGTTTATCTAATAAATAATATTAGCAATCAATTAGATTAAAACATATAATATTATTTGTTGGTTTGATTTTGAGTAATACAAATATCAAATTAAGCGCTGGTTCTATCCCGGCCAAGCAACCAAAGTCGGGAACCTTGAGTCATCAAAGCCTTTCTGACTCGGCCTGACCCGGTCGCCCTACGTGACTGGCGCTTTAAAAGGCAAAACTCTTGTCGTAGTTTGGCGACCTAAGGGGCAGACACTTTTTTTTATCTAAAGGCGAAGACTCTGAAGTGGGCGAACATGCCGGGCTCCGGCTCCTAGCACCTGCT
The DNA here is from genome assembly GCA_019985065.2 of Arctostaphylos glauca. Lineage (NCBI taxonomy): Eukaryota > Viridiplantae > Streptophyta > Magnoliopsida > Ericales > Ericaceae > Arctostaphylos > Arctostaphylos glauca. Next base: position 25,733,531 of record JAHSPW020000008.1, read on the forward strand.
GACACCTTTCGAAGCACTTTCGGAAAATTCTGTGCTCCACAAAAAAACATAGGGGGTCGTCCCTGGACTTAAGGAAGGAAAAACAAAAAGTGCCCCAACAAATAACTTTTGGCTTGTCTTCCATTCATACCAAGATTAGAAATTAATATGTGGTTACAAAAATAATTTCTAATTTAATTTCTAAAATTATTTTAGGGATTATACAAATTCATTTTTGAGTTTTAATTTCAAAAACATGTAATCCATGTGTGGGCTCAAGCCCAAATAGGTGGCTCCAAACCCAAGCTAAATAAGCTCAAACTTTTAAGCAACAAAAAAGATAAGTCATAAGAGTCTACAGATCAAACCAAGCCAAGCCGAGCAAAGTCCCAATGTTGGTGCGCGTGTTAATTTGGGTCAAAGCCCATATTACTCAGGTTCTCTCTCTTTCAAAAAACTTTGGTACCCTTCAGGAGCCCAAACTCTTGAAACAATAAAAAATCTATTTTAGTTACGCATCTTTTTGTTTATTCTAGGAGAGATTTATCGATAATAAACTGTTTCTTTACATTGGCAAATCCCAGTATGCTCTGGCCTAAGGATGAGAGAAACACTGATATACGATAAATAAACTAAGCTACTTAAGTTTGAGCTCACGTCGACTTGTTAAGAGCTATTTGGTCATACGAGAGCGGTTTATTACCTAACCGAACCAAGCTTAAATATTTTCTCAAAGGTTGTTAGGCTTTTACATTAAAAATTGAACAACCTACTATTTTCTCCGTTCAATTTATGTGTATAAAAAATCAAACTACTCGTATTCTAGTGCATTAAAACTCATTTGATATCTGCTCGATAATAATCGTACATGAGAAGAGGGTTTTTTTGTTACTTTTGTCTTAAAACTGGGATGTGTTGCAAGTTTTCTTTTTCATGTGGTTTTCAAATCTTTATCCTAATTAGTTGGAATCACTAGCCCATCTGCCCATGGAAATGTTAATTACCTGAAAAATAGAATTAAGGTACGAGGAGCATGGAGTCTAGCTAAGGGGTAAAAAAATGCTACTCCTTTCATCCTAAAAAAATTTGTCCCGTTTGTGGGAAAAGACTTAAAAATTTATGTTTTTATTAAAGATACTTTATTTTTTTAATTAATTAGAAGAGCTCACAAGTTCCCCCTCCGTCTCTTGACTCTCTTCTATTACCCATCGCAAAAGCATTTGCACTTGTGCTTCTCATCTTATTGATCGGTATATTTTTTATTATCACTTGTCTCTTTTGTTTCGTCTATCTATGGTCCTAACACCGTTCAGGAAGTTTTATCTACTTTTTAGTAATGGACAGCTATAGAGGACGAAATGTTTACTCTTTATCACAATTAGACTTGAGAATTGGTCCATCTTCTCCTTGGTGAAACCACAGATGGATATCCTTGTGTGTTTATTGTCAAATATCATCTAGATGAATCGGTTGAGTGGTACAAAGCTAGGGCAGTTGCCAAGAGCTATACTTAAACTTATGGTGTTGATTCTGTTGACTATACTGAGTTTTTCTCTCCCATTGCTGAGATTGACTTTGTACAGCTCATTATCACTCTTGTTGCCAATCTTTCTAATGATCTTGCTAAGAAAGTCTACATGAAACAACAACCTAGATTTGTTGGATAGGAGGAGCATATTTAAATATGTCGACTTCGTAAAACACTTTATGAACTCAAACAGTCTCCAAAAACTTTGTTAGACAAGTTCAATGATATTGTCCTACAATTTGGCATGTGCCATTATTAGTCAAATAATTCGGTCTTTTTTCTTACATCTGACCCGAAAAAAATATTAATATACACAAACTTGCAAAAAAAAAAAAATTCACAATTTTGTAACAAATATATTTTTTCGAGTTCTCATTTTGGAGGTCGAGCAATCTTTTTGAGAAGAGATGAAATAATAACTTATTTCATGTCGAAAGACATAAATTCAAAATTAAACAGAGAATTGGTTTCAATGACAAAAAATGCGTAATCACACTCTTTTAGTTTGTGTCATTTACTCTATACGCCACTCATTGACATGCCTGAAATAAAAAATTTAATTAGCATCAAAATACTATCATTTCTCTTCAAGAACACAAACTAATCGTACATATCTGGATACAAACGTATTCAGAATCGTCGGATGTACGTGAAACTCATGTAACTATGGAGGACATCATGTACATGAATGATTTCTGTCCCTAAATTAACTGCATTATTATAGATGACTATGACTTTGAAGTGCAGACTGAGAAATAGAAATCCTCAGTCCCATTTGCTTTTGATCTTGTGGGAGTGCCTAAATTTACAGCTTAGCAACACAAGTCCATCACTTCTTTTCAAAACAAAACTCTCCACCAACACATAACAACCAAACCTTTTCCACTGCCTCCCACTTCTGCACTCTTCCACCCTCTCCACTCTCACCTCTCTCTCTCCTCCACCATTCCCCCACCCTCTTCTCTCCTCCACCCATCTCATCTTCTCAACAACTGCTGAACTCAAACCCACACCCACCCCCCTCCTCCAAAACTGATGATAATTGGCTCTGAACCAAACAAACCCATCATCATCACGTCTGGCATCTTTCGCACCTTCAACGCCATAGACTAGAACCGATTCTCTTTGTACCCTTTTATTCACGAACATGATATTACCTTCGTTTCTTTCATTATCACACGAATAAATCTCTTCCCACCATTGCTGAAGCGTCATCTCGTACAACATAGATCTCCTAACTTGGTAGTCTACATCAGCTTCCTCCTTCACAAACACAAACGGGCAATACCATTTCGCGACAACAAGAAGTGGGGAACACTTGAAGTATGCTGGAAAATCAAACGGCGGTAGTTGTATTTGGAGAGAAGTCTGGAGGCCTTGAGTTTCTCTTACGTGCAATGATTTGGAGATACAAACTCGCCATCCTCTTCTTCTTAGGAATTTTGGAGGAAAACCGTCACCAGCTACAGAAATCGCATAGAAACTCCCATTGAAGTGGTGATGAATCTCAACTTGTTGGTATATGTCCTGATGATTGAAAGGTATTGGTTTTACATCTGGTATGACATCCCTAAAGCAACACCCAGCAACATCATCCTCTCTTGAGCATGTAAAAGCTAGCCTGCAAAAGTTGCTACAATAGTTTCAACAGTACATATATCCAATACAAGATTTACAAGGCCAATTTGCATTTAGGCTCCGTTTGGATATATGTTGAATTTAGACATTACAAAAAGAAGTTTAGCCATAGGTGACTTGTGAAACTGGAGAAAGATGGATTGGATGCAGAAGAGATATATTTCACTGGCATCTTTGTGAGCTACAATCATAAACATGAAGAATTTCAACTAACTCCTACAGATAATATCAAATCCATCACGATAAAGCTCCCAAACTAAATGTCAGAAACCACATGTAAGCTAGCAAATCTCAATTTTACTCTCATCAAGCAGTATGGTGAAATACCTTCATCTGAAATCCACATCTGTCCAAACAAAGCCTTAAAGTCCATGTTCAAGAAAGATGCGAGTTTAAAGATATAGAGAAAGGGTACCCTTTATGCTTGCCTTCGGCTTTGATAACATAGTAACGGTTGGATGAGAGGGGCTGACCAAGAACTGGGATGAACCAAACCTTTGTAACGGACGAGTCTTTATAGTCAGATGAGTGAACAATCTTCAAAATCTTGTCTTGTGGAAAGGGTAGGTTTGTAACTTTCTTGTTCTTGCATACACCACAACAAAATCCTTCTTGTGCTTCTGCTTCTTCATCTGTAACAACTAGATAACCTGAATACGGAGCCCTCGGTGGTGGTGCTGAACTAGCACTAGGGAATTTCCGGTAGAGTGATAGAGGCTTCGTAACATACATCTCGCTATAATTATTAAAAAGCTCAAGTATGTGTAAGAACAAATCAAAGAAGGAAGATGATTTTACTGTTTCTTTAGGAGTGAAGATTCAAAGGTGGTCTCTGAATTCTGTGCCTAATTGGTATCTGATAAGATGCAGGAATGTGTGTACATAAGCAGATAATGTTAATTAACAGCAAACAAGTGAAAAAAGTGTGGAAAATGAATCACTATGATAAAAGAAAGTCAAAGACAACCAAAAAAAAAGCAAAAGCAAAAGTTGGTCCGTCCATTAAGAGAGAGCAAGAAAATAAAATACTAAAAACCTTGAAAATGAGACAACTACATAAAGTAATTTGGAAAAGACGCACAAAGAAAAGCATCTTCCACTTTCTTCTAGATGCATGTTTAGGCACTTAAAATACACAGAAATGTCATGCGGCAGTGGGTTTTGAATGACATCTTACTTCACCAAAATCATAGACTGTGTAGTACTTTCCATACCCCTTCCCATCATTGGAGCATGGTATAGAGCTCTCTAGTTCAGATATTCATCGTAATAAACCCCTTAAGAGGACTCTGTCAAAACATCAGAGCACTTCTGGAAACGTGTCTGTTTTTTTCTTTTTGAAAGGTTCTGGAAACGTGCCTAGATATGATGCATGTGCATATGTCTACAATCCTTTGTATGCTGGACTACAGATGAATTTGCACTCGAAACACAAAAGGATAACTGAAATACTGTGAACAAATACATGGTACTTGAGAAGTAATCACGCTCAAGTACTCTTTTTTTTTCCTATGCAAAAAGATGGAGGAGGAGACAACTAGCAATATAAAAGTCCCCTGCACGTTACCATATCTTATCGACCTTCCTCGGGGAAGAACCCATATCTAGGAACTTTAGTTGCTGGACATACAGTGGAAAGAACAGCCAGAGCCCGCGATAGGCCCCGTGAGGGACCAATCACCCATGGCTTTCTACCGCTCCACCGAGGGCTAGTGGGTCACAGAAACGCAATAGAGTTGCAAGGAACGAGGGAGCATTGTGCAACCTCCTGAACCCAAACTGTGTGAGAGGGAACTGTTTACCACTAGGCTACCACCTCCGGTTGTAACTTACCACATTTTGTAATTGCATTACATTGACCACGAAGGATATGGAAGAGATCATAATCTAGATCAACATATCTTTTCATCTCATTGACACCTGTGGTTCAACAGATTAAAAACAGACATTCTCACCAGTTGTTCAAGTCTGCTTGATTGCAAATACAAATGGGCAGTGACATTGAAATGGCAACAAGAGCAGAAAGAGCAAACGGTATCACATTTACCAAAATGGATACAAGTAAAATAATAGAACTCCTCAAGCTTCCATTAGTTGACTAGTGCTAATCATGATGAAATACATGATTCCAACGGAGGAAAACTCAACTATTGACGTTATAATTGAAAATGTAGAAGTTAAGTTAAATCTTTGGATGTTTGAAGAACATTCAGTATTCCCGCATAGGAATTTCTTGTAGGTATCCCAAAACCCATCCATGCGGCCAGAGGCGAAGACTAGAACCCAGCCTGAAAAATCTAGGAAATATCCGATACCTGCAAATCAGCTAGTTTGACACAGCTACAAAGATATCACTTATTTCTTGAAAATGTTATGAACGCCCCTGAAGTTGGTTGATCCAAATCATCAGATCGCAGTTATTCAATTTTGTCTAGTACATGCAATTGGGAATCCTCCTATGTAGGATGGGATTATGGGACCACCACCAACCTCTGAAGTCCAAAGGAAGAAAATCATGGGTTAAGCTTAAGAAATGTCTTTATGATTCCCATCATCTCACCACCAGGAAAACGCCCCAGACATCCTCTTGCGGCTGCTATCTCATTAAATTCACAAACTGAATCACCACACAAAGCTTGAAGCTGTCCACCACTTTTTGCTTCCTCCAATGCTATATTATCAGCTAAATCTTCATCAGCTTTGATTGTGGGAAGAGGAAATGGCTCAGGAGAAGTTTCCATAACAACAGACTCCCCACCAACTGCACTCACGAAGTCCTTTAATCGGCACAATGTAAATGGAACAGGTTCAAAGCTGTGGTCGCCATATTCAACCGGAGTAGAGTGATCTCCTGTGACACACAGGAAATATTGGAAATTTCCAGTTGATTCAGCCTCCAAAAGAAACCTGGCTAGCTGCCCAATGGCTCGGTCAACGGCCTCCAACCCTTTGACCTTGAAAATACTCGCTTTATCATGACCTGCGTCATCTATTGCCTGCAAAAGAAAATTATCCATCACTTCAACTCACGAATGTGGTGAAAATTCTAGAGCTCGAATAATCATGCCCCTGTAGGACCATAAGCATATCATCTTTTGCAACCAAGCAAATGATATACCAAAATAATACAGATAATCAGTCACACAAACCATCAATTGTTTCTTTTTCTTTGGGAATCCTATGGTGTTCAATTGCGCATTTGTGCTAGATATACCTCTACAAGTTTCAACTAAGATGGTCCAGATTTATGCTTCCATGAGAAATGGCTTCATTTCAGGTAAGTTGTGTATCAACAAGCATGTGCTCAATGACAAAAGTTCCGTACGTCATAATTTGATCTGAGCCGCAAAAACAGAGTCCAGTCCTTCGGAAACTTCTTTGAAGTTAGTTGGAACAATTATAAAAGAGTGGGAAGCTTTCTCATAACCTTTGAATTGGAAGCCCTGGACCATAACAACTCACTTCAGACTCACTTTCCAGCTCACAAGCCGTATGCATGGGTGCAGGATTCTTTTCGAAATCAATTTTACAGAAACTTGTCAGAAGCTACTTTTGAGCATAACAACATATGGCCTCCCATATTTATTGAACTTTTAGCTAATACGATTCCATGGATATCAGATCATCCTTTAAAAATGAGTCTGAAAACCGTTGAAAGAGAATACAATAACACGTTTCAAACATTTCAAACCAAATTTTTTATAAAACCCGTTCTGCAAAACGAATTACGAAAGCTGCAACCAAAACAGAAGCAGATTTTACAATAGATAATATTTTCATGCTTAAGATTGGAAACAAGTTCTGTTTTCCTGTTTATTCCACCCCCACATTAACAAAATTAATCAAGATTCCAATATTCTTCAGACTAAGCAAAAAGGTTGTAGAAACTCAGTTAAGTGAGCACCTTAATGTGGAGGAACCCAAAATCATAGCCATCGGATCGTCCTGGTTTGTGTTCATCCTCCCCTGGTACAAAAACACGGGGGCAAGACTCCAAAGGAGCTGAGAGTGCCCTAGCAATTGCAGTTGCTTTAGAAGTCAAGAGTGTCCGATAGTCTCCTGTCGCTCCTGGAGCTTCCAGAATGTCAATTCCAAGTGATAAGCCCAAGCCAGCTATAATTTTAGTAGGAGCTACCATGCATGGCCACAACCCATGTTTCTGGGCAAATGGAGAAACCTGCAATAAATAATATGTTTAGACGAAGATCATTCAAACTCTACAAATCAAAATGAGTAGACAAAATATTCACCGCAAGCTGCACAAACAATTCATATTGTATCTTGCAAGGTTAAACTAACACTTAACATCTCAAACTTGGAAATTGACAATTTCACATGTTTGGAATAGAACTCGGACATTTTTTCTTGTCCAACTACTACATGTACTTAGAACATTCTAGACGAAAAATGAAAATCCAATGTTTCAAATGGCCCCAAGGTGCTGTTTTATAACCATTCTGTGAGAAACTAAAACCTTTTCTTGGCTTTACAAAGGATACTTCCATATTTGAATGGAAAAGGGAAAAGCTAAGAAAACCAAAAGACTAATAAATACTTTCACGGTTTGATGCTTCTATCCTTCTTGACTTTTCACTTCTTTGTTGTTTCTTTATTTCTTGTTTTATTTGAGTTGTTGAGGGAGTTTCTAATATCATTCTTCATAGTTTGGACTTCGAAATTTTGGGTGAAAAACAAATTGGCACGATGTGTCTAGCAGTAAGCACTACTATTGCTTCCTGATAATAAAATAAAAATTATTCAAATTATTCAATCAGTCAGATTGTTGGAAAAAAAATTCCAATCAACGAACGCTCAGCACGTGTGCATTTATTTGTGTGTGAGGGGGAGGGGGAGAGAGAGAGAGAGAACAAACCTCAATTCGTATGCCACAACCTCGTAAGAGGACGACATTGGCAATGTTCTTTCCTTCTGCTGCCCGTTTAACATTTAAAGGATGAGAAGCCAAAATCCGTGATATCTCCTTGGATAATTCATTAACAACTGAAGCCGTGTGCTTTGCCTCCTTAGTTTCATCTAGACCTTCAGCTTGTAAAAGTAAGCGGTTGTCTTTCAATGGGTCCGTTCCTGATATATTTCCACTTAAGTTTGGTCCTTTCAAGACCACTCCACATCTATGCTCTGTCGCATACCTGTAAGATGTCTTCCATGTTATTTTTCATTTATCTTATGTACGACATTAGAATCCATAAAATAACTTCCGGCCAATCAAATTAATAATATCTCAGTTAAGATCTAGAGTATAAAGTTTTGTCAAACTTGAGCCTGAGGTAAAACTCATTGACAGATAACAACAGATTCTGGTCAACCTCGATCTCATTGATTTTTCAAGATACTGGAAACAATGATAACCAAAGGTCTTAAAGGACCCTTTCATGAAATGAGCATTATGAAATTAGTGAAATTTCATGTAAAGCATTGGCACCTGACTCTAACTTCATACTCGGGAAACGATGGCAGCTTCATCCCATCCAATGCTGCACACAATATAGGCCCTTCTTCTTCAAAGTGACGATCAGCCCTCCTACTGATGACAATTCCAGTTTCCTCATCCAAGGTTGCGAAATTTGACTGGAAATGTAAAACAGTAATGGGGACCAAAAAATTAATGTTTTCCAGAAAATGCAAAAAGAAAATAAAATGAAAACTTCATCCACAAACAAAAATAAATAAAAAGATACGGCCTTCGTTGCACAAATCAAATTGAAACATACAAGCCAACACCATCATGTATGTAAGGCAATAAAGTACTAAGCCCTAAAGTAGTATGGTGAATAAAATAGAACACGACCGTAAAAAATTTGCAAAGCACTCTTCCCCCCCCCCCCCCCCCCCCCCCCCCCCCCCCCCCCGTGCACGCGCAGGATTCTCAAAACCATCATCTTCTCTAGTTTCTACAGTTGCTGCTGTGAAAATTAATTCCTAAGGTTGCTGCGACTTGCAAATGAAATTGCATAATTACAAAATACCAGAACCATCAGATAACTGAAATTTATGGTACAAATATAAGTTCTTGTGTCCAAGTTTTCCATGATATGCAAAAAAAAATATAAAAATCCCTTCACAGCACTATGCATAAAACCCTCATCAAGGATCACAATGATCAAGTTAACAGAATGATACTATATAAAACAAAGCAGGTAAAGAAGGAACGGTAAACTTTACAAAAGAAGGAATGGTTATCAGAAGGACAAAACGAGCACGTACTTTGAAAGCAATATCACCAGGTGACATAGCCAAGCCAGCTCCCATTGATTCAAATGCACCCCTACCTCGATAATATACTCTTGGGTCATAGCCTAATAAAGAAAGGTGAGCTGTGTCACTTCCGCATGCCAGGCCTACTTCAACAGGGTCCATAAGACCATTAACTCCAGCAGAAGCAATAGCATCCAAATTGGGTACTTTGGCTAGTTGTAGAGGTGTCTTATGACCAAACCTCGGCAGTGACACATCACCCACGCCATCAATTAACACAAATGCTACTCTTCTTTTGGGCTCCTCAGAGTTCACCATCCTTCAGTATACTGATCACCTCCCCTGCGATAGAAGAGAGCGATGATAAATATGCCAATAAAATGTAGTCTGGAAAAATCAAAGCCTCCTCTCAAGTAGGTTTAAGATCGTAATAAGAAAACAAAAAGTAAGATGAATCTTGCTTGATATATTAGAACCTGGGTTTTGGATGTAAACTCAGAAAAAGAAAAGCATACATGGTGTGTAATTGCCAAATTGACCAGTAAAACCCAGCTCACCCCTCGCCAATCATGTCTGAAAATACTAAGGCTCCATTTGGACATATGTTTATTTCAAATAAAGGGATTTTTTGCTCAGTTTCATAAAACTGTAGGAGTGGCTTGTGAAATGAGAGCGGAGGACGGACTAGAGGTAGAAGATACGTATTTTGTATTTTTGTAGGAACCTTGTGCCGCTACAGCCCTTACAATGAAGGATTTCAAACAGTTCCTCTTAAATAGTTATTTCATCTCCTTCCTGACAAAGTCAATGTGGAAATCCACATGCAAAAGCTGTCAAATCTAAGTTCGAGGGACTCACATTGATTAACAAAGTCAAATCTTTCCGTTTGAAATCCACTTCTATCCAAACGGACCCTAATATTGATTCCAACTTAACTGATTTTTAGAAGCTTTCTGGATTTAGACAAATGAAAGTTCAATCTGGAAAATAACTATGCACCACCAAACATCCTGTGTAAAGACACAGCATTTCTACATTTGCAAAATCCCAGGGAAAACAGATAATTTGGAAGTGCAAAAAAATTGCAGAAAAAATATGAGCTTTGATGTTGACAACTGCTCTCTTTGCGCACACATGCACAATCTCCCCAGATAAACGCTGAAGAGAGAAATCAGCAGATAAGATGCCTTATAGAAGACGGGTATTCATAAAAATCACAATAACAGTAGAATGGATTAAAACAGCAGAGAAAACAAACTAATTCAAGAGAAAGCTGATTTCCCGGAACTTCGCTGAAAAAGAAATGAATACACATGACATAATGCAAATGGGTATCAATCTACACAAACTAATTACAGGCAGAAATCAAGCTGACAAGAACATACTCCACCCTTGATCTTAGCCAAAAAGCCGAGACTTTCAAAAGCTAGAGTCTGATACCCCCTACGAATCTGTATTGCCAGAGGAATTAGTATCGGACAACAAAAAATGAAATTGAAACCATTAAGAGTGTGATGCTAGGCTTTACACGTATGAAGATGATGATCGAGCTATAACCAACTCCTAAATATTCCAAATGGGTAGATTGCATAAATTTCGCACAAACCAAATCACGGGTAGAAATTAAACTGATAAGAACATATACTACACTAAGTACACTTGATCTACAACACAAATATCCAAGAAATTCAGAAAGTTAGTGCTGATATGCATTACCCTGCAAATCCCTAAGAGGGTTATTACCAAATCGAAGAATTCTTTTTTTTTTTTTTTAAACCATCAGTAGTACGATGTTAGGCATACCACCTCTGAAATAGATTCAATTGCGAATCTTTAGATGTTTGGAGATGATGATGGAGTTATACCCAACTCCTAATATTCCAAATGGCCTGAAATGGGTAGATTACACATAAACTTACAAAATGGGTTTCAATCTACACAAACCAAATCAAATACTACACTTGACAGGAACAAATACTACACTTGATCTAAAACCAAAAAATCCGAGAACTTTAGAAAAGCTAGAGCTGATATGCATCACCCTGCAAATCCTTATGGCTAAAGGGTTATCACCCAACAATACTCGATAGAATCGAAACCATCAGTAGTATGATGTTGTTTACACTACCTCCGAAATAGCTTCAATTGCGAATCTTTAGATGTATGTAGATGAGAAAGGAGATATTCCCAAACGCCTAAAGGCTTTGTATCGATTTTACAAATCCCGAAAAAGACAACGCAGCAGCGATACGTGTGAGGCTATTGAAACTCAGTGGACTGATTGCATTGGTAAGATAACCGCAGTGGGATGGTGTGAGCGTCGCGGGAAAAGGAACTATGGATTGATTCCTTTGGAACTCTGGCTTTCTCTCAGTTAAAAAGGTTGGGAACAATTACATAATTTACATTGACCTTCCCTAAAATAACACAATTACGATTAGCCCCCGTATGTTTGAAAATGGTACACCATGCTCACTCGAGCCCGTTTGGTCGTTAAGGCTTATAACTAACTAGCATATTACCCGTGCCTACGACACTACCAATAACATTAAAATTCATGTTAAGATCCTATTTCACCCGGTCCGATCCGTCTCGTCCCCTCCTGTTCCCCACTTTGAACTGATGCGAAAATTTTTCCAGAGATCGGGTAAAATTAGATATGACTCTAGAAAAAAAATTCAAAAAACGGGTAGGACTTGGAATATATATCTTCATACCCGATTCCCTCCTCGTACCCGCCCCCATCCCGTATTACTTAGGGTTTTTAGGTGTTGTCTAAGTTGTTATGTTATATAATATAATATAAAGGATTTTTAGCGTTTGGCAAAATTTAGATAAATCCTAATGTATATTTTTTTAATTATAAATAATATTTTTACCCTCCATCCTGTCAGAGGGTAAAACCAATCCCCGTTTGGAGACCGGGGCAGAGATAAAGATTGGGTATAGATTCGGGAATCAAGAACAGAAAGAGTAATATCCACGTTTGATTTGTCCCGTTGACATCCCTATCTATTATCATGTTGCATTATATAATTTTTTTATAGTGAATCGATCTTAGCCATTAGATCAAAACATCTCAGTTTGTTGTAAGAATGTGTTTGAAGATGCTCACGCCGCTGTGTATTGTAATATAGATTAGTCCAAATTACGTAATATTTTTTGAAAAAAATACGTATGTACTATATATTGGAAAGTAAATATTCGTAGAAATTAATTAGTTTAGAAAAATATAGTGTTCAAGTGGATAGAGAGAGAGATCATGAGGATTAATGTACTTTTTTATTACTTTTTTGAAAGTTGTGGGGTCAATAAATGCTAGTTAATTATTGTGTAATTACTTTTTACAGTGAATCTCAACCGTTCGATAAGAACGATCTTAACCGTTATTGTGAAAATATATTTTGAGGGTCTCCTACCGTCCTGATTTGTAATATAGATTATTCAACGTTTTCGGAATACCAAGCCATAATTTCACGTCCTATTCTTATTAAATTGAATAATAATAAATTTCTCGAGTAGGAGCCTGACACATATGTTCATTAAGATGTTAAAAGATAAAAAAGTAACTCACATAGTAGGTGTTGGGGTAATTCATTGGCTATGAATATCATCTATATCAATGTTCTGAATACCGGATTAGTTTGGGTATCAATTTTTTTACTAGTATGGTACGTATTATTATCGGTCATGTACCGGGCGCTGTATCGAATTTATCACAACTATCAATATATATATATAAATTAGAAAGAAAGTCTAAAAAAATTAATTTTTTCTACAACTCTAAAAAAAATAAACAGATCCAACACTGGTCGGTACCGGGCGATATGGCCGGTATTAGTCGGTACGGTCGGTACCCCGGCCGGTATTAAAGACGGTATAGTATTAGAAGTATTTAGTACCGTTTTTATACCAAAACGGTATCAGTCGGTATGATACGATACTAATAACATTGATCTATATGATACCACAGGATATTACGAAAGTATCCTGAACTTACTTGTTGCTTATTTATTTACCACTAAATCCAAGAGATTTAGTTATAGAACTAAATGAAGAGCCTTTAAAAAAATTTTAAAAAATTTATGACCTAGATATAAATTTTAAAAATTATAAAAAAATTATATTTCAGTCACTTTAAATTACATTTGACCCTCTTTATTTGTCAAACAAATTGCCAATCTCCACAAAAGTGAAATTCTAATTCCGTTGCTTAGGTGGCTTTGTGCTGTTAAAGGTGAAGATAGGCTGGGTTAACGGGCAAAATCTTTTACCTTGAAATAATAATTACACTTTGCCTTCCAAAGTATTTCCATTTCTCAATTTGGTTTGTGCTTATATCCATGAATTGTGAAGTGTTATAACTAGCCATAAGTGTGCACCAAGAGTGCTACATACACATCATTTTAACACATCACTTTTACACATCATTTAAAACTATATCATTTTATGTTAAGGAAGATCCAAATATGCTTTCAGCGATATGGGTAAAAAACAAATATGATTTTTTTCAATACAAAACTATATAATTTTGAGTGATGTGTGAAAGCGATATGCTTGTGTCTTTAGCATTTTTGAAGTGTGCACACCATTAAGTTTTTACCTTTTACAACGAGTATGTCTTAATAATTATATTAAAATAATGCATAAAAAATAAAATAAAAGAGATAACACTATTACGGTACAATGATTTTCTAGTAATGTATAATAACTTATTCTTTTATCAAATTGGTTAAAAATATGGAAGTGAGAGAAATTTTCCCTTTTATAATTGTCAAAAAATTGATTACAAGAATGTACTATGCTGATTATGGAAGTAGGATTTAGGTTCATTTATATTGCAGTATTTATTGAATTTTTTTTATTTTGTATTAATTCTTTTACTAATGATTGGTTAATCTCGATAAGAAATTTTAAAAAATAAAATTATTTCTAACAATTAAAAAATATTCATAAGAAGAACAATAAATCAAAACATGATTATTTTGACTTATTTTTTATTTTTAGTAAATATTTTTAATTTTTAGACATAATTTTATTTTTTTAGCTTTTTTCATCGAGACTAATCAATAATGAACAAAAAATTGATTTGAAAAAAATAAATATAATTTTTTAAAATAAAAAAATTAATGTAGATAATATAGGTGTGCTTGGGAGTACAAATTTTTCATTTTGTATTTTTTGTTTTAGGTATTTATTAGTTACAGATTGTAAAATACATTCTAGATGCATAATCATAAAATTACGTTCAAATGAACATTTTAAAATTTTAAAATACATTCTAGATGCATAATCACTATTATTTTGTAAAATCTATTATGTGCACTATCATCTAACTTTTACAAATCCTTATTATAAATTTTTAAAAATTATAATTCAAAAAACCTTAAATCATATAAAAAGTAAATTTTTGGAAACGGCGAAGAAAATTGTAATAGAAGGGGGTGGCAACTGCGCGTCCGCATTTCAGCCACGAGAGTTTGGAAGCATTCCCCTACAAGGCGGTGGCAAAGCCTTGAAGTCTCGGTAGTTGCCAAGAGAGAGATTCCATATCGAAAGGAAACCCAGTTGGGATTTCACTCATCCCAGTCGTAGCGGAAGTACCTTCCTAAAGTCTTAATCCACCAAAAAACAGAAAAAAAAATGATGAGGGCGATCGCTTCACGTTTTCTCCACTCATATTCCTCTGCCTCCAAACCCAGGTAAGCGCTTCTTAAGGACTATCTTTTCATTTTTCGCTCCGTTTGTTAATCAAATGGGTGCCTCATTTTGTAATATTGTCGTTGCTTCCATTTTCTTTGGAATGTTATTCTCCATTTGGATATATGTGGGTTCGGATGATTTGATTGGAGTTCAATTTTAACTAAAATCCAAAAGGTTTAGTTGTATGTGGCTTGTGGAATTAAAGTGGATGATGGGTTGGAAGTAGAAGAGGCGGATTTTGTGAGATCATTGCATAAGTTTATGTTATGAAATTTTAATTGCTCCTATTTATATTTTAAATTGCTGGCAAATTCTCAAACTCAATAATGAAATTCTTGAAATATCAAATCTAAATTTGATAGGAATAAGCATGATTCACTAACAAAATTCAACCTCCGTTGTAAGGTGATTGGAAAAGGGTCTCTTGCTATGTTTGATTACCTTCAGGTACTCTAATTTCATGAGCAACTGTATGATAGAATGAGATTGATAAATTCTTGGAACGGTTTGATTGCTCAATTAAGTGTTAAAGCTGCTCTTTTGCCCTCTGTAATTCACTTGCTTTGGAGGGGCTTCAGGTGGAGCTTATTTGTAGAAGGCGATTTTTTTAGGATTCGGTTTTGATTTGTCAAGGGTGACCATGGCAAAACATGTGGTTGGGTTTAAGTTGCGCTCAGGTTATCTGAAATGTGCCTTTGGGCGCAGTATATCGCTAGTTAAATAATAATGCCAAATCCTTTCGGTTGAATTGAATAGCTATCCAAAGGGATTCTTACTTGTTTTCCATTTCCATTATGGTGTTTACAATCCTGTGCATTACTTAATTAATTCTATGAATCGTAGTTATACAGGGTTTTAAATATGCGCCATTCAGTAATGTATTGGCCGTTCTGTAATTTTGGAGCTGCGATACCATTGTTTACTTCTGTAACAGTCGATACTATTTGACATCAGCCGATATATGGCCACGTCACCAATACTGTTACGTATCCCAATAGTGTAATTTAAAACCCTGGTTACATATGATTTTAGTTTTTTGGATGGATCTTTTTCATATTGATGAGTTGTGTTGGCATGGGCATGAAATTTGTGAAGTATTTATTGTTGGTAGACTAGAGATGAGATTTGACGATGGCCTTTTTCAAATTTTAATGGTTTGAATTCTCTTGCATGGTTAAGTTGGGTCTTCTTGGGTTATTACGTGGAAATTGAATCTCTTGGGTGTTTCATGCTGTGATCGTGAAGTTGGGTTATAACATGTTCTGTCAAAACCTAAAAAATGTGCATTCTCTTAAAAGGATCCTTGTTTTTTGACTGAGAGGTTTGAGAGGCAAATCTAAGTTTTAAAAGGTGAAATTGGTTTAACTGCTATACTCGTATAGAGTTGTGAACTTTTTAGATATGTTACTTGCTAGACCCGTCTTTGATGCATTATTTTTGTTGTGTTGGAAATCCATTTAGACTGTGATATTTAGATAGGAGATGGGTGTAAAGTTCCATGATTACATGTTTTTTAACAGGTCTTCAATGCCATATATGGTATTCATACACAAACAAATTCTTTGCTTTTCAAAGTTAGGAGCCTGGGTAATTGCAATTTGTGCTCAAAAGGCATATATTTTTATTTTCTTTGCTCTTCTGCCAAGCATCTAAACACAAAGTGTTGGAAGTCTTAGAATTTTTCAGCTGTCGCTCTAGATGCACCCCAAGTTTTAGCATGAACATGCCTGCCACTTTATCTTTTCATTTTTCTGAATCGTTATGTTCATCTTGTCCATAGAAAGGCTGACTTTGTAATGTAATTACCTTTCTGCTGCTGGCTGTGACAGTATAGTGGCTGCATCCAGAAATGGAAGATTATTTTCAACAGGTCCTAGCAAGGGAGAAGGACCTGTCCAAGTTGAGGAAGCAGAGACAGTAGAAGTGCCACCACCTCCTACAGAAAAGGTATTCTGTTTTGATGAGGCGGTACTATGTGTTTTCGCTTTAATTAGGTAAGCTAGAAATAAATCTATCAAATAAATACTAACTTGTAACCTTTTGATTCAGGTACTTGTTTTGGGCGGAAATGGATTTGTTGGTTCACATGTATGCAAAGAAGCTCTAAAGCGTGGTTTAACTGTATCTAGCCTTAGCAGGTAGACTTAAAGTTGTAGCAGATTGTAATTTGGTTGCTTTAGTTTTGATTCCTGTTGAATGATTGGTCAAAGTGATACTGTAGGTCAACTGCATCCGAATCATTTCAAGTCCAAGTTATGAAAACATCCAAAGTCAGATTTTAGATATTGTCATATTCCATCTTTTTTCACGGGGTCGGGGCTGCCAAGAAACCTGTTATTGTTGATTTATGCTGGGTAAATGTTTTCTTGATGGTTGTCTTGCATTTTAGATAGTAGTTGTCATGGTGGTAAAAGTGCTAATGGCATCAAAAGGCGATGGCGTCATTACGGATGTTACTCTTATGATCCTTGACATTTTAAATCCTTTGTGATCCACTCAATAAGCTGTTGAGGCAGTCATGCACTCTTAAGTGACCTATAGCTCAACATTGATAGAACATTGCAGTTTACGCAATTACCTTGTCAATATTTGGACTTTATTTTACATGTGCGATTCATGTGTGGAATAGTATTAGTTTATTCTTTCAGCTTTATTGGAGCTGAATACAGAAGTTCTAGGGATACCCATAGTAGGAAGACCTGTTTCTTTTTAAGCTTGTAGTGGTTTGTGTATAAGTGCACGTTTAGAGGTATGGGCACATCAGTAAATGTTTTTGTTGGTTGTTGTCCTTCCTATTTTACTATGTTTCCATCAGATTTACAAACATATGTGAAATTGGTTACTTCCATCCTTCAAAGAAACAGGAAGCGCAGATAAAATGACTGTTGATACTCTTTATTGTTAGGTCAGGGAGGCCATCTGTACAAGATCCTTGGGTTGACCAAGTCTTTTGGCATAAAGGTTTGGAAGGAGGCTTTTATGTATATCATTACTGCATAGATGTGGACATGCGAAGTGATACTCTTTTCCTTTCTTAACAGGAAATCTTCTTTTGCCTGATTCATTGAAGGATGCACTGAATGGAGTGACTTCTGTGGTATATGTTTTCTTGATGAATATTTTTTTAAGCTTAGTAACTATGAGTCTACTACGAAATAATATTCAGGGAAGCAGATAAGGGTTCGGATCTTCTATGCTTGTCCATAATGACACTTGTAATGGCTAAATAGTTTCCAGTCTGTAACATGGTACAGAAATCTTTTCAAATTCGAGAAAAGGGTGCTTTAGCCCAAAACAAGATTTTATGGTCTTAAAAGAGCTTCAATTAGGGACGGGTATACATTTTGACATGGTTATGTAAGAGCTTGACAAGTGAGAAACAATGCCCTAATGATGATTGGGTTCATATTTTACAAAAGATGAGAAGTATGCAGGTTCTTTCATCCAAAGACCATCTGTGAATTCCTTTATTTAAAAATGGAGTGATGAGCATGTGATTTTCACTTCACAGCAGGTTTTACTGGAGATTTTTATCACTGCAACTGCTGCCTAGTAGTGCATTATTGTTTGCATATGTTGTCCTTTTGTCTTATTAGCTAGCTGTTACAATATAGAAGCCTGTTTTCTCTCTCTTGAGATACTGAATCCAAGAAATTCATCTAGATTGGATGGCCCTTGTCGTCCAATGAACCTGGTTCAATTGCAAAGCTATTAACAGTCAAGGAAACCCCTAACTCGACTGCCTTGCAACTCCTTAATGTTCACTTAGTGTTGCGATGGATATCAATTTGCGTTTGATTAGTCTTGACCACATTGCGATGGATTTCAGCAGAAACCTTAAAATTGTAACTTTAGGAAGGAAACTAAATCTTTGTGATTTGGCTTCCCTGAATTTTTTTCCCAAGTCCTTTAGTTATTGTGTTTCACTTTTGCTTTGTCTCTCTCTTTTCTGTATTTTGAAATTTTATTGGCGGATTAAAATTTGTAGATCTCGTGTGTTGGCGGGTTTGGCTCAAATTCGCACATGTATAAAATCAATGGAACTGCAAACATAAATGCTATTCGAGCAGCAGCTGAACAAGGTATTCCATACCCCGTTTTGTTCTTTTCCACCTTAATATGTCGTAGATTGAAATGAAAGAGCAAAAAAGAAGGAAAGCATTCTAATATCTTAGCATGGACTTCTGATAGAATATGTGTTGGACGCACCTGCCGTGGGGTTTTGGTTGGGGGGTGAGGTAGTGTGTGGCGGGTTGTCGAAAGAGAACAAAAGAGTCGCAATGAACTTCAAGGAAAGCTTGAGCAGCTATAGACACGTAGGAAACAGAAAGTATTACCTAGTATAACCTATGAGTTCATGGAGAATTGGCTGAGATTGGCAAGGTCTTTTGAAAATATAATTGTTTGCGTACCAGAAAAATCTTTTAATTGACTCTTTTGCGAGTTTTTCAGTTGATGATGCAGGAAGGATTCTAAGAATATTAATATCTGCAGGTGTAAAAAGATATGCTTACATCTCTGCTGCTGACTTTGGTTTGGCAAATTACCTGCTACGAGGATATTACGAGGGAAAGGTACTTCCCCCCCCCCCCCCCCCCCCCCCCCCCCCCCCTTTTTGTCTGCACTGTGCTACAGGAAAAAGCATACTAAAACAAGATGAAAAGGTGCAAATTTATTTGTTGTATAATCTAGTTAAAAGGTCAGTTAAAGCCACGAGGAAATGCATTTATGGAAACAACCACGAGAAAGTGGGAATGGCTTCTACGTTCTAGATTAAGTGACTACTGATATCTTTTATTTTTTTGTCAATCATTTTTGAGACTTAAAAGAAATTAATAGTGTGAACGAAAACTAATGCAGAAAGGTGAATGCTATGCACAACAGCTTTTTAATTATCCAGTTTGTATCCATGTCATATAAGTTCTATAAGTGCTATCTTTCTCACGTGATTAAGAGTATTACAATATGTATCAAGTTTATCAATTTCCGACCACCCCTCCCCCCAGCCGTGCGCGCGTGCACGCACCCCACTTCCTTCTTTTCCATGTTTCTTTGTTCTGATGAAGGCTTTATGCTTATGCAGAGAGCGGCTGAAACAGAACTAATGATTAAATTCTCATACGGAGGTAAAAATCTGAGTCTGGGATTGTTGATGTTTGCATCTCTATTTAGAAGTTGTAGTCAATATATGCATTTCGTTGGGTAAAGAAAGTCTGTGAATTTGCTCACTCAGTTTCTTGGGCAATGATTTCTTCTTAAAAGATGGAGTTTTGTGTGCTATCATTCTGCCGTTTGTCTACTTGGTTTCAACTACCTCGACTCCTCGAGTAATTGAGGCATCTAGTAAAGTTACTAATTGAAAATTGACATAATAAATGAAGTTTTGTTGTATTGTTTTAAGGATATTTTAGGTCGCCGTGCGTGACCCTTGGTCAGGGCGGAACCTAGATTGACGTTTGGAGGGACTGAGATTTTTTTGGAGAAAAGAGAGGGGACCGACTATAATTTGGGAGGGCCGAAATGTATTTTTTTTTTAATTCAAAATTTATACCTGAGTCTTAAATTTTTTAAAAAATTTTGGGGGGGCCTCGAGCCTCCCGCAATCTCCTTGTAGTTCCTCCCCTGCATTAGAATGTTGTCAAGATTGAATTCACTACGTGGCTTGATTGTTATATTCTGAGACGTTCCTTGTATTTTGCACCATTTTCTCGTGGCCTGAATCTCGGATATGTTGTTTATGTCCAGCAGTACAGACTAAACTCCATATACTAATGTGGATTAAGAAGTGTACAGACTGTTTCATGATTGTTCCTTGGCCCCATTAGATCATGTAATTTTTTTTCTCACTATTTCCTTTTTCAGGTGTGGTTCTGAGGCCAGGTTTTATATATGGCACTCGTCAAGTTGGGAGCATGAAGATACCTTTAGGCGCTATAGGGTCTCCATTGGAGATGGTAATAACTTACATCATTGTGATGTCTTTTATTTTGTATCATAATCTTCAGATTGTTCATAGTTAAACGTGGTTTTCCCATCAGTCAAGCTCTAGACTGTGGTGCACAAATTTAGCCCGGTAAACCACCCCCCCCCCCAAAAAAAAAAAAAAAAAACCAAAACAAAATAGAAGAAGAAGAAGAGAAAAAGAAAAAGGGCACGCAGTAAGTGGAGCACAGGATGTATAGGCGTAGTACCTTTTCGGTGAGGGAAACAAACTCTCTTGATTGTATGTAGCAGCAAAGCCATTACATAAACCATTGGATTTGGCCACTTAGGAAAATAGTCCCCAGCTCATCTCATCTTAGGTCAATTGAAGAACACCTTCGTTTCTAAACTGGTCATGTCATTCAGCTTTCTGTGTCACCCTATTCTGCCATGCTATAGGTCATTAGCTCAATGATAGCTGATTAGAAGTTCCATAGCATGTACTTAGGTCACATACACATTTGTTGGCATTTACCGGCAGTGAGGTCACTTTTACCAGATTATGTCACAGTTAAAAGTATTCATTATGCGTATCTTGTCAGTTCTTTTTTCCCTTCTTAAAAAGAGAAGTATTTTTCCTCTCCCAGTGAAGGACACCCCTCTTCTGGTCATAGATCTTGTGTAAATTGTAATGCATGTGTCTCTAATGTGTGTAGTTTTTTCTCATAAAAGGTTAGCTACCTTAGCTTGATTATGCATGTAAATGGTCTTCACTAGTTCATACTCCCCTTGTGTATGGTTCCTGCAGGTTCTAAAAAACGCGAAGCCACTCAGCCAAATCCCGCTGGTTGGCCCTCTGTTTACACCTCCCGTCAGCGTGGATTCAGTGGCAAAGGTTGCTGTAAGAGCTGCAACAGACCCGGTGTTCCCTCCCGGTATTGTTGATGTATACGGTATTCTACGACACAGCCAACAGAAGTCAGTTTAGACCCGTCTGAGTATTTCTTCTCCTTCTTTCGTTCGAATCATAAAAACACCAATATCTCACT
This sequence comes from Arctostaphylos glauca, assembly GCA_019985065.2. Taxonomy (NCBI): domain Eukaryota; kingdom Viridiplantae; phylum Streptophyta; class Magnoliopsida; order Ericales; family Ericaceae; genus Arctostaphylos; species Arctostaphylos glauca. The sequence goes on from JAHSPW020000008.1 coordinate 25,755,566, forward strand.
TCTATCTTAGCGAATAATTGGTTGATCTCGGCCGCAGAATAAATTTGTGCCTTTCCAACAGTTGCAGAGTATAGGTCAATGCATTGTTGAGATGATGCCATCCGGGTTTTCCGATCTTAGCATTCCTTTATCAGTCTTTTATCTTTTTCCAGGCCATTTGTGTGTACTGTCGTGGGAGTGTCTCAATCGTTTTGGAGGCTTTAAGCCGGGTCTTAACATGTACCTATTTGTTGTGTTTGGACCAGATTATTTTTTGTTATAGACACGTCGGTATTATTTGATATTTTGTAATTTTTTGTAAAAGTTTTTCCTTTTTTTTCATTCGTCTCGACGAAAGAAATAGGAAAAGCATAAAAATATAGACCTATATTTAAAAAAAATTAAAGAAGATGACATTAAAAATAGTATAATTTGTGTTTTTTTTTAATTTTTTCATCATTAGTAAATTTTTGTTATTTATTTATTTTTTTTAGAGTTGTTTCGCCAAGATGAATAATTAGTTTGATAAATTTAATCTGAAAAAGATAATTTGATAAATAAAAAAGTCCCTTTTCTTATCCGATTTTTATGTATAAAAATATTGTTATTAGTTAGAAGAATATCACTATTGTTGTACTAAAACATTATTATCATCAATATTCTTTTATCTAAACAAATCCTGTATGAGTGAGCACGTTTAATTTTATAAATTTAATCCGAAAAAAATAATTCAATAAATAAGATAATTAACCCCTTTTCTTAATCGATTTTCATTTACAAAAGTATCGTTATTAGTTATAATAATATCACTACTATTGTTCTAAAATATTATTATTCAGAAACCTTCATATTATCTCTTTATACTCGTTTAACATTTTTCTCTCTAATAAACGTATCAATCTCACACCATTAAAAAAAAAAAATTGTGTTGTGTGAACAGGGCAGGCTAGCGGATTTATGTGCAAATCTATACTATATAATATTGCAGGTAGAAATTTAATGACAATAAATTCTAAAAATAACACGTGTCACATTGTCTTTCTAACTTTTAATTGGTTCAAAACTTCAAATATTCCATGGTTTTATGGGATGAGTCAATTTTTGAATAAAAGAAAAAAATGTTTTCTTTTTATTTTCTTTCTTTAATTATGAAAACCAAATTTGAACTTACCATAATATAATTTTTTCTATCCTAATTACTCACATAATTATTAGCCAATTCTATCTTAATACTGAAATGTGACATATTTCAGTAATACAATTCATATTTTATATTTCATGAAATAATGTAATCTTAATTCTTTAAACCATACAAATTAGGATATAATTTCAAATGGATGAGATATAAAAAGGTTCAATTTAACACATAATTATGTAATTTAAATAGACTAATGAGATTACAATTAATGAATAAAAAACTTGATTTACTCTTCATATATTTCTTTTAAATCTAAAATATTTTTTCAGTTTGTAAATTTTTCAGTATTTAAAAATAGTGGTGATGTTTAATAATATTTATAGCAAGCACTGTAACAAATATTAGTTAGTTAACTTATGTTGTTATATAGTAAAATTTTCTATTAATTTTTTTTATAGGACTTCATGTGATGCATAATAAAAAAATAGAACAATCATGAAAGGAGAGAAAGAGATTACAGGGATATTCCCGAGGGTATCATCGGAAGCCGCAAATGTCTGGTTCAACTTTTATTTGGACGAGTTGGACAAGAGCGTTCAAAAGGCATTTCTCGAAGCTGTAGGATAGCAAGCGACTTGATACTTCACTTGACTTTATACTTACTTTCCTTGCTTTTATTCCCGATCTTCAACCACCTTTAGGAGAATTTCTCAAAGGAATATAATATTAAGGATGTTCTAAGTTGCACATCACTTTTACACATCACTTAAAACTACGTCGTTTTATGTTAAGGAAGATCCAAATATGTTTTCAGCGATATGGATCAAAAATAAATATGATTTTTTTAACACAAAACTACATAGTTTTGAGTGATGTGTGAAAGCGATGTGCAAAAGTAGTGTGTCTCTAGCATTTTTGAGTAAAAATAGCTTTTTCTCTCTCTATAAATAGCTTCATTCTCTCTCTACATCTTCAGACTTTGGTTTGGTGAGTGAGAGAGAGCGCGCGAGCGGAGAGGGAGGGGATTAAGGGATATTTGCCCCAACCAGATCCTCTCTTCTTGGTTTAATTGGAGCAGAGAGAGAGAGAGAGAGAGGCACATTTCATGGCACACCGAATTGCCTGTCAAAAAATCATCCAAAGCCTCCGTCCCTTCGCCAAACCGCACTACTCCGCCGCTCACTCTTCCATCACCGCCGTCTCAACTCTCAATATAAACCAAATCCCCCCTCCTCCCAATACCACCACCTACATTTTCCCCACAAATACCGCAATTCTCAACCTCAATGACGTGAAGGAGCTCTTCTCCTCTGTCTCCACCGCCAAACTACTCCGGTCGACAATCAACCTCAACGCGGCGGCTATCGAGCCGATGATCGATTTGGGCATGTGGGTCATGAACTACAAGCTCATGGACACACCATTGCTCCGGGAGGTTACGTTAGGGGCAATTAAACATACATTTTACGATCATTTCTGCGCGGGGCATGATCCGGCAGAGGCAGCTCGAACAGCGGCGAAGATTTGGGATTCTGGGTTAAAGGGGATGTTGGTTTATGCTTTGGAACACGCTTCTGATAACGAATCATGTGATCGGAATTTGGAAGGGTTTCTTCAGACGGTTGAATCGGCCAAGTTGCTTCCCACATCCTCTGTAAGCCTTACTTGAAAAACACTGCAACCCAATTTTTCATTCATTCGCTTTATGATTTTTCTCTCTCCTCTGTTTCTTTTGGTGCTTTTCATTTTCTGTGTGCAATTTTTCGGTTGGGTTTAGATAAAAAAAAAATATGAGTGTTTCTTACTGAAATGGGTGAAAACCATTCCTAATTATAAAAATAACAAGAAAGAATTCTCACCCATTTTCCTATATCGCATGCTTTACTTTCTCAGTCTTTCTAACTTTCTCGAGAAACTTTTTCACTTTGGGGCTAATTTTCTCACCTACTGAATATTCTTGGTACTGTTAAGAACTTAATTTTCACTATGGGCCTAGTTTAAAGTAATGGGATTAGATTGATAATTTCAAATTTGTGACAAAGGAACTATGAAATAATATTGCTGTATGAACAGGTTAGCTTTGTTGTGGTGAAGATCACTGCCATTTGTCCACTGGGATTACTCAAGCGAGTAAGTGATCTCCTGAGATGGGAATACAACCACAAGTCTTTCCAACTTCCATGGAAGCTCAACACTCTTCCAATTTTCGTCGATTCCAGCCCCTTTTACCACACTCCCAGAAAACCAGACCCTTTAACCCCACAAGAAGAGACTGATCTCCACTTAACCCAACAAAGACTGCTAAAACTCTGCCAAAATTGTATAGATGCCAACGTGCCTCTAACACTCGATGCTGAGGACACGTCTGTTCAACCAGCGATTGACTACTTCACTTACTCTTCGGCCTTGATGTACAACACGGGCGATAACCCAATCATTTATGGGACGATTCAAGCTTATCTGAAAGACGCGAAGGAGAGATTGTTCGCAGCAGCGAATACTGCAGAGAAAATGGGAGTGCCTATGGGGTTCAAGTTGGTGAGGGGAGCTTATATGTCCAGTGAAAGACAACTAGCTTCTTCTCTGGGAGTTGAGTCCCCAATTCACAATACCATTGATCAAACACATGCTTGCTTCAATGACTGTACCTCCTTCATGCTCGAGAAGATTGCTAATGGCTCGGGTGCTGTTGTTCTTGCCACCCACAATATGGAATCAGGTATAAATTTTGAACAAAAAACCAACGCAAATGTAGAGATTTCTTTTCTCCAAATAGTGTGTTGGGAACCGGGGACCTACTACTCCATGTTGCGTGTCAAAGCGGCACCGTTTTGGCTTTCAAAATACTATTTAAAGACTGTCCCACCATTTAGAAAGCATTTTGAGTGTCAAAACAATGTCGTTTTGATGTGCAACATACTCTATCATGCGTTGTGCACAGCAAAATTCTCGTGTCAATTATTTTCTAAGTGGCGCCCATTGCTCATACGCCGTAGCAATAAGAAACTACCATTACTCTTTTTGTAATTTATTCAGCATCTATGGAATTATACTTGAACACTACCACTGAATCAGCAAATCTTGGAAAGAAAAGCAATGCAGACCCACATTATTTTTACTCATACTGTGCCAATACCACTACATTCATTCTGAATGGAGTCCACACTATGGGCAATTAGGGTTCGGGAATGTTATAGTACACCAATGCTATATGCATCAATTCTTACCTGTAAGATATCATTCTGCAGCAATTCTTACCTGTAAGATATTATTCTTACCTATAAGATGTTGTTCTTAACTTTGTTGTTTTGCTGCACTACACAACATCCCTCAATCCGAGTTATTATGGGTTTATAGCATTATATATGGAATTTGAAGTCTTTCATTCTTACAGCTTGGTGAAGCATTGGGTATTGGTTTGATACATGAGCTAATGGATAATAGGAAAAAAAGCAGCAGCGAAAGCGCGGGATTTGGGAATCGAAAGGGGAAACCAGAAGCTCCAATTTGCTCAACTATATGGAATGGCGGATGGGCTTTCATATAGTCTGAAAAATGCAGGGTTTCAAGTCAGTAAATACATGCCTTTTGGACCTGTGGAGCTGGTCATGCCTTACCTTCTGAGGAGAGCAGAAGAAAATAGAGGGCTTCTATCTACATCAACCTTTGACAGATACCTTATGAGGTAAAATTAAAATGCAAATACAAAAAAAAAGAACTGCAAAAATCACTACTCAATCAATTTATACATGAATTTCTCAGGATTTTGGGAAAGGCGTAGTGCAGTTCCCTATAGTGCACGTGTAATGCGAGCAAAACGATTTTTGCCCGTTTTGCCCTCAAAATTACATTGCTTTGAGCCCCATATATTTTGATAACAATACGTGTGATAAGTTAAAACGATATAGTTTCGAAGGCAAAGTGGACAAAATCATGTTATTTTACCCGCACTACACGGGCACTACAAGAAACTGCACGATAGCCTCCCAAATCCGAAATTCAAGGGATGGATTGGTTTTTTGATTTTTTTAAATTTCTTGTGTTTACAGGAAGGAGTTGAAAAGGAGACTGAAAGTTGCAGTTCTCAACTGAGAGAAGGCAAGTTGAAGGAACCATCTGACTTCATAAGTTGGGAGTCTTTTTGTGTGTTTTTCTCAGTTTTAGCGAATGTGCTGTAATACCCGACCCGATTTAATTATTTGAATTTAAAAATAGCGCGGATAATTCGATTATTACGTAATTTAATTCTTCGATTTGGAAAATTTGATTTCGGAACCTACGCTCATTAGAAACGTTAAATCTTAGGACGTTTTGAGATTTCGGCCTACTAACGAATACTCGTATGAGAAATTCGAGCAAGCCATAACGATCCTCGTAATTTTCTAAGTCACCCGGTCTATTCTCGTATTTTTTTGAAAAATCAGTACCGGAACAGTTTCTCGGGATCGCGTAGCATTTTGCGCACGCGCGCGCGACCAAGCCCTTGACCAATATAAATCCATCATGGTTCAAATCAAATCATCTTTTTCTTAAATTAAGGCGTGTGTTCCTTAATTTAATAAATAAGCCTAGTCTATATATATATTTATTTGTTTAATTTCTTTTCTCCAATTAATACATATATATATATGCTTTGTAGCATATAAGGAAAGGTTGAAATTGGATTGGTTATCTCCCTCTCTCTCACGGCAGACCTCCCCCCCTCTCTCTCTAACTCTCACACACACTTTTCCTCAAATTCTTCTACTCCTTCTTCTACCTCCACTCCTTCTCTTGGATTTTCATACACCATTATCTTTTACCGCTACACCACCACCTCTATATCACCATGTGCACTAAGACACGCCGGAGTTCCGTCTAGATCACCGTATTCGCAGCCCGAGCCACTATTTTCGTCCACCGAGCTTTCCGGCAAGGAGGAGGTAAAACACTCTTGTTAACCGCTTACTTTTTCTTATATTCAAGGCTTTAGATCTTGATGTTTTATATGGTTTAATTTAGATTTCGTTGTTAGAACTCGTAGTTGGACACTTAGTTTTCGAAATAGATGGATTGGATCAACTTTCGGACCATTAGAACCCGTAGAAATCGAGCTACGAAAATCACTCGTAAACTTGAATAACCTGTCTTTTTCCTAGATTTTTTCCAGATTTTTAGCCAACTTCGGAGACTTAGATCTTAATGTTTTGTTGCTCGAATTACGTTTTGTAAAAGACGAAAGTTTGACATAAATACTTTATCTTGAACATAGACGGGATGAATTTGCTCTATGACATCTTGAACGCGTTAAAATCATGCTACGAAAATGATTCGCGGCTTTATTGAACACTGATTTTCCAGATTTTCCAGATTTTCTCAGATTTTTTGTCAACTTCGGGCCGTTGGATCTTGATGTTCGGACGGTCAAAATAAGTTTCTTAAAACACGAAAGTTGTAAACAAACATTAAATCTTGAACCTAGATGGATTGGATTATTCTTGAGACCTACGTAACTCACAGAAACTGACCCCAAAAACACCACGAAAAATAGCCCATTTCTGGGGGTTTTCTCTCTCTAAAAATCCCACTCACGCACCCACTTAAATCTTCACATCCATTAGTTGAATCATGAAATTTACTATGCTATAATGAAATTGAGATTAAATAACTTGTGGGACAAGTCCCGGTCCTGGGTTTCGGAGACCGGAGAGTATAATTACCAAAACGCCACTCCTACTTACTTTTGGCCTACCGACACTAAAATCACTACACGAACGAACCGATCATGGAATTAGGCTTTGAATATGAATAAAGACTGAAAATAATGTGGGTCCGGCCTCAGTTATATTTTTGGACGGCCGATAGCAAAATTACGAAAATACCCTTTTACGGTCTAATTAACCGGCGATCAACCAATCGAACGTGAGACACTCGAGCCTTAGTACATACTAATGAGACTAATGAATAGGTAATAAAATTTACACGAATCCCGAGAAAGCTCTCAATGCCACTTGTTAATTGGGTAAATTGACCACTTTGCCCTAGAACCCGAATTACACTTTGTACCCTTACGTATTGAGGAGTCCGAACGATTATGCGATTCGAGTCACTAAGTTAGTATATTCTTTTAAAAGTTGTTGGCAATAAGGACTTTTTACTTATTATGATAGATCCGGGAATCGGAGATCATCGGGCCGAGTTAATATAAAAGATTTACGGACTAATTTCAGGTGAGTCTTATATATGACTTGCTTACTTACATTCTGCAATAAAAATGAATGATTCTCTTTACTTTGATGCATATACATCTATGTCACTGAATTGATAGTAGACTGAGCATGATATGTTAAGACATTAAAAAGAGTCATGACATCATGAAAACATGAAAATATTATGGCATGAGATCAATACGGCGCCCTGACCGCTAGGGGGCAGATGAAGATTCTAGCGATGAGGTGAAGTAATAAGGGTGGAGATTATTAGCCAGGTAATCCAACGGGTGATATCACGCCAGCTTATATTTGGGGTCGCTCCCTAATTTACTGGTGGGCTGTAGATCGTATAATGTTATCATACATGGTTACAGCGTAAGCCTAAAAGCTAGATTCATACGTCACATAACATGATCATTTGATAAGTGTGCATGGTTACAGCGCAAGCCTAAAAGCTGGATTCGTATATCGTACAAAGTTGGCATTTAATTATAATGAATTTCAAGAATACAGGTTATCTTAATACAGAAAGTTAGTAGATTTGTCATATCTAGACTCACACTAGTCTAGTGCTAATGAAGTTGTTGATGCAACAGGTTTTAATTAATGATGCTGACCATGCATGAATTCTGCAAAATTGTATTGGAATTGAAGTATCTCTTGTAATCTCTAAACTTAGCGTGTTTAGATGTAGTTTGATCTTGATTGTGATATATTTGGTTAACCGGTCGGGAATTTGGACCGTAGTCATGGTTTGTAAGCCCATAAGGGTTATATTGTTGCAGTTTAATTTACTCTGATATCAGTTATGTTAGTAGAAAATCCCTAAACTAGTATATTTTTAAAGCGCCTTACGAGTTTCACTCGTGGCCGGTCACGTGCCTTGACCTTTACGGGATGGGTCGTGACATGTGCATCCCAAGAGGTTCTCGGTGTCTTTTTGTTTCCAGATTTTGATGTCGGCATGAGTAAAGAGGTTGCTTCCGCGCACTCTTATTGCATATTTTTAGATAGAAAAAACGTGTTTAAGGAGCGTTAAAGCAACCCTTTTTTGCCTGTTGTGGCTGTATCACTATCCCTTATTATCAAATCTTTTTTTTGTTGTGGCTGTATCACTCTCTCTTATTATCAAGCTAATTCTCCTCCTCCAGTCCTCCTCCTCCTCTCATGTTGTGGAATTCTTTCTTCTTTGTTTTCTCTACATTATTGGTGGAGGAGAGAAGATTAATGTTAGCAACACATATGTTTCAGACACATTCAGTAGCACATATGTCCACAACCGTCAGATGCACTTGGAGTTCTCAATATTTTATGAATTCGGTATATGCATTCAATGGTTTCAGACACAAATATGTCCAAAACATCTGTGCTCCTAGACTTTCTCAGGAAAGAATGGTTAAGGAACTAGGAGAGAAAACTTTGCAGTGACATCACACTCGATCGTCCCATTCACTCAAAAGTAGTTTTTTTTTTTTTTTTTTTTTAGAATGAAGCAAGAATAAGATATGTTTGTAAGAGTGCTAATAAGATGTTAATTTTTAGAGGGAGACAAATCCCATCAACAGAGGATTGTGTAAACTAATAGGGTTCTTTTAAACATTTTTTAACTTTTTAAATTCTTTCATTGTTTTGCTATAGATCAATTTAATGTAAAATAGTTACAGAACAACTTTTCATAATAGAAGTTATTTAAGAAGAGAGGAAGTACAGAATAATCAAGAAAATGCGACTGTCGGCTTGAATAATTAATAATATTGCTCTCTGATTTCTTGAACATTTAATACTATGTACTGTACCCAAAGATAAAAAAAAAAAAATCTGTCAACCCTACTTAATAAAATTCCTCGACTTTTATTAGAATCATAACTTTATTTTATTGATCCGAAGATAAACTTCAATAATAAAATCCAGCTGGCTATAAATGTCGTGGGGAATGGGCTTCAATTTATTTTAATTTGCTTTTTGCCATAACCAATAATTGTAGTCATTTTTTTTTAGCATTAGTCGGTAGAAAAAACAATAGGTGAAGCCCATTCTGCTCATTTGTTAATGTTTGTGGAATTGGATTATTTTTTTTATATCTCATAATGTACGGGTTAATTTACGCGTACCTTAATTAATCTTTCGAGAACTAATTACACTACCCACTAGCAGGATCCCTTTTTACAACTAGGGTTTTGTTCTATAAGGGTTGGCTCCATAAAAATTAATAGTACCGGAGGGGTTTTAAATCCAAAATATAAGAGAGAGCGTACTTCTAAGATTACATAAATTATTTAATAAAATTAATTTTAAAATGTTTACATTTGTTATTTTATTTTTTTCTTGTAACATTATCTATAATTACTGTGTCTTTTTCTTTTAGTAGTTTGAATACCTGTATTCTTATATTTGATTAAATTTTAGAAACAATTATGACAAATTTCAAGGAGCGTGGGGGAATTTATTAAATTGAACCGAATTTAACTTTATTTACAATGCAAGGAAGATTTTTCTATTATCTAATAAACTTATTTGAAAAAATTTTAAATTTGCGCGTACAGGGACAAATCTATCCCTTGACCGTACACGTAGTCAACTTAATCCAACCATGCTTTTTAAAATATAATTTTTGAATTAGTCCGACTTTGAACTAAATTATTATTTTTGTTAATAACAACAACAATTATTTGGTTTTTTATAATTTTTTATATTTTTATTTAATTTTTTTGGTATTTTTTGTTCTGCTCGACGAGAGTAATCAAAAAAGCATAGAAATATGAACCAATATTTAAGAAAATAGGTAAGAAGAAGTTATCAGCAATAAAAATTGTCTCTTTTTTTTTTGTTGAAAAAAACAGTGTTTAGTGAATTGTTCAAGGACTTTTTATCATAATTATTTTTAAAACTATTTATGTCAAGACGAAAGATTAATCTAAAAAAAAATTACACAAATTTTATTCAATGTGATATAATTAAAATTACGGTGATAATAATATTAAAAAATTATAACAAAAACCACCTATCAAACTTGCACTTTTGGATTTCGAATATGATATTTTGGATTGTTATATTCAGAGTTTGTTAGCGACTTTGGATTCCGGATATGATATTCAAGGTCTAAATTTTATTCACCTGGAGGGCGATAAAATTTAAACACACTTCTCCCTATTCATATCTTATCCTCTTTATACAAATGTCATTATTAATTACAATGACATCATCTATATAATCATATCTATCATATATCTCTTGCTCATAAAATACTCAAACAAATATTTTATAACTATTCATCCCCTATAATAAAACTCATATTCTATTATATCTCTTCTTATTTATATCTATTATATCTCCTTCATAATTTTCATCACTAACAAACGAACCGTTTGAAACATCAAGAAGTTCTTCTTCTGACGTTAGATCTTGTTATTGTATTATCAATTTTTTTATATTGAATTAGTTTATACTGCCGATTTTAATTAAATTACTGCTAATGAAAAATGAAATTAATCTATATAATCCTTAAACCAGATACCTTCATTACTGTGCATTATCTTTAAACATATCCCGAGAATAAGGAAACCACATCAGCGTTTTTGATATAGTCAATGGAATAATGATATTGTATGAGCCAAGAAATAGCGTGCTCTGTATAAATAATATATATCAGCCACCCTCTCTGTACATCTTGAGAGAGAGAGAGAAGAGGAGAGAGAGAGAGCATTACATGGCCCACCGAGTTGCCTGTCCAAAGATTCTCCAAGGCCTTTCCTCCTTCACCAAACCACACTTCTCCGCAGCCCACTCTTCCACAACCGCCGTCTCTCCTCCCAATCCCAACCCTGTTCCTCCTACTACCACCGCCGCCGCCGCCGAATCCTCCTCCATCGCCACCGCAATTCTCAACCTCGATGACGTCAAGGAGCTCTTCTCGTCCGTATCCACCGCCAAGCTCATCCGGTCGTCGATCAACCTCCATGCGGCGGCGATTGGTCCGATGGTCGATTTCGGCATGTGGGTCATGAATTCCAAGCTCGTGACGACACCGTTGCTCCGTGAGGTGACTTTAGGGGCAATTAAACATACTATATATGATCAATTCTGTGCGGGGCCTGATCCGGCTGCGGCAGCTCGAACGGCGGCGAAGATTTGGGATTCTGGGTTGAAAACTATGCTGAATTATGGATTGGAACATGCTAATGATAACGAATCGTGTGATCGGAATTTGGAAGGATTTCTTCAGGCAATTGAATCGGCCAAGTTGCTTCCGACATCCTCTGTAAGCTTCAATTGAAAAAACAGAGCAACCACCTTCTCTTCTGTTTGAAATTTTATTATTTTTCTTTTATTTATTCCTGTTAGTTTTTTGTTAGATGTTTTTATAAATTATTAATTCATAAAAATAAAAAATAATTAATTGAAAATTGAAAACTGTTCAATAAAAGATTTTTAAAATTCTAGATTTTTGGTCCATTTTATCTGTTTTAATCATAATTTTTACATTTTAAAATTTTCTTGTGAATAATAATAATAATTTTTAAAACTTACACAAAATTAATATAGGTAAAAAAATAAAATAGAGACAAGAAATTAATTTAAAATTTTAGTTTGACCTAAATTAATTTTAATGTGGGTAGGGAATAGCTATGACATTTTTTTTAAAGAAAAACTTTCTTGTTATATTTAAAACTTCAGTGATTTCTTGTTCGTTTTGAGTGTTTCTGAAACAATTTTTAGAAACAAAACTCTGAGACGTTGTTTGATTATAAGTGTCTCAGAAACTTGTCTGGGAGAAAAATGTTTCAGAGACACTTTTTATAGAGATTTGTCTGGGAAAATGTTTGAGAAAATGTTCCAGAAACTTGTTCCAGAAACTTGTTTGGGAGAAAATCTCCCAAACACCTAACCAAACATAGCCATGAATCGGAAAAATAATTTTTAGGTCTAATTTGATTTTTTATTTTTTTTTTATTTTTTTTGTCTTTATAAAAATATTTTACTTTTGTTAGTTTCATGCGATGATTGGGTTGTCTGGACGCAATCAATTTAAAAGAAAAAATTGTAACTAGAAGTTTAAAAAAGTTACACAAAATAGTTTAAGATAGATGTAGCCAAATTTCTTTAACTTATTTTTATCTTTTTATTTTTTAAATTAAATTAAATTATTTATTTCTTTTATTAAGACGGAACAATAATTTTTAAAATTTGAAACATAATAAAAAATAACTGAAGACAAAAAATACTTCATTAACAATTTTAGGGCAAACCTTAGCCTTATTTAAATAAAAGGGTTTGATCCACTTTTTTATGTTTTGATGTCCCAAATATATGTCTTACTAATATTTAAAGTGGCTAAAAATATTTATAAAAGTATAAAAATTGGAATAAAATTAGAAATCTAGTGAGTTAAACTTTATAAAGTAAAATACATTAATTGTATTTTCCCGTAAAAAAAATTGAGCGATTTCGTACGGAACAAGCAATGTGGACGGAGGAGTATAGTGGCATTTCATTATAATTATGCACAAATGTGAGGTCTGTTTCGTAAATTTGCATCACAGAGAAGGAAAAAGGGAGTGCTTTTGCATCCAATTCGGTCTAGTTTGAGGAAAACAATTGGATTCAACTGTTATGTTTGATTTAGGAACTCAGAAATCGAAATCGACCCAAATTAATTTGATCCGATTTGATTTCAGTTTGCTTGGTCTAGTTTGGAGAAAACATTCGGACTGAACTGGTATGTTTGGTTTAGGAACTTAGAAATCAAAATCGAACCAAATTAATTCGATGTTTTTTTATTTCAATTTGCTCAGTTTCGATTTATGTTTTTATTTATCGGTTTAGTTGGACCATGAATATCCCAAAAGTTCAATGTAAAAATAAAGTTTTTTAGTACACAAATAAGATCATGAATGCACCAAGCCTAATGTAAAAAAAAATATGAACTTGTATACAAGTGTCTACAATTAAAAAAATAAAATCGGTCATCAATACATTTTGAAGATTTAAAAAATACATATATTGCAAGTGTTACAGTTCGGTCCGTTTTTCAAGATTATAAAATTAAAATCGAACCGAATATTTTAAAAATAACCAAATCGGACATACAACTCAAAAATTAGAAATAAACCGTCGATTTGGTTTGATTTTCTCTTACACACCTAAAATGCGGAGCAAAAATCATTCTCTGACACAAAGTAACCTGAAGAAATTCTGTAAGGGTCCCTATCTGTTATGCTTTAGTCTCTTTTCCTTTGAAATTTCACAATGAATTTTGCTACGGGTACAAATGGGGTGCACATTGTACACTATTTGTGCACTCAATTTGTACTCATAGCAAAATCCTGTCACAATCTACTCCTCTCCTTTCCCCACAATCGGGCTTGATGCACAACACTTTTGTTGTGCGGTAAGTCGACGTTATTTTGACACAAAAAATATTATTTGAATATTGTGCTAACTGTCCGAATAATATTTTGTACGTCATCACAACATTGTTTTGGCGCACAATCTGTATTGTGCGCAATAGGACCTCCAAGTTCCCACAATCAGTCCTTTTGTCTTTTCTCACCTAGTGGACTGTTACTTCTAAGTAATTTGATGCTTGAGAGTATCATGTGATAGTTTTTGCACGAAATTCTCAATGAATTAAGTAGCGATAATTTTTTTAATCAGAACTTACTGTACATCTGTTGGGTTATTGAAAACAATGTTGACTTACATATTATGTATTGTGATAATTTATTAGCCAAATGTACAATTTAAGCGGTGTCACATGATACTCCGAGACTATTCAATAATTAGTTGTTGATTTTTATAAGTTTGGCTACTGATTACGAGGTCGGAAATAAGTCACCGGCTCAAATCTCAACTTAATTTCAGTCTTATGACAGGAAAAATTTGAATGTCTATCAACAGGTTAGCAGTGTTGTGAAGATCACTGCCATTTGCCCCTCACAATTGCTAAAGAGAGTAAGTGATCTACTGAGATGGGAGTACAACAATGAGTCCTTCAAACTCCCATGGAAGCTCAACACTCTCCCAATCTTCGTCGATTCCAGTCCTTTTTACCACACCCCGAAAAAACCAGACCCTTTAACCCTTGAAGAAGAAACTGATCTCCACTTAGCCCAACAAAGACTACTAAAAATCTGCCAAAACTCCATCAAAGCTAACGTTCCTTTGATAGTCGATGCTGAGGACACTTCTGTTCAACCCGCGATCGACTACTTCACCTACTCTGCAGCTTTGTCGTACAACAAGGGTGATAACCCGATCATTTATGGGACGATTCAAACGTATTTGAAAGACTCGAAGGAGAGGTTGTTCGTATCAGCAAACTCTGCTGAGAAAATGGGAGTGACGATGGGGTTCAAGTTGGTGAGGGGAGCTTATATGTCAAGCGAAAGACAACTAGCTGCTGCTCTGGGAGTTGAATCCCCAGTTCATAATACCATTGATCAAACACATAATTCCTACAATGGCTGTACCTCTTTCATGCTTGAGAAGATTGCTAGTGGCTCTGGCGCGGTGATAATTGCGACTCACAACATGGAATCAGGTAAATTTTAGTAGCGAAAAACAGTGCATATACACTTACAGCAAACTTCATTCTTACAGGGTGGTGTGGCATTTGTGGTTTGATACATAAGTTGTATGTATTGGAGAATAGGTAAACAAGCGGCTGCAAAAGCGCGGGACTTGGGAATCGAAAGGGGAAACCAGAAGCTGCAGTTTGCTCAGCTATATGGAATGGGGGATGGACTTTCTTTTGGTCTGAAAAATGCAGGGTTTCAAGTGAATAAATACATGTCTTTTGGACCCGTGGAGCTGGTTATACCTTTTCTTTTAAGAAGAGCTGAAGAGAATAGAGGACTCTTATCAACATCAACCCTTGACAGATTACTTATGAGGTAAAACAAACATGCATACAAAAGTTGGTTTTCATTTTAGCCACTTGCACTTTTTTTTTTCCTTATATGCAAGGGTGAAAGAATCTGCTCTGCTTGCACTAACCCAAAAATTAATAAACTGTACACACTTGCACAGCAAAACTATCATCGGTGAACAAATTAAGATACAGTTGGATTGGGTCGTACTTTGAACTGGGCTAAAAATGAATTAGGCTACAAATAATGAGGCGGGTTAAGATTACCTAAGCTAGAATTTTATATATAAAAGAAAACTAGCGCCTGGGCTAGAGCCCACCATAGCCCTAGCATAGTTCCACCCTTGCTTATATGTGATTTATTAATGTGAATTTACGATAATACTATTTCACGGGTGAGGAAATAAATTCTTGAAAAATAATGTTACGACTCTATATCAAGAAGGATCTTGCTAACCAACGCATAATGGGCGGCGAATAATATACACATAAAAACAAACAAACATGGATATCAATATATATTTTACGAATATCGATATATGTATATTCACGGATATCAATACATAGCTTACAAATATCGATATACTTTTTAGACATTATCCACCGCATATTAGGCGGTGATTAGCATTTTTGTGTTAAGAAAAACAAGACAAAGTGTGTGGATATTTAAAAAGGAGACAACAACAATCACGATCTAAAAAATTGTATACAAGGATGTTCCAGAGCGTAAATTATGCATTCTGCATTGTGTAGAATTGCATTTAGGTGTTTGGCCAGAAATTATAAAATGTACGATGTTAAAATGCGCTATGAGAAATGGACCGGGGAATGTGTAATTCAAAAATATCTATGAATGAGCTTTTTGGATTCTAACTGTACTTTCACTCTCAAAATTCTTTCGAAAAATTTATTCTGCACATATCATACAAATAGATTTGCAGATTGTAATCATAATCTAAAAACTAGTATAATTTGCAATCTAGAATTTAACAGTTAGTTTGCTCCCAAACACCCCAAGAATGTGATTGGTTTTTAATCTTTTATATGTTTTTTTTTTTTTTTTGGTTACAGGAAGGAGTTGAAGAGGAGACTGAAAGCTGTAATTATATGAGAAAGTTGAGAGAGGCAACTTTAAGGAAATCAGATTGCTCTTATCCAAAAACAATAAAGAATAAAGCTTTGAGTATGTGTGTGTTTGCTCAATTATAGTAAATGTGAATGTGCATCCCAAGAGGATTACTTGTGAATGAGTTGGTATGCCTATTCTGTATTGCGCACAGCAAGACGTGTTGTGTACTAAAACGAGATTATTTTGATGCGCGACATATGAACTCTTCCATTCCACATGTGAACTCATCGTCACACTTGTGTAATATAAATCAATTTAATCGAAAGTTATACTTATATGATTGAGATAAACATAATTCGAATCTCCTGGCTCTTTAGCAAGAGATATGAAGTATTGCATAGGGATGACAATTTTTGCCGATCCGCTCTGTTCCTCGCTCCGTTTGGATTAGAGTTTTGAGAATTTCTTTGAAGAACGGGTTGGATTTATAAGCAAAAGTTTAAAAAAAAATGAAAAACGGGTCAAAGGCGGGGCTTCGTACCTCCACCCCGTTTCCCACCGTTTTAAATAATTATTGTTTTACTTTTTAATCCTTTTATATATAAATATTTACCATGTTTGTTTTTAACCCCTCTAATATTAATTTTTTTTTAACCCATGTAAATCAATAGGGCTTTAGTAATCTACTTATGATAATGTTTGTTTCATGGATAATCTACTAATTCGGATAATGTTTAATAATATATATGTTTAGTATTTGTAAATATTTGTATCCACTTTCAATAATTTATGTGTGTATTTTGATGGAGTATTGCTTGTTTAGTAATATGTCTGTTTAGGGTTTAGGGTAGCAGATGACAAAGATATGATATTTATATAGCTATGTAATATATGGCAAAGATGAGGTGTTGGAGTATTGTTATTGATAGGTTAATGTTTATTTTTTGAATTACACCAATTATTATTTTTTATAATAAATTTTATTCCATCAAGTGATAGATATAAGCGAATTCATTAACTCAATTATTTTTAAGCATTTTTTTATCCCTATTTATTTATTTTTATTTGTTATTTTGTCCTCAAATAGTTCTTAAATTAATTTGGTGCGTTAATTTTAAGTCTACTTTTTTCGGAACGCAGTTCACAATAATCGTGACCTTGTATACATAAAATATATCTTTAATTTTGTCATTTCAAAATGTCCGCTTCAACCGATATTTCACCTTCAAAAGAGCAAAAAAAAATTATCCAGAAATAATTTATGAACACAGGTTCCATGTAGACCGGTAAACCATTTCCCAATGATTACCAAAATGTTAGTCATCCTATTATGAAAATCAATTTTGCTACATGTACAACAACAGGCACATCACCATGCACAATATAGTCCAAAACGAACCGCCGCCACCACCACCAGGGCTATTTCGGACGTGAGAGAGAGGGAGGGAGGGAGAGAGACACCACCACAACGTCATCGCCTCACCCTTCGCCTTCTGTGACCATCACAAAGGTCTCTCTGTTTCTCGTTTCCTCTCTCGATTTCTCTCAATAAAGATATATGAGCCCTAATTTTTGTCCCTGGTTTTGTAAACCTACTTTTTTTCCTCTCTCTGTCTCTCGCTTCTTGTTGTACGTGTAGTAAAATTGGTTTTCTATTTCATCTGAAACAATGTTTGTTTCTACAATTCAACTGATTGCGTCTATTGAGTGATAGAAATTTGAATGTTACATCTATAATTTACTTGAGGAGAAGTATCTATATTTTGTGTTCTGTTTAAATTTTACTAGTTTAGGGAGAAATATCAGTGGATTAGTTAGAGAAGAGAGAAGTTTGAGAGAGACAGAATTTGAAACTCGAACCAACTGAGGTAACTTTTTGATGTTGTCGGTACTTTACATTCTTGGTTCTCTTGTAATGCAGAAAGGGAAAAAAAATAAAGTTGTCCCGTTTTATGATGGGTTTGATATGAAATGGAAGGAGAGAAGGAAATCCTTCAATTTTTTTGTATTTTCTCGGCTTTTTTAGTGCATTCACAATTGTAAACCTGAAGTTTTGGCGTAGATTTTGCAATTGCTTCGACTCTCATTGGTCTCCAAGACACCTCTAACACATTGGATGCAGCTAAAGCAAGACATTGTTTACCCAACTGAGCTTGAGGCAATAGATATGGATGAATTACCAGACAAAATGCATGCAAACAGCGAGTCAAAGAAGATGGACTTGAAGCTTTTCTTTAGCAAGTGTAGACATGAGGTCCTGTAAGCTATATTGCTACTAAGCAAATGAAGGAATGAGGCCTTTAGCAAATGTAGAAATGAGAATGAGGTCTTTAGCAAATGCAGAAATTAGTCAAACTATGTAATTCAACCATGAAGCACTTTCATGAATGTTTTGTTTCTGCCAATCTCATTAGAGCCTAAACAGTAAATAGATTGCTTGTGTTGTGATGGTCTTAACACCAGTTTCCCTTTTGTAAATGTAGGTTATGAAAGTCTTAACACGTGTTATGTCCATTGAATAGTGCAATATAGGGCATGGACTAAAAGCACCCAACACAAATTTAAATAATTACATTTCTATCGAAGTTGAAACTGAAGCGTACACATCAAATACACTGTAAATGCAACACATTGTTGTCGCCAAATTCAAATACAAATACAAATCCAAATCTAAATCCATTGCACTGGCGTTCATTGAATCCGCATAATCAAGTGGTAGTCTTGAGAACTCCAAAGGCGTGGAACTGCTGTGAAAGTTATTGAAATGCACGGCCTACTTGGACCTTGCTCTCATCTTTCGTCGATTCCTTTTCAATCTCCTAATGCGCTTCTTCTTCCATTGCAAGGAGTAAGCAACAACTTGTCAAGTTTCCACAAGTTCCAAAGAAACGCACATAGAGAAGCAAACCAGATTCATCTACTAATTATCACCCGGGTTATTCATCAACGTCAATGCGATAAGTATATAATTTGACTAGAATACATCAACAACAGGATGCAGCCGAAACAGAAACAACAGAGCATTTCATAAATAATCTGAATAATTCAATCAGAATTCATATCCATGGTCTAGTGAAGATCATCTTGCAACAACATCAGCAAACTAATAACAGTAGCAATTAAGTGGGTATTATGCTTATCAATTAATTACTTTCACAACTCTTATAATTTTTAAAGTTTATAATGCAAAAAACTGATGGAATGTTTCACGCTCCTATCTTGCCTCCTGCAAACAAGTTCAGTGGTCGCCGAGTGATTTTTTGACCCTTAGCCTAACTAGGATGGACCCCTATCTCAAGTTATTAAAGGTCACTTTCGGTCAAGAGATCAAGTAAGTCTTTACACATTCAGTCGATGGAATCATGCCTACCACTTATTCTAAGATTATTGATTTGATCGTTGGAGAGTGCTTGGTAAAAATCACCCCCAGCCATCGAACTTGCTTGTATGAGTCAAAACAGAAGCGTGGAACATTTCACCAATTTCTGACATCATCAAAAATATTGTTAAAATTTACTTCTTAATTTTCCTATGGTTTTAAAGTGCCAGCTATATATATATATATGAATCAATTTTATTTTTATTTGTTATTCCACGTAACAACAGGAAAGCCTATTTCATTTACACACATCCTCTTTTCAGCAATCCACAAGAAAACTTCCAAATTCTTCAAAAAAATCTATTACATTAGAAAAAAATGCAAAAGTGCGTTTAATTGGCAAGTGGACTTAGAAAAATAAGCGGCTGACACAACAAAATTAAGAGAGATAATTTCTTACGAAAAGATTTCGAATACCAACAAAAAGTGTACGAAGAAAGCACTACATTGCTTGTGGAGTTTCACATCAATGTTATGATGCATCACAACCAAAATGTAAACCAACTTAATTACAATCAACAAAGCTTACATTTTAGTTGTGATACTTCATAAATTTTTGTAAAACTCAAGAAACATTGTAAAGCTTTTTTCATACAATTTTTATTGGTACTCGAAATCTTTCCATAAAAAAAACCATCTCTCTTAATTATGTTGTGCCAACTGCTCATTTTTTCCAAGCTCACTTGACAATCAAACATACTTCTATATTTTTTTTTCTTAATATAATAAATTTTTTGAAAAATTTGAAAGTTCTCTTGCGGACTGCTGAATAAAAGATACATGTAAATGAAATATACTCCCCTACTGTTACATGGAATAACAAATAAATAAATAAACAAAATTGATTACCAAGTATATATGTATTTCTCATCAGGCCAAAAATATATATGACGCTGGCATTTTAAAACCATAGAAAAATATTTGTCTTAAGAAGTAAATTTTCAAAATACTTTTTATAATGCCTAAAATTAGTGAAATATTTCACGCTTCTGTTTTGACTTAAAAAAACAAGTTTGATGACCGACGAGTGATTTTCACCAAACAGTCTCCAACGATCAAATCAATAATCACAGAGTAAATGGTAGGCAAGAATTTATTGACTCAATGTGTAAAGACGTACCTGATCTCTTGCCCGGAAATGACTTGGTAGGAATCCATCCTACGCAGGCCAAAGGCTGAAAAGTCACTCCCCAGCCACCAAACTTATTTGCAGGAGGCAAGACAAGAGAATTAAACATTTCACCAGTTTCTAGCATCATAAATTTTAAAAATTACAAGAGTTATAAAAGTAATTAATTGCTAAACATAATACCCAGTTCATATTCTGAGAATATCTTTGCTTCATAACTTACAAGATCATCAAAGTCTGATAGTCACCAACAAGCATATCAAATTTCTATCTTGTTGAAAATACTTGTCATCCAAATTATTGCACTTCATGCATCAACAATACCAATATACCCAAAATTGATACATAGCCCCAATTACAAACCTGCATATACTCCGTGTGCAAACCTGCATATACTCCCAATTATGGAGTGTTCCATGGCAATCAAGACAACAAATTACCAAACAATATATTCCCTGGCAAAGTACTCACAAAAATCAGCATGTACACTTGAGCCGATCTCACCAAAATCTCACCTGAGTTGCAGAGACGGCTAGAAGTCTGACGGCGGTGGAGGGTGAGGCGACCGAGAGAGTGAAATCAAATGAAGAGAGACAATCGAGGTACCTTGGTCGTGGGGAAAGCACGGTGACGTGGTTCTGGTCTGCAATGGTGATCTGCAGTGGAGGGTGAGGCAACGACGCCTATGATGGTCGCAGTTGTGTGTTGGGGAAGAACTCGGCGGTGGTCTTCGTCCCCGTGGTGTGGTCGCAGTCTTTGGAAAGAACTCTGAAGAATTTGGGGAAAAGACGCTGATGGTGGTCACGGTCGTCGCCCAACACCCCCCCCAAACGCACATAGAACACATGGTATTGGATCAAATCGATCCTGACCGTTGTTGTAAAAATATATTTTAACCTCAGCCGTTGGACTGAATCAATTTAGACCGTTGGATCAAAATGTGTGGAGCCCACACCGTCGTGAAATGTATTATACAAGTTGTGAAATGCATTATACAATATAGATGTCTTCCAGCCAAAACTGATGAAAATTTGATGAGAAAAGGTCCAAATGGGTGGTTGTTACTAGTTGCAACCAAAGATTTCGTGCTCATCAGAAGATCTTGGTATTCTGTGGCCTGAAGTTTGCATCACTGGTAAATTACTTACAGAATATATAAAATTATAAACAGCACTGAATAGATAGAGAATAAACTGAAAAACAATAAATTCCTCGTAAAGCGAGCACAAACAAAAAATCACAGGAAGATAAACTTTGTATGTTGTGTGAATGTATGTGCTTGTGTGTGAGAGAGAGAGAGAGAGACAGAGACAGAGACAGAAACTGACTGATTGAACCCTCAGAGGTGAAACATCACGGGGTCCGCGGGGGAGCGATTGCGGAACTGCACAGAGAGAACAGTGAGAGATAATATGTGTGTGTATGTGTGTGTTTGAGAGAGAGAGAGAGAGATTAAGGCCCGTTTGATTAGCGGATTACTGCGAGGGGGAGAGAGAGAGCAGCAGCAGCAACAGGAAGGATTCAGATTGAAAACTATACATACTAGAAAGGGGATAACATCATGATTTTTCCCCCCATTGATCTGGGCTTTCTTGTCCACACTTTATCCTGTTGCCACCACGCATCAATCTTTCCCTTGTTTCTTTCCTCGCCGACAACTCTCATCTCTCCGGTAGTTCTGCCGTTCGGCTTCCCCCGTTGACGGCGCTCAGAAACCTCAGCCCTTGGGTTATATAGTTAGGGTTTCGCTGCAGCTGGAAGGTATTGGTGTAACAGAGCAACGACGTCGTAGAATAAGTTGCGCTGTGGAACGTGACCCGTAATTAATGGGATAAGAACGGGTCGGAAACATACCCCAAAGGCCCAAACCCGTCCCGCTTACATGGGCTTATTAATCCAATCTCGTGGGTATCCCAACCTGAGCTAACGTCCAACTGGTTTTGCCCAACCAATACACAACTCTTTCGTTCGAATTCTAGCCCATCTCCAATAGCAGAATTTCCTTAGCGAAATATTTAATAACCGAGGTATTCGGTCGGCTTGTATTAAGTTGGAATAAAATTTGGAAGAATTCCTACCTAAATTGTCGACTAGCCATTCGGGCCCTGGGTGGAAACGATGGGGCATCCTAGTGGTCCAAGTATTAAGTTGTCAACCATGCTATGCATGTGCACAATAAAATGTGCTACTAGTCAAAATACCGTCATTTTGGTGTGTAAAAGACTGGCCAAACAGTTAGGTATTGATCTATCAATTTTCAGACAAAACATTGTTCGTTAAAATAATGTTATTTTGAAACACAACACATTATGTTGTTCACAATGAACAGGAGGCTCCTTCATTCCCAAAATATGTACTCCTGCTCTACTTCCTCTGTTTCTGAAGGATCATTCGTTGAACAATAAATTTGTCTGAAAAGTTCTATACCATTTAAAGAACTGGAAATTCTAAATCAATGCAAAAAAATTGAAAAATGCTTTATTTTGAAAAATGCTTTATTTTGTCATTCACAAAAATAACACGACTTATTTAATAAACTACTATTTAAAAACATAGAGAGTAAATTTTTAATCTTTTAAAAGAATTAAGTTCATTTTGAATTGAAAATAAAGTATTTCTGTGCATAATTTTTTATTTTTTAAACAATTTGAAGACTTAATTTAAATTCTTAAACTGGTGCAAGAAAATTTGAAAAGTAATACATGAAAATAATTTCTTTAACTAAAAATGGTACAAATTTTTTTAATGAAATAAAGAAGTAAGTAAAAAGTAATAGGACGAAAGGGACAAGTATAAAGTATACAAAAGATGAACAGATATAAGGTGTCCAAAGGCAGTGTATTCCAAAGCTTTTTCCAATTCCATCTCCGCGGACAGTATTCTGATAATTTTTTATATATCAAAACAACGTTTTTTTAACGCATACCATGCTCTGTTATGTATAGCCCCATTCTACCTTGAAGTTGCTTAAGGAACATATAGACGTCTATGTTGAACATTGACAATCGCCCCCATCCATGGTGAGTGTGCACATGGGCGTAGGGATGACATTTTGTTCTGATTCGATGGATATCCGAACTGTAATCGATTTTTTTCTCCAAACCATAACCGAAATTTTCCTCGTGGATATGGTTATGGAGGAGACAAATCAATATCTGATCGGATACAGTTATTGTTAAATATCAAAAAATAACCGAACGGATATCCGAACCGAACCGAATTCAAAATCGAACTGAACAATATATATATAATTAAAATTAAAACTAAAACTCCTAATATATAATATAATATAAAATCCTTAAAAATTTTGTTAAGCCGTAGTAATATCCAAATATCAGAGTATGCACTACTCATCCTTATCTTATGTCTTAAGACTTTCCTTACATTTTTTTTTTTAATTTCTATGATTTCATTTTGGAGTTGTATTATATTGTTAAATTGCTTTTTATTTCATTGTTTTGTTGGTTTAGTTAGTAATATTTGAATCGTTGTTGGTTTACTTACGATTCTCGAATTTTTTTTAATGGTTATGTAATATATGATGTGTTATTTATAAGTTTAGTTTGTTGTCAAAATATGAATAGAATTTTTTTTTTTTTTTTGAATCGCATCCAGATCAGTTTGGGGTGGATTCGAAGAAAATTATGGATATCTATTCGGTTCGGAAATTAACCGAATCCATTAGATACGGTTATGGTGTACCAATTTTAATCTTCGATAGATATCGGAACAGATATGGTTATCGACTAATGTTCGAATATCGGATATAAATATCCTAATACCTGCTCCGATCCGCTCCATTGCCACTCCTACATGGGCGGAGTGGAATCACCATTCCTTACCAATACACATTCTAAATTCTAAGTCCAAAAATATTTATATTATATAAAATATGCGCATGATAGATGATACTTTCTTTTTTAAAACAATACGAAAATTTAAATCAACACTATTTATTTTCTGCATTTGGTGGGATTTCTAAGAAAATTTTAATGAAATTAGTGGAAGGTTTGAGAACAATTTACATATTTGGTAGATTGTATGCGATGAATTCAAAATTTTCATGGGTTCATACTACTATTACTTAATTTCTCAATCTATAATAATTATTGAGGGTTTTAAAAAGCGAAGTGGCGTCATTGACCCCACTTGCCATTAGTTTCCTCGGCCCATGTGTAAGCAAATATTTATGCATCCAATACTATGGTGACACGTGTAGCAAAATGAATCAAAAAGTATGTAGCAAATTGAACCATAAAAGACGGTAACATATAGATCAAAAAATATTTAACAAATTGAACCATAAAAAAATATCTTTCTACGCAATATGGATCATATGGTACCTATTATATGTTTACCATATCTTTCTCTTATATACGTGTACCATATCTTTCTACGTAATATTGATATGGTACATAACACATGGGACCTAAAAACACGGGAATTATTTTTCTCAGAGTCAAACAAAGTCTTATGACGGAAGGGAGAGAAAGAACCTATCACCTGTCGATTTGTAATTAAAAAAAGAATTATACTTAAAGAATTAGATACTGATTGACCAACACAAAACCATCTCTATCAATTTATTCTATTGTCATTGTTTGAAGCTTACTCTGCAACGTTGACTCCACACAAATTGTAATAATGATCCAATTATTGTAATTATGTTATAAAATTACCTTACACACTTCCTCCAAATTAGAGGAAAAAAATACTTTTGCTATGTAGTAGATTTTAATGATCTGTATACTTTCTAATAGAATGAGAATAAATATATAAATGATATATTGATTGTGAATAATTAAAGGGGAACTTATTTCTTAGTCTTATCTCTAAGTGCTTGTTATTTTTTCATTCTATGTACTTACAAACATTAAGTTTTGGTCATTTTTTTAAAAACAAAATATCAAACTTACCCTTATCTTGACATTAACAAAGGTTAACAGCAAATTCCTAAAAACGCGCCATTAACAATCCTCTCCCAAAATCGTGGGACTGGAAAAAATGGCCAACAATCCTCTGTTTTAGGACGACACCAGAGATCTAAGGTTTAGGAATCCATCAATTCACCGGAATAGCATACAAACAATACACCACATCAACGGAACATCAACCGCTGGTGCTAGAATACGGAGTACGAATTTAATTTGACTACTGCCGGAGAAGGACGATGGAAGTCGAATGGTTTTCTTCGGACTACGAGCTAGGTTAAGGTACAAACTGTTGGAATAAATGTTTGTTTTGAATGATACTGACTCAGACATGGTATATTTGAAGGTCGTGGTATATTTTCAGATATCATGGTAAATTTGATAGTCGTGATAAATTAGCAGAAAACATGATCAATTTACTGGAAAGGAATAACCCCTACAAGTCATCGTACATTTTTAGATATCATGGTAAATTTATTGGTAAAGAATAACACCTACCGTCTATGGTAAATTTGCATATATTATGGTAAATTTAAAAATAACGCACGATATCTGGTAAATAGATAGATTTCACAGTAAATTTACTGGGTAAAACACTAAATCTATTTGCAGGTAAGGAACATCATTTGCAAGTCATGGTACATTTTCATAAAATGGTGAAGATAATTACTAAAGATAATTATGAATCTCAAACTGCTATTTCTGGTAAAGATAATTATGATTACATGTTTTAAGCCTAAACTGGTGCTACTAATTTAAACTTAACAAATCAAAAATTAACTAACCAAAAGATAAGAGGGTAAAGTACCATTCAAAAATAATGGCAAATTTGTCAAATCATATATAAGTAGGATTAAAACATAAGTTCAAAAAGTTGATGGGATGAAAACCTAAGCCGCAGAGGTAAATAGGATCCTGATTTAAATTACTCAAAATTATAATTTAATTATTAAAAGTTATTTTTATTATCTTTAATACTGTACTAAATGAGACTATTATATACCGTTTACAAAATTAGAAGTCATTCGTGATTTTCTAAATCACCTTCATATCCTTTCTTTTTTTCATAGCTGAGTAACAACTTTACAGCCAGGTCCTTTGAACTTGACTCTACAATCCAAACCTACGGAAGAAATTAGCGCAACAACAGACCGCCACGACCTCCCATTTAAATTGGGATACTCACCCAATGAGGAATCGAACCCCAGGTCTAAAAGAGTTCTAACAAAGGGTGTAACCGGACTGGTTTGGCCAATAAATTCGGACCAAACCGGTTGTTCCAGTTTGACCAAATGAGAAATTGAAAATTGGACCGAAGTCTATCGGGTTGATCTAGTCTAGCTTGGCCGGTTTATAGCCGATTTAGTCCAACTTTCAATTTGTGTGGGCCCAAGCCCATATTTTTCAAAAAATAAAAAAAAGAAGAAATCTCAATTGTAATAGATTTTTTGTAAAAATTTTAAGTAATTAAGAATAATGTCAAACAATCAAGAATAATAGTATCGCAATCAAAATAAAAAATAATCGCATCTAATCCAAAACAATGCGCAAACCAAGTCAATAAAGTTGCGGCACCACAATACTCTTATTCAAAGCGCAAACCAAGAAATAATTACAACTTCTAGTGCAAATTACAACAGATAAATAATATAATTTTATTTTAAGGTTAACCTTTACTGAACTAGTCCAGTCCGGCTTCTACATGTTAAAATCGAAAACCAAATTGAAAAAATTTAAAAAACGCAAACTGGACCGAACTAGACCGATCTGAGCCAAAAAACAAACTGAACCATCAGTTGGGTTCGTTTATCAATTTATGTTTACAATCCTAGTTGTAACTGCGGGTGTAAATATAAACCGGTAAACCAAACCAACGGTTTGGTTCGATTTTTGGCTCCAATCGGTCCGGTCCAATCCGATTTGAGTTTTTTTTTTAAATTTCGGTTTGGTTTTGGATTTGTAACATTTAGTAGCCAGACCAAATCGAACCAGACCAGTTCTATAAATGTTAACCCTAAAAGTAAAATTATATTATTTATCAATTATAATTTACATTAAAAGTCGTAATTGTTTCTTGGTTGGCACTTTACATGAGAGTATTGTTGGGATCACAACTTTATTGACTTGGTTTGCACACTATTTTGGATTGGATGCGATCATTTTTTATTGTGATTGCACTGTCATTATTATTGATTGTTTGACATTATTCTTGATTACTTAAAATTCTTACCAAAAAATCTGTTACAATTGAATTTTCTTTATTTTTTACATGTTTTTTGAAATATGGACTTGAACCCATTCAAATCGGAAACAGACCAAATCGGTCCTAAACCGGCCAAGTCAAACCGGACCAAACCGATAGACTTCGGTCTGATTTTCAATTTCTTAATTTTCCAAACCGGACAACCGGTTTGGTCCGAGTTTATTGGCCAAACCAGACTAAATCGGATCGATTACACCCTTAATTGTAACTGTCTTTTTGTCCTTGCGTCTAATATCTTAGATAAATGTCTACAAATTATTATAAACACAAATAACGTAGACAGATCCAAATATATAGATGTGTTTGAATGGCTAGACTCGTATGAGTTTCTTATTTTTTGTATATCGAACGATTCAAAACACATATATTTGTGTATGTGGCCGGACTTTTGTGTGTATTATTGCTTAGTATCTGTTAGGGGAGGAAGTGGGGAAGGTGAGATCAACGTGTGGATCGATAAGATGGAATCGTCTGGACCACGGAAAGTTATAATAGTAAGGCCGGCGACAAAAGAAGGTGCCAGACTTTACTTATTATCTAGACAAGAATCAGATTCGTTTTCAAAAGATAAAGTTTGTGAACAAGAACACCCGTGTACATATTCGAATTGGATTTGTGTAAAATTGTTTGATACACGTTGAGTCATTAAATAATATGAATAAATTGTAATTGTATATTTGTATTGAACGAATTTGGACAGAGTCAACTTTTCTAGTGAATTCTCCATTGAAAAGCATTCTATTCCCCGATAAGATATATAAGCACTTAGATAAAGTATCTATAACATGTATATGATTTGTGGGGTAATGCATATTATGTCCGGGACAATGCATAATATTTTGTGAGACAAATTTACTAAAATATTAATTAAAAAATATACCTATCTTAGGAGATTTTTCAACTCCGTAGAGTCAGGTGGGGTCTAAACTCGCTTATCACTACGTATGTCTGCCTTTGATTTTAAATGCATCTGCATCTGCATCTGAATATATATATATATATATATATATATATATATAGAGAGAGAGAGAGAGAGAGAGAGTCCCCATCTTATAAGAGATCTCTCATTTTGTTAAAATACGGATCTCTTATTTTTTATCAAATTTTGATGATCTGAACCGTTCAATGTGTTTAGAATATGTTTTTAAGGGTTCTCACGTGAAATCGACTTTAAAAACATCAAGAAGAGTTTGATCCAACCATTTTTACTAATGCTAACAAGAATAATTTTATGAAAAGTTGTTTGGATCAAGTCCTTTCCGATATTGTTTTGAGCCGATTTCTCGCGGGTACCCATAAAAACATGTTTTGAACGTAGTTTACGGTTTCGATCATTAAAATTTAATCAGAAAATAAGAGATTCGTATTTTAGCAAAATAAGGGATCATATATATCCCTTTCTAATAAAGAGTCTTATTCTGCTAAAATGCAAACCTCTTATTTTTTTATCAAAATTTTATGATCCAAACAGTTTAATACGTTCAAAACATATGCTTAAGGTTACTCGCGAGAAATAGACTCAAAATAAATTGGAAAAGCCTTGATCTAAACGATTTGTGATAAAATGCTGACAGGAATATTTTTATTAAAAATTACATAGATCAAACATTTTCAAGTAATATTTTGAGCCGATTTATTACAAATATTCTTAATAATATGTTTTAAACATATTAAATAATTCAAATCATTAAAATTTGATTAGAAAATAAGAAATCTGTATTTTAACAAACTAAATTATCTTTTATTGGAAGTTGCGTGTGTGTATCAAGTGAATTGGATAGTGACATTAAGATGCCAACTTTATTGTAGAGGAAAGAATATTCGGGAGAGATTAGGTTCAATGAATAATTTCAAGTTTTTTTTTACCTCATTTGGAATATTAATAGTATGTGAAAAGGAACTTATCATGCACTGCTGATTTCGTGTCGACATGGTGTCCTTATCCTCCTATAGTGACAGCACCTGATTATTTAGAAAACAAAAGAAAAATGACTATCTATGTCACCCGTGACTTTATTTTGGGCCTACTATAATGTAACTTTTTAATGTGTTGGATTTGTCACCGTGGAGCGCACATTCTTTAAATAAAATAAATCTTGCTTTGATAATATGTCCAATATATATATATATATATATATATATATATATATATATATATATATATATATATATATATATAAATCCTAATAGCTTTGATAAAGCTCTCGTAGGTGGAAACGTCCAAATGTTATGTCAAGTGACTACTCACTTTATGACTAAGCGATGTAAGATTGTATTCTTTTCACATTTTTTTTCTTCGAGAGTCCTACATCAAATTGTAATCATATCGTGTAAAATAGGTATTCTATAGCAGATGAGGGCGTGAGCAAGGGCCACAAAGCCGGCCCAAGAGGCCATTGCCTAGGACCCTCCAAAACGAGCCACAATTCAGGGCCTCTCACCAAAATTTAGTATTTGGTTGAGTAGGAATAAAAAAACTCAATTTTTTTAGGTTTATTTTTTATTTAAGAGTACTATTTTTGGGTTCCAAATAAACCACCAAAAAAAGACCCAATTGAACTGCTTATGCCCCAAATTTTATGGTAATCTATTAGATTAATATAAAGGGGCCGTTTTAGTATTTGACTTGTATTTTTGTGATCTTTTATAATACTAAGTAATTTTTGTTATGTTGTCTTTAAAATTATTGTAATTTTTTATTTACTTTTAGAAAATATAAATGGCTCATTTTTTAGATTTCGCCTAGGTCCATGAAAACTCAAGACTAGCCCTGAATTGCCACATCACCCTTAAAATCTTACTAATAATACAATATCTTCATGTAAAATTGGTATTCTCAGAGCTCTCCTCATAAAGCTACCATGCGATACTATATTGTGTAGACGGAATGATCGAGTCACAGTATAATCAAATAAATAGACATGAATTAAATGAGAACAGCCTAAAAGGTTTATGAGCAAAGAGCTTAACAAATTAAATATTCTAACTTGTTTTAAATAATAATAATATAATAGGTTAGAAATTTCATTGGAGGGAGGAAAGATTTTCAAACTTCTAATTTGATATAGTGGAAACACATAATATCTTAAACTTGAGGTCTTTGAGTTGGTCTAAATTATAAACTGATTTGTTGATATAAAATATTTGATATGATCATTTCAGATATAGATTACATTTGTAACCATGTATTCTTATCTGTATAGACAATTAGAAAGATATCATAAAGATTGTATTTATTAAAAAAATAGAATACTCTAAAGGATGCTTTGTGTTAACTTCAAATTCAAAAAAGTAAAGAATAATTTCAATATGTTGTGATAATGTCACATGCAACACTTGAGATCATAAAAAGAATTGTAATACATGCAATTTGATAGGTAAAAAATCAACGACTGAGGAGATCTTCTCGATTATTGCTCCTATTCAGTCTCTTTGGCTACTTGGATTGGGTTTTTTTCTTGGCCAAAGCGGTTACTATCCTGGGGAAAACAGGTATTCTCCTTATCCAAAATAAGGGCTTGGGCTGGCTAAGGCGAAAGGTATATGAAGAGATATCCTGATGGGCACACACCACCCTGTGCGGAGGATCTGAAGGGATGTGATCCTTATTCACCCGGACGAAAAAATAGACTCCCAGTAGAACTAAAAGACATAAGAAAGCATAAAAGAAAGTCCTAGACAAACAACACATGTACGACATATCGTTCAGCACTATTATCGTATTTTACTTTTCTCGAGAAAGAGTTTTCCGATCTGATTTAGGCATCAAAAGAGTATTAACTGGTACTACACTAGTGCTCCCTAATTTTCTTGTAGGTGATCGTACCAAAGAGAGACCAACAGAAACATTATCACAACCAATTCATGCTCATTTGGACTCTCACAACTCATCTAAAAGAAATCCTTTTGTAATACTATATCATTTTCATGTATGAAAAATAAAATAATAAAAAAGGTAACATCATAATTTCACGTCAATAAAGATTAAATAAATAAAGTATGAAATTCCAATTGATTGAAACGTCAAAGAGTGTCTCATCCAATCATGCTAGTGGCAAACAAAATGAACCGTTCATTTTTTCCAAATAAAATATTGTTTCTATGAAACACTTGCTAACAATCCCAAGACCTTGTTTGATAACAGTTAAACGAGATGTATAAAATTTAGATAAAAAATATAATAATTTAGGTTGTCATATTTTGAATTTGTTAGCGCTTTTGAACTTCAAATATGATATTTAGAGTTTAAATTTTATCCGCTTAGAGAATAACAAAATTTGGACACCCGCTCCCTTTATTCACATCATACACCCCTTCCATATCCCTCTTATTATTACGCAAATGTCATTATCATTAATAAGATATTATTCATATACTCATATCTACTATATTCTTATTGTTTAAGAAATACTCAAATAAATTTTTTATAATTATTCATCGCTTTATAATAAATCTTCACTTCTACTATATTTTTCCTCTTATTTATATTCACTATATTCTTTTCATAACTTTAACCGCTAATAAATGGACCATAAGAGATGAATCCATTGTAAGAAGAGATGACGACTAAGAAATTTGCCTTCATAATTAGGTTGAATTCTATTAAAACTAATTAATAAAGATAAGTAAAAATTTATTCAATCATTAACGTCAAAATCTCAAAAACTAATCAAATTAAATTTAGAATTATTTTAAAGTCGGCCGGACTAAAAAAAACACTTGCTGACAGGCAATATTTTGTACAAGTCATATGGAATGGGGGGCTGCAATGAGCCCCCTCACTATATACGTGCAGTAAGTTGATTTGGTCGTTCATTTTGACAACGGATGGATTATATTCAAATTAATATTTATTTATAAAAATAATTAATAAATACTGATTTAAATCTGAACCGTCCGTTGTCGAAATAGACGATCGGATCAATTCACTACATATGTAGTGAGAGGCTCACTACAGACCCCCTGTCCAAGTCATATACACACTAAGGTCTCCCTATGTACGACATAAGATCATTCAAGAAACATTAAAGATTCGATGAAAATGACGTGTCATCATTTGGTTTCTACGCGATGTCGAGTCACTGCCTACCGTTCAATTTCGGTCCCAAACGTGACGTGTTTTGTTTTGCTACCATTGTTTTGGATAGCGTATCGTTAATAAAATAATAATAAACAATAATGCATATATTATTCTTATCTTCTTATTATAATTTTAAATTTTACTTTTGTAAATTTACTCGTTAAGAGAAATTTAAGGAAAAAGTATCAAAACATATATATGTATGTAAGAATGCATAAGTATATATTGAAAAGTATAAATGTATTTTTATTTTACATTTTTTTGTCTTATTTATTTCTTTATTAGTGCTTAACAGTTATATTATTAATAAGACCCCGTGGGCTTATTTGATTGGGAAAATTAGAGGTGGGATTGGACTAATAATCCTTCCACTTATTTTAATTCTATGTTTGTCTATATTTTTATCCCCTCATTATTAATCCCAACCAAATTATATCCTTCAAAGGGAGGACAATTCAATTTTGGAGGGGGTTTGAGACTAATAATCCCAGAATTATGGAAGGTTCTGGACTAACTGAAAATTTACCTAAATATCCTTTCATTTTCTAAAAATATGATATATATAATTTTGTGGAAGAAGAAAAAGTAGACCATTATCGTTCTTCTACTGTGCAAGAGAGGTCACACTAGATCAAATCCTAGCGGAGAGAAGCTCGTTGGACAATCGCCGAAGGAGGTGTATCATGTTTTTTCGTACATTTTTGGATTATTTGTTTTTTACATTTTTGGACTAGAAAAAAAAATAGACCACTGTCGTTCTTCCACAGGTTTTTTTCACTTTTTTTTGTTAAGATAAAAAATACAAAAATTTGATGGCGATTGGTTAGTTCATGCAACTTGCTTATCTTATATCAACAAAATGAAATAGGTTTGACAGGAATGCTTTGATGGAAGCATAGGTGACGAGATGCATAAATTGTCTCAATATTATTAATTTCTCAAAAAGTTCAAAACTTGGTAACAGTTTTTTTTGACATAAATCTGAAGATTTTTCTTTTCTTTTTTTACCATTTGTAGAAAGAGACAGAGGGAAAGAACCTATGAAACAATTTATTTTCATTCTATGACTCTTAGCTTCAAATATTTGGAAAAAATCGAGCTATTAGAGAATGTAAAGGGTCCTGCTGAAGTGGTTGAAAATATTGATCTAGAAGACATAGATATATTATTTGGTGATGACTGGCTAAGTGCTACTATGGGGATGCAACTGCAAGAAGTACTACTGTGGGAAATATGAACTACTTTGAACTCAGTTGGACAATAAAATTCTGCTAAAAAATTCTGTCAAGTATTTGCCAATTATTGCTAATGAGAACCTAGATATTTGTGATATTTTGTCTCCTATGATGCACAAAAATAGACATGTTCTTTAGTTTGAACCGCGATGACAAGTATAAGTTATACTTAGCTGAGATAAAGCATTGCAACATGGGCAAGATAGTTAATTCAGACATAATCCATATCCAGAGGTCTTCGAAACAAACATGAGATTGACTGGATATGATTTGTCCATCATATAATCTCATGCACAAACAAACACAAGATAAGAGAGACTATTATACTAATAGTCCTGGGACTATTTAGTTTGGATTTGGGGGAGCTGTAGTGCGGACAAAACGACATAATTTTGTCCACTCTATCTTCAAAATTACATCATTTTGATCCCTATGTATTTTGATAATAACTCACGTGATAAGATAAAATGATACAGTTTTGAGGACAAAAAAGACAAAAACTATGTCATTTTGCCACATTACACGCGCACTATAGAAAAATGTACAACAACCTCCCTGAATCCATTTAGTCTCTGGACAAATAATTCATACAATCTCATGTAATTCTATTTCTCCAATGAAACAGGCCCCATAAGGAAAGGAAAGGCCCCTCTCCGGTTAAGGCCTCATATTTAGTTTGTGATAATTATTAGATTATGTTGTACAAAGTAAAATTTAATTTATCTCAATTTGTTTTGACTAAATTATTTGTGATATTCTTTGATCGAATTTAATACATGATTCTGTTTGGTTTTATAAGATACATGATAAAATTGTTCTCTAACATAACTTTAGGTGAAAAATTTTAGCCCCAAATAATAGTGAATAATTAAATAAATTGAGGCTATTGCGTCTTTACCTTTAGTGTACACTCATGCCAATTAAAGCGAAAAATTCTATTTTACGCGCAAGTCTATAGAAAAGTAACTAATCAGTCAATCAAAAGTGTCAAAAAAAACTCGTTGATTGAGTATAAATAAATAAGAAATACAAATAGATTAAGTCACTAAACTGAATCCGATTTATTAGTCCATTTTTAGAATAAACATATCTTTAAATTATATTTATTGAATTTCAATTTCGTAATTCATAGTACAATTTAACATTTTCACGAACTTTATAGAATGAATATGGTTAGATCCTTCAAATGAATTCGAGATGGGATTTAGGGGAATTGTAGTGCAATCTTTGTAGTATGAGTGTAGTGTAATTAAAATAGTGTAATTTTATTCTTTTTATTCTCAAAATTAAGTTGTTTTTGGGTCCATGTATTTTAATAAAAACTCGCGGGATAATTCAAATTGACTTAATTTTGAAAGTAAAATGCACAAAACCATATTTTATCTACACTACATGTACTAGTGTAAGCGAACCCCAAAAAAATCGAACCAACTGAAATAATTGTAATTCAGTCGGTTCGAAACATAGTTCGGTTGGTTTCGATTTCCAAGAAACTTTTTGGTTTCGATTTTTTTCTTTTCTTCACCGAACCGAACCGATGTGTTATATCTACGTATGTGTTTATTATTTTAGAATTTTATATTTGGACAACGATTGGGTCTAAAAACAAGGATAAATCTAAAAAATATCACGAATAAACATTTTTTGAGGCCCAAAATAAAAACCCATTTGAGGAATTCAAAAAATCGATCAAAATCAAGTGAGACCAAATCAATTTATGTTCACAGAAAAATTTGATCGAGATCGATTGGCATAATTTTTATCCTAAATTAATTAATTTCAGAATTTTGAATAAAAAAATGAACTGTAATCGAACCGATTACCTCACCTCCGTCACCGACACTATCAAAGTTGAATTCCAGCCCCAAATTCCTTCGAGTGGACCCACAATTAACAAAACTTTTTGCAGCACCACTTATTTTTCTTAGGTGGGGACAGGGTCGGACCATAAGAATGGGGAGGTGGCGGGTGTCTGGTGCTTTTCCCATTCTAAAAGAATGACTTTTTTTTAATGCCTAATTTTTTTTTTTAGAAATAAGGATTCATTTGAATTGTGATATTTATTAAATTTTTTTCGTCGTTATGAAAATTTTTTATGTAATTTTTTATTTTTTGTTAATTTTTTGTAATTTATTGGTTAATCTCGATAAGAGTTTTCAGAAAAATTATAAATAATGGGTTGAATTTGAAAAAAATTCAGAAAAGCCAAAATAAATAAGAAACAGAGTTTTTTTTTAAATTATTCATCGTCTTTAGTGACTTTTTTTAACTTTTGGACATAATTTTATACTTTTTAAATTTCTTTCATTAAGATGGACTAATAAATCACAAAACATAAAGGTCAAAATAACAAATAAACAAATATAGACAAAAAATAAATTAGTTAGCCCAAATTAGACATTACTTAGTGCTTCTGAAACACCGCTATAGTGTTTCGAATCTCTTTTTATTATATATTTATATGAAATTTATACTCGTAAATATATAGATCTCGTTGCGAATTGTATGAAATGCTAAATAATTTTTTATTATTAAAATTAATTAATAAATTTACACAATAAAAAAATTGAGATGAACAATAATAATAAATGAATAATAAAAAATAACGATTCAATTCCACCTCAGCTCTAAATTTAATTTCTAGGTACGACTGAGTGTGTGGAGGACTCTGCTCGTAAGGAAAAAAGTAACTCAAAATCGTACTCCACGTGACAAATTATTGTTCTAAAGTTGGAAAGAGTGTGCCTTTTGGGCCACTCAGTGTTTTCGGCGGTGGGCCCCCTATTCCTCACAACCACGAAATTTCGCAGAAGAATAAAGAAAAAAGAAATGAGTGGCTGATAATTATCCCAGATTATACGGGGTACAGCTAACCGATGGTAAAGTCCGTAAATATCTCTAAAAGCACATGGCAATCCCGTAAACACGGCTCCCTTCACGGGATTCTCTTCCCCTTATATAAACGAACCAAGACCCATCTCTTCCATCCGTTCAATACCATTGATCTGTTCCAACTTCCATCTTTTTCTCGATTCAGAAAATTAGGGTTTGCGTTTTCGCCGCCGTCCTGAATCGAAAATATTTGTAAGCCTGGCAATCCTTGTATCTCGTTTGATTTTACGTTTCTGTATGATGTTTGTTTCTCTTTCTGTATGTTTGATTGTGATTAGTAGTTCTATGTATCTGTCTCGATTCGTGAATGTATATGTTTGATTATATGTATTTCCGACTAGAGTCATAATTGTGGTATCCGCTTTTGATCTACATACATCCTAGTGTAGTTCTCTCTCTCTCTCTCTATTTATATATATATTCGTTGTATATGTCTCGATTCATGTATGTATATGTTTTATGCG
This sequence comes from Arctostaphylos glauca, assembly GCA_019985065.2. Taxonomy (NCBI): domain Eukaryota; kingdom Viridiplantae; phylum Streptophyta; class Magnoliopsida; order Ericales; family Ericaceae; genus Arctostaphylos; species Arctostaphylos glauca. Next base: position 25,793,183 of record JAHSPW020000008.1, read on the forward strand.
TATTTCCTACAAGAGGCATGTTTGTGGTATACGCTTTAGATCTACATTCATCCTTATTGAATAGTTTTTCTCTATATCTATGTTGATTTTTACTACGCGAAATATTTTCAGTTTGGTATAGAAAGGGCTCAGTTTAACGTAGATCTTTTCCGTTCGATTTTTTTGTGAACAAAAACGTTTTATTTGTTGATTTCGGTTTTTTAGTTCGACGATTTATGTATTTGAGGTTTGTTTTCAATAGCAATGCGATCGGATCTTGAATCACATATTATGGTCGCTCATCCTTGTACGTTTTTTTTACTTTTGCGTTATCTTGTTTTTATATGCTGATGGATTTGTGGTTCTTTCAGATTTGATTGATTGAAGCTCGGAAGAGAGGGTTACTTTGCACCGGATTTGATTCATAAGTTTATTCCTTGTAAGTCTGGTGTTTCTGTTGCTTGTTTCTACCTTATTTGTTGATTTTGGATAGTTTCTTCAAGTTATATGTGCAATACATTATGTATATGGTTGATTGTGTTTTATTCTGACATGATGCCTAATTGTTGTACATGTCTGGGATCAATTCTTTAGTAGTAGTTTTGTTTATTACTATATAATCATTGTTGATATTGTGTGATGCATGTTTAGTTTCTTACACTGAGGGATCAGTTTTATCTAGATCTATACTTCTTCATGAAGCTTTGCTGGAAGAAATCATTCTCCTCCTATTAATGTTGGAGAAGCTATTTCTTCGCACATAAGTTTCTTATTGCGTATTGTTTTATTGTTTCTTTAATCTTACTTTTGTTCTTTTGAAACAAATCGGCTAGTATGTCCAACCAATTACCAATTTGTGTTTTAGCAGATAAGAGCTATTCCTTTTGCGAATAGTTTCTTTAGATGAACCATTATTGTTTATTGAGTTGTTCCATTACATGATATATGCAATCAAGAGTCAATGAGTATCATTTGGAGATTTCAGTATGTTGTATTGAATACCTTTATCTAATGAGGTTGCTGCTATTGGTTTCATGATTCAGTTTCTCTCGGTCATGGATCGATTTGGATATGTGCTTTTTAAAAACCTGCCTTGCACTTTCTTTTTAAGCATTATTTGGCCATAGTAGTTTCTGTTCTTTAAACTGCTTGAGTTCGATCCTTATTCCTCTGTCAAAGAATTTCTTTATTTTTTCTGCTGATTTGCTATTACGCGGATATGGTGATATAGATAATGTGATTCCTTTTTTATTCATTGCTACTTGCTGTTTTGTGCAGGAGGACTGAATGATCTAATGGAGACTAAAGGTGGGAAAAAGCAGTCTAGCAGTAGTAAATCCCTGTTTTATGAAGCTCCCCTAGGTTACAGCATTGAAGACGTTCGCCCCGCTGGTGGAATCAAGAAGTTCAGATCTGCTGCTTACTCCAACGTAAGTTGTCAAACCTTTATCATACAGCATCATTAGATTTAACCACAATTGTTGTTTCTTCCTATGATCTAAAATGCTCCCTACACCTAATTTAACATTTGTGATGTTTTGCAGTGCGCACGCAAGCCATCCTGAGATTCGCCCAATAGCTACATAACCACAAAAAGTGGCTAAAACCTCAATAGTTTGGACTAGTTTTTACTTCTTTTCTTCTTTGCTCGTCTTCTACACACCTCACTTTGCAACAGCATCTCTTTCCCTTAAGGCAAGATGGCCTTGTCAGTTTCTGCCATTGGATTTGAAGGATATGAAAAGAGACTTGAGATATCATTCGTTGAACCTGGGATCTTTTCCGACCCTGGAGGCAGGGGCCTCCGTGCTTTATCCAAAGCTCAATTGGATGAGTTTTTAACACTTGCTGAATGCACCATTGTCAGCTCACTGTCGAATGATGAAGTTGACTCTTATGTCCTTTCTGAATCCAGCCTGTTTGTGTACGCTTACAAAATCATCATCAAAACTTGCGGGACCACAAAATTGCTACTTGCTATCCCATCCATTTTGAAGTTTGCCGATATGCTATCCCTTCCGGTGAGATCCGTGAGATACACTCGTGGAAGCTTTATCTGTCCTGGGGCCCAGCCCTTTCCTCATCGCAACTTCTCTGAAGAAGTATCTGTTCTTGATAGCCATTTCAGCAGGCTTGGGTTTGGTAGCAAGGCTTATGTGATGGGTGGTGATGATAAACATCAGAAATGGCATGTGTACACTGCCTCGGCTGAATCCTCAAACCATTTGGACCCAATTTACACCATGGAAATGTGTATGACTGGCTTGGACAAGGAAAAAGCATCCGTGTTCTACAAGACTGACGGAAGCTCTGCTGCTTCAATGACCAATGACTCTGGGATTAGGAAGATTCTTCCAGAATCTAACATATGCGACTTTGAATTTGATCCTTGTGGCTACTCCATGAATGCTATTGAGGGGAGCGCAGTATCCACTATTCATGTCACTCCAGAAGATGGATTCAGTTACGCTAGTTTTGAGGCAGTGGGATATGATTTGAAGGTTGTGAATTTGAACAAAATGGTCGAGAGGGTGTTGGCTTGCTTCAAGCCTAACAAGTTTTCTATTGCTTTAAGCACCGATGGTGGTAAAGAAGTTTGTTCTGATGCGGGTCTGGATTTGGAGGGATATTTCTGCGGAGAGAAGAGCTACGAGGTGCTGGGAAAAGGAGGGTCTGTTGTTTACTACAGCTTTACAAAGGATGGCGGCTGTGGATCTCCTAGGTCAACTCTGCATTGCTGTTGGAGTGAGAGTGATGAAGACGAGAAAGTTGAGAAGAATTAGAAATTGATCCAGATATATTGTTGTCTTTCTCCATTTTTTGCTATGATTTCTTTATTGCATTTCGTTTTATGAGTCGGAGCTCAATAAATGTTGTTATCGTCGCTCCATTAGTGTCCTTTATCGGGTGTTGGTACCCTCGTCGGTCTTCAATTGTGATTCGATATTGTCGGATGGCTTAAGGTGTTGAACCCCTTTAACTGAGTTCTTCTGGTTGCTATTATAAATCTACTTATCACAGCAAGTATAGTGCTGTGACTTGAAATTTGTCATCTCATGGATTTAATCAAATATACTGTCCTGACTGAATTTTACAGCTGTTGATTGGTTTATTGCCAGGTTTCTATTGCCCTTGTTGAGGTTCAGCCTCTCACTTTCGTGTCTCTATCCTCCAAAATCTTTCAAAACTCGAAACTATGATGTCCTCCCCATGAAAATCCAGAATAGTGATTGAAGTTGTTCATTTAATAAAGAGTAATATTTTGATTAAAAAATAATCTATGGTCTTAGAATTGAAACGAAAAAATTCTTTTAGAATTTAAAATGCTTTGAATTTTAAAGTTTTTGTAGTTTTAATTATGTGATCTTAGTATTCCTCTTGAAAAAATCAACTTGAATGAATATCAGTGAATACACTAAAAAGTTGTATGGTATAAACAATTTGAATTTAAAATAACATGGTGTCCGCATCATTTATTTTTTCAGGATTTAGTAAAATATTTAAAAGAATATTAAATGGGATTCGGCATAACTTGAATAATTTAGCATATTCTTGTTTTTATTTAAGTTTTCATTAATTTTGCAATAATATTTTTGATTATTTATTCACCTTGAAGGGAGATTAAATAAATTAAAAATATAAAATTAAAATTGAAGGAACTCATAAAAGACAATTTTAAGAAATATTTTTTACTTTTTTATTTTTATTAGATAAATAAATAATTTTCAAAAAATGACGTAGAAATTAATAAAAATAAGAAATAAAATTAGGCCAAACTCTTTTTTATCAAATGATAACAACGTAGTATAGGAATGAGAAAAAGAAATGTTATATTAGATATAATAAAAAAAAGATATATAATAGAATGAAAGATTTATTATAAAAGGGTGAATAATTATAATGAATTTGTTTAAGTATTTTTTAAATAAGAGAGATATGGTAAATATAAATATTTGAATAATATTCTCGTAATTAATAATAATATTATTATAATTAATAATAATATTTGCGTAAATAGAAGAGGGATAAGATATAGATGGAAAAATGGGTGTTCAAATTTTATCCCCCTCCAGGCAGATAAAATTCGAACCATAGATAACATATTCGGAGTCCAAGACTTCTAACAAATTTCAGATATGACAATTCTGAGGTTTAAATTTTATACGCCTTATTTAACTGCTAACAAAGAGAGTTTTAAAATCCATCAAAGTTGAATTATTATTCTTCCACTCCCGTATTATAAGTAGTCTCACTTCTTTATGTTCGAATCAGGGTTTAGAGTCAAAAAATCAAGTGAATTAAAAATTAGGCCCTAGGGTCTATTTGGCCAAAATTTTTTTTTTGGCTTATTTTTTGTGTTTATTTAAATTTTTTTTTATTTGTTATTTTTATGTCATTTTTTTGTGGATTATTGGTTCGTATCGACAAAAGGAATCTAAAAAGTATAAAATTATGTCCAAAAATTAAAAAAAAGTCGCTAAAGACGAAAATAAGCCAACACGGACGCTGTTTTTGACTTATTTTTTATCTTTTCTGAACTTTTTTCAAATTTAGCCGATGATTGATAATTTTTCTGAAAGCTCTTGTCGAGACGAACCAACAATCATCAAAAAATTGATGAAAAATAAAAAATTAAAAAAAAATTTCAAATAAGGACAAAAAACTAAATAGTGAATAATCCAATAATAACCACAGGCCAAATAGACTCTGATCGGTACTGAATTTTTTGAGCCCAAGGCAACTCTTTATGCTTACTTTATGTTTGCTCTCTTCATAAGTGTGCATGAGTTTTGCTACTCATTAGTCAATATTTCAATTTTTTTTGGGCCCAAGAAAGCATTAATTAGATTAATTTAGTGAATGAAATTAGCTATTAAAAAAAAGACTTTGTACATTCTAATATTTAATTGGTTAACAAAATAATTAATCAGTAAAAGTTTTAACTAATTTTTGCTCTTTATAGTATGCCTCTAATCAGGGACAGAATAGTTAAAACTCAAATATAGAGGGACACTATATCGAGAGGGATTAAACTCTAGGGATTTCTTGTTATAGCTGCAAGGTAAATTCTTCAATTTCTACGCGACGAGAACCAGAACCAGAACCAGAACAAGCCCACAATCTTAAATCGAACAGGTCCGTTTTGCTGTTTTTTTGTTCCTCTCTCCCCCTCTCTCTATCTGTTTGGTGTCTTTTATGGGTAATTTAGATGCTCAACGTGAGAGAGTATTGGGATGTCGGATCCACACTCCAGGAGTTAGCATAGGGCCTCCTTGTTAGCATTTTTTGGGGTCTGAAGCAGCGGCTTTCTCGGCTTCTATTTAGGGCCGGCCCTGCATACACTCGATGGCTAGCTTAGTTTCTGTTGCCAATGAAACCAAATTTGTCAAAATTTTATGTGCAATTGTAGTGAAGGGACACTGCGAAAATCTTTTGAAACCCAAAATTGGGTCCAGTCTCACCTCAACAACAATCAATCAAGTACTTCTCTACCTCTCCTTAGATAGGTCCTCTCTTTCTTGGTCATTTTTCAAGTGGGTTGAGTCAATACCCAATTACAACCATTCCTTACATTCATCTTGGACTATGATTCACATCCTCACTAAGCAAAAACAGTACAAAACTGCACAAAACATGCTTGAAAAGATTGCTCTAAAGGATTTTCTCTCGTCTCCTACGGTTTTGAATGCACTTACGGGCTATGGTGATGACCTGGATTCAAATTCGCAAGTTTTGAGCTGGTTGGTGATAGTTTATGCTAATTTGAAGATGACCCAAGATGCAATTCAAGTGTTTGAGCACATGAGAGTTAATGGGTTTAAGCCTCATTTGCATGCTTGTACTGTGCTTTTGAATTCGTTGGTGAAGGATGGGTTGACTGATATGGTGTGGAAAATCCATAAGAAAATGGCAAAAACCGGGGTTGTTCCTAACATGCATGTATTCAATGTGTTGATGAATGCTTGTTGCAAGTCCGGAGATGTCGAAAAGGCAGACAAGTTGTTGAGTGAGATGGAGATTGCAGGTATGTATCCTGACCTTTTCACTTATAATACATTGATCTCTTTGTATTGCAAGAAGGGTATGCACTATCAAGCTTTGTGTATTCAAGATAGAATGGAACAAGGGGGAGTGTGTCCCGACATTGTGACATATAATTCTCTTATTCATGGGTATTGTAGAGAGGGTAGAATGAGGGAGGCTTTAAGGCTATTTAAGGATATTAAAGGCGCAATCCCTAATCATGTGACATACACTACTCTGATTGATGGCTATTGCATAGTGAATGATTTTGATGAAGCTTTACAATTGCGTGCGGCAATGGAGGCTAAAGGGTTGTATCCTGGTGTTGTCACTTATAATTCAATTCTCCGCAAATTGTGTGAAGAAGGCAGGATAAAGGATGCGAATAAACTCTTGAATGAGATGAATGAGAAGAAGATTGAACCAGATAATATCACTTGTAACACACTGATTAATGCTTACTGCAAGATAGGAGATTTGAAGTCTGCATTGAGAGTAAGACGTAAGATGTTGGAGGCAGGATTGAAACCTGATAAGTTTACTTACAAGGCATTGATTCACGGGTTTTGCAAGGCAAAGGAGATGGACAGTGGTAAAGACTTGTTATTTCAAATGCTTGATGCTGGATTTTCTCCTAGTTATTGCATATATTCTTGGCTTGTGGATGGATATTGTGACAAAGACAATGAAGAGGCTATCATGACATTGCTGGAAGAGTTTGTGAGAAAAGGTATTTGTATTGACATTTCAGTGTTTAGGGCACTAATACGGAGGCTATGCAAGAGAGAAAAGGTTGATTGCGCTCAACGAGTATTCAATCTCATGCAAGGAAAGGGTATATTAGGAGATAGTGTTGTATACGCTAGTCTGGCATACGTGTACTTGAAAAAGGGGGAAGTAACTGTTGCTTGGGATCTGTTAGATGAAATGTATAGGAGGAGGTTGATGATAACTCTCAAGCTTTATCGAAGTTTCAGTGCTTCTTATGCTGATGACAAGAACATCTTAGATATCTTTTGGAATCGTGTGGTTGAAAGAGGGCTTATTTCGAAAAGTATTCAAATGTATATACAGCACTTGAAATTACACTCTTAGGAAAGTCTGCTACACTCTAAAGCTTGAGAGTGTAGATATTCGTAGACACGGATGGTTTTGCAGAATATTTGGTTAGCAAACATGAACTTGTACCATTGACAATGGCCTTTTAATGCCAGAATAAATTATGCAGACGAGTCAGAGCAGTCTCATATTGGGCGGCTCATTGCATCCTCGTGTATTAGCGGCAGCCATGTATCTCTCAATCGAAGGCTGCATTACATCCTCACTGATTAATGATGGGCATAAATATTTAAGATTCGTATGGTGGTGGTATTGCTCTTCTTGACAGACCATAGAACCATCTGACCTCAGCTCCGGGGCCATTTTCCTTGTTTAGTGCGAGAACCCAGAAATTCAAGTATCTCTCCTTTAAAAATGCAGGTAAGCATTGTGCACAAGCTCGTTACATTTTATATAATGCAAAATCTACTGGAGCTTCAAGAGTTAGCATCTGCACATTATTTTGAATATATTTTATACTGCGTGTTTCAGAATGCTGATTCGTTAGAATAAGTTTCTTTAGGTATTTTGACATTATATAGGGCCGCTGTAAGGCTTCTAATTCTTCATAAGAACGAAAAGGTTTTATTTCTGAGGTACTGAATATTTTGAGTTGCATCAGTTGGTAAACTTGCCTATTAACCGTGAGGTTATGGGTTTGAAACTGAGGGCAACCACCTTTTGCATAAATGCTACCTCTCCCGGTCCCTGTTAATGGGGACTAAAGTAGGTGCATCATTTCATTTTCCTTTTCTAATTCTGGTAATAGCATTTGAGTTCACTCATTGCTTTAACATGGCGGGTGAGGAAATGTGCGTTTTTACAACTTTAGTCCTAGACGTGCGTTTTTACAACTCTAGTCCTAGACATGTCATGAAACATACTATCATGACTGCCATTTTTGTTTCTCCGTTGCAGCTTTTGCCTATTTCCCTTTTATGAACTGGGGATTGTACTTGAGTCTGATCTAATTCTGTAGCTTTTATATATAAAAAGGTCTCTTACTTCAGAATCATGTAATTTTAGAGACCGTTAAAGTCCAACACGCTTCATTTTGTACGATATTTGTCTCAGTTTATGAACTCCGTTGAATCAAATAAGCAAAAAAATTTATGCACACCTCGAATTTTGCTAAAGGAAATACAACGAAACTCGTATCAACTCTGATTTGAGATAGAACAGGGGCTTTCTCTTTGTGTGTAAATTTGTGATGGCATAAGCTTACTGACATCTACACATTTTATGATGCATTTCAATAGGTGGCGAAGTGAATAGCAGCTTTGAGCCGAGCTACTGAAGTGGAAAACGCAACGAATAATGATGAGGGCTATGAGAAGCAGAAGCAGATGCAGAAGCATTTTAGTTACATGTTGCTTATATTTGTTGTCTTCTACTCATCTTTTAACTAATTTGCTGCTATCTTGAACTCAATGGCAGAAGGGATGTGTTTTTGCTACACAGAAAGATACTGAAATGCAAAAAATAAATTTCCAGCCCCCTGTGGGGATGCTGTTACTTAGTAATACTTTATGGCTTCTTTCCTAGTACTATGACAGGAAATAGTTTATTGATGAATGACGTGTGAGGGGTTCACAGAATTACTCTAGCATGCTAAAAGAGAAAAAATGGGGACACTGGCCCTCGTATGCCAAAGTTGAACTTTTGTCTGAACCCTAATTTTAACAAAACAAAATGCATGTATAATGAACTAACTATGCTCAGTGAATCATTACTGTCTACTTTATAACACCTTAGTTTCTGGTGGGATACTATAGCCTTCATGCTCTAATCTCAAGGATTTGTCCGAGTAGTAGAGTGGATGAGTTGTAAATCTAGAAATCTTGTGGTTAAACTCGACAACTTAATACTTGGGACTACTGGGGAGTTTGCTCGGTTGTTTCACCTAGAGCTCTGAGGACTAGTCTGTAATTTAGGTAATTCTCTCAAACTTTATTCCAATTTAGTCTCAAGCCAACTAGATACCTCAGTTATAAAAAAATATAGCCTTTATGTTTTCATCAAATCATGGACCATATTAAATATTCATCGAATAGGTAATTCTACGAAGTGTGAGATATATAATACTCAGGCATGTGGTATTTAGTTTTCATTGGAATAACACCACCCTTGGTTGGATAACTAAAAATGGAAACAATCATAAGTGGTTTTAAAAGAGTTCTTTTTTTTAAAAAAAAAAAAAAAAAGTGAATCTGAGTCAAATAAGCTGTAGATATTGAAATCCTTCTGCCCTTGCTAAAATTATCCCGAAGGGTGTTCCCATTTTTCAGGACGGGCTTGGGGTCCTGTTGTGCATTGTGCACAACATAGCGTGCTGTGCGTTAAAATAACGTTTAGCGCAAAACACTATTTGGACAATTAGCAGTATTTTTTGCGCCAAAATGACGTCGTTTTGTTGGATAGCGCATTTGCTCTGCAACACGCTTCTCCTTTCCTTTTACGACATGGGTGTATTCTAATAACACGTGCACTTACAACATATTAGTTGCATTAACAGGAACCTCTATCTTTTCAATAAGTAAAATATTCAAACCTATGTTACTTGGAACAATGATTGTATTAGTATGAGAAACGGCAATGAAAACGCAATATGTCATGTGCCTAATTTCTGGTATGTTAGGAGTACTCTTGTATATGAAACGAAATTAAAACTTACTCTTCCAAGCGATAAACATCTAGTGAATGTAAGTCTTTTTTTGTTGCTGGAACTATTCATGTAAAAGGAGCATAATTACCACTTTTCTACTATTTTTTTCTCAGCAAAATTTCACTCTAGCTAGATTTTTACCTTATTAAGTTGATTTGTCTATAAAAAATATGGGAATCGCTTTGAATGACTAAATTTACCCTTTTGGAACAGAAATATACTATGTTTTGAACAACATCTGTTCAAACCATCCTCTAAAGTCTCAACAACCTTTAAAAATGAACTGTTCTCAGATAATAATGGATCTCCATAAACATCTCCCCTTCTCCAACAGAAAAAAACCCAAAATTAAGCAAGGGAAAACACCTGTGGAAATTGCTGTTACACGTGTCAAGCAATGAATTGCTTTCAAGATCTATAAAATCTGAGCAGCTCTGAGGTATCCCCATATCCAGAATTCATTCATTCTTTGAACAATTCATCTTGCATATACTCTCTTTCTCTCTCTTATCACACAAAGCAGTTGAAGAACATGGACTCCAACAAGAGCGTGAGTTACCAAGCTGGCCAGGCCCAGGGCCAGACCCAGGTGAGCTTTTGCTTTAACATGTATCCATGAGTGGGGGTGTTGGCCTGTGTTTCTTGAAATAATTGGCAGTGGAACATTTGTAGTAATCTCTTCATCTTTATTCAGGGCCGGCCCCTAGTTTATTTTAAAATTACATGTCATTACAATGATGGGTTGTTGTGTTGATTGCAGGAGAAGGGTAACCAGATGATGGACAAGGCCAGCAGTGCTGCCCAGTCTTGTAAGGAAAATGTGCAGCAGGTCCATAATCTTTGTTCTAACTTTTTTCTATTGAATTTACAAGATCGAATTCAGTGATTATACCGATATGCTTGCTTGATTTTGATGGTGATTTTTGTTTTTGGAAGGTTGGTGAGCAGGCCCAGGCTAAAACACAGGGTGCTGTTGATGCAGTTAAGAATGCAACTGGCATGAACAAGTGAAGGATTCAGTAGTGAAGATGATTGATCATCTCATTTCCAATAATCTCTTAGTTTTTTTTTTTTTATAATTTTTTCTTCTAGTTCTTGGGTTGAGAAGTTTGGTGGATGCCCCTCCTGTTATGGAGATGGATGCAGCAGCCATGTTGTTTTGTTTGTCTTTTGAACAAACACTAGAGATCTCTTTTTGAGTTTCTCCCTTCATAAATGAAGCCTTTTTTTGTTGCTATAAAAGTGTCATAAGATGCTGTTTTTTGAATCAAATTTCCTTGCACTTCTTATAATGATGATAACATCAAATTTGAATCATTGGTCAATTGTCAATTACGAAATTAAGTTCTACAAAGAGGGACAATAAGTCACTCATTCAGCCTAAATTATATAGATAAAAGTCAACTCACATCATCACAGACTTGACCCATGGGTATGTTGGTCTAAACGATTGTATAATGTGGATAGATGAATTTGTCCTAACTCGATTATTCAAATGACAATCAACCCACATTCTTTAGGGGTACTTTCGTCATTCATTGTCCATTTCCCTTTATAGTCAAACCAAAACAAGCATTTAATGTGGTCAATACACACTATAAGAGCAACTCAAACACAAATTATGTAATTTAGCTACTCAACAACATAACAAAAGAAAAAAAGACAAATTTTTTTTAGTTTGACTATCAAATTTTTTACGCACACATTCCAACAACACTATTTATATTTTCTACTCAATGCACTAATTCCATCTCGACAATTTATCAAACACTTGGCGCTCACCCACTGAACCACTACCCGGAAACCTTCACACCCTAAATTATAGACTTCTAAAATCTTTCAAATCTCTCTTGGCCTCTCCACATCCTTCTCATTCAGATCCTTCGACAAAAAGAAACCTTAATCGAACTCTAGAAAAATAAAAATCTCACTCGAAATCCTTTAAGCAAAAAATAAAAAGGGGGGGGGGGGGGAGAGAGAGATCACTCTCCCATACCCTTCAGTAAAGGATCCTTCAACGAAGGAAAAGAGAGAAGGGCAAATGAGGAAGAAAATTTTACTTGGTGTTTCAAACATTTTGATGCGAGAGAGATGGATTTGAAAAAGAATACATACATAGCGAGGATGGATAGACTCACTACAAGTAGCCAGCGAGAACAAACAACGTCAAAATGCCTCGTGAGATGAAGAGTCGGTTGGAAGATAATTTTTTTTGTTTTGGATAGCTATAATAACCAACGGGCACTCTTTTAGAGCGCCAGACGTGATGGTATTGTTATAAATAAGTTATTTCAAACGGCCCAGACTAAATCAGGTTTTATAATCAACTTCATAATTTAATAATAAAGTCATGTCAAACACTAGTTTTTTTTTTTTTGATAAGCCATGTCAAACACTAGTTTACATCAAGTTTGAATCATTGGTCAATTGTCCATATGGATATATAAGATGGTGGAAAACATTTTGGGGACTAAAGTAGGTGTATCATTTCATTTTTCCTTTTCTAATTCTGGTAATAGCATTTGAGTTCACTCATTGCTTTAACATGTCGGATGAGGAAATGTGCGTTTTTACAACTTTAGTCCTAGACACGTACGTGTCATGAAACACACTATCGTTACTGCCATTTTTGTTTCTCTGTTGCAGCTTTGCCTATTTCCCTTTTATGAACTGGGGATTGTACTTGAGTCTGATCTTATTCTGTAGCTTTTATATATAAAAAGGTCTCTTACTTCAGAATCATGTAATTTTAGAGACCGTGAAGGTCCAACACGCTTCATTTTGTACGATATTTGTCTCAGTTTATGAACTCCCTTGAATCAAATAAGCAAAAAAAATATGCACACCTCGAATTTTGCTTAAGGAAATACAACAAAACTCGTATCAATTCTGATTTGAGATAGAACAGGAGCTTTCTCTTTATGTGTAAATTCGTGATGGCATAAGCTTACTGACATCTACACATTTTATGATGCATTTCAATAGGTGGCGAAGTGAATAGCAGCCTTGAGCCGAGCTACTGAAGTGGAAAACGCAACAAATAACGATGAAGGCTATGAGAAGCAGAAGCAGATGCAGAAGCATTTGTGTGTTCGTTTTGAGTGTTTTTGAAACAATTCTTAGAAACAAAATTCTGAGACGTTGTTTGGTATAAATGTCTCAGAAACTTGTCTGGGAAAAAAGTGTTTCAGAGACACTTTTTATAGAGAGATAAAGTTGTCTGGAAAAAAAGTAAAAATATCTGAGAAACTTGTTCTAGAAACTTGTTTGGGAAAAAATCTCCCAAATAACTTAAAACGAACATAGTTTAGTTTCATGTTGCTTATATTTGTTGTCTTCTACTCATCTTTTAACTAATTTGCTGCTATCTTAAACTCAATGGCAGAAGGGATGTGTTTTTGCTACACAGAAAGATACTGAAATTCAAAAGAAAAAAAATTTCCAGCCCCCTTGTGGGGATGTTGGAACTTGGTAATACTTTATGGTTTCTTTCCTAGAAATATGACTAGAAATAGTTTATTGATGAATGACGTGTGAGGGGTTCACAGAACTAGTCTAGCATGCTAAAAGAGAAAAAAAGGGTGGCAGTGGCCCTCCTATGCCGAAGTTGAACTTTTGTTTGAACCCTGATTTTAACAAAACAAAATGCATGTATGGTGAACTAACTATGCTCAATGAATCATTACTGTCTACTTTATAATACCTTGGTTTCTGGTGGGATACTGGAATTGGGGGCGCTGCTGTGCGCAACGCATAGCAGGGTGTGCTGCGCGCCAAAACGGCGTCGTTTTGGCGTACAAAACACTGCACGAAAATTGTTCAGTAAGTTTTTTACTGTTCGGGCAGTGTTTTGTGCGCCAAAACGATGCCGTTTTGGTGCACAGCACGCCCTGCTGTGCGCTGTGCACAGCAGGGCCCCCCGGTTCCGTGGGATACTATAGCCTTCATGTTCTAATCCCAAGGATTTGTCCAAGTAGTAGAGCAGATGAGATGTAAATCTACACATCTTGTGGTTGAAACTCGACAATTTAATACTTTTAACTACTGGAGAGTTTGCTTGGTCATTTCACCCGAGGCCTTGAGGACTAATTGGTACTGTAGGTAGCGACTCCCTTAAGTTTTACCCTAGTTTAGTCTCAAGCTGATCAGATACCTCAGGGCCTTTATGTTCTCATCACATCATGGACCATATTAAATATTCATCGAATAGGTAATTCTACAAAGTGTGAGATATATAATACTCAGGGATGTGGTATTTAATTTTCATTGGCATAACACCACCCTTGGTTAGATAACTAAAAATGGAAACAATCTAAGCGGTTTTAAAAGAGTTTTTTTTTTTAATGTGAATCTGAGTCAAATAAGATATGGATACAAAAATCCTTCTGCCCTTGCCAAAATTATCCCGAAGGGTGTTCCCATTTTTCAGGACGGGCTTGGGTCTTGTTGTGCATTGTGCACAAAATAGCATGTTGTGTGTCAAAATGATGTTATTTTAGTGCGCGAAACACTATTTGGACAATTAGGACAGTATTTTTTTTGCGCCAAAATAACATCGTTTTGTTGGATAGCACATCTGCTCTACAACGTGCTCCTCCTTTCCTTTCAGGACATGGGTGTATTCTAATAATACGTGCACTCACAACATATTAGGGGGCATTAACAGAAACCTCTATCTTTTCAATAAGTAAAACTATTCAAACATATGTTACTTGGAACACAGATTGTATCGGTACGAGAAACGGCAATGAAATCGCAATATGTCACGTGCCTAATTTCTCGTATGCTAGGAGTACTCTTGTATATGAAACAAAATTAAAACTTACTTTTCCAAGCGATAAACATCTAGCGAATGTAAGTCTTTTTCTTTTTCGAATTATTCATGTAAAAGGAGCATAATTGCCACTTTTCTACTATTTTTTTCTCAGCAAAATTTCACTCTAGCTAGATTTTTACCTTGTTAAGTAGATTTGTCTTTAAAAAATATGGGAATCGCTTTGAATCACTAAATTTACCCTTTTGGAACAGAAATATACTATGTTTTGAACAACATCTGTTCAAACCATCCTCTAAAGTCTCAACAACCTTTGAAATGAACTGTTCCAGAAAATAATGGATCTCCATAAACATCTCCCTTCTCAAATAGAAAAAAACCCAAAATTCAGCAAGGGAAAACACCTGTGAAAATTGCTGTTACACGTGTCAAGCAATGAATTGCTTTCAAGATCTATAAAATCTGAGCAGCTCTGAGGTATCCCCATATCCAGAATTCATTCATTCTTTGAACAATTCATCTTGCATATACTCTCTTTCTCTCTCTCTTCACACAAAGCAGTTGAAGAACATGGACTCCAACAAGAGCGTGAGTTACCAAGCTGGCCAGGCCCAGGGCCAGACCCAGGTGAGCTTTTGCTTTAAACATGTCTCCATGGGTGGGGGTGTTGGCCTGTGTTTCTTGAAATAATTGGCAATGGAACCTTTGTAGTAATCTCTTCATCTTTATTCAGGGCCGGCCCCGAGTTTTTGTTAAAATTACATGTCATTACAATGATGGGTTATTGTGTTGATTGCAGGAGAAGGGTAACCAGATGATGGACAAGGCCAGCAGTGCTGCCCAGTCTTGTAAGGAAAATGTGCAGCAGGTCCATATATAATCTTTGTTCTAACTTTTTTCTATTGAATTTACAAGATCGAATTTGGTGATTATACCGATATGCTTGCTTGATTTTGATGGTGATTTTTGTTTTTGGTAGGCTGGTGAGCAAGCCCAGGCTAAAGCACAGGGTGCGGTTGATGCAGTTAAGAATGCAACTGGCATGAACAAGTGAAGTATTCAGCAGTGAAGATGATTGATCATCTCATTTCCAATAATCTCTGAGTTTTTTTTTTATAATTTTTTCTTCTAGTTCTTGGGTTGAGAAGTTTGGTGGATGCCCCTCCTGTCATGGAGATGGATGCAGCAGCCATGTTGTTTTGTTTGTCTTTTGAACAAACCCTAGAGATCTCTTTTTGAGTTTCTCCCTTCATAAATGAAGCCTTTTTTTGTTGCTATGAAAGTGTCATAAGATGCTGTTTTTTGAGAAATTTTGTGTTCATTTATTTTCCTTGCACTTCTTACAATGATGGTAAAATCAAATTTGAATCATTGGTCAAAATTGTCAATTATGAAATTATGTTCTACAACAAGGGACAATAAGTCACTCATTCAGCCTAAATTATATAGATGAAAGTTAACTTACATCACCACAGACTTGACCATGAGTTTGTGGGTCTAAATGATTGGATAATGTGGATAGATGAATTTGTCCTAACTCGATTATTCAAATGAAAATCAACCTACATTCTTTAGGGGTACTTTCGTCATTCATTATCCATTTCCCTTTCTAGTCAAACCAAAACAAGCATTTAATGTATCAATACACACTATAAGAGCAACTCAAACAAAAATTAGGTAATTTAGCTTCTCAACAACATAACAAAAAAAAAAGACAATTTTTTTTTAGTTTGACTATCAACTTTTTTACACACACATTCCAACAACACTATTTATATTTTCTACTCAATGCACTAATTCCATCTCGACAATTTATCAAACATTTGGCGCTCACCCATTGAACCACTACCCGAAACCTTCACACCCTAAATTATAGACTTCTAAAATTTTTCAAATCTCTCTTGGCCTCTCTACATCCTTCTCATTCAGATCCTTCGACAAAAAGAAACCTTAATTGAACTCTAGAAAAATAAAAATCTCACTTGAAATCCTTTAAGCAAAAAATAAAAAGGGCGGAGAGAAAGATCACTCTCCCATACCCTTCAACAAAGGATCCTTCAACGAAGGAAAAGAGAGAACGGAAAATGAGGAAGAAAATATTTTACTTGGTGTTTCAAACATTTTGATGCGAGAGAGATGGATTTGGAAAAGAATATGTACATAACGAGAATGGATAGACTCACTACAAGTAGCCAGCGAGAACAAACAACGTCAAAATGCCTCGTGAGATGAAGAGTCGGTTGGAAGATAATTTTTTTGTTTTGGATAGCTATAATAACCAACGGGCACTCTTTTAGAGCGCCAGACGTGATGGTATTGTTATAAATAAGTTATTTCAAACGGCCCAGACTAAATCAGGTTTTATAATCAACTTCATAATTTAATAATAAAGTCATGTCAAACACTAGTTTACATCAAGTTTGAATCATTGGTCAATTGTCCATATGGAGATATAAGATGCTTTATCTCCTGTTGTTTCAGGTGGACAACATTTTGGGGAGGAAAAGAAAATGTTTTCTTGTATTTGGTATGATGAAAAACAATATTTAACGAAAAATGTTTTTCGTTATCAATAAAAAATTAATTGATTTTGATGAAAAATAATTTTTATTTTCTAAGGGTGGAAAACTTTTTGTAATGTATTAGATTATAATGAGCTTTTATTTCTCTTATTAATCTCTAAAAAATTGATGAAATTCATTAACAATATTGCAATAAAAAAGAAAGATGAAATGAAATTGCTATTCAGGTTGTATCAATTAACACATTTGTACTTAAATGGGTCAAATTTTCACTCATTTTGGATAAGAAACACTAATCAATCAATGATATTGTGATTAAACAATTTTAATCTATTTTTCTTAAGAAAAAAGATAAAGCCATCGTTTGTCAATCGATTTGGACTAGTAAAAAAAAAAAAATCCAAAAATTATTTGGTACTCCCACACAGGGCCAACACATAAGTATGAAATCAATACGATAGGCACACTACATAGAAGTACACTACAGCTGTCCCAAATCAATTTCAAGTCCGCGGAGCTCACACGTTCACACGTTTATAGGAGAAGAGCATTCCTCCTGAAGCACTGAATAATCTATCTTAATAGAGACAATAATAATAATATGATTTGACAATGGAAAAATAAATATTTTGTTACAATATTTCACCGACTTAGCATATGAAAATGAAGTAGTTTGGCCGGGAAACGATTGATTTATTCAAAAAGTTAGTGTTTGACGCTAGGTTGATTGAATCCATCCCCTGAAAAACATAAAAAAATAAACTCCCTCTATCCCAATTTGTTTGTCTAATTTAGAAATTCAATCTATTAAGAGGACATAATCATTACACTACAAAAACTTAAACTTTCCAATAATGTCATTCATTTTAAATTTTACTTGTCACCTCAAATTAAAAGGAAGGATAAAAAGGTATTTTTATAGAATTTCATTATTGGTCTTCTCAAAATGGACAAACAATTTGGGACAATGAAAAGTCAAAAAGAGAACAAACAAAATAGGACGGATTCCTTATTTTACTACGGTGCAGACTTTCCATTTTCTAACTAAATTTTGATGATCCGAGCCGTTCAATGTGTTTAAAACATATTTTTAAAGATATCCACAAGAAATCGGCTCAAAATAATATCGACTTCTATTAACAAGTTAACATTTTGTCAAACAGTTGAGCTGATCAACTTCTCTTAATTAGATAATTACTCCTATACAATAAACTCTAATGTACGCTTGAAAATTCTCCCTAGAGATTCATCTTTTGAATGGAAATGAAAGTGTGAGAAAAACATACCTTGAATTTGTAAAGCAAAATCTCTTCATTTTCTTTTAGTCTACAAAAACTTGATCCAAACACAACCTAAATTTAAGATCACTATTAATGTGAAAGGAATTAATTGCTATTGCCAGTACAGAATTTATTTCCTCCAGATAAAGTGACTCTTTAGATGGTCATAAATATCTCTCATGGGCTTGTTTTTTTGTCTTTTTTAAAGGAATCCACTGGAACAAATTTGTTTGTTGGATTTGATTGAACTATTGAGAGCTTGTTGCACGGCTAGTGTCAGTTCTGATATTTAAGTTGTTCAAATTCGACATCAATTTCGTTATCTACTTAGAATTAGTAATAAACTTTTTTGATAAATTTGTTGTCCCACGTCAGGAGATTGCCCAAGTCTCGGACCTCGCGGGGCTTATTTTGGGGCCGCCCTATGCACAACAGACATCTTATACAGTAAAACGATGCCATTTTTGGATAAAAAATAAAAATTCCTGCCTCTGACGCTATGTTTGGATTGAGAGGTGAGAGATTTTAAGGTAGATTTTGTATTTGGTTTGCATTTTTGGAAGAAAAGTAAGGGATATAGAGAGAAATAAAGGAGACGAGTAATCATTTTAAGTATATCACTTCACTTCTGAAAAATAAAAAGAAATAGAAGAGTATAATTATACCCTTTGGTTAATGAAGGAACGTGAGCAGAAAATTAAGCTAAATAATTAAAAAAGTTAATATTTATTTTCTTTCCTTAACTCAACATAAAAAATATTTTTAAATTTTGTTTTTCTCTGCATGAACTAAACAAGTAAAAAATTTATCCCTTTTATTTTCCTCCCCTCCCTTCACCTCCTTTTGCTTCACCTCCCCTCTTTTCAATCCAAACTAAGCGCAAGAGTTTGCTCAAAATAATATTTTGTACGCTAAAATAACATAGTTGGACGATGTATTCTAATAATCAATTTGTCAAAATAATTAATAAAATTGCGTGGTGTGAAATTTTGTAAATTTTTGTGACAAAAACAAGAAAAATCCTGGAATTATCAATTTCTTTCATCTGGCAATAGCAACCGAAGATTCATCCCCATTTCTCCCGAGACTCGAACTCTGCAACTCAAAGTTGTCAATACCGTACCGTACCGGTCGGTACATACTGTTTTGACATAAAAACGGTACCAAGTACTCCTAGTACCGTACCGCCTTCAATACCGGTCGGTACCGGCCGTACCGGCTAATACCGGTCATATCGGCCGGTACCAGATTTGCTTTTTTTTTTTTTTTTTTTAAGAATTGCGGAAAAAATTAATTTTTTTAGACTTTCTCTCTATAATTTATATATATATATATTGATAGTTGCGATAAATTCGATACGGTACCCGGTACATGACCGGTACCGGTACGTACAGTACCAGTGAAAAAACCGGTACACAAACCGATCCGGTATTCAGAACATTGCTGCAACTACCATCTTAGATTTCTCACTCCACCATCCAAAACCCTAAAACCTCCTCCTCCATCTGAACCAACAGCTCCCTGTCCTCCCTCCCAAAACCCTAGATCCTATCCCCATTTCCACATCCTCAATATGAGAACTCATCCATGGCGTTTACTCCTCCTCCGTTGCCGCTCTCGATCTCAACAGCGCCACATTTCCTCACCCTTCTCTAACTCCCACTCCCACCTCACTCCGCCGCGCCATTTCTCTTCAGTCCTCCGCTGTCCTCCTCTTTTCGAAAACCCTGGGTTTCGTCTCTTCTCTTCGTCTGAGCTTGCAATCGAACACAAAGACTCGGATCATGTCGTCGTTCTGACGGATATCTTCTCTAAATCTTCTACTAATGACGAGATCAAGCTCCAATTGGATTCCAACAACATCGTTATTACCCACGATTTGGTGGTTAATGTTTTGCAGAGTCTGAATTCAGCCCCCGATGCCGCTCGGAGGTTTTTCGATTATGTTTCGGAGAGAGAAAGCGAGCGATTGAGCTCCAAATCGTATAATTGGATGCTGGGTATACTTGGTTCAAATGGGAGTGTTAAGGAGTTTTGGGATTTGGTTGAGATTATGAAGAAGAAAGGTTATGGAGTGAAGAAGGGTGCAACTGTTAGGGCTTTGGAAAAATTCGACAAAGAAGGATTAAGTGGTGATGTGAAGGATTTGAAAGATCTCTATGCTTCTGGATCAGTGGATGGTTCAGTTGACAAGGTGTGTTCGCGGGTTTGTAAGGTGATTAGGCGAGAAGTGTGGGGTGATGAAGTTGAAAAGTGTTTGCGCGAATTGAATGTTTCGTACTCAAGTGATTTGGTTTCGATGGTTTTGGGAAATCTTGGATCAGAGCCAAACAAGGCGTTGATATTCTTTCGGTGGATTCAGGAAAGCAGTTTGTTTGAGCATGACGAGACCACTTATAATGCTATGGTTAGGGTTTTGGGGAGAGAGGATTGCATTGACAAGTTCTGGAGGGTTGTAGATGAGATGAGGGGTGCTGGATTTGAGATGGCAAAGGAGACTTATATTGAGGTTTTGGGGATGTTCGTTACGAGGAAGATGATAAAGGATGCTGTGGATTTGTATGAGTTCGCAATGGGTGGTGCAAATAAGCCATCTATTCAGGATTGTGGTTTTCTTTTGAGGAAAGTGGTGGTTAGTAAAGAGCTAGATATAAATTTGTTTATGAAAGTCGTCAAGTCTTATACAGAGGGTGGTAATGTGTTGATTGATTCGATTGTGGGTGCAGTTATGAAGTCTTTAACTAGTGTTGGTAGACTTGGGGAATGCAATAAGATCCTGAAAGCAATGGAGGAAAATGGTTATTTACCTAGTGATAAGTTGCGGAGTAAAATTGCCTTTCAGCTTACTAGTAACGGGAAAAAGGAAGCAGCAACTGAGTTTATGGATAATACGGAAGCCCTTGGCTCTGATTCGAATTACAAAACATGGGCCTCTTTAGTTGAAGGGCATTGTTTTGCGGGTCGCCTTGATGAAGCTTCAGATTGCTTTCAAAAGATGGTTGAAAAAGAGGGTCTCTCTAATGGTGGTTATGCGTTAGAATTATTGGTTAATAAATATTGCAATAAGAACAGGGCAATGGATGCCTGCAATCTAGTGACTGGTATGGTCAATGAGAAACAGTTGAAACCTTTGCATTCTACGTACAAGTTACTCACAAGCAAGGTATTGGTACAGGGAGGTTTGAAAGAAGCTTTGGAGCTCTTAGGGTGTATGAAATCTCAGGGATTACCACCTTTCTTAGATCCATTCATCACTTACCTATCAAAGACTGGAACAGCTGATGAAGCTAAGTTGTTTCTGGAAACGATGACCATCAAGAGGTTTGCATCCACGGTTGTATTTCTTCGCGTCTTTGAGGCATTTCTGAAGGCTGGAAGGCATAATGAAGCACATAATCTCCTTTCTAAATGCCCGCGGTATATCCGTAACCATGCTGATATTTTGAATCTCTTCTTTGCTATGAAGTCTAAAGCTGCGGCTGCCACCACTTGTGTTGCTGCTTAGATTTCAGATTATTTACCTTTGTATAAGATTTTTGAGGTTGCTGTAGTGTGACATTTGTTCACAGATTTTGGTAGGAATTTCGTTACCTTTTCCTGTCACATTAGTGAACTTGTTGGAGCAAAATCAACTCTGCCGTGCAACCATAAATTTAGGGATTGAAAAATCTTGGCTTTTTCTTTTGAGAGTTTTCTCCTTTGTTGTCTGTGATATCTCAAGCAGTTGGTGAATTAGTAGACTTGTAATAGGATACAAGGAAATAAGCAGGTTGTTGATTCATCTGAGTCTTCTTTGATGTTGTGACACCTATGCTAAGGGGTCTGATTTTGAATAGGTTAAAGATTTAAAAGCTGAACTAAAGTTCTTGATGGTGATTCTTTAACTGAAATACCTTCTGTAAAGTCATGAATTGACTTCTAATGTTTCTTGTCAACACCTGACTGGGATTCCACTGTGTATGCTGCTTTCCTTCTTTTGGCCAAATTCATCAATTGTTTTTGTGGCCACTGGTGCAACATTGCAACCTCAACGCTTGCGTTTATTTTATTTTCTGTACTGTAAATTGAACTGTTCCTTAGGTCCCAGGATTTTTTGGTTGTCATATAACTATCGGGCCATCTTTAGCACTATTTTGGGCTGGCTTTGAAGCATGTAAACTATTGAGGGACTGAATTTTTAAACTGATGTTTCCAGTAGGCAGTAGTACTTTCAAGAAGTCAGCTTTATTTAGTGTTCTTCAACATAGTTTCCCAAACAATGGATGTCGGAGACATCTAGAGTGCTATTTATTCAATTTTAGGATATAATGATTTGTCATCCATTGCTATTTTCTAGCATTGCAACCAAGGATGTTAATTTTGTTGTCATTACTTTCTGTTTTCTCTTGGTCTGATACATAAAAACATCGAGATACAGGTCCTATTGCAGCAATTCTGTGAAAAGCTAGAGCCTTTTTCTCTGTAACTTATTTCTCTTAAACGGCTTTTTGGATTTTTCCTGGTCAGGAGTGATTCTTAAAGCAAACCCCTTCTGGTTTGAAGGGGAAACTCCGTTAGTGCAATGTGTTGTTTATTTTTTTTCGTCAGTAGATTTCGCCTCCGTTAAGCAACCGAAGATCTGTTGATACCTGTACAATTCATGGTGAGTGGTCAACGAGGAATTGAAGAATCAGAATGAGTATTGTGATAGGATATGAAGTGGTCTTAACATATTTTGCAAAGTCCCTTAATTCATGACTTCATATGACCACCCAAACAGGGTGTTTCGTGTTAGGTTTGGTTGGGTAAAGTCGAGAATCAAGATTGAGTACAAAATCAATTTATTTTCTGCTTGGTGTTTTAGTTAGACTTATTTTTCTTGGGGGTCTGGATGTGATTGGGACTAGGAGACGAAGGATACACGCAATACAAGTTCATGGATTTCAAGGTTTTAGGAGATTTTGGTTGAAGGTGGTTTTGTTATGGGATTATTTTGGGAGTCCATACTTTAGAATCTGTGAACAAGGAGGCCAAAAGGTTAGCTTTAGGATATGTAAGATGATAAGACAATAGTTCAAGTCTTATTGAGAAGTTAGTGTTCATATTGAGGTGAAATGCCATATCAAGTCTGGAAACTGAGCTAGTTAGAGTTTGCTATTTGTGTCATTGATTGAGGATACCTCCTGGTTTAATTTTTTCTAAAGACTACCTGACTATACAACAGTGAGCTGGCTGTCACTGTGTTTGGCGAGGGTGTTGTAAAGAAGATTGCATGATAACTTAGGAGAATGGTTTTGCAAATGAGGCAGACCGAATATGAAAGTAGATTGATTATTTGATTTTCGGGAAGTCTAGGAACATAACTTTGAAACATAGATCCGGACACAGATGTGTCCAGAATTCGATACTCGTGGAGTCTCTAAGATAATGTGGGCTCTATGTGCATGTGTCCGGATCTGTTTCAAAACTATGTTCTTAGACTTACTGTTAGATTTTTTTGCTGTTTGGAAGGAAAATGACCGTGAAGCTGTGGATCAGGAAAAGTTTGTTGAGGCTGGTTTGGGTAAAAGCATTCACTGAACTACTTTGCTACTGTTCAAGTATTATAGTGGTCTGGGCTGAATAAAGAGTCTCTTGGCAGTGGTACCAAAGATCTTGGAATTAAGTCCTGCCTTCATCCAGGTTAGGACTGTTATGGTCAAGGGAAGGCTGGCCCGTCGCGTGTGTCCAGCTCTATTGGGCCCAGGGCAAACAAAATGAAAGAGTAACTTTGTATGCATTAGAGTTGTTTTTGACTCTTTTTAAATACTTTGCTTATTGTTAAAGATCCATTCATACCATTGCTCCTTTGGTAACAGTTTATCTCCCGAAGATAGTTTGGAGATTGCTGTTTTGATTCCTTTATCCGTCATTAGGAATCTTGTAGGCAATTATTTGGAGTATTTGGACTTCAAAACACCCCAGGTGTATGTTATGAGTTATGCAAATCTCTTTCCAAGCATTAGAATTTATGACTGTTTGAGGTTTAGGATTATTTTTCATGGTATCTGGATCAGGATTGGGATTGTTAATGGGAGATGAAGAACCAATCCTGTTGAATTCTGTTTCTCCATTGTTGCACTCTTTACTTAGATTGTTCCATTGTATGATTCTGTATGCATGTTTGGGCAATTTCCCAACTGGTGTTACCACAGTAGAGGGGTGTGGGGCCCTGCTGTGCACTAGAGCATATTGTGTGCCAAAGTGACATCATTTTAGCGAACAAAATATTATACATGCAGTGTTTTTTTGTAGCAAAATGTCGTTTTGCTGCAGCAGGCTCCCTCTTTCCATTGGAGAGTTGGGTTTTTCATTAAGACAATGCATTATGCCAGTAAGTTTTTTCTAGGAACACAAATTATTCATGCACATTCGAACAGAAACGTGTCCAGAATCGTCGAATGCACGTGAAGTCCTCAATAATCATGTGAGTTCACATGCATCCGATGATTTTGAACACATCTATGTTAGGATGTGTACGAATGATTTGTTCCTACAATTTTTTTTATGCCAATACCTTGTGCAGATTGCCTGGGCATGTATGAAATATATATGATTTGGATATACATCCTCATATGTTGATAATACACATACATGAGTTGAAAATGACACGACACGGACATCATATGTTGATAATACACACATGAGTTGAAAATGACACGACACGGACACTTGCTTCTGTAGATTATGTACGATCCTTGGTGTCACTTATACATTGGTGTCTACACAAAATCTAAGGTAAATTACACTTATCTCTCTTGAGGTTCCTAATAAATACATTAATTTTCCCTGTAGTTTGAGAAACTATTTTAGTTTCTTTTGTTTTTGAAACTATTAAGTATTCACTTTCCCTATCGCTAAAATCAGTCAACATCATTAGTTGAGCCATTCTGCAACAAAGTTCCTGTCACGTCTGAAATAATCTATATTGAAATTTTGAGTCTTTTTTAAACAAAAATATCTCAATTTTAAAGTTTTAAAAGCTTGACGAGTTGCATTTGATTAATTTTAACGGTAGGAGATGAATCAGTCTGATAATTTCAAAATTGCACTAGATCGGAGTAATTTCTCAAAACTATAAGGGAAGACAATGTATTCTGTAGAAACTAAGAAAAAGACCTATCAAGGAGCAGAGGGTGATGAGTGTGACCAAACAAATTAACGTGAGGTAAGTTTTTTGTCTCTATCCATGGCTCTGTCTGTACAAATTAATGTGGGGTTGAAGCCTTGTATTTTTGTGTGAAATATTTGAATTCCTGAGGATACTCAGAAGAGTGCTGGTCCAACCAATACGATGAAAAAAACCTATGCCAATCATCTCGTGATGATTATAGCTATTGAAAACAGAATTTGAATACAACCAAAGAAGAGGGGAACCCACGAAAACAGGCCAATTTTTGCAGCATATCTTAAAGCCTTAATCTCTCCTCACCACAAACATCAAATCACAACTCCAAGTTATCCTTCTGTGTTGTTACTTAGGAGTCTGATAACCTCTATATATAATACTACAGAATACGTATAGGCCCCTTTATCAGTCGAATTTAGTAGCGGGTTGTTCAAGTTTGGCTTGAAAATTTAACGGGTTTTTGAAAATTTTATTCAAGTAGATCTCAAATGAGTCTTTTCTGTCATTTCAAGGCCAATAACGGGAATCAAACATGAATCTTCTCCTTGATGTTGAGAAATTTTACCCTCTGATGACATCCTACGTAGAAGCTGGGTCGAGTAGCTTGGATTTTTATCGTAGCGTATACTCTTATCGAGCCAAGTACAAGATTATAACAAAAACTTATTCATGAACCCAATTGAGAGTCTAAACTTGTGTGGTGCAAAACCATGGATCCTTGAGAGTCTAAACTTGTGTGGTGCAAAACCATGGATCCTCATGAGTTTGCAAGTTACGGAATGTAAAAGAGGGACATGGGGCCTTGCTAAGTACAATGCATAATAGAGTGTGTCGTGCGTGTGTTATAACGTCACTAAGATACTGTCTCAATTTCGATATAATTTTGACACGCAACACACTTTTCTATACGTTGTGTCTAACAGAATTTCTATATTCGTAAAAGAGATGGAGTTCGTTCTCGGTTGGAGCCTCCACACTTGGAGGGTACTATTGGCAAGACTTCCTCCATCCCCGCCTCTAACGTTTGAAAAAAGAAGAAATTATTGTGTTGAGACAAGGCAGTCTAATAAAGTTGGTTTTTCTGAGAAGGCATAACCTAATAAAGTGAAAATGTAGGAACCCATGTTACCTGATACTGTGCAATGACCATTCTTTAATGGCAACGCATTATTATTATTTTGGTAAAATTAAAATATTTTTTAAATGCAATAAAAGAAAGACAAAAATTCAAATTCAATATAGACCCGTATAACTAAAAAAACGCATATTCATCGTTTAAAAATACATATATCTAGATTTCCCCCCCTCCTCTTTATCTCTAAAACATATCCTCAAGATTTTTGGTTGGGGGTGGGAGGTGGCAACCTTGCCACCTCCCCTTCCCCTTCCCCGCTCCTCTCCTCTCTCTCCCTCTCTCCCTCTCTCCCCTTTGCCATTTCCTTCCTCGTCGAGCTATGCCCTCACCTCCACCCTTAAACGGCCACACCCACCTCCAAAGGCATAACCCCACGAGTTGGGCAGATGGAGCGACAAATAATTGGCAAGATAGGAAAATGAGCTTTCTTTACCTTTTGTCCTCCCTTTCTGGCGGCTTAAGCTTTCATTTGTTTGTGGAGGATAAGGACCTTTTATGCATACCCTCGACGAATAAGCCGATCTTATACTTATATTGCCAGATTTAGTGGATTGTACATGAGCGATGCTTTTATTTTATTTTTGTTTTCGTTTATCGTTATCGCATCCTTTAGGTGATTTGTAGATTTCATTTGTAGTTTGGGCTACCTATTTAATGGGATTTCTGTCGTCTCCTCTTCGATTGATTCTATTCTCGAGTTTTATTTTGAGTTTTACTTAGCAGTACATGTTAATTGAGCTTAAAACTCGCGATGTCTAAATATAGGTAGTTGGTTTTTACTAGTTTTTTTTTACTGAAATCTCTTTGTAAACATTATACGATTTAACAATGAAATTCTCAAATAATAAAGACAAAACATAAAGAATCTAGCAAAGATGTACTCCATGCAAGAACGTGATCCCTAATAAGATCAAGGAGAAACAATCTACATTACGAAAATGGGGAGCTTGTTGTGCATCCAAAACGACATCATTTTGACGTATAAACCATTGATCGAACATTGCTTTCGTTGTTTGAATAACATTTTTTACTCTAAAACGGTATCGTTTTGATGCACAACACACCCCGCAGCAGGCCCCAAGTCCCTAAATCACACCACTTGGATTTATTGTGAAGACATTATTACTATAAATGCTTTTTTCAAAGAGAGCTAGTGATTCAAAACTCCAAGGAGGGGGGCCGAAAGCACTCTGCTTTAGAAAACATGAAATGATGCTAAAGTGTCCCTTGAAAAGCATCTCCAAACATCCTCCACAAAATTTATAGACACCCCCCAATTATGAATATTATCCAAACATCATTAAAATAGGGTTTTCATAACACCTCGATAACGTAACCTGCAATTTAACAATCAGAATCTACTCTCTTAGTCTTGGACCAACCTCTGGATCCCCCTCTGTTTAATTATTAGCCATGTTTGATAGCTGGACCTATTAAGCTACATAATGCGTGTGCTTGAGTACGAGCACACGAGCAAAACTGCAAACGCGGGGGTGAAAGATTCTTTCGAAAACTTGTATCAAATTACTAAAATTCACGAAAACGGGTATTGAGAGTAAGAGTGCAGAGCGAAAATTGAGAACGTGAGTGGAAGAATGTTTGGTAGTAGAGTAGGAGAGTGCAATTCAATCCTAGGCCACAACCAAAATATCGAAAAGGACAGGGAGAATTTGGTAATAAGCTTAGTGGGAATTGAATAATCCTACTCCACTGTTTGTCCAGTCCAATTCCTCCCAAATAATGTGATGGCGCCGAACTTATTCCTCTACCAAACATGGTCTAAAAAGGAATTAAATTGTTTAGTTCTTTATGTGGATATGTAGATAGGTTACCGTGGGATTGCGAAAATTCACCAATCATGATCTAATTTGTCTTTTTGATCTAAGTTGCTCATGTAACCTACGGGAACAACCAATTAGTGTCACCCGGTTGTTGCTAGCTGGAAGACACTCCGATATTTACGCTAGAATGTATGAGAAAAATACAACAGTAATTGTACTTGTAATTGATATATAATATACCTGATCTTGGTTTGCATTCTCATATTTATAAGCCATCAAGTGTTTTAGCATGGTAAGTAAATAACCCGAGATTTTTTCCCAATTGTACACTATCAAATCTGGCTATTTCCTTACATCATAAGAGTTTTATTAATATGAACCTTTTCAAAGCCTTGAGCTTTTCTATTCGGGTGCCTTTCCAATTCTAGAAGGTTCTAATCTCCTGACAGAGTGGTGGGTCAGTTAACTCGGCATGACAACGGCCCATGCACCGAGCTTCCAGTCTCATGTCGGTAGTCTCTTGAACCGTCCAACAATATAATCATGACGATAGCCTATGTTGCCGACACAATCCAACTATTTGGTCCATCTTCTCAGTAACGGGACGCAATTCGACCATTACAGTTACTTTCCATATTCATCTGGTAGTATTGTTCTCAACACCACATAACAATTTGCAGGGGTCCCACCACGCTCCTATGTCAGGGCCAAGGCTATTTGGCATGGTACGAGTGATAAAGAGTATGCTTGGACCCACTAAACAACTATTAAGACTTAAACAAACAATAATTGAGAAAGACAAAATACTTAAGAATCCCATAACTAGAATTCTAGAATCAACATTCTAAACAGCTCAAATTTTCAGAATCCTAAAAACACCTCCAGAATCACTCCCAAACACCCACTGAACCAATCACTTAATCGGTTCAAAAAGGCAATGAAGGTGGTGGTGGTGGACAAGTGTGGGAAGGGGGGATGGGATTTCCAGGGTGGATGGTTAGAAATAGGGACAAACATGGGGTTGCTAGAATGTCTAAGCTTGTTTATTTTGCTGTATAAGGTCTTATTTCTTAGGTGCAAATGGCAAACCAAAAGAATGATGTGATGATGTGCCCATGTGGAACTTGTGGCTCTCCCTCTTCATCCATTCAAACTTCCTTCAATTAGTGGAAAGAGTATGATATTTCTCCTACTCATTTGGGTGGATATATGGTCCATTGGAATCATATTACAAGGACAATGCTTTGCAACCAAATTGCTTAACCTATGTTTGCTACTCATAACATTATTAACTCACTTTTGGCTCCAACCTTATAGTTTCCTATGTGTTATTCCAAATTTCACTTCAATCAATGATGAATGTATGGTTTATTGTCGTGTTTCAGAACTTCATCAGAAGTACAATAAAGTTTGAAATCAAACAAAGGAGGCAACAAAAGAATTTTTATTAACTTCTATGATGATTTCGATAGAGTATACTCCTAAGGCAAATAAGAAAATGTAAAAGGGTGATCAGTGTGTCGATCCCAAATTTAATTAGCTAAGCATATTTACAAACAAAATTTGAATTAAAAGTTCTCTTATCCTTTCATTCGAATTTGAATTAAACTGATAGCCTCCAAAATTTCAAAAACTGTCCAACTGTCTTCAACTGCTTGTTGGACTTCCCTTGTTGTATCTTGAACACACAGTTGTCCTCGATTTGATCATTATCTCCACGTGCTCTACCAACAAAATTCTCTTTACTCGGATTTGAATCATGTTTGAATTAACTTCCTCGCCACCTAGGGCTCTTACCTGCCACGTCGATAGTAATGAGAAAATACGGTATAAACAGTATGCCACGAAAAACATTTGATTGGAGTGCATGTTTGAGTCACGAGAACTAGCTCTTTATGAAAATAGAGGTAAGATGTCCGACTCTACTAACCCCGAGCCAACCGTAACTGGAGAGTTTTTGCACTTAATATGTTAAAGACATTTTAAAAAGTGCGGTCTCTATAAGATATACATAAGTAGTACAAGTACTCGAAAAAGATAAATTTGTAAAAGGTAAAAAAACTTGGATCGCACATCATAGTCTCCTAAGGGCCGTGTCACATGGATAGAAATAAGATTTCGACACAAGGGTGACAAACATATATAATTAGTAGGTGATGACCTAATCAATGAATATGAAGATATAGGTGTACCTTAGTCTAGGCAATTATATCCCAAACTACCCTACTAGGCTTAGGCAAAAAGGTCACAATGTTCTATAGACTGGATAAATCAAATACAACATGGTGTTCAAGCATCCTGAATTTCACCATATCATGCCAACACCATAACCTATTCTACACTTGGATGTTTGTGAGTTTTCAGCATTATTTTCTATTTGAGAAAGGCAAATAATTAAAGGGTTTGAGCCATACATTTCTTGTATATAGCTGCTAGGTCTAAGCTTAAAATGGTCCCAAAAATCACAAAGTGGGAAGCATTCTTTGTTTGGGTTTGCAGATGATGTGATGAAAAAAGAGACAATAATGTCCAGCTGTGTAAAATCAATCAACACTTCAAAACTAGGCATTTTTGTCATTTTCCAGTATCAAAGGTTAGTGCACTCTGTTCTTTTCTTGTGTTTGGTCAATTTCACTTTCCTTTTTGTGATTATAAGATGATTTGGCCCCTGGGTTTTAATTGGGTTATGTTCTATCAATCCCAATCCAATGGTCCAGATGCTGTTTGGATACAAGTGTAGCTTATCCTGTTAGGGGGGTCCAGATCACGTTATATCTAACTATAGTTGGAAAAGGAATATGATAAAAATATCAATTGGGTTAAAGTGAAATTCTCAGGATTTTAAAGGATTCAAAAAATACTAAATTTTTAGTCTAAATATGACAAAGTACATATGAAAAATGAGAATAAAGGTATCGTAGCTCCGGCAGGACCCTTTTCTTGCCGGAGATATGACAACCCTAATTATATCATTAGAGGATAACTATCCCAGTATCATAAGTCATCCGAGTAATTATTCACTGGTCTTACGATATCATGTGATGGTATCCAATATCATTCATCACCATATATTTATATAAAATCCACATACTTAATATTGAATCACTAATGATGCTTCAACCAACTAGGTACTTTTTCCTCTCTTATACTATGTAACGATCCCAACTCTCTTTAGATTATGAAACTCTTATCTCAAGTTTATACGAGCTAGAATCTCGAGTGGAGTTAAACAAACGAAGCGACATTTTGCTCCATTTGATTGAGTTGATCATTTAGCTTCTCTTTGTTTGATTTGATATGAGTGGTGCAATTTAAAAGTTTATAGTTCAAATTGTATATGCATATATTGGATGTATAATTTATAAAGTGTGATATACAACACTACGGAGAGTATGATATTATTAATCTCATCACTATTAATTCAATAAAATTACATATTTTATAGAAGTATATAGTGCTTCACTATACTCTTCTTAAAACAAAGGTTTTTTCTAGCCCTTTTATATTTTTGGTATATTTGTGTCTGATGATACAAGAAATGAGTTTTGTAAAGACAATAGGAAAAATTGTCTAGATACCCGTGAGTGAGGTATATCTGAATCGTGTTATAAATTCTCCGCCTAAACCTATTGATGGTAGAGGTGGAGTTTCATCTTCTAAAGCTCGAGTAACTGAATCTATTGCTTCGGATATTATTGCTCAATATTCCGTATATGAGCCAAATTTTTAGGCAGAATGATAGAAACTTTATTTAACTTGGTTTGCTTTAGGCCATTGGCAAACCTACGTCAAGATAATCTTTTTAGATTAATTATTCATCTTGACGATTACAATTTAAACGGTAAAAAATTATGATAACAACAAAAATTGCAAAAGGCAAAAAAAAGTTTTAACAAATGAAAATTTTACTTTTTGTTTGTTGTTATTTCTTGATATTTTTTTAACTTCAATTCTTCTAATTTTTATATTTTGCTAATTCCTTCTACCGAGAAGAATGATTAATCTAAATGTCTTGGCAAAAACAAATATCAATTAGTTATAAAAATAATTAATTTAATACAAATCCGTCCTTAGTCTACCTTGATATGTGAATCCAACACTTTTTAAATTAGTTTTAATATTTTAAGAAAAAACTATGAAAATCTATTGAACACTAACCATACTAATTATATTGAAGAATATTTAATTTAATCAAAATTCTCCATTTTTGACCGGTCAAATTAGAGTCATCAGATCCTCTGTGTGGTGCGTTGGGTTCAATTCTCAATCAATGCCTACAAAGCACAACCCTACAAAATTATACAGAAATCGTTGAATATATAATAGATACAGAGATTATCTATATGCACTTTTGTACAGAATGTGCTTTGCTTTTCCAGGAAGCAATGATACGAACAAAATTTCGAAAAATGCTCGTAGGAAAGGACATTCCGAATTCTCTACCGATCCCTTTGAGAAGATAAACTATTTGCGAGACTAATTAAACTATTTGCACGAATAGTTTAACTCCTCAAAAGAGTCGGTGTGTGGTTCGGGATACTCTTTCCTGCAAATAATATTTCTGTAGATTTTTGAATAGGAATATTTTTGAAATTATTTGATGCACCGTGTATTCATATTGTGCACATGACGTTTATACATATCACGTGGCTTAAAATACTCGAATTTGTATTCTAATATTTATGTTCAAAATATTTTCCTTTGCAAATTTTAACGGCTGGAAAGTGAAACGTTTTGGACTTTTGAGCGGCAAAAACGTTTGTGTGTGAGAGAGATAGACGCAGTAAGTTCGACAGACAGACAAAACTTGATGTTCCTCTATTTGAGTAGGTCGTTTTATCCTGAAAGACAGACGCCAGTTGCGATCCTCCAACACCCACGACGAGACGACGAATCTGTTTTAAGAGGACTGTGAATCTGCATTACTGTTTATTTTGATTATGTTATGTAATTTCGGTTTCAATTACCAATGGAAATTGATGTATATTTTTTGGAATATTCAAGTACTTGTTCCCATTATTTTTCGAATTTCCTATAATTTTTTTCTACATAAAAGTACATTATTGTCAACAGTTTGTGTATCTATACCTGAATGCAATGAGGTTCTGATTTCAACTACTATGAAGAGAAAGTTGATACTGCTTGTGTAACGCCCCTCTTCTCGGCAACGTTAAAAAAAATTAAGTCTCTAAATATATACAAATGAGTCCCAAAAATACCCAAATGGTTGCCCTAAATTCAAGAAAAAATTATAATTGTACAATGATGATCTCTCTAAATATAATAATTTCTTCAAATACTCCAATTCAATTCTCACTAAATCTACTCCATTACATGAAAAAAATATTAAACCACGGGAAACATACTATACGACAGGAAGAATCAAGAGCTTGAATAAAGTAGGATCAATAAATGAAGATCATAAGTCAAAGCGAAATAATTTTCAACAATGTCCATAACCAATAAAAAACAGATCTCGTAACTGACCCATCTTAGTAACATGTCAAGCACCATCCAGGTCAAAAAATAATTTAATATGTATGCACTACTCAGGTCCGCATAATAATACACTTGATTCCACGACGGACAATCAATCATAACAACTAATTTACTATGACCCGGTGAGCTTGCACATGTACCAATCAAATCTATGATAATCAATCATGCAAAATACTGTACCACGATTTGATAAACGGAATTTAACAATAATTTCTGAGATGATTAAAGGAGTACAAATATTTGATATGAATAAAATTCTCTAGAGATTAAAAGTGTATAGTATATTTTTGATTTACCTCAAAAAAAATCTTGACTGTTGAATATATGCATACTGGTGCTAAAAATAACATCCTAGAATTATACCCCGATCAAACACCGTTAGATACACAATCAAAAAATCAGATAGTTGAAGGTTTATAATAGAAATAACTTGAAAAGTTCTATGGTTAGGCATAATAGCTAATAACAATATTATGAAGGTGAGAGAATCAAGAAAACACATTAATTGGGTATGAAAAAATGAGAAGGATGATGTCATATTTATAGGATTGAGAGGACCAAGGGTTGGGATGTGAAAACCAAAAGGTTTGAATGAACTTGATTAGGAAAAGAGGCTAGGAAAGAAAGAGTCATATCTAGGTACAAAGGAAGAATATTTAGAGGTTAAGTTTTATCAAATGAGATGAATGTTAGACTTCAAAGGTCTCCAAAAGATAAAATTATAATCAATAAGGTTATAAAATCAATAGGTTGAGGAGAAAACGAGGAATTGAATGCCAAGGTTAGAGGAAAAAAATTCAAGGGTCTCAGCAAACCTGGCTAAGAAAAATAGTTAGGGCTAGGAAAAATAAACTTGACTTTTGGTTTTTCAGTGTACATGAATAAGAACAAGAATTGAAGAGTTAATTGGGTAAATAAGAAAATGATCCAATCTTACTCGCCACACCATCATACTTGTACTCTAAGAATTTACAAATGTTCGATTGAATAACTAAACTAATTATTAACAAATTAATCATAAAATACAAAAAAAAATTCAGTAAATAATTTAAAATTATTTATTAAATATTTAAAAAAGTCGGGTCGTTACGGATGGGGTTAACTAGAAATTAAGACAATATAAATTCTTCTAAGAAAAAATCAATTCCCTCAAGAAATGTTTCAAATGCAATTTAATTTCCATGTGGTAATTTCTCTCCCTCTATTATTTCAAATACTTGGCGTGGTAAGGTGCACCTAATGATTCACCTGCTCATCTACATTCTTCTAGTGCAAAGACATATAGGGGTGGGGAGGCAACGGGCAAATTAGTCTTTATTTATTTATTTATAACTCAAGATTCCGGACCCGTTTACGCGCATCAAATTGCAACGAACTAAGTTTACTGTTCCAAAAATTCTATTTTTTAGATTCATTTTAAGCTCCAAAAAAGGCAGAGCCGGGCAAGAGGGAGAGTTTTTTTTTTTGATTCTCAAAGTATTTGGCCGGTTTTAAAATTACTCTCAATTTAATGCGCCTATTGCTATCAGCAATAAAAGTCACCTTGAATTTTCTACCGAACACCTTTAAAGGTTAAATTATTCGCACGAATAATTTAACCCTTAAAAGTGTTCGGGATATTTTTCAAGCTTGTTTCACTGCTTATAGCATGACTGATTTAATATCGACTAATATTCGGAGGATTAATTCCACTGTCGACTTAGGTAGGAAAGCATTTTCTGCTTTTAAAGTGTTTCTCTTTTTCTTTATCAATTTGTTGTTCTTTAGGAATGACTGTCTGCTGAAGGAAGAGAGGCGTGATAGTGATTAGGTGAAAGTTTGTTTTATGGAATCAATAAAGCAATCCCCACACCTCTCTCTCTCTCTCCTCACCCCCAAGAAATGTAAAATATGCCCATGAAGAAAAATATATATTCTAACACCAAACAAAGATCCTCTCTCTAACTCTCACTCTCATCAAAGCACATCTTCCTGTAACCAAATCTCACCATAAATCCACTGAGTCCCCCTCACCTCGATATTCTCACATCCTTATTAAACGTACAAGGAATTTGGGATTTAATGAATGGCTCAACTCAAGGGAATGTTAGATTCCCCTCTGTCACAATGTCCCTACATAAAACCCATTCCAATGGGCTATCAATCATAGTGTTTGTTTTGAAGGATGAGAACTAAAATGGGTTGGAATCATCGTTTAGGAGCGGAGTTATGATTTTCATTCGAAAGGAGCCGATATGAGAAAAGAATATCATTAAAAAATAGATATACACGTCAATTTTATGTTCTGTACTACTTTATATAATGCATTATAATTATATTTAAAAAAAATTTCTTGGTTTTATAGACGAAACGAAATGGGTTTCTTTTTTTAGAGATGAGTTTGTTAATTTTCAAACATATGTATATATTAGTGTAGTAAACGTTATACAAAATTAGAATGTGTCGCGTCGGTCGTAATACAACTTTGCCCTACGTAAATTCGTGGATATTATCTCCAAATTTTTTAAGTTTGGATAATCTTTCAACGCTCAATCAAGATCAGGAAATCTGCTAGAGTATCCTGATAATCAGGCTAACCTGTGAAGAGATTTGGTTCAAATATAATAAGCATGCAGAATATTCTAATGTTGTAAATATGCATCCATATACATGCATACAAATAAGACTAACCTACTCTCTGTACTGTAATTATTTACCACTAATGGGTTATTTTGTCATTCTCTAACCTGTAAAGAAATTTGGCTTCTTCTCTTCTGTTTTTTTTTTTTTTCTTAAACAAAACAAAAAATCTAGGAGTAGGCATTGAAGATTCTCATACATCCTGTCTAGGCAAATGCATGATACTCTATGGAGTAATTTTTTGTTATGCAAATTGACAAAATAGTCACTTTATCTGTTCCAAAACATGTATTTTAGTTTCTTTTATAAGGGAATATATCAATTTTAATCTAAGAATAAGGGAAGAGATGATCAAAATTGTCAGATAAATAATAGAGCTAAAAAAAATAAACTCAATTACTGAGCTATGCTTTTAACATCTGTATAATAGATTCTTAGAGTATAAACAAAGGGATTTTAAAAAGTAAATTCATAGATGAAGACAAGAAAACTACTTGCATACATATTGCTTTCCTCTCACTCTGTTTTTTTTTTGGGTTTTAAGCCTTGAACTTTTACCTTTGGTAATTTGATTCTCAAGGCAATAATATATTCGTTCCTTTTTGTAGCCCCTGACCCAGTGACAGGCATGCGAGTTCACCTTTTGCTGCACAAAGACTGTTTTTTTCTCGGGTCCGACAGCAGTTTTCGCAGAATGGGTTTCTGGACTGGAAAGCTAGTGGTGGTGGGTTTTGATTTTGAGATTACATTGAGCAAATGAAACCCTTTTGGAGCTTCGTCTTAAAACCATCTTCCTCAATCACAATAAACTGGTCTTAGCATCTGGGTTCCTCCATCTTTCCTGTGAGATTTCATTTTTGTGGAAATGAGAGGAAGAAAAGTAGAGGATGGATTTTGGTTTCTTATATTTTTCTGGTTTTGGACTTCTGCAAATAGTATGCTTTCTCCTAAAGGCGTGAACTTTGAAGGTAAGTTGCTTATTTCAGCTTTTCTTCCCCAAGGCTGTGTTTTCCAGCTTCTGAAAAAGGGATAATCTGAGACTTTTCCCCCCCTTCAAATTCTGGGTTTTAAATGTTTCAGTGCAAGCATTAATGGGTATAAAAGCGTCTTTAATGGATCCTCATGGAGTTCTTGAGAATTGGGATGGCAACTCTGTTGATCCATGTAGCTGGACTATGGTCACTTGTTCTGCTGAGAGTCTTGTCATTGGCCTGTAAGTCCCAATTCCAATTAAACCCATCTTTCTTTTCATCCAAATTAGGACTTTCAGATTTCAAGATCCTAGAGAAATTTTACTACTGTTTTTGAACTTACAAACATATGTTTTATTGCCAGGGGAACTCCAAGCCAGAATTTGTCTGGTACTCTTTCTCCAAGCATAGGCAACTTAACAAATCTCCAGATAGTGTAAGTTAACTCCCCAAATATGTACTACTTTACTTTCCTTTTTCTACAATTGCAAGACTGGACCTTTTTTTGGGTTGACAATTTCTAATGGGGATGGTTTTTGTAGGCTATTACAGAACAATAACATAACAGGACCAATTCCACCAGAGATTGGAAGGCTATCAAAGCTCCAAACACTTGATCTTTCAAATAACTTTTTCAGCAGCAAAGTTCCACCTTCTTTAGGTCTCCTGAAAAGTCTCCAATACATGTAAGCATATGTATTTTCCAAATTCTGAAACAATTCCAGATTATAAACAGAAGCAATTTTTATTTTTTTTGAAATTGACGTTTGTTTTTTTGGGGCTGGATTTAGGAGGCTTAACAACAACAGTCTCTATGGAGCTATTCCGGCATCATTGGCTGACCTGACCAACCTTGTCTTTCTGTATACTTCTTGAACTTCATGACTTATTTACGATTTATACATAATTTATATTTATCTGTTGAGTGGTGCATCAAAAGAATGATTTTGATATTCCATGGATTTGTTAATTGTAGGGACTTGTCTTTCAACAATTTGAGTGGTCCTGTACCTAGATTTCCTGCCAAAACATTTAAGTAAGGACTTGTTGAATAATTTCCATCTCTCCTCCCCCTCTCTCTGAGCAGGAAATTGTATTACTGAACTCCTCTGAACCTTCAACTTTCTTCTTCTATTGCAGCATAGTTGGAAACAATATGATCTGTCCAACAGGTTCTGAGAAAGATTGCTTCGGAACCGCATTGATGCCGATGTCCATGCCATTGAATGGTTCAGAAAGTACGGAAAATTTGAAAACTTCCCAATTTTCCTGTCTGTTCCTTCCATTTTTATGTGTTTGATTTACATTGAACAACATCTATGCTCAGAGAATTACCGTGTTTTCATATATTCTCAGCGAGGCACTAGTTAATATTTCAACAAGTGTGCACATTCTTGTATTATGCTTACCCAATTCTCTTTATTTTGTGAAGCATCACAGCCTATAAGGAGACCAAAAAGTCACAAAGTGGCCCTCGCCTTAGGACTAACCCTGGGATTCATTTGTTTCCTCATCCTTGTGTTCGGGATGCTGTTACAGTGGAGGCAAAGACGAAACAAGCATATCTTTTTCGATGTTAAAGGTTTGTAAAATTTGAGCAACTTCGGCTGATTAAAGCACTAAATAGGTACCAGTGGCGGAAATTAGGTTAGAAAAGCCTATCTACTACTAATGCAATGTCTCTTTGGAATTTCAGATGGGCATCATGAGGAAGTTTCACTTGGAAACTTGAGAAGGTTCCAATTCAGAGAACTCCAACTTGCAACAGACAATTTCAGCAGCAAGAACATACTAGGGAAAGGCGGTTTTGGGCATGTTTACAAAGGCCATCTTCGTGATGGGACTGCCGTGGCTGTTAAGAGGCTCAAAGATGGTAGTGCAGTTGGAGGAGACAGACAATTCCAGACAGAAGTAGAGATGATTAGCTTAGCAGTGCACCGGAACCTCCTTAGACTGTATGGGTTTTCCATGACTGCCACAGAAAGGCTTCTGGTTTACCCCTACATGTCCAATGGCAGTGTCGCTTCTCGTCTGAAAGGTAGTTATATTTTTCTTTTGGTGAGTGTGTGATTATTAGCGAAAATAGGAAACTTTACAATGAGTTTCAATCTACAACCCCACTCCCCCACCTCCGGAGAGAAGAGGCTCTAAGAAACCACTACTTGCTAATAAAAGCACATTCATAACAAGGACTCACAACATGACACCAATCTCCTTGTTCAGTTCCTTTTCTACTCAAAAGGTTTGTTTCAGTTATGCCCATGATTTCTTTGACATGATAGAGATACTGGAATCTGTATTTCCCTCGCGAGTTTAACATACTAAAATTCTTTCCTCAAGCTTCCTTTGGTTTTCCTCCCTAGCAGAAGATGTGTTGGCCATTTTTGCTTCTTTTCCCTCTTCTATTTGGCAATACTTTTCTCCTTTGCGTCCTTAGGCTGTGATGACTTGGCCATCAACTCAACAAGTCAATAGCATAGGCAATTTCTTTGTGTATTGACCAAATCTAATTACAATACTGGGATAATTGTTTACTTATTTGTATCTATATTTCGCAGCCAAGCCAATATTGGATTGGGGCACTAGGAAGAGAATAGCATTGGGAGCTGCAAGAGGCTTATTGTACCTACATGAGCAGTGTGATCCAAAGATAATACACCGGGATGTGAAGGCTGCAAATATACTGCTTGATGAGTATTATGAGGCAGTGGTGGGAGACTTTGGGTTGGCAAAGCTTTTGGATCACCAGGATTCGCACGTGACAACAGCTGTTAGGGGCACTGTGGGGCACATAGCCCCTGAGTATCTCTCTACCGGACAGTCTTCTGAGAAAACAGACGTATTTGGATTCGGAATTCTCCTCCTTGAATTGATCACAGGACAAAGAGCTCTAGAATTTGGCAAGGCGGCCAACCAGAAAGGAGCAATGCTTGATTGGGTTAGTCTAATATCAATACTAACACCATTCATTTACCCAAAAACATTGTTGATGCTCACCAGTAATCTGTATCCAAAAGTTCTGTTTTTCTGCTTCCACTTATTTGCAGCATGTTGAGACCAAAATTTTGCTACACAGCTTAAGTAAATTTACTTCACTCAGTGTCTATTTCTACTAAAACTACAAAATTTCGTGTTGTTTCCATCAGAACCACCGAAACGTTTCTGTTCCGTAAGAGACTGAAACAGTGGAATACGTCTGAAACGTGTCAAAATCCGACAAAACATTTGTTTCACTCCTACTAGAAATATCCCACAATGCCATTTTTATGGATTCTCAAATTCTTTTGACATTTCTATTATGCTCGGGCTAGGTTTTCAACATGTCTCCGAAAGGTCTTCTTTTCCTGACTAACTGAAAAGTTTTTAGCTTATTTCCTCTTCTTCTTGATAACTTGGCACGTCTAGTCCGGATGAGCAATCCAAACAAACAAACAAATTTCCATTTTATGCTTTTTCTAAGCCAGCTACAAGCAACTTTTTTAAGTCGAAACAAACTTGGTACGTAATTCATGTTGCAGGTGAGGAAAATTCATCAAGAGAAGAAGCTAGATTTGCTTGTCGACAAGGACTTAAAGGATAACTATGACCGGATTGAGCTTGAAGAAACAGTTCAAGTAGCTCTCTTATGCACCCAATATCTTCCGGGCCTAAGGCCTAAGATGTCTGAAGTGGTTAGAATGCTCGAAGGCGATGGACTTGCCGAGAGATGGGAAGCTTCTCAGAGAGTTGAACCAACCAAGTACAAGTCATATGATCTGTCATCGTCTGAGCGATACTCTGATCTCACTAACGACTCGTCGTTACTCGTTCAAGCCATTGAACTCTCTGGCCCAAGGTGAAATACATATGTTGTTGTAAGAGTTAATACAGAACCAGAAATTTTGGAAAGCAGAAATCTTATAGTTGTATTTGTCTACAGAAATTCAGAGT
Source organism: Arctostaphylos glauca (assembly GCA_019985065.2). NCBI lineage: Eukaryota > Viridiplantae > Streptophyta > Magnoliopsida > Ericales > Ericaceae > Arctostaphylos > Arctostaphylos glauca. The sequence goes on from JAHSPW020000008.1 coordinate 25,834,607, forward strand.
TTGTTGAAATCTCATGTTGTATAGTAGCAGTATAGCTGAGCTCCAAAGGGCTTTGCTTTCTTTTCTTACTGTACATATCATGATTTTGTAATGTGTCATGAACAAGATTGAGAATTCCTTTATCTTCTTTGATTTGTAGTACTATTTGCAACTAAGTTTTTTGTACCAAAAGATATGAGTGTAGAGATTTTTAGCAAGAAATATGTAATCAAGGGTTGCTAGCTCTATGTAACTCAAGAAATATGCAAGAAATATATATTTATCTTTGTCAAATTTGTGTAGAGATTTTTTGTCATGGTTTCCTGGCTCTATGTATACTCCTTTTGGTACTACACCTCCATCTTCATAGCCATATAGGTTTGAGTACGTATATGACGGTTGTCATATAGGCACTCAAACCTGCAGAATAAGTGTTGAGAGGTATGTTTCTTTGCAGTTTTATGGTCAATATGGAAGGCTGATAGTCAAAGTAGTACCATTGATAGGGGCGATTTGGCTGATTTAGTTAAAACAAGGGTGGCTATTTAGTTAAGCTAAATTCAACATCAAAACATACTTCAAGAGATGCCTTGATGGGGATTTGCCTGATGGAAATTAATAGAGGTTTTGATGTCTGATTTCTTGTTTTCTCTGCTTGTTTTGTATTTTGTTTGTTTTTTTTATCCAATGTTTAATTAGATGTTTTGCTTCTTTGGATTGTTGTTTGTTTGCATATGATTTGTTAAAATATGCTTGCAAACATAGTTAATTACGATCGATATTTTCAACTATGATGGTTATCTGTCTATTCTCTTTCATATCTCAACGCACACTTTATCGAGTTATTTATAGAATTAGTTTTTGCCAAAGAAAAAAAATATTGTACGACGAAACAAAAGGAATCTTGATGTTATGGATTTGCATTGTTTTGGTGGAGACGTAGGAAAAATGTATTGAGACAGATCCGTACAGTACATGAATAAAACCAAAAAAAAAAAAAAAACATACATCTGTATACAATAATCAAATCACCAGAGAATACAATATCAATACATCGATGCTAAACAAGTTTTGATATGCATAACCATAATGAAATTATCAAACCGAGTCCTTTGTTTAACATAGTTCTCTTAAAACTAAATCGATGTCTCACCGTGAGTGTTTGAGGATGACTTTGACATCGTCTCTCAAGGTAAAACGACTCCACGAATAAGCTAACACCTGACCTTGCTCGTCTGTCGAATTTACTCCCGCCGTCTGCCCCTCTCTTTTTCAAAAGCACAATACTTGGAATGGAACGAATGCTGACAGATTTTTCTTTTACTTTTGAAAACATGTACCAACCACATGTTGAAAGACCATATAAATAGAAATAAAGAGACCCTCCAAATCCCATAACTTCCAAGACTCTTGAATGGTAGTCTTCAATGGAGGACCTTTTAAATCTTACAACCCCCTTGACTCTTGGATGGAAGACTTGAATGAGGGATGGTGGAGACTCTTGGAGTGTGTAACGAGCAAGACTCTTCGGTTGCCGAGTGACCCTCTGGTGTTCCACGTTCCATTTTATTCACAAATTAGAATTTCTAACAAGAGGTTGTTTGTGCAAACCTTATTGCAATTTGCAGCTGTCTAGCCCCTATGATGATTATGCTAATTAATCCTAAGCGTCTACTAATTTATATTCCCCTTTATTCAAGTTAACAAGAATTTATCGTTTTGAATAAGAATTTTTTAAAATTATTTAATGATTATTTTTTCGTCCTTGTATAAAAATAAAAAACATTTGATAGTAATTTTCAGTCGGGTTTTATTGAAGTACTGATAATGAATAGTTAGATTTCCATCTCATTCTTCTAATAATTTCTTCCTCAAAATATTGTGACATCGCACCCAACATTAGTTTCTTATTTGCAAATAAATGAAAGAGATTCATCAACGGGAGGAACGTGCAGCAGAGTTATAATCACTAGAGGTCACTGCGGGATTGTCAAATGATCATCAAGTTTGAATTAAAGAAGTGGAGTACTATATATAGGTGGCCAAATTCCAAGTATTACTCAATTGCAATTTAATTCAACTTCACCCACCAACTTACAAGGTCAAGTTCAATGTTTGGGGCTATAAATGACCATAGTTCTCTGTTAGGGGATAAAAGTGTTGGGTACAGACAATTTTCAGCAGTGTTTTTAGTTCGGAGGTGTGGAAGTGAAAACGATTTTTTTGGACTTGGGTGCATGTGTAATTTCGGCTATATGACCCAAGCTATTTATATTGCACTTAGCATGTAATTAGGGTTACGAGTTTTTCAGAGAAAAAAGGAGAGGCGAGAGAAAACGCTAATCTCAGAGAGATTGCGAGAAGACTTGTAATCTTGATTCGATTTCATAATGGACTGGTGTAGCTCCTATAGTTTTTTCTTGCGTTGGGATTTTCTACGTATATATATATCTTTTTGTCTTGTATTTTTCTTTCTGTTTTTCATGGCGCATGACCATTTGCTTGTTTCATTATGCGATTCATTGTTCTTAAGATCTACAAGGATGTTCTGAGATTGAACTTAATAAGTTTTAAGCAACAATTAATATTTGGGGTGCACTCAAACTATAATGACGCAATTCATATTTACTTCTTTCATTCTATTACGTTTTTTCACTTATCAGTAAAGTAATTTGAAAAAAAAAATATTGTCTCTTTTTTTTTTGGGCTTCACAAAATCCGATACAATAAGGCTATGGATACGGCATGAGCAGGGCACAACAAGGGCGCAACGCAGCAGGAGTTGTAACATATATATTGTTCATGTGTTACACCGAGTCTTAAGTTTTCTAACATGGCATGGAATGATATGACACTTCACATGAAACAATTTGAGCACGGAAATAAACGACTCGGTTGACACGGTACGTCATAACCAATTTGACATCTCTAGATAAAGGTTTGTGATTTGTCAGGTTATGGATGAATCCATTGAATGGTGCCTCGATGGTTATTTAGTCTAAATATATATACGCGTGTGTTGTGTGTTTTAAATTGCACAGAGAGAGAGAGAGAGAGAGAGAGAGAGAGAGAGAGAGAGAGAGAGAGAGAGAGAGAGAGAGAGAGAGGGGAGAAGTTCCATGGCTAATGAAAAGGGCAAGATACTTGTATTTGGGGCAACAGGATATCTTGGTAAATTCATGGTGAAGGCATGCCTTTCAATGGGCCATCCAACTTATGCCTATGTCCGCCCAATCAACCCAAATTCTGACCCTTCAAAGCTTCAGCTTCACCAAGAATTCCAATCCCTCGGAGTCACTATTTTCCAAGTAGGAATTACGATCACGTGAAACCTAATTTTCAAGATTGAGTTAGGCTCGTAGGTTTCTAACAAACGCAAGCTTGGTTGTTTTCGTTTGAGGCAGGGAAAGCTTGACGATCACGAGAAGCTCGTTGCAGCTCTTCGACAGGTTGATGTTGTGATATCTACACTGGCAGTTCCTCAACATCTTCAACAGCTCAACATAATAGCTGCCATGAAAGAGGCTGGCAATATAAAGGTACTTGCTACTGTTCTATTGATCAATTCATTGAAAAGTTTGTAAATAATTTGGCATGGTAATTCTAGCAGAGATTCGTTCCATCGGAATTTGGAAACGACGTGGATAGGATTAGGGGGCTGCCGCCATTTCAAGCTCTGCTTGATAACAAGAAGAAGATAAGAAGGGCAACAGAGGCAGCTGGAATACCATACACTTATGTGTCTGCTAATGCTTTTGCTGCCTATTTCGTTGACTACTTGTTGCATCCAGGTGAAAAAGGTGATGTGGTCACCATATATGGCACTGGTGAGGCCAAGGGTAAGTTTTTCTTTTTCTTTTCCTTTTATCTCCAGATAAAGGTTCGTTTATCATCTTATGATAATTATTGTGGACATGGATACTAGACACAAATTCGAACACCGATTAGCTCATAGTTGTCTGTTGCGTTCCACGTATATTATGTGGAGCCAGGGCCGGCCCAAGGGCAAGGTCCACCAGGCGACCGCCTTGGCCCCCCCAAAAATCTTCAAAACTAGAGCCCTTTGGTTTTGATTCTTTGGTTAAAAAAGGCCCACAAATTATTTTTCTCAACTATTCTATTAAGTAGGGCAAAAAAAGGCCCTATTAAATATTTGAAATCCAATTGTTTGGATTTGAAAGAAAATTCTTTTAAAAATCAAAGCAAAAGAAAATTGGATTGAATTTGCTTCAATTAAAAAACTCTTAAAGTCTACAATCGTTAGTCTCTATTCTTTTTCCCTCACTTTTAATTTTTCATTCTCTTATTTATTGCAACTATTCAAGCCTCTAACACTTGGCATGTGTATATATGCTACATATTTTATTTTTTTATTTTAATTTTTTGTAAATTGTAAATTAAAAAAATTATTAACTTGGACGTGTTTTGACTTATGTACTTAATTTTTACTAAGATTCTAGGGCTTAGTGGGTCTTTTTATTTTTATCTTTATCTTTCCTTTTCTCAAAAATTTGCAAATTGACGGATTCTCATTCATCCATTCTTTTCATTTTTAAGTTAATTTTTATATTTTATATTTGCCCTGAATAGTTTGATAAAATAATTGAAAAGTACTCATATTTCAATAAATAGCTGAATTTTAACTTTTGTGAATTTATTTGCTATCATATTCATAATTTTTTAAAATAAATTATTCTTTAATTCTTTAATTAGAGACGATAATATTATTTTAAAATTTGATAAACATTAACAAATAATAAATTTTCATAACAAAGTTCACACTTTACAAAATTATGTAATAAACGATATAACTATCATACAAAAATTTTGATTTTCTTTTTATAAAATCTCTACTGCATTAATAGAATTACGTATACAAAAGTTTTTATTAGCAAGTTTGAAATGCAATATGTGAAGTAACAAAACACACTTTACATTTTGTTATTTTGTATTGTAATTTTAATTTATTTTTTGAAAATTTTTAGAAGGGGCCTTATTTTTTAATCTTGCCTAGGGCTCTGAAATTTCCGGGGCCGGCCCTGTGTGAAGCTTATGTATTTTCAAATTTATGTCAAGACATTGGTGCCTATATCATTACTGATGTGGAGCCTTTTAGTCCGCGTAGAAATTCCACTCATGAGTCTGTGCTGCTTTGAAGTCTAGGTACCCAAATCTATAACCACGACCAAAGTTAGTGCTCCACTGGCTAGAAATTGGTCATGAAGCACTCTGATACTTAAATCAGTATTTAGAGGAGAAGAAGAACAAAAAAAAAGTACTGAGTTGTAACGACCCGCTCCCGCCTTGTACAATATTGTCCGTTTTTGCCACCCAAACCCCATGGACTTCCTAGTAAATCACCCATCCCTGGATTGCTCCAGGGTGAGCACGCTTAACTGTGAATTTTCATTTTGTGTTACCACCATCACGACTTTAAAAGGTCTTGTACAAGAATAGTTCATAATCCTATAAATATCACCGAACTTACATCCACCAAGCGATGTGCGACCCTTGACCACCCATCCGGACGACCCACTGAGACACCATCTCTCGGACGCCGACCTCACAGCTCACACTATGGCCTAGCCGGGGTGTCACAGAGTTAGGAAGTTTGTGCGTACATCACTCTTCCAAGTACTATATCTTATATACAGTTTTTCGCTGGAGTTTCAAGCCTAGATTGGCATGTGCAGAGCACACTTCTTGATGATATTGACTCATAATTGATTTTTGGTATGACGTTATTTAATCACCTGATGAATGACAACTCACACATCATGTACTATAGCCTATACACCCAAATGTCAGTTGGACTTTGGCCCACTGCAAATGAACTCGGCTTGGTAAACTGATCACAGAATCGGCCCGAACCCATGAAGTACCCCTCTTGGACTGGGCGGGAAGCACTATGTGTCATAGGTTTAGTCTGAACTCGGTCCGCACCATATTACCAATCAACACTAGGCTCGGCTCTGACCCATGGAATTTTCAGTTGATCATGAGCCCGGTCTGAGCTCGGCCTAACTTGTTAAAAATGCCGACTTCAAACTTGGTTTGGATCGAGCCCACACCAACTTGATTCGACTCATTGATTGTTTTGATTTGGTCCTCCGCACTCGCATACCATTGTTTTTGTGTACAAGAGCACAAGATAGAGGAAAAGTGTGTGCGCGCGCGTTTATGTATGAGAATATATATAAGATAGAAAGAGTTATTTGGGAGCCTATTTTTTGTATTTTCCCATTCTCATTTTTGGATTTTGGTTGTTTGGGAGCCAATTCCCAGAATGAGTTCTGCAGAACTCATTCTCCATTTTCGACTTTAGGAGCAAAAACTCAAAAAGAGGTTTAGACCTCCTTTTTGCATTTTCATTCTCATTTTGCATTCTACTATTTTTGCAAAATGCATTCTACACATTTCTCCCAAACACTACTCCCAAATTCAAAATTCATTCTGGCCATAATTTAAAAAGTTAAAAAGCAAAAAAGTCAAAAATAAAAAACTAAAAAAGTAAGTTCCCAAACACCCCGATATCATTGACGAAATGGAATTGGCATTAATAGGCTAAGTTTGTACTTAGACATGATTTCACATGTAAGTTTGGGGTGAACTACTAGGCTGATAGCTGAAAAGACTCATAGAAGATGGCTCTCTTATCTTCACCTTAAATAACGACAATTTTATGATCAAAGAAATGCTCATTGCTTCAACAGCTTCAAATAAAGTTGCCAACATCACCACGTACGGAGAAGTGCTACACACTTTTGCTTAGATGAGTACAACAGAATTCATTTGAATTCATGTAATCATGATATTTACATAACAAATTATAACAATGGTTTATAAATTCATAACGTCAATGTGGGGTTGTTAGGATTTGCCAACCTGATCCGATATGTCTTCAAGATCCGAGTAGTAATCGTTATCTGTGCAAGGAACAACTCGTTAGTGCCATTTGGTCAATAACATTTGAAAGACACTCCGATGCTTAAGATATCACATGTAAAATAAAACACGAAAAGTAATTATACTTTGGATTCATTGCGCACCTTGTTAGGTTAATTATGTAGCCTCGTTTATATAGGTGGTCATGTGTCTCCAAATCGATAGTGAAATCATCTCGTGATACTTTCCTAAATGATTGAGAACTTCATTTTAGAATCCATCTATAATGATTAGACTCAAGGTTTTGAATACCGTATCGGCTTGACAACCGGTTTGTCTATTGGTACGGTATATACCGGTACCGCTTATATACTGGGTACACCATATCGGATTTACCGCAACTATATTTATAAATCAGAAAGAGAGTAAAAATAATAATTTCTTTATGATTAAATTACATATGTTATTGGTTTTATTCGTAGGATACTTGACTAAAGTGTAACCCGTTAGTCCATAAGTATTGTGACGAAGCAATTGTTGCTCATTTGACATGATCGTACGATATTATAATTTACTCAAGATGATCATTCGGAGTGAACAATAATTGGGAGTTGAATGTAAAAAATACAAAAAAAAAAATTACTAAGAGCAAAATAATTTAAAAAATTAAAAAAAAATCTGATACCAACCGATATGATTGGTATTAGCTGATACTCGGCCAGTATTGAGAATAGTACGGTATTAGAAGCATTTTGTATCATTTTTACACCGATACGGTACGGTGTCGATAACCTTGATTAGACTTTTCAAACCGGATCCCCTTGGTACGTAAGAAGGAACCACTCCTGGCTTTTCATATTAGGCTCCTTCCCATAAGGCGTGAGTTTCCTTCCTAACTTTCCTGACGACGGGTCGACAATCAGCAATGGACGACGAAGCCAATCGATCCAGCCCATTGTCCAATCTTCTGGGCCAAGGCTGTACTCTGGTGTGTAGCACGTCCACACTGACCGTTGGTACGCCTCACTAACCAATCAACCATGAAAACGGGTCAGCTCGACACTTCCGCTCACCACAGTCAACATAAAAAAATAAATATCATAGATTTATGTAAAAATACTATATATTTTTGTGCAATTGAAGACGTACATATATAGCATCACATCCAAATAGATAGGGACATTCCGACCAATAATAGTCCATGTTGTAACTTCTTATTCTCTCTCTCTCTCTCTCTCTCTCTGTTTTATAAGTTAATCTAGATAGAGTGGGAATTGGGTCAAGCATACATGTCTTAAGGCCTTGTTTGGCCTATTTGCTTTTTGGATTTTTTTTTTGTCTCCATTCAATTTTTTTTTAATTTATTGTTTTAGTCTCAATGTTTTGTGGATTATTGGTCCGTCTTAATGAAAAGAATTCAAAAAATATAAAATTATGTCCAAAAGTTAAAACAATGTCACTAAAGACAACGAATAAGTTCAAAAATCTCTTTTTTTTATTATTTTTGTCTTTTCTGAATTTTTTTCAAATTTGGTTCGTGATTTATAACTTTTCTGGAAATTCTCGTCGGAATGAACCAATAATCCACAAAAAATTATTGAAAAACAAAAAATTTCACATAAGGACAAAAAAAATATTAAAAAATCAAAAAATCCAGTCAGTCCAAACACCACCTTAGTAGTCATTTTCTTTGGATTGGGAAGAAACATGAATAAAGAAAACAAGAAAAACGGGGAACTAGAGGAAGGAAAAAAAAAGCAAAAAAAAAAAAATCAATAAAATAAAGTGCAGTGAGACTGTTTGGACTTGGCCCAATTGAGTGTTCAGCAAGAAAAAATCCACTTGTTTTAGAGGAGTGCTATAATCTCAAAACAATTTCTCTGAAAATATTTTCGAATTCAAAATCAAGGATTATAACTCATTGAGATTTGAAAGTCTACAAAATCAAGTGAATCTAGTGCACTCATTTTGAATTCTGAAAAGTTTTCTAGGACCACAGACTTTTCTTTTATTTTAAGAATCAACTTTGACATGATGCTCGGTAATTTGGAGTCAATCAAGTTTATCTTTGACAATAATGTGGCTATTGCTTTCTTTGGTGGTACATGTTAAGTCCATATGTGTTTTAGTGCGCTTGGGTTTATTTCTCCGAATTTGGATAGGGTCAATTGCATGAGGGATTGACGGTGGTAGAAATATATCATTGAATAATTAACCTAGTTGTTAGTTGTTCAAATTTATTACTGTAGGAATAAACAAATTCTGGAATTTATTTAATATTTAAAAAATATAACAGTGCATAAAATTGAATAACAATAAAATTGAAATTGCAAACCGAGGCCTGTGAATCTCACGGTGTCCTTAAGACAAATTGCGTCGCCTCACAGGAGTGCTTGAGGATATGCTCGGCGTTCGTCTCCCAGGATACAACGGTTGAATTCGGGTTTGGTAGCACCTCCCGAAGACCGGCTTTCGAACTAATTCGCCTTGTACTCTCTCTTGATCGAAGAACACGAAGAAGAATAGAGGAGACTTGTATCAATTGTTGGTGTGTACTCAAAACCAAGGAATGATCCTCAATTTATAGGACTAAGGGGGAGCCAAAACATTAATTTCATAATAAATCAAAATTAAATTCTAAAATTTATTTTCAAAATAAATTCTATGGTTACAAATCTAGAAATAAATTCTAGATTTAAAATCAGAATAAATTTTATACAATAAATCAAAAATTGAATTTGGTTTTAAATTAGAAATTAATTTTGCTTTCAAAATTGATTTTCCATCTTAAGTATACACCTATATGGGCTCAAACTCATTACGTGGCCCAAGCGAACAAACCCAACCTCTTGGGCTTAAGGGCCCAAAGACCATACCACACCAAGTCAAGCCAAGCCAAGCCAAGCCCAAACCTAGATCCATGACCCATGGACCAAGGCAGGCGGCAGCGGCAGCGTGCGCGACCTATCACCTTCCCGCATGGTGCATATTAGAGAATCAATTTCTTATTCAAATCTTAATGAATTTTAACAATTTTTTTTCAAGGTTTAAACTCTTCATATGAGAGTACACACCTTAATGGATTTTAACCATTTTTTTTCAAGATTTAAACTCCTAATATGGGAGTACACAAACCTACTAAGACTCACCTCGAGTGGTCTTAAGGAACCCCTTAATCTTTGGGACAAAATCACCAAAATTATGGATTAAAATCCATTTTTTTTCCAACAATTACGACAAATATGATAAATAAGAAGAAATAATCAACAAGAAAACAGAAAGACACAGAGATTTACGTGGTTCTGAATAAGTAATAGTTTAAACGTGCGTCTACGGGAGGAGAGAGATTGCTTTCACTATAATCAAGATAGATTACAAGGGCCAGCTATATTCTAAAATCCTAATGTGAGGTGCCCAATCAATTAGATATCAACTAGCTTATTGGAGATTTTTTTTTAGGGAATCATGTCTATCATATTTATAGGAACCCCCAAAGAATATGAAAGAATATCAATTCCCAAAGAATAGAAAAATAAAGTTCCTAAAGAATAGGTAGGATATGCACTATCCAAAATAGACTAGGAAAATAAATCTCCTAAATATAATCACAATGATTCTCGCCTATCCCATTACTATCGGTAATGACAGTTATTACCGGTAGTTCCAAGCACTACCCAAGAATTTGTTTGCACTTATTACCGGTAGTAACAGTCATTACCGGTAGTCCCAGGCATTGTCCAAAAATCTTCAATCTCCAAATTTAAGGCACTTTTCAACAAAATCGATATTGATGTTGTAGATATGTTACAAAAACCATTAAGATTGGGGTGAAACGATGTTTGGACCCGGTCCATATAAAGTTGGTTCAAGTAACAACCCATTTGAGCGATTAATGATAGCCTTGGAGACGATAATGTGTTTAATTAGGTGTCATCTGTTCTTCTATTTGTTATTGGAACCTAATGTCATAGCGACATGTGTAGAATGTGATAATTCTTGCCGTAATACAACATCGAATTTTTTTTTCCCAAAATTAATGACTCTTCGTAGGCAGAAAAAAAAATTTAAGTGGAACTGTTTGTGACACCTCCATTTATCCTAGAAAATTTTCAATTATTGATAGCAAGTCTTACTTTGTTGATAGCAAGTCCTTACTTGGTTGAAATTTATTTCTGACAGCCTGCTCAAAACTTCAGAAACCTGATTCTTCTGTTTGGATTGTTCTCGTGTCCTATACTTTATTTGTAAGAGCACCAATATCCACGGTTTACCCCAGCTCAGTTCAGTTTCAGTTCATCGCCTATTTTAAGAGATCTAGTATGTCTATTTGTTTTCATCTGTTATAACTCTCTTGACTCTTATATATTGGTTCGAGTTTGCAGAGAGTTTTATCTATTTTGATTTTTCCTCTGGTCGTGGCATGATTTGTTTGGGAGGTGAATTATCGCCAAGGTGGAGTGAATTCCATCACATTGAGTTTCGTATTTTTTACTCCAATTGACCAAGCCAACAGAGCTGACATTTAGGGCTTTGAAGATAAGGTGTTCATAAATGAGGATTTGCCTTGATAAAATTCTCTAATAGTGGCCTTTCTCTACTTATAAATATGTATATGTCCCTGTAAAGCTTGATGGGTTTAGAGTGGGGTTAGGAATTCGCTGTTCGTATAATAGACGATTTGTTGAACCACGTAAAAATTGTTATCTCTTTGTTCGGGTGTATATATGTGCAGGGGCGGAACCAGGTGGGGGCCGGGGAGGGCCCGGGGCCCCCCAAAAATTTCAAAAAATTTTAAAACCTAGGTATAAAAAAAATTAAAAATTAAAAATTATATAAAAAATTACATTTCGGCCCCCCCAAAATTATATTTAACCCTTCATTTCCAAAAAAAAAAAATTTCGGCCCCCCAATGTCATAATCCTGGTTCCGCCCCTGTATATGTGTGTGTATTTATTTCCGAATATCTTGAGCTCATCAACATATTATTGATGGATTTGGTTTTGCATGGCAGTGGTATTAAACTACGAAGAAGATGTAGCAGCATATACAGTGAAAGCGGCAACAGATGAAAGGACTTACAATCGAGTCATTATCATTAGGCCAACAGGAAACATCATCACCCAGATGGGTTTGGTTTCTTCTTGGGAGAAAAAGACTGGACTTTTTTTAAAACGAACTCGTGTTCCTGAGGAAGATATCATTAAATTCTCCGAAAGTAAGTATCACAACTTATAAAACTCCATTACCACTCATATAAGTTTGCTAGGGGTGAAATTGGTTCGGTTCGGTCTGGTCGGTTTTTCCGGCCACAACAGACTGAATCGATCGGTTCGGGGAGGATTCCGGTGGAACCGACCTCGACCGAAAAAATAAGAAACCGAAGTCGGTTCGGGGTTGTTCAGTCCGGTCGGTTTTTTCAGGTTTTTCAATTTTTTCCGGTTGGACTTGAATTTGGGCCAATAATAGTTTTGGACCATAAAAAATTAATAAAAATAAAATTTTGGCCATAAAAATACAATGTAACCCTTAAACTTTTAGGGTTAGAACGGTTCGGTCCACAACAATACTAGCTTTCGGTTCGGTCAACGCAGGTTCATTCGGTTTGGTTCGGTCTTCTACTTGGTTTCGGTTCGGTTTGGTTTGGTCCGGCCGGAATATGAGATAACCGACCCCGAACCGAAAACCGAATATTTTTTACGAGGAGAACTGAAACCAACTGAACAGAGTGCTGGACCGACCGAAGACCGAAAATTCCGGTTGGTTTTTTTCAGTTTTTTCGGTTCGTCAGTTTTTTGTTTACCCTTCACTATTTTATGCTGAAAATATTGTCATGTTACACATTCTTATTTATGTATGTAGGATACATATTCATTATTTTTTTATACCCGAGGTTTACTGTTGGTTTTGGAATTATTCCTAATGTAATATCAATTAGTTTTCGGAGACTATTCTAACTGTGTACTTGTGAGGACCATTTTTAATGTGTTTAAAATATATTTTTAAGAATACTCCTGTGAGATCAACTCAAAATATTACCGTGAAGGATTTGATCCAAACAGTTTTTCAAAAAACTGTTTCTGTAAGCATTTATTAAAAATTATTTGGATCAAGTCCTTCCTAATATATGTTTGAGCCGATTTCACGCGAGTATCTTTAAAAATATATTTTAAACACATTGAAAAATTATCAAAATTGAATCAGAAAATAAGAGGTCCTCGTTTTAACAAAAAGAGGGACCCATATATATAGTTAAAATGCAGATATTTTTTTTATTATCAAATTTTGATGATCCGAACCGTTCAATATGTTTAAAACATGTTTTAAGGTTACTAGCAAGAAATCGGACAAAAAAATATCAGGAAAGTCTTAATCAAACAGTTTTTTTTTTAAAAAATTTGATCAAGAAAAAAGAGATTCGTATTTTAGCAAAATGAAGAATCCTGTGTTCTAAGTTTTCTGTACGTTTGTGTGGGGTAAAGAACATTAATTTTCATTTCTTGGGGTTAATTGCAGCATTACCAGAACCAGACAATATACCAATGGCTATCCTTCACAACTTATTCGTCAAAGGCGCTCAAATGAGCTTTGAACTAACAGAGGATGATCTCGAGGCCTCCAAACTTTATCCAGACTACAACTATACTTCAATCCATGACCTTCTCGACCTTTTCCTGGTCAATCCTCCCAAGCCCAAGTTTTCAACTTTTTCGTAAGCCGAATCTTCCAGCACCATGTATCAATAAATTGTATGTGTGTCTGTGTGTCTATATACATACATATATATATATATGTATATATATATATATTTATTTATATATGTGGTGGTGTGTGTGTATATGGTTTAGTTATGTTAAGCTAGCACACTCTTTCTCAACATTGTCGTTGCTACAGTAAGGTGATCTGTACGATACCACCTTAACTGTATCAAAAGTTTTGTACTTGAATTGATTTGTTTGTTTATTTTTTTATCCACAAAAGTAAAAATTTATTAGGAACGGAAAAAGAGCTTCCGACCAAAGGTTTAAAAATACACGCAAAGTCCTAATCACTTGGCTTAAAATGCCCGGATCAAATAATAAAAGCACTCTTGTAGGCCAAAAAACCTAAATACATCAAGGGCAAAGCCCAAACTAAGTGGGCTAAACCCATCAAAGAAAACCCTAAGCCTAAATTAAATGTTTCCTTGCACCGTTAGACTATTGCTGACTACTGCCAAATAGCCACCTCGAATGCTTACCTAAGTTGTTAGGCGAGAACCGTGCTGCCCAGCAGCGACCACAGTGGGAGACCACGACGAAAGATCACTGCCACCGAAATATTACCTTGCCGTTAGACCAAAAGTCAGTAATCCTAGCAGAAAACCAACTGGTAACTACGGATAAATGATAGATCGAGATGAATAGAGGACAGAGCAGTAGCAAAAGAACATGGAGGAGTAAGTATAAGGGGTCAAAAAATAGAAGGGAGAGAAAGAGACCAAGGATAACGAAGAACCATACAGTTGAGAGTCAAGAACCACGATAGCCGAGAAACTACCTATTTGGCCTTTATAAGTGCTCAGGATAAACCCAAATGTCGAGATCCATAACCGGCGTGGACCACTAACTCCGCTGCCACCCCCATCCCATTACCGTGCCGATCGATTTTCGAGTAAGCAGAAGGGGAGAGAGAGAGAAACGGAAAGAAAAACGAAAAAGAAAGACAAAAGTATAGGGAGAGAGAGAGAGAGAGAGAGAGAGAGAGAGAGAGAGGGCGAGGGGCCTAAGGAAACCCTATTAGAAACTGTATAAAGAGTGTTTATGAGACAAATTGATAGTGTAAGTTTTATTTTACGTTGGAGAGAGTATCATGCAAGGCTTCCACAAACTAGTCTTGGAAGGGGATGCTACCGACTTCTGGAATGATATCTGGGCTGGGGATCAAGCTCTAGCAATTCTCTTTCCTAGGTTATTTTCTATATCTATACAACAAGAAGGAAGGGTCAGGGAGTTCTTAATTTGACAGTCGCCTACAAGCATGGAATCTGAGGTTTAGAAGGCCACTCTATTCCTAGAAAGAAGCCTAAGTAAATGAAATATTGTTCGCTACGTTATCTAACATCACTCTGGACGAGTCCAATGTTGATACCCTGAGGTGGAGATGGTCGAAGGAAGATACCTACACTGTCAAATCGGCATACAAACATTGGGAGACCCTACAGTTTAAAGAGAATAATATTTTATCAAAATTGTGGAAGAATTATGGCCTACCAAAAACGGAAATATTTGTATGGATGGCAGTTCTAGGCCGAATAGCAACTAAAGACCAACTTATTAGAAGAAGCATCATATCTGAGGAGGAAGGTACCTGTTGCTTGTGCAACAATGCTCTAGAATCAGCAGATCACCTGCCAATCTATTGCAGAATATCTTTGAAAATTTGTTGTAAGATGGTCCATTGATGGGATCGAGAGTGGGTATGCCCTCCATTCGTTTCTATGATGGCTGATCTGTGGATTGGCCAATCGTTACCCAAGAGTGACAAATCTCTTTGGGTCGCCTGCTTCTTCTCATCCATTTGGGGAATTTGGCCGGCACGCAATGCTATGGTTTTAGATCCATCAATCCAGACGCCGAGGACTTGTTTCAGGCGATTCAGACTAGGGCCATCCTCTGGGTTAAGAACAAGATGAAGCTGGTGGATTACTTGGTGGCTGACATCATTCGCTGTCGAAGTGGAGCTCTGAGATATACTTCTGAAACAGTGGGAGAGGAGAATTTAAGGCGGGGGTTGTGAAGCTGAGTTGGGTATTCAGGCCCGGTCATAGTTTGGCCCTCTCTCTCTCTCTCTCTCTCTCCATATATATATATATAACCTGGAGTTTATTATGAATCACCATGTACTTTATCAATTCGTACTTTATTTAATTAAATTATTAACATCAGTTAGAAAGGGGATTTAATTACTAATTCATTAGAAAGGCTTAAGTGTAATTTAGTTATTACCTAAACTAAACTACTACCCCTGTTTGCTATTTTGAAGAGAGATTGGTGTTCCTTTTGCCGATGGTTAATTTGCTATTGGTTGAGGCCAAATAAGGTTTGTTGGTGGCTTTCTCTCTTACTCTTTCTTTCTTTCAATTTTCGCTTCTCTAATTCCAACCGTCAAAATATTCAAGTGTGATTCCAATCGATTCGTTCTGAGAAAAAAGATTGGGTGATTTGATGATGACTTGGGCGTTGAAATCTGATAAACTTGCTCTAAAATGTAAATTTTTATTGTAACTCTGCAAGTTAATGCTTTTAATTTCTAGTGTAATACACAATAACCATTTTTCTTCTACTTTTCATTCCACTATCAAAAAAACTATATTTATTTAAAAAGCTTTGTTAAGCTGACTTCATCTTTTAGCCATTTGTAAAACAGTCGAATTAGTATATTTTGTTATGTTTTAAATGATGATTTTGAAGAATTGTTTGAGTTATATTTTTAATGCTATGAATGTTTTAAGAGTAAATTTCAGAAACACCCCCTCTATTCTGGTGGAATCACACTGAATACCCCTGTATTTTTTGAAATCACACGAAACACCCTTACTTTTGTGTTTTTTGTAACAATCAAGTCCATTTGCATAGTGGTCGTACGAAGAATTCTATCATCAGCAATTTAAAGGACTGATATACCAATAATATCCCTTTTCTTTATACAAGGGTGAGAAAATATCTTCAATACCCTCTATTTGTTGACAAAAATACCCTCCATCTTTTTATACATGGTTAATGCCTTATTTAATATGAATCTGAACATAATTCTATTTAAATTTCTACCCAATAAAATAATAAGAAGAATAATTTAATATGATGGGATAGCCCTAAGGTTATATCTATGGTCGCTCTAGCACTTTAAAAAAAAATGGTCTACTCATTTCGATAGTTGATTTTGGCAATTCTTATATTAATTATTAGTTGTGAAATAAAAGGAAGAGATTTTTCAGACAAATCTGGACACAGATGTGTCCTTAGCATTACTCAAAATGAAATCACTATGATTTTATTTTCAGATAGGAAAATGTAGGAAAAAAATTATGTGGACAATCGATCGAAATCCATTTAAAAAATAATTATATTAAATCAATAATTAAATGTTACAGAACAGAATTACAATGTAAATTTAAAAAAAGAAATACATTATCAAACTGAGTCCTGTAAAATTACAATTCCCTTAAAATAGATTCGTTGCTTTTCGTGAGTGTTGGAAGATCACATCAGTGTTTGTCTCCTTGGATAAAGTGGCTCACTCAGCCTGATAAAATACCACCCAATCGGCTGTCTGTCGAACTAACTATATTTGTTTCTCTCTCCACAAAGAACACAAAAACAAAAACAAGTTGTGTAGACCAAAGTAATTAATCTCTTACCGTACCGCCCGGTACCGGGCGGTACGTCCCGTACCGGATCAAAACCGGTATCGTCGGACGTCCGTACCGTTCCGGCGAGAATACCGGCGGTTCCGGCCAAATACCGGATCTCGGCCGGTACCGGTTTTTCTTTTTTTTTTTAATTTTTTTTACTTTTTATGTATTTTTTAATTACATTTATATACCTTTGTTTTTTTGTCATTTTCCTTGTAAATACTCCTAATTAAGGTATGAAAATTTATAATGCAAAAAGAAAAGTTAACATTATTTTTTATGAAAATTAAAAGGAAAAATTATCATTTTTTTTAATTTGAAGTTAACATTCCTTTTTATGAATGTTAACATTCTTTTTTTTTTTTTTTAAAACTTAACATTGCTTTTTAATTTAAAATAAAAAATAAATGTTAACCTTTATTTATAATTTCATACATACATGAAAATAAATATTTTTTTTTCACTTTCGATACTTTATGAATGTTAATTTTTCTTTTCAATTTCTCTAGACAAGAAAATGAATGTTAATTTTTCTTTTTTCGCTTTTCATACCTTAATATTAAAATGAATATTAATTTTTCTTTCTAATCAAGCGTATGCTAACTAATTTTATAAATTTTTTGTATTAAATGATATTGAAATATCATAGGTTTATTATTATCCTTTGAAGATATTATGTTTTGTGAGTTATTTTTAAGTTGTGGAGTTTACTTTATATGTCAAATGTAATTTTTTGTAAAGAATATTAGTTAAAAAAATTATATTATTTTTTAGCGATAAATCCGAAACGGTACCCCGGTACCTACCGGTACCGGTACGTACCGTACCAGTAACAAAACCGGTACCCTTGCCGGTACGAGATTGATAACTTTGGTGTAGACAAAATTAAGTTGCCAAATTGTCGAGTTGTCTCAAAACCAAGAAATGAATCTATAATAGATAGAAAACGTTAATCTCTCGCGCTAAATCAGGAATAATTTGGCCTTTACACACTATTATATTTTGCGTTAAATTTGTTCTCCTGAAAGATTTTTTACCGAGAGAAAAGTGTGAATGATGAGAATTAAAAAGATAAAAAAGAAAAGAAAATAGATAATTTTTTTTTGCAAGAGGAAATAGATAATTGAAACGGTATTTTATCATTTACATAAATACATATTAAAATACTTAATAAACATAATTGAGGGCGAGACGGATGGTAATAAAACGGGATAGGGGAAGCAAATACCATCCCCAATATCGTATCGCATGGGAAAAATTGCCTTGGATAATGGAGAAGCAAAAATGATACACACACATCACTTTTGTACATTATTTTTGTACATCATTTAAAATTACGTTGTTTTATATTGAGGAATTTGTCAAAATGGGGGTGGGTAGAGAAAATTCAGGGCCGGCTTTGAATTCATCATCCACATCGGTTCTTAAATTTTTTATGCTCATATACTATGCCTATATGTCGAACTAACTAATTTATTAATTATTTCTTTGAAAGTGATATTTTCGATAAGCTCGAGTATGAGAAGTTGATTACTAAACTAAAAGTACAAGAATAGTAATATTTAAGTAATACTTTTCAATTCTTACCAAGTTTTTTGTACTTATTTTTGTAATACTTGTAATATTTATCTTTGAAATTTAATTTATATTGATTTTTTATTTTGGAATTGCATAAGGCTCCATCTAAAAGTTCGGTTTCGGTCTAAAACACTCAGAGTGATCAGGCTTGAGGAAATTTCCATCCATGCTTCGGAGCTATTTCCAATATTGGTTTGGAAAAAATTAAGAACACAGATGTTCGTCCGAAATACAGATGTATTTAGACTTATATGCATCCAACGGTTCTGAATACATCTGTGTTACGAACATTTGTGTTCTTAATATTACTCTACTAGTTTAGGCTTTGTTTGGGGCACAAGTTAAAAGAGTCTCTCTCTAAAAGCCAATGGCATTTTAGTACTCATAAAGAATTGTCATGCATGACATGGCTAGCAGCACATTTGACTTCAACATTTCCCTTATACAGTTGTAGGCCCATTTGGCCTACGGTTTTTATTGGTTTATTTATTTATTTATTTATGATGTTTGGAATAAATATAAAAACAGTTGATGGCAATTTGGACTAATTTATTTATTGAGGTGTTTGACCGAATGAATTAAATAATTTGTTTGACTTTGACGGAGAAATAACTATATTGCCCTTGTTTTATTTGAGACCCTATTTGGCGTGTAGTATTTATTTATTTAAAGATGAAGGGCATTTTCGGGTTTTGACGTAACGTACGGAAGACGCCAGGTTTATGACCGTTTGGTCTGAATTAGGTTGGTCTAACAAATAAATTATGTCAAAGCTGCTGATGTGTTTGTCCAATAAATAAATACAAAAACAGTTCATAACCACAGCCCAAATAGGGCCGTAATACATAGTCCATCACCACCCTCATTTCATTGCAGTGCCATATTCTAGAGAGAGAGAGAGAGAGAGAGATGAGTCAGGGTCGGCCAGGGAATTTCCTTTCGTCCAACAACAGCAGTACTACTGTGGGGAGACGGAGTAATCCGGTGGCTTACCTCTGTGGTAGCTTAGCTTTATTTTTAGGACTAGTGGCATTTGCAATCATCGTCTTAACTTGGTCATTGAAAAGACAGTCGGCTTCCAATAACCGATCATCAAGTGAAGTCGAAAGGCCGGGCATACACGAGGCCGATCTTGGGCCGAAGATCCTTGTTGTAATGCCCGGAGATCACCGGCCCACGTACATCGGATCACCTGCTAGCTTCTTCAAAAACCATGACCCTGTCTGAATAGTACAACATAGCGGCAGCCCTACTATGAACTCAAATTAAATGATTCTGCAATCATCTCTCTATTTGTTTTTAGTACTCTTGTAAGTGTAACCCTAAATATCATCCCTCTCACCACTCAAAACTGTCGTTTATTTTTTCTTTATGGTTACCCGTTTGACAAATGATTTCTGTTCGATCGGGTGCCAACCTAGTTGGGATTCCGTCGTTTTGTAGTGATGCCGGCATGGTTTTCCATTTTTTTTTATTAATCATTGTATGCTCCCTTGTATATTCACTTGATCATTAATAAGAATTTTTTTTTTTGCCTTTCAAAATAGATATCATCCCTCTGATGCAGCATACTACTCGTGCGTATAATCCAATAATAATATATATCTTTCATTTCTAACTTCAATTTTGGCTCTCTTTGGCCTATAGTATTTATTTATTTATTTTTTGTCTTTATTTATTTATTTTTTTTGCATTTGTTGTTTAAACCTCAATGTTTTGTAGTTTATCGGTCCGTCTTGAAGAAATGAATCTAAAAAGTATAAAATTATGTTCAAAAGTTAAAAAAAGGTTACTAAAGACGACAAACAAGTAAAAAAAATTCTTTTTTTGATTTATTTTTGTCTTTCCTGAACTTTTTTTAAATTTGGTCAATGATTGATAATTTTTCTGAAAGCTTTTGTCAAGATGAACCAATAAATCACAAAAAGTTGATGAAAAACAAAAAATTGTAAAAAAATTTCACATAAAGACGAAAAATATTTCAATAAATACCACAGTCCAAATGGACCCTATAGCCGATCAAAAAAAAAAAGTAAAAATAAAATACATCAACTTTATCTCTTGAATTTACAATATATAATTGATTTGTTGATTGTTAGTATAGTTGCTTGATTTCTTTTTATTTTTTGATAGTCATCGAGAAATGCTTTTTAAAAAGTTACAAGAAAAAATTAATTATACTAACATAATTTACAAATTAACTTATTAATCAGAGAGGTGGCCTTACCTGACTTTGCATACAGGCGTTTGAGCGGAATTTGAAAAATTGATTTTGAAGAAAACCGTCAAAAAATTGATTTTCAAGTGGCGCATTATCAAAAGGTCAAATCAATCTTCTATTGAAAAACTTATTGTATTATAATTTCATTTGGAATGTGATATTTATTAAATTAATTTTTTTATTTTTGTTTGAAATTTTCATGTAATTTTTTATTTCTCGTCAATTTTTTTTGTAGTTTATTGATTCATCTCGATGAGACCTTTTAGAAAAATTATAAATAATAAACCAAATTTGAAAAAAATTAGAAAAGACAAAAGTAATTCAAAAAAAGAGTTTTTTTTTAAAGTTTATTCGTCGTCTTTAGTGATATTTTTTTAGTTTTTGGATATAATTTTATTCTTTTTAGATTTCTTTCATCAAGATAAACCAATAGTTCACAAAACATTGAGGTTAAAATAAAAATTCCAAAAAAAAAAGAATAGAGACAAAAAATAAATTCGAATAAATAATTTAGGTCAAATTGGTATGAATTAAAAAACAAACACAAATTAACAATAGTATAGACGTACATACTTGATCAATCCCCATTCTTGTATATAGACGTCCTTTTTTTTGGTGGTTTTTTTTTTTTTTTTTGTTGAGCAACATTCTTGGATGTGGACTCTAAAATTAAGTTTTTTGATAGATATAAACAATTGTTTCTGAATAAATTATATTTGATTGGACTAACAGTTTCATATGTCAATGTAAAATCTGATAACTACCTTAATTCAGACTGAAAAGGCTTAATAACGAGACATTGGATCTAAAATCTCTTTAAATATATGCTGTAATATGATAAAATCCTCGTATCTGACTAAACAAATATGCCATTTATTTCTGTTAAGAATTATAAGTAGATGAAGGAGAACCAACGTATACGATGTGAGACTCGCTAACAATTTCATTTACTTGAGAACAACAGTCTTGGTATGAATTAAAAAACAGACACAAATTAACAATAGTATAGACGTACATACTTGATCAAACCACAGTCTTGTATATAGACGTCTTTTTTTATGGTGGTTTTTTTTTTTTTTTTTGGTTGAGCAACATTTTTGGATGTGGACTCTAAAATTAAGTTTTTTTGATAGATACAAATGTTTCTGAATAAATTATATTTGATTGAACTAAAAATTTCATATGTCATCCTTTGTATGTAAAATCTGATAACTACCTTAATTCAGACTGAAAAAGCTTAAACATTGGATATAAAATCTCTTTAAATATATGCTGTAATATGATAAAATCCTCGTATCTGACTAAACAAACATGCCATTTATTTCTGCTAGGAATTATAAGTAGATGAAGGAGAACCAACATATACGATGTGAGACTCACTAACAATTTCATTTACTTGAGAACAACACCAGCTATTGCACGACTACGACGTATTTGGAAGTGATTAGTCAAGCCAAAATGAGCCATGAGAAGCCAGATATGAGTGAGATACTCCCCTCCTTGTCTCAGCTGTTGAGCATGTTGTCTTCCTTTACATTGGCTAGCAGCATGACCCAACATTTCGAACCAAACATATATGATGACGTCCCATTTATAAATTTCCTCGAACTTTCCGAGCTCCGCTGCAAGCTTACAGCCATGGAATATCACAAAACTACTCATATCCCCTCCTCCTACAAGCATGTTCTTCGCATTCACTTCCTCCATCAACATTTTGGAAGCTTCTTTCTCGGTCATGTCTTTAAGCGGTTTGGACATATACCCTTCTATGAAGTCCCCGAGGTCAGAATATAGGTCTCGGAACTTTATTTGCCCCATCCCAATTGGCAACATATTCGGATGCTCGACTAGGAGGTACAGCATATATCGTGACATGCAGTTGCCTCTGTCGTGCAAGACTGTTGGCAAATTATTAGAATCCGGCTCTGATATGTAATCGAGTTGGTAGCATATTTCTGTAGCAAGGTGCCATACAAGAACGCTCTGGTGGAACTCCAACTCTTTTACGCTCCACTCAAGGTCATTACGGTTGCGCCTTTCAAGTGCCTGTCCTCCCCCCCTGCCGTATAAGGACTTGAGATCCGCGGCTTGACCATTGTTTTCTGCCCAAGACCTAGCTTCCTTGACCACATCAAAGATCTGAATTGGTAAATCTTCATGTCTGTTACGATCGAGTGGTGCTGGAGGAGTCTTGCTTTTGTATACATAAATCTCGACAATTTCCTCTATGCCTAAAAACTTTAGGATTTTGCGGCAAAACAAAGGTTTTACTCTTGTGGCAAAGCAAAAGCTTAGCAGACTGAACTGTTCCACATAGTTTGACCACCTCTTGCGTTTTCGACCCCAGTTTGTTGGTAACTTAGTACGAACACGATTGATGGCTTGTAACATTGTGGTTTTCTTATTCTTAATTAACCAATGAGCAGTTTGGTCGGAGAGGATTAGTTCCGCAAATGAGCACAAATCCAGAAGCAATGCCACTACCAACAGCAACAGAGTTATGGTTAGGTCAATCTTGGAGGAGTTTCGTTGTACCAGTTTCTTGTCCAATGATACCATCACCAATACACCAAGGATCAGAAAGCTTCCGATGATTCGTCGAGCAATCCCCCAGGAGGAATACACTACCAGCGCTTTGGTGTACATAACATCATATATGAATCCGAGTTCAATCTCAATTATCTTTGAAGCCTTCTCGAAATTCATCTCGTTGCTCTCAAAGATTGCCCTGCTTGCATCCCGATCTTGAAAGCCGAGAATGAGGTCAGCAAAGAGACGCTTGACCATCTCAAGGAAGCTATGGGCCGTAAGTATCTCTTTTGCATCGTCAGAATTAGGAACCGAATTGTCGGACACCGGGACTTCTACCTCAAGAACTTGATGGGTAGTGATATTGTACCCCTCCAGCTGCTTCAACTTGCATTCCTCCATTATTTTGGACTCACGGGTTAGAATTTCGGGGATGGAGTCTCTAAACCTTTGCTCGCTCGCGGAGAAGAGAGCCCAAACACGCTCACAGTACTTGGCCAGCCCAACAAAGAAGACTACGATGAAGAGTGGCGAAAGACGAGATGATCTCGACCAAGTTGATAGCAAGATGTACAGGGTTGTCACTGCTTGGGCAATGACACCGAAAGAATGCCTCATCCACAGCTCATTGTCTTCCAACGAGTAAGCAGTGATGGTGTCCATCCCACCCATGTGCAACAACAAAAAAGGAGCCCAAAACATCGTCAGCTCGTTGATTTCTTTGACGTCGTTGGAGAGGATGCCCACCGCCATTGTGGCTACAGAGTCTGCAACTAAGTAGGAGAGCCAAACAATGTTTCTGATCCAAGTTTTGGCAATGTACTTTCTACGGTTACCCAGAATAACAAGGACTATTTGAGCAGTGAGGCTAATTAGAATCAGTCCTCGTAGCTGCCAAGCTCTCCACAATTTCCTCCAATTTGTTGGAAAAAGCTCCGCGGTCTGCCTTCTGTTGATCAAAATCATACTGCCAACAACTGATGGGAATAATTTTATTTATTATGTCAGATTTCAATGTGCTAAAACAATACGAAAGAGAATCCATGCATTGAGCTTGCAATCATGGAAAAAGATGGTGCTAGTGATTATGCTAAGGATTCTATTGGATCAAAGGAGAACCCTTGAGGAAATCGACTGGGAGCTCAATCTGCTTTTGATTATTATGGCAGTGATGATGGTGGGTGGTTTTGAGCACAGAAACAGATTTGCTCATGGTTCTAATTGTTCGATTTCTTATTATTTCTAACATGAACATCAGTATCTATCAAAATAATCAACCTACGGAAAGTTTCTTAATACTTAAGAATAACAAAGTGATTTTTTCGTTTAGCATTCCGAAGAAGTAATTGATAGGATTTCTGTAAAAACTTCTTCAAATAAGTTTGAAAAGAATATTAAACATTAGTGATCATTTTAATGGATGTTGAAGGCTTGAATCATAAGATGAAATAAGTCGATAAATCATAACTTCAAGTTTGAAAATAATAAGGGAAGCAGTACATTGATGTAAATATGCAACTCTCCCGGGATAAGATCTTATACACATAGTATCATACACATAGTATCCCATTAAACAACCACCATTTCTATATTGTTTCTCATAGAAAGTCTTTAACAAACTCAACTTCTTCTTTAACCAATTGAACAGTAAGGGAGGAAAGAAAAAAGAAAGAAAAAAGGGATTCAGTCTTCCTTATTGTCCATTTATACTTCTGATAAGAGACCAATATTCCTTGAAGTATAATTTTTTTGAAGAATTCGGTTGGAATAAATTTCCTATCATCTATATTCCCTTTCAAAATACAAACATAGGAATCATTAAAATATCTCTTTGACAGCAAACAAAGGCTACTCTCGGGAATAAATCTAGTGGAGACGGAATGAGGCCTGTAGCTCAGAGGATCAGAGTACGTACGTGGGTATGAACTTTTCCCGTCCTTAGCTATTTCGGATTAAGATGTGAAAGCAAGTTTCTCTCTATAAGAATGATGCGTACCGATGTGTGATGTGGGAGAGAAGGGATATCATAATTTGTGGGTTGAATAAGACCAACTTTTCATTTGTCTTTTTTTCTTTTTGCCTTTTCATACGGAAAAAGGAATAAGAATAAAGGGTGTTAAGCTTTTTATCATGTTGGCATTGAGCTATTTTTCTGTAGGACCTCCTCTATAGTATCGTTGATGCAGTAGAGTTTAACCACCTAGTTCAGGGATCGATGGTGTGGTTCCTCTATGTCTAAGATACCAGAATATCAAACCATGAATGAAGAAAGACATCAGAGAAAAACATATTGGCTAGCTAGCGATTGTGAGGCCTCAATTCTTGACCGGAGGGGACACCAAAGGCGCCCTTTGTCTCTGTGAGACCGCAATCAAAATGCAATTTTTGTTTTCTTCTAGACGAATACAATATTTATATTTTTTTCTCCAAAACGCGGTTGGTTTCGAAGAGTATTTCCAGTTCTAGGTTTTATTAATTAGTCCTGGTAAAGCTCCTAGACGGTGTATTTTTTTAAAACGAGGTTTTCAGTAACGCGACATGAAAACTCCTTATGCTTAATCTATTATTCTTTCTAGTACAATACACGTTTAAAGACTCCCTCCATTTGGCTTCATTTATGATTTATTTTAGAGAGAATATATATGTTTAAAAAAAAATCAAGGCAAACACCAGAAATACATGAACTATTTATGAGAAATGGGCCATCACCAAAAACTAATGGGAGAGGTAGTAGTACTTGAAGTAATTGGTAAAATTAAATACATACCTGCTTGAATCGACGTCATTTTGGCAAGCTTACTCCGAGATTAGCAGAGAGAGAGAGGGAGAGAGGGAGACTTGATCAAGTACTGAAGTCACCCATATTAGCCGCCTTTGGTGGAGATGAAGAGGGGTAGACTTCAAGTAGTGAAGTCACCCAGATTAGTTGCTTTCAGTCCCCCCCACTCTATCGGAGTACATATACGTGGTAGACCCGCATGCAATGAATCTAAAGCCTGGACTTGTCCACCCATAACGCTGTAAAAACCGAGTCCAATAATGCCAGCTGAGGTGACTGCACGCGTCTTTTTGAGTAGGATGTAAGTATTCATTCCTCTCCAATCTGTTTCACAGTCAAGCACCATTTCTCTCGTGGACAATACGAGCATATTTGGTACACAGATATATTTAGAATCATCGAATATTGCACATAGAGCTCATATGATTATGGAAGCTCCTATGTATGTCCGACAGTTTCAGACATAGCACGAAATATCTGCACTCTTAGACTTTTTCTTTCTCCTTTTTATATTTTTCCTTTACTTCTTTTGGTGGACATTGTGCTAGAGCTCACTGTTTACTGTTTTCTTTGGGTTTTTATTGTTTGTCCCTGTAAAAGATCAGAACACATAATAGTGGGCCTTCGGTTCACGATTATGCTCGGTCCATCTACGTTTGATCTGAATTGAGCTAGGCCCAAATAATTACGTTATTTGTGCAGCTTACAGGCTAAGGTGACCCAAGTGAACCTTGGCATTGTCTTTTAGCTAAGCGTCCACCATCAATAAAAAGATTCTTCAAGTATTGACTTTCGGCCATACTGCTGAAAGCTCTGCGCTTGGCATAGCTACGAGGAGACGTACTCCCTATGTTTCGGGCAGACGTGGAGAAAGTAGTGTAGACATGTCCGTCCGATCTGTACGGTTGTGGGACACGTGACAGTACTACTGTGATTCCTGGACTATGACGCTATATTCTTGACCAGGGTCTCAGACAAGCAGTTGAGTCTCTACTCCATAAAAACTCCAAGGGCATTCTTGTTTCAAGTATACACACATACGCTTTCACTAATTTTTGTACTTTCAAGTTGCTTTTACTCTTACTTGATAAGAATATTGATATAGAGAGAAACTCTGTATATTATTATTGTTAAATCAATGGACAAAAGCTCCTATATATAGGAGAGATAAAGTTATAGTTCTAAACAGATTAGGATTCATAATCTTAATCCTAGACTAACTAGCTAGGGTAATCCTGATCCTAGACTAACTAGGATATATTGATATTAATGGTCCCATTCAAACTCAAGGAGAGTAAATATCGACCAACTTGAGTTTGGAAACTACATCAAGGAAGCGGCTCGGAGGATGAGTTAGGCTAATAATGGCTAGGTGTTGACAAGGCACTGATGTGGCAACGACGAAGGTGCTGGCGGTGCGTTGATGTGTCACTAACGGTGGCGATAATGAAGGTATTGGTAAGGCAGTGATGTGACCTATGAAGTGGGCACTGATTGAGGCGCGTAAGGGATGACATAAATTCAGGTCGTTGGTGGCGTTGAGCATAGAAGTTGACGTAGACGCTGACATGGCCAATGACGTAGGTGCTGGTGTGGGTGCTGACGGAGGCGCGTAAGGGATGACGTAGATAAGGGTCGTTGGTGGCGTTGAGCACAGAAGTTGATACAGGCGTGCGTGATGCCACATGCGTAACGAAGGCGGAAGCGATTGTAGCACAAATGCTGACACAGGTGTGTGTGATGGCGCGTGAGGGCTGTTGGCAGCGTTGAGCACAAAGGTTGATGTAAACGCGCGTGATGGCGCATGCCTAACGAAGGTGAAAGCGATTGCAGCGCAAAGGCTGGCACAAGCGCGTGTGATGGCACATGAGGGCCGTTGGTGGTGATGGCGCAAGAGGGCCGTTGGTGGCGTAACGAAGGCGGAGTGCTAGTGATGTTTTGATAATGGTGGAATAGATGTGTTGATCAGAAATATTGACGTCTTGCTGATCAATGAGGTGGAATCTTTGCTTCATCTTAGGTCCGAATAATGTCGATAAACATTAACAAAACAAAGAATGGTCCGACAGACGAAAAGAAGGTTAGGCCGCCCACCGGGGAACTATAATTAAATAGATATTAACCTATGGCTCTGATACCATGTTAGATATTAAATAGACAAAACAAAGAATGGTCCAGCCAATTTGTACTTAATTTCTCTCATTAGTTTGTAGAATTTATGGTACCTGATTAACTTGTTCTAAGCATTTGGATCTCGTTATGAATTTTCGAATGTAAGTTTGTCATTGAATTTATTATTTGAGAAACTTTCTATCTTCTTGACTCTTCATATTTTGATTTTTATTGTTTTCAATTTACTTGTCAACAATTAAGAAAAGTCCTCTTCATTAAAGTCAGAGAATAGAAACATAAAGTAGTTGTTGTTTATGCATAATTTCCCATTCAGGGTAATACACATAAGCATTGGGAGTCACCATCTTGTATGTTGTATCTGGCATGGAGTAAAAAAGAGTCATTATTCAATGGTCCAGCTATATCTCATTTCACACAGTCCATCGAGGTATTTGGTCGGTTTTGAGATTTTCTCTAACTTAATGTCGACTAATCCTCAGAGTCCTAAAATTAATGACCACGCAAATCTCCAGTGGCCCTTAGAGATTGACTCTAGTGGGATTCGACATCATGACATTAGGAGACAAATCCCTTAGTCACATTATATTCTTTCCTTCTACTGAACCAACCTCAAGGGGTTTCTAATAGTACTCTATTATTATACATTCACGTGAGAATCGTACACTACGTCGCGTGAGAGAGAGAGAGAGAGAGAGAAAGAGAGAGAGATTATTTTCATGTAACAACACCAAACTTAATTTTTTTTATTTAAATCTCTTCATCTTTCAAAGGAGTTTGGATCATTTGTCGTAGTCTCTATGTCCTACTTCTCTGTTCTACCCTTCTAAACCCATCACAATTTCTTTTAACTTTGTTTATTAATAGATTCTGTATATCCCCAGAATAACAAAATTGTCATTGTTGTAAAAAAAATCCAAAAACGAAATCGGGCTCTCTTTACTCCTTCCATTATTTGTTCCACCATATCCATGATTTTCCAATTTTCCTTAGCAATTGGTATTTCACTTTGGCGAAGAGTATTATATGTTGAAAATCAAGTTCAAGGAAAAAAAAAACCTTAACAATTGATCTATTTTCCATGATCATTGAACATTTTTACCAGTCAAAAATCAACTTCAGGAAAAAAAAATAAAAAATTTCTTAGCAATTGATCACTCATCCTGATCTCCTGTCCATGATCCTTGAACATTTTTACCAAGTCAATCTTGGTAAGAAAACAATGCAGATAAGATATTGCTTTTGCAATCAATTTGCTTTAGATACTGCAATCAGTTCGCTAAGCTACAATGAGTTGTTAGTCATGCCCTTAACACTCTGAATGAATCATCTCCTCTTGTAGTCGGGGGCGGGTGCAATAGGGGCACACACGGTCACGTGACCCCTCAAATTCCCGGATTTTTGGTTTTTTTTTTTTTAAATACATATTATGTGAAGGTTGAAGTAATTTTAAATACACCGCCCATGGATCTCAGTTGACATTGCCGCTGCTACTCACCATCTGTCGGTTTCCGCCGCTGCAATCACCGACACCGCCTGCTCGGCTTCTCCGATTGCCGCCATTGTTGCCTGCTTCGGTATCTCTCTCTCCCCGTTGTCGGTCTGCAGAATTGATTGGTCCATGTGTCCAGTGCACTATGTCGACTTGTGTCTTGTGTGTGCAGTATCAGTTTTACTGTGTGTATATAATATAATATAATATATTTGCAGTTTGCAAAAATTACAGTGGACTGTGGGCCACTTGTCCACTTGACTCTTGGACTTGGAGTCTTCAATCACTTAAATGGTAGTGTGCCTAACACTAACAAAAACACTAACAAAATAAATAGATTCTGTTTATAGACTATAAATTATAAATTTATAATCGTTTACAAGTCAAGATATTTAATGTTAAAATTCTTTTGAAAGGGTAAATTACCTTGACCTCCCTTGAGGTTTTTTCCAAATACAGTGCCTCCTTTGAGGTTTCTGAAATTGCAATAACTTCCCTTGTTTTTTAAACTGTTATGTAGTTACTTCTCTATTGTTAAAATCAATCAAACATCGTAAGTTAAGCTATTAAAACTTCAAGTTTGAGATTTTTTTTTGACAAAATAAATTTTAACATAATTAACTAAATAGCCTATTTTAAATTTTTAGATTTTTTTGAAGTCGAAATTCAAACAAATTTTAAAATTCTGTCAGAATCTTGACTTCAAAATAATTTCAAAAATTTAATATAAGTTATTTCCGACGTGATAAAAATCATGTTACAATTTATTTTATCACAAAAAATCTCAAACTTGAAGTTTTAATGGACTAATTAATTTTATTAGATTGATTTTAACGATAGGGGATGTGACTGCATAATAATATAAAAACTAAGGGAGATTATTGTAATTTTAGAAACATGAGGGGGACATTGTATTTTTCACAAACCTCAGGGGACGTCAATGGAAATCACCCTTTTTGAAATGTTTATAAGCTTTTAAAATGTTTAATGTTAGAATTTTTTTGCTCGATAATAAATGTGAAAAAATGTACTAACCTAACATAAATATATCATAAGCTGATTTAAAAGGAGAGTTTAAAAAGCATAACACGTCATATACGTGGAAAACCCCTAAAAGTGTAAAAACCACGGGAAGAAATCAATCACTAGAATTATCATTGTGCGATTACAAAGAAACCTATACTTACAACTACGACTCCTCATAGTTGTTCCCAGGTTGGCTTGCCAAATCCACGTTCACCACACCATGATTGATTTGCTTGCGTCTTGAATCCTCAAGTCTTCCTTAGATCGAAATCACTCCTTGATTAATAAGAAACGCCGTTCAGCTTTGTAGCCGTCGTACTCTTCAAAAACTTAGATTTGCCTCTTTTGAATTCGTGGTATTTCCAGAACCCTAATTTAGGTTTTATAGGCGATCCGGGACTGTCACTGGAGCGACATCTTAGTCGCTGGAGCGACCGGGTCGCTGGAGCGACTTTTGACAATGTGGAACAATTACAGGTTGATTTCTTCCACTTCTTAAGACAGACGTTCTAGAAAGAATAACAACTTATACAACTAGATAACCAACGAATAAGAAAAGTTGTTTTGAAGATAGCCCGGAAGTTCCAACCAATAGTGATGGAGCAGAGACGATGGAGCTTACAAAATGTTTAAGTTATATTTATTCTTATTATATTGCAGTGTGACTTGTGATTTTTTTTAAAATTTAGTCTAAATAAATGACTCTCCTGTATCAAATTACTGGATTTGCCGCTGCTTGTAGTTTTCAGCAAAAAATTCATGCGGCAAGAAAAGAACACAAAGTTCAATCAATGTGGCTAATCCTACTTATTCCAAACGCGGCATACTTCCACAGTACCAAACCATAGAAAAACGAGATCCTTCGCAGGGGATTTGGCATTGATTCTCTTCGCAAGGGATTTGGCACGATGACTGTTTGTGTTCTTTTGGAAGAAGATCGTTTGTTTTTGGGATCTTTTTTGCCACAATGGCAATTTTATTATTTTGGGATATACAGAATCTGTTAATAAACAGAGTCAAAGGGAATTGTGATGAGTTTAGAATTATAGTGATGTGGCGTGTGTAGAAGAATGGGACAGGGAAACTAGGACGAAGGATCCGGCCTCCTTTCAAAGATATAAACACTCAATATTTGCTTAAACGGCGTACATTATGTTTTCTCCAAGAGAGGCATGTTTTTTCTTCATTCGCTTTTATTCTTTTATTCTAGTGTACCAAGCGAGGTCTAACTTATCTGAGAAACGAAAAAGACAGATATTTTGTGGGCTTTTAACAATATGAGTTTGTTTTTAAATCCCAAAATAAATGTAAATTGTCTAAAATTCCTTCAAAAATAGGAGGCCATGTTAAATTTAAAGTCGTAGACAATGTCTTGGTCGCCGAAGACGAGACACTAACAAATAAAAAATAAAAATGTGTATAAACATATGGAAGTGTGTTTTGACCAAATCAACTTACCCAAGGATCATCCAAAGGGATAAATTTCTAAGGGTCAGTCAAACTTCTAATGAAAATAAAGCTCGAAAAAAAGAACAACAAATACAACAACAAAGTCTCATTACAATTTGTCTGATGTTCCCAAATGGATAAAAACAACGTAGTCGTACACATACTGAACCATTCACAGAATGTTTAGAAACTAAAGCAATACACCAGAAAAACTAAATAACATTCTTACTAAAAATAGACTATAAAATAACTTAACTACGAACAACGAGTGATACAGCAGCAAGCTTGAGTGTTCTGCAACAAATAATTCTCTCTTTGTGCCAGGTTCCGGCCGCAACAAGCATTGATCCTGCATTAAGAAATTTACACACACTTAGAAATAAGAATCTTTTTTGCGTATTCAAAATATTTTAGGATTCCATGACAAGGATGACAACAATATCAATTTTTATGTTTACTGTTCTTAACTTTTTAATCACTCTCATCAAGCATCCTATAATCTATGAAGCACGGACACTCTGAAATTGGTCACATGCATATCGGATTTTTTAAGAAATCGATACGCACCCGATACATACGTATCAGATACGCCAAATAAATATCCAACATTAAAATTAAATCATTTTACTTTCGGATGCGTTTCAGATACGCGGTAGATACTTCTAGGATACGGATAGATACTTTAGGGATACGGCGGGGAGATGCATTTGATTCATTTGACGGTGCCGGTATACTTAAAGTTGTAAGTCGTTTCCTTGATGAGCAGGATATGGAACCCGTGATATTACCCGATGAAGGCGAAGGGGATCCAAATAAATGTTAAACTTGATATGAGTAGAAATTAGTTGGAATTATTACTTCTTAGTTTAGATTTTTGGCAAGTATTGAACGCTTTGTAATATTTTTTGGTTGCTTTCTTTCGACTTTGAATTACTTTTGGAAATTGAATTGTGCTAAATACTTGGTATAATTTTTATTAGCAATTCAACTACTCTTGTTCTTTCGGTTCCTTTTTATGCATAATACATAACCGATAATCATAAAAAATTAATTTTTATATCCGTATCCCTTACATATCCGTATTCTATTATTTTAAGTTTTTTTGTATTGTTGTATTCGTATCCCTTATCAGTATCTGTGCTTCCTAGCCTATAATCCATCCAGATAAGACATTTATCCACGTACTCCTATGTGCCATGGGCTGTTCTAATTGTAAGGAGTATCTGTATCTGTGTCCAACATGTTTACTTGGACATTTACCTAAAAGACAAACTTTGTAATTTGATTGTAACATAAACTATGTCTAGAACTCCTATATGATGCAAAAACATTGCCTAAGACTTCTTGTGAATACAATGGAATTAACTCCAGTGGCATACAAGCTCCCAGTAATTCTTCATTTCAAAACAAAACAGCATCATTATGCCTCATATCTCAAAAAATGTAATTCTCACACCATTCTGAACAGGTCACATTGAACATTAAAAACTCTATTTGCAGCATTTACGGTAGAGTGATGATAAAATTCAAATGGAATATCATGGTTTGCATGGATGATTATGGTAGACAGTGATGATAAAATTCAAATCGAATATCATGGTGTGCATGGATAATTAGAACAATTTATGCAAATCTTAGCTATACTCTTGATATACGCATATATCACAACAAAAACTTGTTATGTGGTGTGTGAGAGGGGGCCTTCAATAAAAAAATCGATCCAATGAAAATTTACTAAGGTAGTCTAGAATCTCCAGTGGGGTTTGGTGAGTATACTCATGTTGAGCTTGAAGGGACTGGAGCTGAATTTTCAAATGCCACCAAGTGCAGAATTATTGTAAAAAAAAAAAAAAGGAAACGATTACTCCCTTTAGGTTACTACAAGAAAGGGATTAAATTTGTCTGCAAGAGCAGTGCCTGTTTCTAGTAGGTGAAAATATAAATGATGCAAAAGAGAAGACTAAAGAAAATATTCTACATGAGATGCAAGGAAATTCCAAAAAACTGAAGTGAACTACATACATGCAAGTGAGGAGGAAGCCTTCCACTCATTCGTGAGCAATATGTCTCTGCCACGCATGCTTTCTCTAACATCAGCTACAAAATCCGGGGGCATGTTCGTTAAAACAAATTCCTTCAGGCCAGGCAAATGCTCTACTCCGTCAAACCTTTTCAGATTTTCACAACCTCTAATTTCCAATTCTTCAAGTTTGGGCATTCCGCCTTCCTCCACCCTCCACTGCTCTAGATTTTCTAGCAACCACAATTTTACGATATGCAATTCAGGAAAGTTCCCCGGAAGAAGTATCATTTCCCTCCCTGCGTAAGAGCTAGCCAATAGGCCAAGGATGTTCAGGTGAGGTAATTCTGCTAGCAGCTGCATCTGTTTGTCATCGAGTTGTGACATCGACAGAGTAAGGGTTTTGAGGTTTTGCGGAAGGTTACTTGTGACACCTTTTATCACACCAAACAAGGATAGGCTTAGAAGAGACTGATGGGCCTTCAGTTTATCGCCTAAGAAAATGTCTAAAGGTTGGCCGAATGGATCTCTTGATCTCAACTTGAAGGTTTGCAGGTTACTAAGTCTAGAGATGCAATCTATTGTCTTTCCTACTGAGTTTGAATGGCACGTCAGTCGCAGTTTCCTAAGGCTTGTCAACTGGTTCAACCCGTATTCACTGGGGTCCTTGGAACCGATATTGAGCCCCATCAAGGTCTGAAGGTTTCTTGAAGGCTCTTTTGATGGGTTAGGAATGGACACCTCATTCATATAGAGATGTCGAAGCCTTTTTGCCTTCCAAATTGAACTCGGCAAAGTGGTTATATTCGTATACTTCAAATCTAACGTCTCCAGAAATGGTAGATCCCCAATAGACGCTGGACATGAATTTAGGCCGGTCCATCGCAAACCTATGTACGTTAAGTTTTGCAACTCACCCAGATTGTCAGGTAGCACAGGTCTGTAGACACTCTCAATATCAAACACCTTTAACAAGCCAACACCACTCCTTTTCATTATTCTTTGAAGCAACGTCTCAATCTCTCTGTTGGATGTGTTATGTTTTTGGGTTTCGAACGCAAGGTACGAACACAGGTTATCTGTTGAAGTTGACCTGGCGCTGAAATATTGATCTGCTAAACTTCGATTAACAAAACTGGAGTGGGATGAGTCTGAGGATGTATGATCTGGTTTGCAATCGTGGACATGCATAAATCTTGTATCCTTCACTTTTTGCAAGATGCTGTCGTGAATAAAACACGGCAAACGACATGTTTTGGGGCTTCCATCTGGCTTCCTCCTTGATATTTCAATTATGTTTCTGCACACTAGTTCTTCCAAATACGACTGGGCCATATCTTCAGGCATAACCCTCGTGGCCTTGGTTAAAAGTAGAACAAACCCCTCGGCAAGCCACAAGTGCAACAACCTTCGTACTGGGATCTCATACATCTTGGGAAAGAGAACCAAATAAACGAAACATGGCCTTAACAGAAATGGTAGTTCACGGTAGCTTAAAGCTAAAATGCTTGAGAGAAGTACTGAATAATTATCTTTCACAACTCTCTTGTGAAGATGATCAATTACTCTGGACCACTCACTCAATCCTACATTTGACAGCACTCCTCCCAACAAAACAATCGCTGGTGGCAAACCGCAGCATATTCTCAGGATTTCTGCTTTGAAGTTATTCAAATTATCAGCATTTATATGTCTTCCTACCTTTACCTTGTTCAAGAACAATACCCAACTGTCCTTATCAGTTAACCCCTTCAGACACAATGGAGAACTCCATGGGTCAGCCTGCGATGCCACATCAGCGTTGCGAGTTGTGAGGATGACCCTACTTCCTTTCATCATGTCCGCAAATAAAGGGACAAACTTGATCCAATTATCAACCTCGCGAACGTTATCCAACACTATTAGAAACTTGAACTCCATGAAAATCTGGAAAAGCATATCACACAGCTGGTCTTCGGACATGAGTTCTATGTCCTTCACTACACCTATTGCAACCTGGGCAGTTATGATAAGCAAGAGATCCTTAAATGTGAAATATTCCGGAACATGGACCCAAGCACGGCACTGGAAATGTTGCCGAATGTCTAGTCTGTTGTAAACCCTCTTAGCCAGAGCAGTCTTCCCAATTGACTCTTGGCTGACTATTGAAATGACTCTGAGGCTTTCCCGTTCATCCTTGATAAGTCGGCCCACCAGTTCTTTTTCAGCGTCTCCACGTCCAATAAGTAGATCAGGCATTTCATCATAATGGTGCCCGGTGGAGCTGCTGTACCTTTTTTCAAGTCCTAAAGCTTGAAGAATAGGACAAACGGTCATATCCACTTCTCCAAATTTCATGGATACAGCTCTGATTTTCTTTTTGATTTCCTTCATTTTGCAGCTCAACTGTATTTGGATCCATGGGGCGAAGGCGAATAAGGGCATTTTAATAATATTCATAGTAACACCCTTTTGCCT
Source organism: Arctostaphylos glauca (assembly GCA_019985065.2). NCBI lineage: Eukaryota > Viridiplantae > Streptophyta > Magnoliopsida > Ericales > Ericaceae > Arctostaphylos > Arctostaphylos glauca. The sequence continues at coordinate 25,871,542 of JAHSPW020000008.1, forward strand.
ACTGTGTGTTGTCTTTAGGAGGAAACTCTCAATTGTGTATTCTGCGGAGTCCAGAATGGGAAGAAGCTCTGCCAGCAACGTTTTGGTAGTGTCATTCTCTTGTTCCATGATGGTCAAAATGCGCTTCAGCTCATTTACGATCTTACCCACTTTATTTCTCAGTGGTACAAAGAAAAATCTGTCCTCTGCAAGCAGTTTCAGCTTCTGTAATTTCTCTAACAAAAGTGAAACGCGCACGTCATCCACCATGGTTTCCCCTCAATCTCTTATTCCTTCAAAATTAACACAGCCCCACAATTACCAACTGCAGATCAATCTCCTCTTCCTTCGTTTTCCCCTTCAATCCTAGCAGTTAAGATTCATCAGGTACAATTAAGAAACATAAGTCATAATTGTATACTGTTCCTAAGTTATCTGTTGGAAAATTTATTGAAAACCTCCATTTTGGAGTTATAAAATAAGTGGGACCCGGTCTTCGAACGGGGTGGTTCCACATACCGTTGTGTTCGTCTCCCGGTGGAGATTAACATCGTGTGGTTGGTTTTCATATAAAGTTTTTGGATGAATTGGAAATTGTCCTTAAAGTGAACCATATGCTCATATATGATATTGGTAAAAGAAGGGATGTGGGTTTGTCCCACATAGATTGGAGGAGGGAAAAACCTTGTGTATATTAATAGGATTTTTGCACAAGGGTTTGACCCTTAGGGTCATAGAAATTTTGTGAGCGGGCGAGCGCACACACAATTCCACGCGCGCGCGCGCGCGCCGCCGCCGCCGTCCGTCCGACCGGACAGGCTCGGGTTCGTGGGCCGTGGGCCGTGGGTTGTGGGCTTGGGCTTGGGCTTGGGCTAATGAATATATATCTTTTTGGGGAAAATTAATTCGCATTGGGCTTGGGCCCAAACGGAATTAATTTTTAACCCAAGCCCAAACGGAATTAATTTTTAACCGTTGAGGCCCGTAGCATTAATTTAAAAGGTCCATCTTTCTGATTCCGAAAAGACGCATCCTTCCCTCCGAACGGACATATTTCTCCGATAAGTTGTACCCCTCCGAATGGACAGTACAGAGGTCGGCCTCATTTTCCAGATACGAAAAATCTTGAGCACTCTCTGCATACATAGCATTCCATTGATTTCTGAGTTTACGCCGCGGTTTGTTTGTTCGCCTGTCAAAATGATCAAAGTGCTGCCTCCTTTCGTCGATAGTCGTTGTATCCTGGGAAGCAAACGTCCGATTGTCCCATTAGCACCAGTGTGGGGGACGTAATTTGCTTTAAGGACAGAGTATTTACTCGCCTCGATTCGCCAATTTTCGGAACCCTAAGATTGGCTTCTGTAAGTTTCTGCATTTCACTTTTGTTCTTCTGTTCTACTGCGTAATAAAATTTCGTGACTGGAATCTGATTTTCGTACACCGGAAACAACAATCTTAAAGCAAATTATTCTCTCGTATTGTGAATTTTGCAATAAACAGAGAACAATCCGAGGTTTTGCAATAAACAGAGAACATTCCGAGCATAGTTACTGTACTAGTTTCTAAATCATTACAGTTAGGGCTGCAAACGAACCGAGCTGTTCGCGAGCTCGGCTCGGCTCGGCTCGATAAGGGCTCGGTTCGGCTCGATAAGGGCTCGGTTCGGCTCGGCTCGTTCAGTTAACAAGCCGAGCTCGAGCTCGAGCTCGAATTTTAGGCTCGTTTCGTAAATGAGCCGAGCTCGAGTCTCGAAAGCTTGGCTCGGCTCGTAAAAACTCGGCTCGTTTTAGATGTTCGGCTCGTTTAAAGAGGCTCGTTTAAGTAAATGAGCTTCGTGCAACTCGGCTCGGCTCGGCTCGTTTACAAACAAGCCGAGCTCGAGCTCGATTTTTTGGCTCGTTTAGTTAACGAGCCGAGCTCGAGCACTCCAAAGCTCGGCTCGGCTCGGCTCGTTTGCAGCCCTAATTACAGTGCACCTTCTAATAATTATCACAGCGTTGTTATAAGTTAATCATCAGCGTGGTGTTATAAATTTTGTGTTTTTCAAAATCGCAAAAGTTGCAGTATTAAGAAGTGAAGATTTTATTTGTAATTTAAAGTTGTGCATCTGGGTTGGGTTGAGTTATTTGCTGTTTCTCAAGCGGAAAATTAGTGCCTGTCCCATCAGTTTATTTGAAACGGTGGCATTGTTCTAATTTTCCACACAACAGTCTTTGGGCACCACATTGCTTTGATTTAAGAATATCTCAGTTTGTTCTTTGTTAGTTAATATTTTTTTGAAGAAAAATAAAATATTAGTTTTAATATAATCACAATTTTATATTATTGTGTGTTGATCTTTCCTTTATAGGAAGATGTCTTCGAGTACTGAGAAAGGAAATGAGACCCCTACAGAAAAGGGAGGACAAACCTCGGGTCAAAACCCTACGGTTGTGCCTCCTAGAGTTGTGGCTGCACCAGTTGCCACAAATGTGCCCATCGGTCATGCAGAGAAACCAGAAAAGTTCAAAAGATGGCAACAGAAAATGTTGTTCTATCTTACGACGCTTCAGTTGGCTAGGTTCCCCAAGGAGGATCATCCAGAAGTTCCTGAGAACGAGGCAGACTTCCAGGCTGTTGCTGCCATTAAGGCCTGGACAAATGCTGATTTTTTGTGCAGGAATTATATTCTCAATGGATTGGACAACACGTTGTATAACGTGTATTGCTCTGTCAAGACTGCTAAAGAACTCTGGGTTTCTTTGGACAAGAAGTACAAGACCGAGGATGCTGGCATGAAGAAATTTTTCGTCGGTAGATACTTGGACTACAAGATGGTAGACTCTAAGTCCGTTGTGTCACAGGTTCAAGAACTCCAGGTTATTCTGCATGAGATTCATGCAGAAGGGATGACTCTTAGTGAGTCATTCCAAGTGGCTTCCATTATTTGGAAACTTCCGCCGCTTTGGAAAGATTTCAAGAACTATCTAAAGCACAAGCATAAGGAGATGAATCTGGAGGATCTTGTTGTACGACTGCGAATTGAGGAGGATAATATGAATGCCGAGAAAAGGGGTACACCTTTTTTCCAGTTCACAGCCAAGGCCAACGTGGTGGAACATGCCAAGAAGCACAACAACAAAACAAAGAAAAGAAAGCAACCAGACAAAGGGCAGAGTTTCGCTCCAAAAAATGGAGGAAACAAGAAGGCCCGATTTGACGGGAAGTGTTTCGTTTGTGACAAGCTTGGACATCGGGCTGCTGACTGTTACAGCAAGAAAGGGAATTTCAAGAAGCATCCAGCGCAAGCAAATGTGACTGAGGTGCAGAATGTCACAAATGGAGTTTCAGATTTGAATCTCTCGGTAGTAGTTTCAGAAGTTAACATGGTGGATTCGAATCCCAAAGAATGGTGGATAGATACCGGAGCCACTCGCCACGTATGCTCAGACAGGAAGATGTTCACTAGCTACCAACTGGTGGATTCAGGCGAACAACTTTTTATGGGTAACTCTTCAAGCTCCAAGGTCAATGGACAAGGAAAAGTGGTTCTGAAAATGACTTCTGGACGTGAGTTGACTTTAAACGAAGTGCTGCATGTGCCCGAAATTCGTAAGAATTTAGTGTCTGACTCGCTACTTAGCAAGAATGGTTTCCGACTGGTTTTTGAATCAGATAAGGTTGTCTTGTCTAAGAGTGGTGTGTATGTAGGAAGGGGATACATGTCCAATGGCATGTTTAAGATGAATGTTGTGACTAAGGTTCCGGCCTCTCCGGGTTCTAATGAAATAAACACATCTTCTGCGTATATCGTTGAGTCTTCTAATTTATGGCATACTAGGTTAGGACATGTGAATTTTGGTTCTTTACGTCGTTTGATAAACTTAGACTGTTTACCTAAATTTAACATAAACACAGAACATATGTGATCTAAAATTTGTACAGACTCGAGGTGGTAAAAAATATTTTATTACCTTTATCGACGATTGTACAAGATATTGTTATGTTTACTTACTCAGGAGTAAGGACGAAGCCTTAGAAAAATTCATTCACTATAAGAATGAAGTTGAAAATCAACTTGACAAAAAGATTAAGGTGGTTCGTAGTGATAGAGGTGGCGAGTATGAAGCACCTTTTGGTGAATTCTGTGCTCAACATGGGATAATTCACCAAACTACAGCTCCTTATTCACCTCAACAAAATGGTATTGCTGAACGAAAAAATAGAACTCTAAAGAATATGATGAATGCCATGTTGATTAGTTCAGGATTGTCACAGAATTTGTGGGGGGAAGCAATTCTCTCTGCAAATTATATCCTGAACAAAATCCCACACAAGAAGACAAATGCAATACCTTATGAATTGTGGAAAGGTCGCAAGCCTTCCTACAAATACTTGAAAGTGTGGGGGTGTTTGGCTAAGGTGGCGGTTCCTCTACCTAAGAAGGTTAAGATAGGACCAAAAACCGTTGATGGTGTATTCATCGGTTATGCGAATAAAAGCAGTGCCTATCGATTTCTTGTCTTTAAGTCAGACATTCCAGAGATTCATGTTAATACAATTATGGAATCAAGGAATGCGACTTTCTTTGAGCAGATATTTCCATACAATAATACACCTGTAGTTAGTTCCGCTAAGGAAACTAATGATATGGAAATTGATGTTGTACCAACCCAAGAGGTTATGGATAAGGATGAGGATGAGCCGAGACGAAGTAAACGGGCAAGAACAGTAAAATCTTTTGGTTCAGATTTTCTAACTTATATGTTGGAAACTGAACCTCAAAGCTTTAAAGAAGCTATGTCCTCTCCTGAGGCTCCTTTATGGAAAGAAGCCATCAATAGTGAAATTGAGTCTATTTTGCAAAATCATACCTGGGAACTTGTAGATCTCCCACCAGGTTGCAAACCTTTGGGATACAAGTGGATATTCAAAAGGAAGATGTGAACGGATGGATCAATAGATAAATATAAGGCGAGACTAGTCGTTAAAGGATATAGACAGAAGGAAGGTTTAGATTACTTTGACACTTACTCACCTGTTACTAAGATAACGTCCATTCGGATGTTAATTGCATTTGCAGCATTGAACAATCTCGAGATACATCAGATGGATGTAAAAACAGCTTTCCTGAATGGTGACCTTACGGAGGAGATCTACATGGAACAACCTGAAGGGTTTAAAGTTATTGGGAAAGACAACAAAGTGTGTAAGCTTGTTAAATCATTGTATGGTTTAAAGCAAGCGCCAAAACAATGGCATGAAAAGTTTGATAATGTCATGATCTTGAATGGTTTCACCATCAATGAATGTGACAAATGTGTGTATGTCAAACAGACTGACAAAGGTTATGTCATTGTATGTTTATATGTGGATGATATGTTGATAATTGGTAGTAATGATCAAGTAATCAAAGCCACAAAGAAATTGTTGAACTCAAAATTCGATATGAAAGACTTAGGTCTGGCAGACGTCATTCTAGGAATTAAAATTACTAGAACGTCTGAAGGTATCATCCTGTCTCAAAAACATTATATAGAGAAGATACTCGAAAGGTTCAACAAGAATGACAAGAGCATAGCAAAAACGCCGGTAGATTTAACATTGCACCTATATAAATATATAGGTACGAGCGTTTCTCAATTAGAATATGCTCGTGTTATAGGCAATCTAATGTACTTGATGAATTGTACAAGGCCAGATATAGCATATTCAGTTAGTAAGCTAAGTCGCTATACTAGTAATCCCGGAAGGGATCACTGGACGGCTATAATCAGGGTACTTAGGTATTTAAGATACACCGCTGATTATGGATTGCACTATACAAGATATCCAGCGGTACTAGAAGGATATAGTGACGCAAACTGGATATCGGATACCGATGATTCAAAATCCACGAGCGGATTTGTATTTACTCTAGGTGGAGCTGCTGTGTCTTGGAAATCTACCAAACAAACTTGTATTGCAAGATCCACCATGGAGTCAGAATTTATCGCTTTGGATAAGGCTGGTGAAGAAGCTGAATGGTTACGTCACTTCTTAGAAGATATTCCAAACTGGCCAAAACCTGTGTCTGTAATTTGCATACATTGCGATAGTCAATCAGCAATAGGCAGAGCACAGAGTAATTTGTATAACGGAAAGTCTCGTCATATACGTCGACGACATAATACCGTTAGGCAACTAATTTCTAATGGAGTTATTACTATTGATTATGTAAGATCAAAGAATAACATCGCGGATCCGCTAACCAAAGGGTTAACTACAGATTTAGTTGTTAATACATCGAGAGGAATGGGGCTAAAGCCCATGTCATAAAAGTTGCTACAACGGCAACCCTACCTAGCTGACTGGAGATCCCAAGATCTAGGTTCAAAGGGACAACCGAGTTGTATGCGACTTAGGAAGATCACTGTGGAGACTATGTCTCCTACCCATTCCTATGATAAAACAGTGATGCCTGCAGCGTCTTAGGTTAAGCGTTGCTTTTAATGATTCTTATATTTTGGTAAATCAAATGAAGTATAGCAGGATACTCTTAATAAGAATCACCTATATGAATGTGAAGGGGCCGCTTCTATGAGATTGTCAAGGGCTGAAATCTCTATAAACATTCATGAACACCAGGAGTGTCCCAGGGCCATAATGGGCACAACCGTAAGAACCAAACTGCGTCAGGAAGTATTTCGTGTGATGGCTATTGTCTTGGTTTACACAAACGGCTGAACAGTTCAAGACATCGCGTTCACTGGTTAGCTAGTAAATCCGATGGTTATTCACAGGAGAAGGTTCAAAGCCAAAAGCTACCTTACTCTATACGGAATACGTCCTACTGTATTCTCAGAACATCTGCATCTGCATCTGCATCTGCATTCTCATAGCATGGTTTACTCTGCCAATTTCATTCATGTGGGGGATTGTTGGAAAATTTATTGAAAACCTCCATTTTGGAGTTATAAAATAAGTGGGACCCGGTCTTCGAACGGGGTGGTTCCACATACCGTTGTGTTCGTCTCCCGGTGGAGATTAACATCGTGTGGTTGGTTTTCATATAAAGTTTTTGGATGAATTGGAAATTGTCCTTAAAGTGAGCCATATGCTCATATATGATATTGGTAAAATAAGGGATGTGGGTTTGTCCCACATAGATTGGAGGAGGGAAAAACCTTGTGTATATTAATAGGATTTTTGCACAAGGGTTTGGCCCTTAGGGTCATAGAAATTTTGTGAGCGGGCGAGCGCACACACAATTCCACACGCGCGCGCGCGCGCGCCGCCGCCGCCGACCGACCGACCGGACGGGCGGGTCGGGCTGGGCACGGGCTCGGGTTCGTGGGCCGTGGGTTGTGGGCTTGGGCTTGGGCTTGGGCTAATGAATATATATCTTTTTGGGGAAAATTAATTCGCATTGGGCTTGGGCCCAAACGGAATTAATTTTTAACCCAAGCCCAAACGGAATTAATTTTTAACCGTTGAGGCCCGTAGCATTAATTTAAAAGGTGCATCTTTCTGATTCCGAAAAGACGCATCCTTCCCTCCGAACGGACATATTTCTCCGATAAGTTGTACCCCTCCGAATGGACACCTCTGTACTTATAAATACAGAGGTCGGCCTCATTTTCCAGATACGAAAAATCTTGAGCACTCTCTGCATACATAGCATTCCATTGATTTCTGAGTTTACGCCGCGGTTTGTTTGTTCGCCTGTCGAAAGGATCGAAGTGCTGCCTCCTTTCGTCGATAGTCGTTGTATCCTGGGAAGCAAACGTCCGATTGTCCCATTAGCACCAGTGTGGGGGACGTAATTTGCTTTAAGGACAGAGTATTTACTCGCCTGGATTCGCCAATTTTCGGAACCCTAAGATTGGCTTCTGTAAGTTTCTGCATTTCACTTTTGTTCTTCTGTTCTACTGCGTAATAAAATTCCGTGATTGGAATCTGATTTTCGTACACCGGAAACAACATTATCAACCATTGAAACTAAGAAAAACTGTCATTGCATTCACATTGCTTAGTCAAGAATACATTCTGGGCAACTTCCTTCCAGATTGAAGTATATCAATGAATCATAATGGAATTATCTTCCCTCCTAAAGATATAGAAGTAAATGTTCATCTCAAAGGGATGGCTGTGTCATAGGTTATTTCATTGAAGAAGGATAGTTCATCTTCAGGTTTGGAATGAGCAGTGTTTAACTTACATTGCAAGCGTTATAGGCAGGGCTTTGTATGCTGGTCTGTTGACAGAATCATGATTGAGGGTAAGTTTTGCTAAAATCTGTATTGAGATTGAAGTGGATACTGAATTACCTGGCACAATGGATGTGCTATATATTCTAATTGTAATGGGGTTATCTTGCAAGTTACTTAACATTCGAAGCCTTCAAGATGTATGGAGTGTAAAGCGTTTGGGCGTAATACATTAGTTGCACAAAGCAAGGTAGGAGACGGGGATGGAGATGGGAGCAGGAGCGGGGCGGGAGAGAGGAGGATAATAGACGCTCCTTGCTTGGGAGCGGCAAAGGGAGCTTTTAGAAATAATTTATAAAATATGAACATACGAGACACGTAAATGTCATAATTCGTAATTTGTGTCTATTTCAAATGTTATTTTAGTAAAATACAAGTATATTATGATTATCCTAATTACTTGAGAAAATTTGAGTTTATATTCTCTTATTTTATCATTAGTCCATATTTTCTCTCTCTTGGTAATCTTTTACTAATGTTTGGTTTGGGATTTATATACTTAAGAGATTCTATCCTTGTTTGTTGTGGGCTCCTTTCTTGGTGGGAGGGAGCTTCCTAAGAGATTTTGACTTCGGTGTGTGTGAGAGTAAGGTTCTGAGGTGGATTTGCACCTGGATAGGAGGTTCGGCCAGCTACTAGACGTAATACTGCCAATTGTGGGAATAAGACTCAGGCTGGTCCTCCTGCTAAGGGCACTGAGTGGGTGTTGAAACTGGAAAGAACAGCGAGAATGCAGAACTTTTTGATATTAGGGTACGTAGCAGATGGCCACTTGGTGGAAGCTAATGTGATTCCAAATACAGCTCAAGAGCTGTTGCCTTTGGTGGTTACAGCGGCCTCAAAGGCAGGGGAACTATGGTTAGTTGCTCGAACCCATAGCATTACTTCAACGGGCTTGGTAGAAACTAAACTTAGGAAGGCAAATTTGGTCTCTACTGCAGCAGCTTGCTAAGCTTCCCTCACCACTGGATGGTAACTCATAATGCTGCTAGTGGTCTGGTGGCTAAGTAGATGTTTTCACTGCTCTTCTCAGATGATTATGTCACAGGTTGAGCATCAACAAATGAAAACTATTTCTGGTCTCTACCATGCATGCGAACAATGCAGCAAATGACGGAAGAATCTTATGGTCACATATGAAGTATGTGGCCGGAGTAATTGTGGTCACTGCTCAATGTTAGTCACCATTTTTACCTGAAACTCCAAGGAGAAGACCTTTCAAATTTTTCCAGCTTTTGGATGGTGCAGAGGGATTTCAACGTGTTGCAGCAGCAGTCTTGGAGTACCCAGTGGCGAGGCTTTTTGTTTTGAGGCTTAGAATACCGAAACCTATTATGAATGGCATGAATACCAAATTTTATTCTAATATAAGTGTGAGGGTTCCTCAAGCTAGAGAGAACTGGATGGTATCCAAGAGCAATGCTCAGCTAATCCTTATAACGAAGAGCTGTGTCTAAGGGAAAAAGACATGCTATGTCACTTTGTTGAGCTTAGTCGTACTTGAGAATCGTTCAAGAAGCAAACAGCTAGGGTAAAATGGTTGGCTTTGGGGAATCATTACTGTGAAAATTCTGAGAACGACAAAGAAGAAATATCTGAACTTGCAAAGTAAAAACCATGGAAACTTGAAGAGAAACCCCAACTCTATCTATTTCTTGTAATGTGATTTTCAGCTTACAGAAGAAGGAGCCAAAAACCCCTTTAACCAAAACAAATACCACATGATCAATTAGGATCACCATCGACCTTACTGACTTACTAACCACCTACATAACTACTCAAACAAACACCAGTTAACCAACCTTTACACCATATGGCTAACTGAAATGAACAAGACTCCTAAACTTTTTAAAAACACAGCCCACGTTTTGTTTGAAGTCTAATTTCTTGATTCAAATTGAGTTTGATTTTGAACTGGACTCTTATTAGTCTTGAGTTTGATATTGATTAATCTAATCACCAGCTAAATTAACTTCCCTTACATCACCTTACAAACTCATGGGTGACTTGCCAACTGTCACGACACGAGCATTGCATTAAATACTTCTTGTGCATCATCCCATCTATTGCTAGAGATTCTTGGGATTCTCTAGAAGATTTTAGAGTTCCCTAGAGAGGTATGGAAGCATGGAGGATTTTAGAGATATTCTAAAAAAATCACTTGGAATTGTTTAAATTCTTGTACATAATTCTAGTCACTGTGTAGACACCTGTAGAGTATTCTAGATTTGATAAGGTGAGAAGCTTCTAGAGAATGTTCTAGACTTCTTTGTTGGTGAATGTTCTAGATTCTTGTACATAATGCTTGTGAATATTATCAACAATCTTTATCACAGTTTTTGGATGTCCATGGGGTTTTACATTAGTCTTCTTGTTTTTGGACTCCACAGCAACATGGAGTTGCCGAATACAAATTTGGCCACATATTGACCATCACTTGTGCTCTCTTGTTACAAATGCATGTTCCAAAATCTTACTAGAGTGATGCAGTCTTTACTGCTGGTTACCTTATTAATCGGGTGCCATCCACTATCTTGGGTATCATATGTTATCCTGTGCCCTAGTCGCCCACTTTACTCCCTTCCTCCTACGGTTTTTAGGTGTACGTGTTATGTTCATGTCCTGGATCCTGTCGCGATAAAGTTAATCCCCGATCCAACAATTGTGTGTTTTTGGACTATTCCCGCACTTAAAAGGGTTATAAATGTTATTCACCTACCCTTCGTCGTCAGTTTGTGCGTGCTGATGTTACTTTCCATGAGTTTGACCCATTTTTTGCAGGCTCTATTTTTTCTTCTAAGGCTCTGCCAACACCCATGCCCACTAGGGATCCCTTTTCTTTGCCCATCTCGCCCCTCTCACCACCCATATAGGTATATGTCCACTGTTCCAAAAGTTCTCCGGCTCCGCTTCCACCCGCTCTTGAAGCCTCTCCTCCACCACGAGATCCGCCTCCGCCATTGTCTCCTGCTCCGGCACCTCCATCTCCCGATTCCTCGTCCATTACCTTTCGCAAAGGTATTAGTACTTGTACTACTTCTTATCCCATTACTCAGTTTGTTTCTTATGATCATGTTTTACCATCTTTCCATGCTTTTTCTATTTCTGTTCCTAACATTGTTCAGGAGGCACTATCTAATTCTGATTGGCGGACAGCTATGGAGGAGGAGATGACTGCTCTCTATACCAACCATACTTAGGTGCTGATATCTCTTCCGCTTAGAAAGTCTATTGTTGGGTGTCGCCGGGTGTTCAGTGTAAAGTATTATCCTAATGGGCCTGTTGAGTGCTACAAAGCTCGCCTTGTGACTAAGGATTATACTCAAATCTATGGTATTGACTATGCCGAAACTTTCTCTTTGATTGCCAAGTTCAGTTTGATTCGCCTTCTTATCTCTCTTGTTGTCAATCTTGGCTTGGCTGACCCTTTTTCTAGTTAGATGTCAAAAATATCTTCTTGCATGGCGACCTCGTTGAGGAAGTTTATATGGAGCAACCACCTGGGTTTGTTACTTAGGGGGAGTTCTATTAGGTATGTCACCTTCGGAAAGCTCTTTATGGGCTTAAATAATCTTTGAGAGCTTAGTTTGGCAAGTTTAGCGATGCTGTTCTTTGGTTTGGTATGAATCGCTACCAGTCTGATCATTCTGTCTTTTTTCTCGCATTTGTCCAAGGGAGAATATTTTGATCGTCTATGTAGACGACATTATTATTACAGGTGATAATAAGAAAGGTATTGATAATTTGAAATTGTTCCGACAACGCTAGTTTTATAACAAAGACTTGGAAAAGTTGATATGTTTCTTGAGTATTGAGGTGGCACGGTCTAAGGATAGTATTAACTTATCACAGAGAAACTATGTGTTGAATATTCTAGAAGAGACTGGCTTATTGGGGGTCAAAGCCTGTCGGGACTTCTATGGATCCTAATGTCAAATTTTGCATTGATCAGGAAAATTGCTTTCTAGTCCCGATCAGTACCATCGCTTGGTTGAATTATCTTACTTGCATTGTCCAGATATTTCCTTTGCAGTTAGCATAGTTAGTCAAGTTATGTCTGCTCCTCAGGGAAAAGTATATTGGCTAGTAATTGTGAGACCCCAAACCCTAATCGAGAGATACCAATGGCTTTGGCCCTTCCATCTAAAAATTGGCGATACGAATGTATCTAAATAATCATCGTTCTACAAGACCATAATGAAAATACAATTTTTGTTTTCTTCTAGACAAATACGATATGTAGATTTTTTCCCAAAATGCGGTTGGTTTCTAATAAGAGCATTTCCAGTTCTAGGCCTTTTATTAGTTACTGTTAGAGCTTCTAGACAGCGTATTGAGGTCCTCGTTAACGCATTGAGGTCCTCGTTAACGCGCCATAAAGACTCCTTATGCTTAATCTATTATTATTTCTAGTACAATACATGTTTAAGACTCCATCGATTTGGCTTCATTTATCATTTAGCTCAGAGAGAATATATATGTTCAATAAAAAAATTAAAAAATCATGGCAAACGCCACAAAACATGAACTATTTATGAGAAATGGGTTATCACCAAAAACTAATCGGAGAGGTAGTAGTACTTGAAGTAATGAGTGGCCAAGTAATTGGTAAAATTAAATACATACGTGCTTGAATCAACATCATTTTGCAAGGTTTCTCCGAGATTAGCCCCTTCTTAGTACTGTGTGTCTGTCTGTGTGTGTGTGTGTGTGTGAGAGAGAGAGAGAGAGAGAGAGAGAGAGAGACTTGATCAAGTAGTGAAGTCACCCATATTAGCTGCCTTCGGTGGAGATGAAGAGGTGTAGACTTCGAGCAGTGGAGTCAACCATATTAGTTGCCTTCAGTCCCCCATCTCTCTCTCTCTCTCTCTCTCTCTCTCTCTCTCTCTCTTTTGGAGTACATATAGAAGACCCAAATGCAGTGATGCCAGCTGAGGATGACTGTATGCACGCGTTTTTATGAGTACGGATATAAGCATTCCTTTTTCTCTCATGTATTTCATATTTCGGAAAATTAGTGAATATGTGGTTATTTGGCTAATTAAGTCTGAGTTAATTTGACTTTTAAATTATGGTACTGTTTTAAAAGTATTAATAGTTAGTGTTTATTTTTTAAAAAATATTAATAGGTTAAGTCTTTTGATTGACAAAATTACCCTTATTTAAAGTTACTAAGTTTTAACAAATTTTAAAATTCTCACGATATTTTGGTACACTAATTTTTTTAGAAATTTTTATTTTACATCTATTTTTTACCGATATTTGTTCATCTCGATAAAAAAATTTGAAAAAATAAAAAATATGTTCAAAAATTTAAATAAAATAAAATATAAATATAAAATATAAAAAATAAGTTAAAATATAATTTTTGCCTTCACGATCTTTTGGTACACTAATTTTTTTATAACTTTTTATTTTGCCTCAATTTTTTTTATTAATTATTGGTTCATTTCGATAAGAAATTCGAAAAATTGAAAAATTATGTTCAAAAATATAAAAAATAAGTCAAAAAATGATTTTCTCAACGATTATCGTGGCTTTTGTCTTCTCAGTTTTTTATTAATTATACGTATATTGATAATACTTGAATTTTACTATTATATTGATGTAATAATACATACAATATATAACATATATATGAATGAGATAAGAGCCAACAGATAAAGTTATCTGATAATATTTTGACATAGTTAAAACACAATAATAAATCAAAACAAATAAATTTATATGTTGTAATTTGTTCTCTATATTTTGATATAATATAAAAACAGATAATATTATATGTTGTCAATTGACCTCTGTATTTATGCATAACATAACAACAGATAATATTTTTTATTGTGGTTTCGTTTATGTATCTCTACATAATAGTGAAACACAATAGTAAATAAAAAAAGATAAGGTTATCTGTTGTAATTTATTCTCTATATTTCTACATAAGATAACAACAAATAAGGTTATCTGTTATAATTTGAACTCAGTATTTTAACATAATATAAAAATAGCTAAAGTTATCTGTTGTAAATTGACCTCTGTATTTGTTCATAACATATCAACAGAAAATGTTATTTGTTATAGTTTCATTTATGTATCTCTGCATAATAGTGAAAATACAACAATATTCCAAAACAAATAACATTATATGTTGTAATTTGTTTTATGTATCTTTGCATAGATAACATCAAATAATGTTATTTATTGTAATCTTCATGTCTTTAATAGAAATAAAAATGGAGAGACTTAGTCAAAAGTCAATAAGAACGGACTTTTAGAACCATAAGAAACCTCTTGGTATAATTCACCCTTTTGTTAATTGCATCTAAAATATAGGGAGAAGATACAAAGAACCATGGGCGGAGTCACTCTAGGACCAGTGGGGTCAATTGACCCCATTTAATTTCTTACAACTTTTATCATTATTAAAGGTTTAAAATTTAATTAGTGAATTTGACTCCACTAAAATTTTGATATTGCCCCAAACATTTTACATAAAGTATAAAAGTTGTCCCAAGCATTTCACCTAAAGTACAAATATTACCCCAAATATTTCATCTATTATATAAAACTATACTAAAGATTTCATCCAAATAAAAAAATATAGATTCTTAGTATGCAGATTGTGCAAAAAAAATTATCATATTTGAATAAATATCAACTAATAAATGATGTTTTATGTATTGATAATCAAAAAGGTGTCTTAAATTCTTTTTAACAAATCTCGATCACCATTTTCTATATCTTTTCTTAAATAGAAAAAGTCACCGTATATATGTTATTTTAAATTAATATGTGGGTAAGACTTTATATTTGTCTCTTAATAGAAAAATAATTATTATGTGTCATGTCCTCATTTTTCAACATATTATATATAATCACGATTTATCATAAATAAAATCTCACAATATACAGTAATAACCAATATCCCAAATTCATTTCCATCGTGAGAGTGAACCAACATTAGGTTTGAAGATATTACAACAAAATGAGCAACTCCCGGCCTGAGACATACATTAAAATGAAATATCAGAATTGAACATTTACAATCCTTTCAATCATAAGGAAATAAACGTAAATAAGTTATTTTACATCTTTCCAAAAATAGTTCATCAAATGCTGAGTAACTACTATCAAAAGTCTTCAAAAAATTCATATACGAATCATATGCACTCTACGCACTTCATGCTAAATATCCAGGACAACACCTGAAAATGATAGGATGAGTTATACAGCCCAGTAGAAATATTTATATTAATATTATGTGAATATAAAATGATATGACATATAATATATATGATCATTAAATAATAACACAAGTGTTAAGCTTATATGAAACACAAGATAAAGATAAACGACAAACTCAAACATATTACAAAAACCCTTTCATTACTCATTTAACTATTTCTCAATACTGACACATTATCTATTAACCATCTCACAATACTGACTCATTACCCATTAATCTATAATCTTTGCCGGTTCATTTCTCATTCCATAACTAACGTTTTCTTGTCAATATGTCGCTAATTCATTGTCAAGTCAACACTTCTATCTGATTAAGTTGAAGATATTCGCTAATAATGTTTGACGACTGCTTTTGTGCTTCAGCAAAAGAATTTAAAAAAATATATAATTTTCATTAGAATTTTATTTTTCTCAATTATCTAATAACGTACATTTATCCATTCATAATTATTATTAACCTGAAGATATATTTATTCCATCCAAATTCATTCAAAAGTTCATTGAAACCAAAAGATACGTTTATTCTAATACGATACATATATCGCAATTAAAAAATAAATTATCCCAACTTGTCTAAACGTTCAAAATACGGTCAAAAACTTACTCCACCAATATTGTATCCAAAAACTAATATTGATGTCTAATGCATCCAGTAATACCCAAAAGTCCTTCCAAATTATCTCTAGGGCTGCATGCTTGACCTTAATTTTACCTACTGTGTTCACCCAAAGTACTCTTCCCATTTTTGCTCCTTTGAATTAATTCCAGAATGGCGGCTAGATTTACACCGTTAGTCAACATGAGCGTCATGTCCTAAATTTTTTTTTTTTTGGCATAATCTACAATGAGCTTTCTTTGGTCAACAACTTGTTGCTTATGAGCAACTACCTCTGAATTTGAGACTCCTTGAGACTATGTACCATAAGTGTGTTGGAAACTGCACATTTTCAAGAAATTTAGGACGCATGGAAGAGTACAATGTTGGACCCATAATAAAGGTGACCCATTAGCCTACACCTTTTTGAGCATTTCTTTTTGCACTTGGACTCCACGTAGTTGATAAAGTCAATATAAGATAAGGTTCATCATAACTAATTATTATTTATATATCAAATAATATATTTGTAGATAATTAATTAAGAGACCTTGATGAATTAAGTGTCTTGTAATTTTATATCTCTAAGTCGTCTTTTCTTCTCTATAACAGGAAGAATACCCAAGCTACTGTGAATATCAATTTTCATCAATAAAAGATTAATCATAAGAGTTAGAGACCGAAAGGAGAATGTGAGCCGAGAATTAAAGTTCAAGTAAGGAATTTCTTTCCTTCTATATTCAATGGCGAATAAAGGTATATTCATTATTGTTTTTTTGGGATGCAAGATCCCATCAAATTATATTTCTGCATAAAAGTTTAAGCATAATTTTATCTAACATACAAAGCATCCATCAAACTGAAATGCAATGCACATTGGTAAAGAAAGAGGAATGATAGAGGCTCAACACCTTTGAATGAGAATGATGAAAGACTGTAGAATGAGTGAAGCCAGCCATTATAACCTGGACCAGCTTGAATCCGTCAAACCTTTTTTTATATTTTACAACCTTTAATTTCCAATTCTTCAAGTTGAGGCTGGCCAAATGGATATCTTGATCTCAACTTGAAGGTTTGCAGGTTACTAAGTCTAGAGATGCAATCTATTGTCTTTCCTACTGAGTTTGAATGGCACGTCAGTCACAGTTTCCTAAGGCTTGTCAACTGGTTCAACCCGTATTCATCGAGGTCCTTGGAACCGATATCGAGCCCCATCAAGGTCTGAAGGTTTCTTGAAGGCTCTTTTGATGGCTTAGGGATGGACACCTCATTCATATAGAGATGTCGAAGCCTTTTTGCCTTCCAAATTGAACTCGGCAAAGTGGTTATATTCGTATACTTCAAATCTAAAGTCAACAAAAGTGGTAGATCCCCAATAGACACCGGACACGAATTTAGGCCGGTCCATCGCAAATCTATGTACGTTAATTTTTGCAACTCACCCAGATTGTCAAGTAGCACAGGTCTGTAGACACTCTCAATATCAAACACCTTTAACAAGCCAACACCACTCCTCCTTTTCATTATTCTTTGAAGCAGCGTCTTAATCTCTCTGTTAAATGTGTTAAGTTTTTGGGTTTCGAACAAAAGGTACGAACACAGGTTATCTGTTGAAGTTGACCTGACGCTGACATATTGATCTTCTAGTCTCCGAATAACAAAATTGGACTGGGGTGAGTGTGAGGATGTATGACCCGTATCCTTCGCTTTTGGTAAGATGCTGTCGTGAATAAAACACAGAAAATGACGTGTTTTGGGGCTTCCGTCTGGCTTCCTCCTTGATATTTCAATCATGTTTCTGCAGACTAGTTCTTCCAAATATGACTGGGCCATATCTTCAGGCATAACGGTTGATGCCTTGGTTAAAAGTTAAACAAACCCCTCGGCAAGCCACAAGCAGAACAACCTTCGGACTGGGATCTCATACATCTTGGGAAAGAGAGCCAAATAAACGAAACACAGCCTTAACGGAGATAGTATTGTATGGTAGTTTAAAGCTAAAATGCTTGAGAGAAGTACTGAATGACTGTCTTGACCAGAGAGTTGTGAAAGATGATCAACTTCTCTGGACCACTCACTCAATCCTACCTTTGACAGTAGTCCTCCCAACAAAACAATCGCTGATGGCAAACCACAGCATATTCTCAGGATTTCTGCTTTGTAGTTATTCAAATGATCAGCATTTATATGTATTTCTACCTTTACCTTGTTCAAGAACAATACCCAACTGTCCTAACCAGTTAACCTCTTCAGACCCAGTGGAGAACTCCATGAGTCAGCCTCAGCGTTGTGAGCTGTGATGATGACCCTACTTCCGTTCCTCATGTCTGCAAATAAAAGGACAAACTTGCTCCAATCATCAATTGTGCAAACACTATCCAACACTATCAGAAAATTGAACTCCATGAAAGTCTGGAAAAGCGTATGACACAGTTGGTCTTCGGTCATGAGCTCTGTGTTCTTCACTACGCATATCACCACCTGCGCAGTTAGGATAAGCAAGAGATCCTTAAATGTGAAATATTCCAGAACGTGGATCCAAGCAGCCTTCTTAGCCAGAGCAGTCTTCCTAATTGCCTCTTGGCTGACTATTGAAATGACTCTAAGGCTTTCCTCTTCATCCTTGATAAGTCGGCCCACCAGTTCTTTTTCAGCATCTCCACGTACAATAAGTAGATCAGGCATTTCATCATAATGGTGCCGGATGGAGTTGCTGTACCTTTTTTCAAGTCCTAAAGATTGAATAATAGGAGCAACGGTCATATCCACTCCTCCAAATTTAATGGATACAGCTCTGATTCTCTTTTCGATTTCATTCATTTTGTAAATCTCCTTAGACAGCACGATTGCCTTGTGACAGGATTTTCCTAACATTGTTAATTGAAAGTTGGTCACTGGGGTGACTAACTATTACCTCCTTCAAAGAGGATCTTATGAGTTATGTTAAATTCTATGGCCAATGTCTAATGAATTTTATTGTGATTTGGCTTGGGATTAGAATACAAAGGTGGTGATTTTTGGGCCAATGAATGGGTCATAAATTCCTGATCTTATTTTATTTGGAGTTTATGCCCTTAATTAAGTTATGCAATATGACTAAAAATGCACACATAAGAAAAACAACAAATTCAAGCACAACAACTTTTTTTAAATAAAACTATTACCAAACAAGGCTACCAGAATTTAAGATCCATAGTGACGAGTCTGATTGAAGTGCTTGCGGCTGCTTTAGCACAATTTTTCAAACACATGCTGCAAATCTTTCCGGTAAAACACAACAAACAAACAAAAACTATTCTCTTTTTTTCTTTTTTGTTAGTCTTTGATAAATAACTAAACTAGCACACAAAAAACAAAAGAACTATTAAAATTGTTTCTATTTTTTTCTTCTTTTCTATTTTTTTACTTAGAAAATAAAATTCCTAACTATAACTAGTAGAAGAAATTTAATAAAAGACTAATGAGTTTTTCAACATAAATACAAGAACTAGTCCTTGGCAATGACGCCAAAAACTTATTGTGAAAATTTTAATTGTTACTGGTAAGCGTACGAATCTATTGGAGTATAGATATAGCAAGAATGAGGTCGAATCCAAGGAAACATTGTGGATAGAACGCGGTCGAAAACTCAATTAATTTAAAATAAACTTCCTAATTTAGTTCAATAATTTTTGGGAATTTTAATGTGAAAAAAATAAAACTTATAGATATGCAAGATAGAGTGATCAAATAAGTAAAACACGAGGGCACTAGAATCCATTACATACGCAATGTTTATATCGTTTATGTTCTTTAATTCTCCAATTTCTCTTCACAATAAATTAGTAGAAAACTCTTTTATTGTGAAAAATAATCCTGACAACTCTTTTTTTAGCTTTAGAAAAGTAGTTTTTCTTTTGCCAAACAAAAGTATAGAATCTAAACATTCACTAAATTTGTCAAAACACAATTTATATCTGTTTTTCACAAATCATAAATTGAATCCAATAAAAGGCAATGAAAATTCAATTCTAATGTTTTAATGAAATATAGACAAATGAACAAGAAGAACTTTAATCAATTTAATACATGCTATTTATTTGGAGAAATTAAGTTATATAAATAATTATAGATATTTAAATATGTAACTTCATCTTAGCCCTAACTACTAATTTAGCCTAGCATCATAATGAAAATAAAGACAATACACAAAAAGAATTTACTTAATTGAATTAAGTAGAGTATATTTCAATTACAAAATGAAATCTTTCTTCTTAAAAATGATATATGAATGGTACACAAAAAAAGAAAGAATAATGAAACAATAAGAAAGAGAAAAACTCGGAGTTCTCTCTCTCTCTATTTTTTCTCTCCAAATATCTCATTTTATAGGCAAGTTTAGGAGATATTTTTGGCAAGTTGACAACTTATAAGAAGAGAATTCCAAAATAACTTATTCTTTGACAACCTGCATGAAGAGAATTTCAAAACAACTTCTTATTTGACAACTTGAATTAAATGCAAATTGCTCAAAGAAGAAGTATACAAATTGACAACAATCATGGAGAATTTATCCAATGTTTTGTGAACATGAATAATCTTGATGCTTCCTTCTCCAAAAAATAAAACTTAGTGATTCTAACAAGTCTTGAACTTAACACGTCAAGTTTCCAAGTCTCCTTCTTAAGCATAATCATTGATGTTTTCTCCAACCCTACTATAAAAGCACAGACAAGATAACTTTGAATATCTTTTTGTTATTTTTTTCACCGAACTTGTAAAATACCTACAAAACACAAAACATAATAAAATGAGAAGACATATAGTAAAAATATGACTAATAAAATATAAATTAGGGATAAAAATGTACACTAAATTGTGTACATCAGTACCTATTTTTCTATGTGCTTTAGGAGAGATCTCTGTGAAGAAAAGATTTCCTTTATTAACAGTTGGTAGATAAATTGTAAGGATCTAACCTCAATATGATCTCGTACGGCAATGTCTCCTATCATATTAGGATTAGATTGATAAATGTTGTTGGTTTGACCTATTTGTAGGTTGTGGCCACTTGTGTCATACTGGATTTGAGTAAGGTGGCCATGTCCCATTTTTTGGTTTTGGCCAATATGCTCATCCCAACCAACTTCATCGCTTTGGTTTCTTTTTGCATGGTCGTTTGAGGTTTCATTCATTGGATATACCTCCCTCGTACCTTCAAAATCTACGTCAAATAGGTACACTGCCTTGGCTTCATTCTTGCTTTCCAATATGCTCATAAACTTGATGATAAACTTCATTCGATTACAACTTTCAATTAATAAAAATTACAACTTTTCAGTTAATAAAAGTCACAACTTTTAATATGTAGAATTACATTTGAATAGTTACAACTATCCAATTAATAAAATTCACAACTTTTAGTGTAATACTACAATTTAAATAGTTATAACTTTTCAAGTAGTCATGATTTTAAAAATTAGACAGATCCCTTAATTTAAAATTCTCAAATTAACTTTGTAACCACCAACTTTAATTTACACTCATTGGATAGGGTCACACCCAAATGTCTCTCAAGTTTCCAATGTAAGACTACCCCAACATCAAATGAAAGCATTCTAGGAACAAGGAAGATTTTACAAAAAATATTCAAAATATAAACCCGTTTGTTTTGAAAATTCCTAACAGAATTTGATCACTACAACAAATCAGATCTTTCCCTACATTTTATCTCCCGCGTTTTTTAAAAAACCCAGGAATAGTTGTAATTTGGTTTCCCCCCCTTTTCCCATCTTCCCCCCAAAATTCCCCCCTAATTTTCCCCCCGATGTGTACCCTGACTACTGCTCCTTTGCAACCTTATTTCCCCCCTTTTATGCCGTAGCTGCTGCTACTCCTCTGCTGGACGAGCTGCTGCTACTCCTCTGCTGGACAAGCTGCTGCTCTTTGCGTATTCCACCGATCTATTGCTGCTATTTGCGCAACAAGTATGTCTCTCTCTCTCGTTCTCTCTCTCATTCTGTCTCCCGTTCTCTCTCTCTCTCTCTCTGTCTTTGTCTCCCGTTCTCTCTCTCTGTCTTTGTCTCTGAATCTGGATCTTTCCCTTCTTGATCTCTTCCTCCCATTCTCTCTCTGTCTTCCATTTTCACAGGCGTTTTTCTGCTATTATACGTTTTTCTCTGATGGTTGATCTTCATGGTATGTCGAGTAAACAAGGGTTTTGATGCTCTTTTGTGGATTAAGTTTGTGTAGTTGGCTTATAAGTTGTGCTGGTAATACTGCTAACAATAGGACGTCTTAGAAGGCAATCGATGTTTGACAGAACAAGTACATGATCTTTCCTTTTCTTTTTAATTAGCTATGCTGGCTCGCAAGCTTTATGACCAGTTGCGAGAGGAAGCAGCCGCTTTGAAGATCCAGAAGCATTTCCGACGTCATATTGTTAGAAAATCGTACTTGACTGTACGATCATCTGCAATTATACTACAGACAGGCTTAAGGACTATGACTACTCGCAATGAGTTCAGATTTAGAAAGCAAACTAAGGCTGCAATTATTATCCAGGTCCTATTGCCTTGTAGTGCTAACTAGTCCCTGTTGTAATTTGATTTTTCAAATAATTTTATGTTGAGTACATGACCTTGTTTATGGCTTGCAGGCTCATTTGCGTCGTCAAATAGCATATTCCTATCATAAGAGTCTTCTTAAAGCTGCTATTGTGTCTCAATGTGGTTGGAGACGAAGAGTTGCTCGGAAAGAGCTGAGGAAGCTCAAAATGGTTTGATCTCAATCCTTAACGTGGCTTTTCTCCTTGTGGAAGTTTTAATGCATCATGCTGGTCTGCATTGAAACAACTTTCTACTCAATTGTTTTTGCTTATTAATTAGGCCGCAAGGGAAACAGGGGCCCTTCAAGAAGCAAAAAACAAGCTAGAAAAGCGTGTGGAAGAACTAACATGGCGGTTACAGCTTTAGAAGCGATTAAGGGTGATGTTCATATTTTTTTGTATCATGCTTTGCTTATTTATCCAGTTTTATGGGTGGTATGGGAGAGTACCATATTTGACTTATGTCATGTCATCATTTTTCTAAATACAGACTGATTTGGAAGAGTCAAAGACCCAAGAAATTGCAAAGTTGCCGGATGCTTTGCACGCAATGCAAATCCAATTGGAGGAGGCAAACACGAGAGTTATCAAAGAACAGGAAGCAGCACGCAAAGCTATCGAAGAAGCTCCACCTGTGGTTAAGGAGACCCCGGTCATAGTTCAAGATACGGCAAAGATTGATTCATTAACAGAGTCTGAAAGTATGCCCTCTGACTTGATTATTATTAATAACTATAACGACAAAGACCAAAGAATGATTAACACTGTATCCTTAGGTTTCAGGACTATATATGATGGATATTTATGTCTTAAAATTGCCATGATATGTTGTATCAAAGCAGACTGAATAACAAAAACATTTACATCTGGTGGTAAAAGCTTTACACCCTATGTATTCGGATTAAGACATCCTAGGTTGAATAGAGTTGATGGAAGCATTAGATGCTGAATTCATCTTTGAAGTTATTTACCACATTACTTAATGGGTGATGAAGGAATTTTTTCTAAGGTGTTGCCTTGTGTTGAATTCTTCATCAATTTGTTTGTTTCTGTTCTGTCACAAAATGAGTCACTGGGTAGTTCATTTGATAGGTTCATTGACTGCTAGAGTTTATACTTTGTCACGACATTTTGACGAGGAATAATAATCACTTCAGCTTGGTTTATGCCCATGACTTTGACTGTTCATTGGCTCAATATCAGTTATTCAGTTTCCATGAACCTATTACTACTCTGGAATTGAAGTCACTACACAAAACCTAGTGATTACCAGTCAACAGTTCTTGCAATTCTTTTGTGGCCACGTTGAAAATCATTCATGATAAACGATGTATAGATTGGACTTGGGAAGATTACTGACTTGGAGGAATGTCTCATATACAGGCTTCACTCTCGTCAAAAAGACAGGCAGCTGAAGAAACCAGGAAAGCTTGTGCAGATGCTGAGGTTAGAAATGCAGAGCTGCTTAAGAAACTTGAAGATTCAGTGTGTAAAGTGGACCAACTTCAAGATTCCGTACAGAGGTCTGCAAACTCAAATATCTAGAATTATGTTATGTTTACATAGGTAAAAGAATGTATCAAGAAACTACCAGTCAACATCTATGGCTCTGCCACCTGAATGCAATTCCAGTGACATCTTTAGTTTGTCAGTACATACTTTTGCCAAGCAAGCTCCTACTGGCAAGATGTCAATTGCATATGTCTAGGCATCTAGCTCACATGCATACACATATTCAAGTATTTTTTGGTTGTGGTGATATTGGACAAGACTTAGGATTTTCAGGGGGCAAGCCTGTTGCTGCTTGTGTCATATACAAATCGCTCCTTCACTGGAGGTCATTTGAGGTTGAAAGAACTAGTGTATTTGACCGTATAATTCAAACAATTGCTTCAGCCATAGAGGTAAACAAGAGATATGACCATATTGGTGTCTTGATCAATTTAAACACAATTATTGTCATCACTTGTGTTGTCCACCACCTTCTGATTCTGTTGGTATGAGTTATAAAGTTACTTCTTGATAGTAATTCTTCCCCCAAGCACTAAAGTATGAGTTCATTGATTCCTTGATGCTAAAGTCGAGGACTTCTGATTTTATTGAAGGTGCAAGAAAATAATGATGCATTAGCCTACTGGTTATCTAATACATCAACTTTGTTGTTGCTGCTCCAACACACACTCAAAGCAAGTGGAGCTGCTAGCTTGACTCCGCAGCGGCGAAGATCAACTTCAGCTTCACTTTTCGGGAAGATCAAATGAGCATATAGGTGTGCCATGCAAACTCTATTAAATTTGTTGCTGCAATTGCTTATGCATATGTTTATGCTACTGCAACTGTTGTGACCTGTTTCTGTTACCACAGCTGCTTCATTTTTTTCTATTTGCATTTTCAGTGGTTGTTGCTACATCTGTTTATGTTTTTGTTACACCATTTTTGCATCTGTTGTGACCTATTTCTGTTGTATCGGGGTGTGTCGGATACGTGTCGGATACGTATCGAGGCCATATGATTATCTAAGTATTGATTAACATAGTAATTGCATCATATCCACTAGATTTTTAATAAAGTTAGGTCATTGGATAATTGATAGGCACTAGATAACCAAAGACTAATTCTAGTTGACAACCAAATACTAAATCCATGTACCAACACAAAGTTACATGGAGCTTATGTCCATTGGTTAGTTAATAGGCCTCTAACCCACTCCTAAAGAAATAGTCTTTGAAAAACCAACAAGGCATAATCATTGGATCTACCTTTGTTAAAATTCTTATATTCAATGTCTGTTAATGGTTACACTTTACATGCTAATTGTAAACAAGTGCATCATTTCTATGTTTTCTTTTCAATTCAGTCAATCCAAAAGAAGAAAAGAAGACTGCAAAAAGATTCGAATTGAGTTCAATAATGCAAAGTAAGTTGTTGATTAATATATATGCATAAAATTTTAAAACTTTTGAACTTAGATTCCGCGTACTCTAAACTTAATTCTGTTGTTTGATTTTAGGTTCATCCACGCTGAAGATCGTGTTAGCATTTAGTTGCTCCTTGACATAGTGTTCTATGTTTATCTATTATGTTTTTTTGGCTTGATTTTGGAAGATCTACCTCGACATGTTATGAATTCTAATATATGTTTGAGTTGATTTATTGGACAGATTTGGAGATATTATGTAATATGTTTGACTCTCTTATAATACTAGACATCTTCGAACTCATTTGGCAAATTGAGATATTGTGGTGAATTCATTTGAGATATTGTTATGTTGAATGAATTGGGCAATGAATTAGATGGAATTTGTCAGTTAAAATTGTGCAGAAACGGGAAAAATGATTTTTGCAGAATAACCCATTCCCAGCGTTTTTCCAAACCCCGGGAAAAGGTTTTCTGGATTCAAACAACCATTACCGGCGTTTTTCCAAACCCCGGGAAAAGGCTTTCTGGGTTTAAGCATAATGTATTTACAGCGTTTAGTAAAACGCCGTGGAAAAGATACCATTCCCGGCGTTTTTCCAAACCCCGGGAAAGGGGTTACCGACGATTGGATAGGACGTATATTACGGCGTTCAATAAACGCCAGCATAAACGCCGGAACGTTTTGCCGGCGTTTCCAAAACGCCACATCGCTTTTCTGACAGCGGCATCGCCGGCGTTTTGTCAAACGCCGAAAAAAACGCCAGCAAAACTTTTCCCTGCGTTTTTTGGACTTTTCCCGGCGTTTTAGAAACGCCTGGAAAACTCTAATTTGTTGTAGTGACATGAATAACTTTCCACCTTCGAAGTAGGGCTAGATCATGGCTCTACATACTTGACCACACCCTCAAGCCTTTCTTCTTCTTTTGACACCTATCATTGGTCCATGAAGTCTAATATGACCCTCCATGTTCTACTATTTTGCTCATAGAACCTCTCAACCGTCAATACCTATAATAATCTTCACAATGATGTCACCTCATCTTCTGCCCACATTCTTGTGATCATGTGCACTCATGCCCACTTACGAATTCTAAATTTTCTCTTCTTATTGGTGTACAAATTAAGTAGTAAACAACTGGATATCAATAAGTATATTTTCTTGCAGTTATCGGAGGGAATTATAAAATTTTTCAAAGTGAGGTCTTTGTGCAGCTGTTAATGGTGTAGTGGTTTGGTGTAGTTGAGGAGCTGTGAATGGTGATAGTACAGTGCGTAATGGTAGTGGAGGAGAGAGGGGATACAAAACACTCCCATAAATCTTTTACGGAATTTGAAAATCAAAGATTAAGATTCATTAAAATTTGAAAACCAACAAACACAAGTAAATCTAATCCATCTATTTTGAATTCTGGGAGATTTTCTAGGAAAGTTTTTTTGGGACAAAAGACTTTTCGAAAAATAAAAGGGGAGAATAAAGAAAAGCAAATTGGTCCGTATGATTTAATTTTACGAATATTAATTGACTTTTATTTTCTCAACGGTCAACAAATGCATGGACTAAAGTGCTATTTTGTTTAAATGAAGAATATGCAGTGTGATTTTAGAGAGTAAACAGGGTGATTTTAATACAATATGAGGGGTGTGAGTGAAATTTACCCAAACTTATAACATGGGTATTTCTTAGCCAAAAGTCTAAAGTAAGAAAGTTGTAAGGCATTTACTCCATCTCATAATAAACTAGAGCGATAAATCCTTTTGATATATGTTGATTCCAAAAATATCCTTGCACCGAATATGCCAATTTTAACTAAATTATCTAAATTATTTTTTTGTCTTTATTCAATTTTTTTTGTATTTGCTATATTTTCATCAATTTTTTGGGATTTGTTGGCTTGTCTCGATGAAAGTTATCTAAAAAATATAAAATTATGTCCCAAAATAAAAACAATTATTAAAGACAAAAAATAAGTTATTTTTTGTGTTTATTCAATTTTTTTTGTATTTGTTATATTTTCATCAATTTTTTTGGGATATGTTGGTTCGTCTCGATGAAAGGAATCTAAAAAGTATAAATTTATGTCCAAAAACTAAAAATAATTCACTAAAGACGAAAATAAGTTATTTTTTATCTTTATTCAATTTTTTTTATATTTGTTATATTTTCATCAATTTTTGGGTAATTTTTTGGTTCATCTCGATGAAAGGAATATAAAAGATATAAAATTATGTTCAAAAACAAAAAAACGTTTATTAAAGATGAAAAATAAGTCTTTTTTTCATTTAATTTTTTTTTTTGTATTTTGTTATATTTTTATCAATTTTTTGAGATTTCAATGAAACAAATCTAAAAAGTATAAAATTATGTCCAAAAATTTAAAAAAAAATCACTAAAGATGAAAAATAAGTCATTTTTTTTGTACTTTTTATATTTTCATCAATTTTTTGAGGTTTATTGCATCATATTGATGAAAATAATTTAAAAAATATAAAATTATGTTTAAAAATTAAAAAAATTCACTAATAACAAAAAATAAGTCAAAGCAAACCATTATCAGATAAAGTTCTAACATATAAACTAACACAGAATATTATCATATAACATTATTTGATAATATTACAACATATAACATTATAAGGTAGTGCAAACTATATATACTATAATTAAATTGCAATAGATAACATTTTATGTTCTAATTATCTGTTAAAAATGTTATCATATAACATTATTTGATAATGCTATCAGATAACATAAAGATTGCAAAATAGATAACTTATCTATTAAAGACATGAAGATTGCAAATAGATAAAGTTACCTGTTAGAACAAAAATCACAAATAAAGTTATTTGTTAAAGACATAAAGAACAAAAATATAAATAATATTTCAAACCAACCAATAACATTATCTATTCTAATAGTTTTATTTCAAACCAATAGATACCATTATCCACAGTATTTTCACTTAGCTAACGTCCAATCTATTTAACCTAAATTATTTAAATTATTTTTCTATTTTTATTTAAAAAATTTGTATTTTTTATTTTTTATTAATTTTTTATAGTTTGTTGGTTCGTTTCGACGAAAAGAATTTCAAAAGTATAAAATTATGTTAAAAAGTTAAAAAAACAGTCATTCAAAACAAAAAATAAGTAAAAAAAGACCATGTTTTGACCTATTTTTAATCTTTTCTATTTTTTTAATTTTTGGGCATAATTTTATACTTTCTAGGTTTCTTTTGTCGAAACGAACCAATATACTACAAAAGAAATCTGAAAAGTATAAAATCATGTCAAAAAATTAAAAAAATTAGTTAAATGCGAAAAATAAGTCAGAAAGGCAATGTTTTGGCTTATTTTTCATCTTTTCTGATATTTTTTTAACTTTCCCACATAATTTTATCTTTTTTTTTTGTTAAGACGAACCAATATACTACCAAAGAAATATAAAAAGTATAAAATCACATCAAAGAATTAAAAAAATTCACTAAAAACGGAAAATAGGTCAAAAAATACCATGTATATATATACATATATATATATATATATATAATATATGTGTGTGTATATATATAGAGTAAACTTTTAATAAGGGATCCCTTACTTTGCTACGGTGCGGACCTCTTATTTTCTAATCAAATTTTAATGATCCGAACCATTCGATATGTTTAAAATATATTTTCAGAAGTTAACACGAGAAATCAGTTCAAAATATTATCCGTAAAGGCTTGATCGATTAAATTTTCATAAAATTGTTCATGCTAGCATTTATCATTAACTCTCTTCTCGATATTGTTTTGAGCTGATTTCTTATGGGTACCCTTAAAAATATGTTTTAAACACATTAACGATTTAGATCATCAAAATTTAATCAAGAAATAAGAAGTTCGCACCGTACCAATATATTTTGCTAAAATAAGGACCTCTCCTTTCTTGATCAAATTTTGATGATTCAAACTATTCAATGTGTTTGAAACATGTTTTTAAGGGTAACTGTGAGAAATCAGCTCAAAATATTATCAAAAAGTGTTTGATCTAAGCAATTTTTTATAAAATTGTTTATGTCAGCATTTATGAATAAGTGTTTGTATCAAGCCCTTCTTGATAATATTTTGAGCCGATTTTTCACAAGTACCACTAAAAATACATTTTGAACACATTGAACAATTCGGATCATCAAAATTTAATTAGAAATAGGAGGTTTGCATGTTAGCAAAATGAGAAATCTCTCATAAGAAGGGGTTATACTCTCTCTCTCTTTCTCTCTCTCTCACCTTTCTTCCCTTGCGTGAACCTTCAGCCTGCATTCTTTAGTCTGAATGGCATCACCCGGTAACAGAACAATCTCCATTCAGTGATGAAGGTTGTCTTCTCTTGGTCAACGGGATTCATCTGGATCCGGTTGTACCCCGAGAAGGCATCCATGAAGCTAAGTAACTCGTGGCCTGACGTCGAGTCGACTAGCTGGTCAATTGTTGACAATGGGTAGTTATCCTTTGGGCATGCCTTGTTCAGATCCGTGAAGTCTATGCATATCCTCCATTTTTCATAGAATTTTTGGACCAAGACTAGGTTCGCCAGCTAGTCTGGGTATCGGACTTCTCATATGAAACCCGTTTTCCCCAACTTTTTCACCTCCTCCTCTATTGCCATGCTTTTCTCACCGCCGTACACTCTGGGTTTTTGTTTGACTAAGCGACAACGTGGGTTCATATTGAGATGGTGCGACATGACTTGCGGATTGATGCTGGCCATGTCCTTGTGGGACCACTCAAACATATTAATGTTGTCCCTAAGGAACCAGATCATCCCGGCCCTCAGGTTAGGGGAAAGCCCCCCACTGATCTAGACCACCCAATCCGCTCTCCCTTCCTCCAACTGCACAGGCTCCAATGCCTCCACCGGCTCTCCATGTTGTTCCTCCTCTCGTCTCGCACCTATAATGTGTCAATCAGCATTACCTCCCGAACGCCCTCCTTTAACGGAGATCCTCGCGGCCCCGCCGCCAAGAGCCCTCCTTGACTATGCCTCCCCGGGGGGTCGTCTCACTATAGTCCTCTATCATGTAACTATTGTGTTAATAACCGGTTCTATTGGATTACGTGGCCACTAATTGAGCTAGATCCTGCACCTACCCCTCCAGTGCATTTCCATCTTGTGCGGATTTTAGACTAGGCTCGCCGTTGGCATCGCTTGGCAGATTCCTCCCAGTGGGAGATTTGGGGTTTGTCATCATCTCCGGTGAACCAATTGAATTTATATTTAGTAAGAACTGTCGTTCCCATGAGCAATGCCAAATTGATGATGCTAGAAAATGGTGATCAGCCCCTGCCTGATTCGATGAGTTGCTCCTGCACACAAGTCCAATGACTGGGGTGGTTGGCTGATTGTGGACCCTCCGACGATCTAGTTAGAATCACGATATAAGGCAAAGGCTCTCAATAGAATTTAGGAAGATGAATACGTACCTCTTTCTTTAACTGGCCTCCGTATTTATGTCATTGGCTGTGACGTATCAGAGGCTGACTGGGAGCTGTGATTGGGGTGTGCTCTTTCCCTGTTAAGAAGGTCGTATCTTCGTGGATGGGTTTCCAAATAGGGAGCTTGCGTGTGGTTCTCCCTTATGCGTCGTGTAGGCCGACCATCGCGAGGGGCACCACCCCTCAGTTTGATCGAGCAGGGGCCATGGCCGACGAGAGAAAGCTCACAAGTCGATTAGCTGTCAGAATGGCACGTATCAAAACCATTAATTAGCAAACCTTTACGCATTCTAATACCTATGATGTTAGGATCACTTGACCCCACGCCATGCTAGTTTGTTAAAATCATAATTAGATTACCATTCAAATTTCATATTTTCCATTATGCTATGCCATCTTACCATGTTAGAATCCTACTCCTATTTCATGAACACATCTCTCCATATTGTTATGCCATGATTATGTATGCTTATGTTACACAAACAAATCGCATGATCACCTTGGAAGCATGTTTTAGTTGGATATTTAAGTATGGACTTGTGAACTTAGAACTTTGAATTGATGATTGATATTTGGGTGTCCCTTAGATGCTCAGAAACTTGTGGGAATTATGAATAATGATTATCATTGTGGATATTCTCAGTGAGAATATCTTTGGTTGGCTTGAACTATGATGCAACTTGAGCCGAGTCTTGTTTGAACCAGAGGTGTGAAGAACCCAAGCGATGTAATTAGCCAAGTTATGCATTTTAGTCGTGTCATGCAGTTAGCCAAACTATGTTCACACCATGTTGTATCTAACTTAGCATGCCTTTTGATTTAGTCTAGTGGTCGTCAAGTGAATTAGGCTATTTTGGTTTTGGCATGGTAATGAACATATGACGTATTGGGAGAACATAGTGATTGAGAACGTGATGAACGGGAACATAGCGGTTGGGGGCATTGCGGTTGACAAACACGGTTAGCATGGCGGTCAGGATCGTTATCTGACGGGAACAGCATAATGGAATTAATCATGGAATGTGATGTGAAGTGGTCATACTTGAATTTTGGATGAATTGCGAACTCTAGATAGACCTGGGGATTGTGATATCACCAATCATATGAAACTTGACATCTTGACATTTTATTTCAGTGCTTACGTGTTACCATCTTCAAATTTACTATTCATTCTTATTTATACATCATGATGTTCCAAACATTAAAAAAAAAAAATTTTAAGGTAGGATTTTTTTTTGAGGTACTTAATGTTGAGTCCTATCTCTAAGACTAATCTAGTGTTTCATCCTAAACACTTTTCAACATTAATTTTGCATCCTAAAATTCAAAAAATACCCAAAATGACCCTAAAAATAAATAGAGCACTAAATCAGGATTGTCCTAAAAATAAGGGATGTGTTTACCAACTTACCTTTAATATTACATTGACTGTCCAAAGAATCAGACGGTTTCCGGTCAGCGCTTCGGTTCTGTCCTAAAAATAAGGGACGGTTCGTATTCTCTCTCGCTGTTTGCCCACCAAAAACTCCATCGAAGTCCACTGTTTGCCTTTCGCATCCCGTCCTACGGTCCGGTCACCGCGGCAGCAACTGAAGACCGGCGACGTCTGTACTTTGGTGTCACTGGCAGACTGGGTGGTATTTCGATCGAACACCCAGCCGTTGTTTTGTATTATGTTTTGGGTTTTTGGCCTCTGTGTTAGGGCTCAAAAAACGCAGTACCGTGCAGACGAACGGCGATCTAGGGGCCCGATCTACCGTCTACGACAGACCCTTGACGCGTATTAGGATCCGTGCCAAAAACTACCGGCCGAGATACTACATGAGCTAATTAGAAATGAGAAAAAATAGGATGTAATATATTATCACACATGCCGTGCAATATTTTGACAATTTTCAGTACATTACGTTGATGTTAGACTCCTTTGTGTGCGGTGGTAAATTTCGTAGAAGGGTGGGTAATTGTAGTTAGGGGATGGTAAATTTCAGTATATGATGGTAAATTGGATGGATGTGGTCAATTTCATTGTGGGATTCATGTTCAATGTTCAATTTTGGTCAGTTAATTTTGATGATTAATTTCAGTATATGATGTTGATGTTAAACTCCTTCGTGTGCGATGGTAAATTTCGTAGAAGGGGTGGTAATTGTGGATAGGTTGATGGTAAATTTCACATTTATCATTTGATGGTCTCTCTGCATTTTACCATGTTTATATCATAACGTAAAAATGCTACACCGCTTCCTTGCGTTTTGATGGTAAATTTCTCTCTGCATTTTAACATTTTGATGGTAAATTTCTCTCTGCGTTTTAGCATATCGATGGTAAATTTTGAAATGCATTTTAGCATTTCGATGGTAAATTTGTATCTGCATTTTAGCATTTCGATGGTAAATTTCTCTCTGCATTTTAGCATATCGATGGTAAATTTCGAAATGCATTTTAGCATTTCGATGGTAAATTTGTCTCTGCATTTTAACATTTCGATGGTAAATTTGTCTCTGCATTTTAGCATTTCGATGGTAAATTTCGAACCAACTAAAAATGACAAAAATAAAAATTATACACTCACTGTGTGTTTTTTAGCAATCTTCAACAAAATTTCTTCTGGTTTGGCGATGCGATCTTTGTCCTAACTTTCAACCCTCAATGTTTTTCCCGATGAGTAATAAAGAAAGATACTTTGTGTGACTACGTTTCAAAAAATCTGAAGATATGGTAAGGAAAATCCCAGAAAACCCTTGCGATTGCATAGAAAATTAAATCTTCAGTGGGAAGATTCCAGTAAAATTGCCATCATATTGACAAAATACAATATTCTGATTCCTTAATATGGAATATTTGAAGAAGATTCTGGCCCGCATCACCAAAATCGAATATTTACGATGATCTAAAAAATCAGTCCCGTTTCCGGCAGCTTCCAGATTTCGGCGGCATCCTACGATTTCCGGCGGTGGCCAACAGTTTCCGGCGGGTTGTCCTATAAGTTAAACATGGCAGATTTGCTGCATAAACAAAATTTCCGACGAACATTAAATCCGGCGACTTGATTCCATAATCAGTTAACTCTTTTACCTTATTTAATTCCGTAATTACAGCCATATTTATTGCCCCAACTATAAACATACCAAATCAATACAAAATATTTTCTGAATCAAAAAAGGATAAGAGGGTAATCTACCACCAAAAAATAAGGGCAAACGTGTCAACCAAGCTAAATTGGGGGTGAAAACATAAGTTTGAAAAGTGTATGGGATTCAACCCTACATAGTGCAGGTAAAAAGGACCCTGATTTAATTTACCCTTTTTTTATTGGGTGTCAAAACTCATGGTGCGTATTCTTTTTACCTTTGGCATTTCATGCCAGGT
Organism: Arctostaphylos glauca; assembly: GCA_019985065.2. Lineage (NCBI taxonomy): Eukaryota > Viridiplantae > Streptophyta > Magnoliopsida > Ericales > Ericaceae > Arctostaphylos > Arctostaphylos glauca. The sequence goes on from JAHSPW020000008.1 coordinate 25,905,935, forward strand.
ATGGATGAATACGGAACAGAACCCGAGTACTGATCTAAGAGAATATTTTTCCAGAAGATGATGCCATTGAGCCTTGGTTCACTTAGTTAGCCTTAGAGTTACTCTGACTTTCTTCGAAAATTCTTTTTGATGTATTTTTGGTCAGCAAATCATATTTCTGACTTATGTATTTTGTTAAGGAATGATTATCACTACTAAACTCTATATTTTAAATGGAAGTTGGAAATTCTATTTACTTTATCCTTTTAATATTAATGTGTATGAAATTCGTGCCATTACAGGAAGGGATCGCTCATGGAGTCGTGGTGGATTCTTTCGATGAGGAAGAAAGATCGAGAAGTCCCTTTTCTTATTTGGGATTTTTATTTGTTTCTTTATTTTTAGCTTTTGTTTCATGTTTTCTTATGTTTTTGGGGTAGTTTTTAGAGTTTTAGAGGCATGTGGTGTTTCTTGTTGTCTCATTGCCAACCTAGTTTCTTTCCTTTGTATCTCTACATTTTGTTTCATTTGTTGAGATTGTGGCTCAAACAGAATTTTCTGAAGGAGAAAACCACTAGTTCCAGCTAAAATAATGCAGGCGGCTCTCTCTGATTTGCTCAAGGTTTCCAGGTTTGCCTCGTCAGCAATCTGAATCATATCCAGCTCATCCCCTGGCGGTTTAGCTTGTTACAATTTGTTATAGTTTGTTTTGAGCTCACATGCTGTTAGTTAGTTTGTTTCTTTTGTTTTGGGTGAATCATTTCTGGTAGAAGAATCATTTCTGTTGCATTCTTCTCGGCTCGTTTGTATATAAATAAGAGTGTCCCTCTGTTTCTAAGGACACGGAAAATCTATGGGATTAATTGAGAAATGATGATTTATGATTTCCTCTGTGTTTCATATCATTTTTGTCTGAGTTCTTTTTCTTTACTTGAATTCCTAAAATCTTGTTATGGTATCAGAGCAGAAAGACTCATGTCTATGAAGATCCTGAAGCAATCTTGCAGTTTCGCTAATCCCTTGATTGAGGCTTGACAACTGTTCGACGAAATGTCCTCCTCTATAGAACGGAGTTCTCTTAAACAATGTCAGATGTCAATTGCTCAACCTTCATCTCTGGTGTTTCTCGTCTCAAACTTTCATAGCCTAGTGACGATCAAACTAGACTCAGGTAACTATGTACTTTGGAAAACTCAGATCCAAAATGCTATTAGACCTAACGGGTATCTAGGATATATAGATGGTTCAATCAAATGTCCAGCAATGGAGTTAGTTGTTAATGAAGAATGAACCACAAATCCAGAATTTCTCAATTGGTCCGTGATTGATGGTCATCTCTTATCATGCATTACTGCATCTATTTCTGTTGGTATTTTGCAACATGTTATTGGTTTAAAGCATGTCTTCGAAGTATGGAATGCCCTGGAACAAAGATTTGGGCTATTATCTAGGTCACATGTTCATACACTCAAAGGAAGATTGTTTGACGTGTCAAAAAGATCAACAATGGAAGAGTACATTGATTTAATAAAGGACCGTGCATAAAAACATAGTACATCAGGCAGCCTAGTTTCAGATGGTGATCTTGTTTTTCATACCTTGCATGGTTTGCCTAGTGAATTTGCTGGTTTAAAAACATCCCTCAAAACAAGAGTTGAGCCTATTACTTTTGATGAATTGGTTCAAGTATTACAATCAGAAGATATGGATACAATTCTGTCAAACAAACTCAAAGAGTCCTTGACTGTGTCAAATTCAGTTTTAGTTGCGACAACCAAGAATGCTAAAGGTTCTGAAGCTACAGGATGTTCTGCTACTACAATGGATCAACATAAAATGTCTGTGCCTGTTGGTGGTTCACGCCCTGTGGAAAATTATCAGCAAGTTCCAACTTAGGCATTTCATGTAACGCCTTATGGTCAATCATCTGTGTCTTTTTTATCCTCACAACCTTATCAGCAAATGTTTAACAATATGGGGAAAGGATATAACAAGGACAAGAGAAGAAATGGTAGGTCCTATATTGGGAACTATAGCTTTGCTGGACCTAACTTTGCTGGTCTTAGTCCTTTTCATTCCAACTCATCTCCTGGATCATCTTCTCAACTTGGGTCCAGACCTCAGTGTCAAATTTGTTGGAAGGACAATCATACTGCCGTTACTTGTTATCATAGGCTTAATATGTTTTATCAACCTCCGAATACTCAAATGCCGCAGCTATCTCAATTTCCTGGTAATTAGTCTTTCTCTAATATCAGGACCCCTATGTACTCTCAAGTACAAGTTCCTTCTCAGTTTTCTGGGCATGTTCTTCAGCAATCATATCCTATGTATCCAGTCTCCATGACTCAAGGTATGCAGAATACATCAAGTGTTAAGAAACCATCTTAGATTCATTTCGGATCAAGTGTTCAACCTCAGACTGCTAGTCCATCAGTTCTTCACTTATCTTAAGCAAATGTTGCTGGTATTCCAGATACGACAACTGGTTTAGCTGGACCATGGTATTTTGATAGTGGAGCCACTAATCATGTTACTCACGACATGTCCAACCTGTCTTTTCAACAAGCTCCATTTTGTGGAAATGAAGGTGTTCTTGTTGGCAATGGTCATACGGTCCCTGTTGCTCACACTGGTAAATGACATATCTCAACTCCAGGATCTATTTTCTCTTTATCTCATATAGTGCATGCTCCTCAAATTAGTCACAACCTTCTCTCTGTGCATCAATTTACTAAGGATAACAATTGCAAGATTGTGTTTGATTCAATTGGTTATATCATTCAGGACAAAGTAACTAATCAGGAGTTGTTCAAAGGCCCGTGTCTGAAGGGATTATACCCACTTCAGAACTCTTCTAGCTGTGTGGACTTCAAGGCTATGGTTAGTCATTCGTCAATCCCATTTTCCCTATGGCACAATAGACTTGGTCATCCAAACAATCCTATTCTGACTAAATTGCTCAATACATGTGCCTTGCCTGTTACTAAATCTGATACAGTGTCCTGTACTAGCTGCAATTCAGTACAGAGTCATAAGCTTCCTTTCTCCTTGTCTTCTTCTCTAGCATCTACTCCATTTCAACTCTTGCATGTTGATGTCTGGGGGCTGTCCCCTGTTCCATCTCATAAAGGGTTTCGCTATTATCTATTAATTCTCGATGACTTCTCCAGATATTGTTGGCTTATTCCCATGCATTATAAATCCGACGTCAAGACTCATCTGACTCATTTCCAAGCTTATGTCACCACTCAATTTCAAACCTCTGTTAAAACTATTCGTAGTGATAATGGAGGCGAGTTTGTTAACCATTATCTTCTGAATTTGTTTCTCAATTCTGGTATTATCCATCAGACCACGTGTCCTCATATGGCTGAACAAAATGGGCGAGCTGAAAGACTCATCGTCATCTTATTGAGATTACGTTAACTCTGTTACATCAAGCTCACCTTCTTGTTTCCTTTTGGCTTGAAGCTCTTCTTACATCTGTCTTTCTTATTAATAGACTTCCTCATTCTGCTATACAACATCAGATTCCTTTTCAGGTTCTTTATAAAACCTTGCCTGATTACTTCTTTCTTCGGCCATTTGGTTGTTCTTGCTTCCCTTGGTTGAAACCTTACACGAGTCATAAATTTCAACCTAAATCTCTGCACTGTGTTTTTCTTGGGTATTGTTCTTCAACAAAAGGATATCGTTGTTTTAATCCACTTGGAAATAGAGTCTACGTTTCTCGTCATGTTTAGTTTGATGAGTCCAGTTTTCCTTATCTCAATCTAGTCTCTTCTTCCTCTCCTTCCATTTCTCCTTCTCTCTCAATTCCTCTAACCTCATTTGACATTCTTCTTCTTTTTTGGCGGATGAAAAAAAAAAAGGAATAATTTTGTCCATTAAAAGATCTAATCTATTCCTAACTCAATAATTAAATTAGGCCAGACTTAATGGGCTAATTCACCTTCTTTTTGTACTTTTTACCAATTTTCTCTCTAACCTAAACCAAAATTTAAAATTATAATGTAAATTTTGAATTTAATTTTGTTCACCATCACGGAAATGTTATCCCTCACTCTTATTGATTAAGAGGGAATGAGTTAATCTCGTTTTGAACAAAACCTGTATTGCACAAGTAAAACGTATACCATCTTAACTAATGAAAGCAAGGTTAATGTTCACCCTCTAGGCGCAGAATATTACACTCCTAAAGTTTCTTTCCAAAAAAAATAGCGCAAACACAATTGATCGAAATGAAAAAAGTCTTGATAACTGATAACTTCTATAGTTCTATAGACTATACCACCTTTTAATTTCCCCACGAACCTGAATTCCGAGTGCCCATAAATCCACAGGCGACAACTAATTATTGATTCTGAAAAACAAGCAGATCCGAGGACTTTAATTGCAGAAACGAAGCCTGTCAACGCTGAAGCCAAAGAAAAAAAATTAGCAGCAGGAAGAGTAAGGCATATTTTTAATTGAAATTTGCATGATACCATCAGAAAAAAAAGCAATTAAGAACTTGAAAACACAAGAATGGGACAGAACTCTGAAGCGCCATGCAAACGATGCACTCACCCACCAATATAACATATCTGAAGGAAGAATCAGTTTCTGCAGAATCCATTCCAATTAATCTAACTAAACGGTTCCCCACACCTACCCAACACAACCCCAGCCTTATTAAGAGAGAGACAGAGAGAGACAGAGAGGGATAGAGTGAGTGTGGAGGAAGTTAGGCACCGCCCAGGAGATCTAGGAAACGAAAGGGGAGGGCTTTGGTGTATGAACAACTCTCTCTTTTTCAAGAGTCAAATATCCTGCAATCGTTTATCTTTAATAGTGGACGTTTTCTTTCTTTTCCCTTTTTTACTCACTCAATCATGTCATTTCCTTCACTATTTCGAGAAATGAGGGCGCTATTTGAATCTTTAGAATTGAGGGCGCTATCGGAATCTTTATCATAGGTTCATTATGTATTCACAAAATTATACCTTCGTGATTTTTTCAACATATTTTACCAACGGCATCGGTTGTAGAACAATCAGTTCCAAGGCCATTGTCGTATCATTGCCCTCAGTTCAATCAGTTCCGTTCGGATGGTTGGGAAGCCGACTTCCAATGGGATTAGTGCTTCTGTTCCATATGCGAGAGTTACCTAGTGGATCTCCTCGGTGTAGTTCTATATGCCCATAGTATATGTGGGAGTTCATCCACCCATCTCCCTTTCGCTTTCTCAAGCCTCTTCTTGATTCTTTCTAGGATCATCTTATTGGATGCTTCTACTTGCCCATTACTTTATGGATATATTACAGAAGCATAATAGTTTTGAATTTTATATTGAGAGCATAAGGTCTTAAATTTGTCTTGAAATTGGGATCCATTATCGAAAACTATGGCATATGGAATTCCAAACTTGGTGATAATGTTCTGCCACACAAACTTTTCTATGTTATGCTCGATGGCCTTGGGAAGTGGTTCTGCATCAATACACTTGGTAAAGTAGTCTGTGTCGACCATAAGATATTTTCTCATACCCTCGCCTTTCGAGAGTGGTCCCACAATGTCTAAGCCCCACTGAGCGAATGGCCAAGGGCTAGTTAATGGTGCCAGGTCGGCAACTGATTTCTGTATGATTGGGGAAAGCTTCTGACATTTGTCACATGACTGTATATATACTTTTGCGTCTTCTTGCGTGTATGGCCACCAATAGCCTTGAGATATTGCTTGATGAGCAATAGATCTTCCTCCAGCAAGATTGTCGCACACCCTCTCATGAATTTTATACAAGAATTATTGGAGTAGATTGGAGTTTACACACTTGAGATATGGTTCCGTAAAGGACTTTTTGTACAACTCGTTGTTCGGTGATAGCTATAACTGAACAACTTTGACTCTAATCTTGTGAGCTTCCTTTTTGTCTTCAGATAGTACCCCATCTTTGAGATAAGACATAATTGGATCCATCCAACTAGGGCTGAGATCAAGGTCCATGGCCTTCTTAGCCAGTGTAATCTATATGCTTAGCCAATCAATTGAATCAACATATATCGTTCGATGTCTATCTCTGAGGATTGCCGAAGCCAAGTCATCAGCATGTTTGTTCAACCTTGAACTTACTTGGACGATCTTCATGGTTGAAAATTTCTTCAATTCCTCCTTTGCCTTTTCAACATAGGAGGCCATATTCTCGTCTCTTTGCGCATATTCTCCAGAAAGTTGGTTGATTACCAATTGGGAGTCACAATGATTCACAATTTCTGTTACTCCAAATTTGTAAGCACACTTTAGTCCGTGGATTAGTGCTTCATATTTGGCAACATTATTAGAAGCACTGAAATTGAGGCGTATTGATTGCTCAAAATAGCTTCCATGCGATTCAACTATTACTATACCAACTCCAGAGCCTTTGGAATAGGCCGAGCTATCTACAAACATTTTATAATAAAGAGTTGTGTCGAGCTCTTGCTCTATCTGTTCTTCTCACTTAGGTGATGGTACATTTTTTTTTTTTTTTGTTGAGGTCTCTGGGTCATGGTCATGCAAAAACTCAGCAATGAAGTTTGCTAGGATTTGTCCTCTTATCGCCGTTCTCGGGGGATATCAAATATCGTACTTGCTGAGCTCCACTAACTGTGTTGCTGCTATACCCTAGAGATCTATTTTTCCTAAAACAGAGTTGTTCAGGTGCTTTGTTGTTAGTTCTATTGTGTGAGCAAGAAAATAGTGTTGCAGCTTCCTAGAAGCCACAACTAGAGCCAAAATTAGTTTTTCCTACGGCAAATATCTCATCTCGGAGTCGATGAGTGTCTTGCTCACATAATAGATTGGCTTTTGCTTGACATCACTCTCCTTGATGAGTATTGCGCTGACTACATGCTCAAAAATGACCCAGTAAGGTTTTAGGACGTCCCTGAGTATGAGAGTTGTGATGAGAGGTGGTGACAGATGATGTCTGGGTCCGGCCCAGGAATCTTTTGTGGTGTCCAAGCAAATACATGTACGTGATCCATGAGGACCTAAACAAGAGTGTCCTTGTCTGTCGTGGGGATTTCCACTCGAATGAGAAAGAACCTCTCAGAATCTGCCTCGTGTACTGTCGCCTACTTCAATTACTCCACCACCCTGTCTGTCGGCCCCCCCTAACATCCTCTAAGACTGGATGGTCTGGGACTTCGATGTATTTGACCTGCTTGGCTCTCGTCTTCTGTTTGACGAAGGCCACACAACAACTTATCGCCATCTTCTAGTTCCCTAGAACATACTCTATTCCTATTTTCCCTAGAAACTTGATAAATAGATGGTATAGCCCCCATCATATGCAACATGTTCGACCAACAATGGCGTTGTAAGTTGAGGGTACGTCCACTACCAAAAAGTCTTTATCCAGTGTTACCTTTCTTGCATGAACTAGAATCGTGACTAGGCCTAATGGTTAGACATGTTCTGCACTGAAGTCGATAAAAGGAATGTCTGCTCTGTTAAGATAAGCCTGAGCGGTTCCCATCTTTTTGAATGCTCCAAAATAAAGTATTTTTAGTTGAACTGCCCTGGTTGACTAGGATTCTCTGGCTTTTTTCTCTTTTGGCCAAGCTACAAGACATGGTGCTGGTATCCAGCTTTGTGCCTTTGTGCCCTAGCCTCCTTCTTGTTGGTTGGTTGGACCACAATATGTATAACATGAATGATTGTTGTAGCCTCCGTGTTTTTTGTCGAAGAGTCTAACTCATTGGCCCGTCCGAGTCTCACATTACCTTGCTCTGGCTCAGAAATATACTTTTTAAGGTGGCTGGCCTCAACAAGTCTGTCAAGGAACCTTTTGAAGGTCTTGCAGTTCTCAATGAGGTGATCCTGGTTTCCGTGATAGCTACACCAATCTTTGTCAGAGTCTCCTCTAACTTGTTTTTCTCTCATCTTGGTTGGCCACGTCTAATATGGCTCATCCTTGAGTGACCATATCATCTTGTAAATTGGGGTATTGAAGACTATCTTCATGGCTTTGAAGGCATGCAGATCTAGTGGCTTTTACTCCTCTGAAGGCATGCGGACCTGGTGGCTTGTACTCCATTTTAGTAAAAGCGACATCGTTTGTGTCTTTCCTTGGCCTCTTGTTCTGCTATTCGGCCTCCCTAACCACGCTGCTTTTATGGTTTCGGGGGTTGACTTTTCTGATTCCCTTCTAATCTCATCTTCCAGCTTCACATACTGCTCTATCTCAGCCATCAAGTCTAAAATTGTTTCTATAAGATTAAGCGTAAGGGATTCTTGCAACTCCTCACGAGCAGGTAAGCCGAGTCTAAAATTTGCTATTGCATACTTCTCGCTACAGTCTTCTATCTCGTCAAACATGACCAATACTTGCTTGTGAACTCCCTTAGGCTTTCATCAGAACATTCTTTCATGGCCATTAGAGTGTCTAACTCTTTTGACTGAGCTCAGTTGGCTATAAAATGTGCTACAAATTGCTCGGTCAACTGACCCAGTTGTTGATGGAGCGTAGGGGGAGTTTATGGAGCCAATTAAGGGCAGTTTCCCCCAAGTTCATAGGGAAAACACAGCAATAAAGGGTTTTTTTTTTTTTTGCCGAAATACACAAACATAGCTTGAAGGAAACCCCTAATATGTCTCACTGGGCCTATTTTGCCATTTTATAGGTGGAATATCGGAGCGGTGAACCTTCTAGGTAACGCTTTTGCCTCAATTCCCAACGACAATGGAAATCTTGCCAATTGTTGTAATGTCTTTTTTGTCAAATCTTGATCTAGTTGGTGCACAACAAGCTGCTGATTTAGTCATTCCTGCATGTCGGGGATGTCAGGCCAAACTTGGTGTGCACCGCTTGATGCTTGCCCTTCTTGGGCATTGACGCAGACAATTTCTGCTATAGGTCACCCTACTTGCGATTATTCTGGGATGCCACAAATGTCGTGTCGGCTTTCGACTGGCCTGGCACGATCATCCTGATCGGTGTGGATAGAATGTTCCCTATCTTGGGTCCGTTTAAGTTCCCTTATTTCTCTTTTGGTCATTCGAAGGTAAAGTGTGAGGTCGTCTATCTCTCGATCCCGCCTTCGCACCCTCTCGTGGTAATCGTCCTCCATGTCCTGTCCATCTCGAGTCCTTGAGCACAAGCCCCCATGGGTTTGGGACCCTCTTTGTAGCGCCCAAACAATTTTCCGCGTACCCTATCTCTAGAGAGGGCGATCGGGATGAAGATCTCATGGTTTAATACGACAGAAAAGATTGAGTTAAACAACTGTGACTTAGTTTTTTGAGAAAAATTAGAGTCGCCACCTAACATGGAGTTCGGGTATGTCAGGTCAACCCTAAAGTTATTTCCAAAGGAAATATATTTATACAGTATTTTTGTTTAATGACTCATTTGCAAATTGGTCTGCTTAAAACAAGAGATGGGTTCAGAAATTTACTGTTACGAATAGGAAAGGCGTTAGGCACCCTACATCGCCCTTTCGGTACTTATTTTCGCATATTAACCTTTTTAAAACTGATTATCTTGGCCAAGGAGACAAAAATTCTGAAGGATGATATAAACGACAAAAGCAACCTAGTGGTATATAAAAACATACTGTAGGGCTGTCACGACCTGTCTCAAAAACACATAGTCACGACCGGCCGATGGGGTTTAATCCATCAAGGCCTCAATTTATAAAACCGGTTTAGAGATTTCCGTAATATCAGAGTGCAATATATAAAAAAAGTGCGGAATAATATTAAAAATACTCCCGAAGTGCTAGTGATAAACTAACTATTACATTATCCATAGTAGAATCCTTGGCTCGGCCATAGGCGGCTTGGCCAGGTATCAAAAAGTACAAAAGCATAAGTCTGAAATAGAAAGTACATTACTAACAACATGACAATTTAATAACTTGGCGAAGATACACAAAATCACGCAGCGTCCTCGACTTCGAAAGCACCTGTAGTTGTAATCAACAATAACTCTTAAGCACTAGGATCGTGTGAATTTTCGTTATAACAATGCTTATTGAATTTCAGGCAAAAAATGACTTTTCTCGTATGCGTGCAATTTAAAGTAATTTATATTTTATAATTATGTCAATTGATCCATTACATTTATAAAGAATCGTAATTCTTTTTCTGAAGTCTAACTTCTCATTTCAGGTTCCAAGTGAATTTTCACTTCTAGGAACAATTTCCATTTATGATAATATTCAGTTATTTTGTTCAATGGTCACCGAATATAGGGAGCTACCCTATCAGATATAAAATCGACATGACGTCATCCGGCGGATCTATCGGTCGTCGATCCTTTAACCTTATTTCATTCACCTCGTCATATTTCTTATCCACTGGCGGTCGGGGCACCGTATGAACATTTAATCGATAATTCTCTCGATAATTTATAAAAGTAAATCCAAATAGCATGGAAATATTATTTGTCAACCACATTTTCTACTAAACATGTCAAGTTTGCCAACTTCTCAATTATGCCAATTTTCATAATTTGAGCAATTTTCATGATTTCGATAAATATCTCGATATTCTTTTACTTGATTTCAATACGAATAACATGGATACTAAAGAAATAAATTTTTACCAAAAAAATGATAAATATGTAATTTTTTTCCTAAAATTAGTAAACAAGACATAACAAAACTCACCTCGATAGTTGTTCACCCGAAAGCTCTCGCACTGCCCTACGCGTCACCGACTTCGGGATCTAGCATAAGGGTCATAGGATTTAGCATGATCGTAATCTAATTTATTTATTTTTTTAATAAAAACGTTGCATATTCCGACGGTTTACTAGACTCGTGTAAAAAACGGTGTTCGATGTGTCCAAGGGTCACGTGGTCTAATTTTTTTCTAAGTGTTCAGCTATGGTACTGTTTTTAAGGGTTAAGTGACGAGTCTCGGTCAACCACTAAGTTTCGGGTTGGGTCTAAAAATAGTTTGGCTCGAACGAACGTTTTCGGTAAAATAATATTTTTCATTTCGAAACTCAAAAAAAAATGCTCGTACGAGATTAAACTCGGACTAAGTCTACTAAGTTTGTGTCAAAACTGACCTGAATCCGTCCCAAGTCAGCTCTGCCCAAACTGCCCAAAACTGTCCAAAACTGGCAGTGTAATCTGCCCAGAAATTGCACCCAAACAGCTGCTGTGTTCGACAGCTTGTTACTCTCATTCCCGAGCCCTCCGAGCATCGGGTCCAACATGCATGCATGCTAAAATGTGTCAAAACTACGACCCCTAATAAGTATTTTTCGTAGAAAAGTTGTAGAATAAAAACTCCGAGTGATTAAGCAAGGTATGTTACCGGTAAAATCTGACAGTGTACATTTTTCCGCTCAAACGGCCAAAACTTCGTATTTTTCAACATAACAACCTTAGGTTTGAACATGTATGAGTAGTATGGTGTCTTAGCTACATATATTATCAAAAATCTCGACCCTAAATGAAACGAGATAAAAACGAAACGCATATAAACGCAAGGCGCGTAAAGGAAACTAAAGTAAATCGATACCTTCAATCGTGTTTTGCTTTGGATTTGAGTGTCCCGAGTACGTTCCGAGACTGACCCGAGTTTGACTCGAGCCTCCTCTAAACTCTCTCTTGCTAGTTTGGCTCCTCTCTCTCTAAAATGATCTAAAACTCAAAGTATGAAAAGTGCTAGTGTGCTTGTGAGGAGCGTGTGTAATATATAGTAAAATTCTAATGTGCATATGACCTGTGTGTGTAACTCTGCCTGTAAAACACAAAAGGGATGTAGCACATGCTTCCCAAGCTTTCCAATTGCATGCATTTTTATTGGTCTTCACCAATTATTCATGTGTTTTTAATTAATTTTTTTTATGCATGCATGATTAAAGTCTTAGTGTATAATATAAGTAAGCTCAAGAAAAATATATTCATGATGGCCTACACCTCTCCTAGCCGTGTAAAAATTTAGGCGGGGCCTACCTAGTCCCATCTTAACTGTTCGGTACAAATTATGATCAATTTTAATCGCGGACAAACCTCATTAAATCGATGTATATAAGTATATCTATCAATGCAATCGAAAATATTGCGAATTCGATAATCTCGAGTGATCAGACATAATTCCTGTGTCCCTCGTCGGTTAAATTAATAACATCATCACATTACCTGTATTTTCGTTAAAATTAGAATTTAGACAAAAGAATCATTTTTTTAAACTCCATAAAATTAATAATTTTAAAGTTAAAATTTTAAATTTTTAAAATAATTTAATTAATTAAAAGGATCGAGGTTTCACAAGGGCACTACTGTTACACCGCAATTACACTTGAAGGTTTTTTCTTGGGGTATGTAGTGACATATTGTCCTAAGAAGGTTCATGTTCTAATTTTGTAACGTGCTATAGATTTGTATATACAAAGGGCAGTAGTCTCAAGGGCACCTTTTGCATAAAGTCAAGATATACCTCCAGTTGCCAAATATTGTGCAAGGTGGCAGTCGAACAGTACTTATGACTTATCATAGCCAAAAGCTTCTTGGCTTCTTTGACATAGCCCAAGTACGATAAACCGCCCAGGATATCGAATAATGCCAAACATGGCTTTATCCATACAACGATGCAAGTGGATGCAAAAACCAAGCTTTAAGGAGCTAAATTAAAAGCCATGACTATTAAATTTGAGCTTTCGACTGACCATCTATTTTGACACCCGTTGCGGCATGTCTATCGGTGATGCCCATTGCAGCATATTTGAAAAGAGCTGCCCGTTTTAATTCATGGTTTTTAAAGATGATTTTATTCAAATGGAGAAAATGGGGCACAAATAAGTAAAGGGAACAAGTATTAATAATGCATGAGGCTAATTGAAGACGAGAGTAATGAATAGACTTTTTACTTGTTGAGAAATAGAAGATAACAAAGAGATTTCGTTACAAACGCATGGCTTCTAATATAAAGATGGAGATTCTTCTACTAGAAAATACAAAATAGAGATTTTTCATCGACACTTGGCCTGCTTCGGGAATGATTTTTGATTTTTGGAGAGGCTAATGAGGTTGGAGGGTTTTGATCCGGAGGCTTTGGCTCGGGGGTTTCCTTGGATTCAAAACTTCTTCTCTAAGAGTTTTTTTTTTTTTTTTGTGTGTGGTGAGGTGTGGGTTTTTCTTTTTGGGATGAGAGGTGAGGGGATGATGATGAGTGAATTGTGTAAGAGGAGAGAAGGGAGAGAATTTTGGTCATGAAGAATGACGTTTCCCCTTCCTTTTATAGGCTATAGGGGGCTATTCACAGCAAAAAAAGTGGTTGGGAAGTCACATATGCCTTGCCCATGTTGTTTTGCAAAAAATTGTCATTTTTTAACCTAGGGGCCATAACGTTTGACTTTCTAACTACGACTTCTCCGACCCATACCGTATCTTTAGAATTTGTTCGAGCATTATAGCAGCCGTAATCTTTGACCAGTGGCTGCAATGTTGATCTTGCGACCGCAACCTGTCCAAGCCCATACCGGTCTTCAGAACTTGTCAGTGGCAGTCGATGGCCGCCATGTTTGACCAACGGCCGACATGTTAACCCTATGACCGCCGCCATGTTTGACCTGGCAATTTTGACTCTAGTTTTGTAGGACGATTGGTGGGAAATTTGGGTCAGGATATGGGATCGGCATTTGGACTTTCAATATTTTTTACTAAATATTGAGTAGGTTGAACACCGTCATAATCTGCGAAGTGGGACTAAACCAAAGTGAGACATCAACCGCAATCTAAATTCTCTGAACAGTCTTGAAGTATCAACTCCACTATTTCTTTTGGTCAAACGTTGTTGACTAGGTAAATGACGAACTTCTAGATTCTTTGAGTAGTGGGACAAAATGGATATCAACACTCTCCCATCCCCAAAGGGGTCCAAAGGCTCATTTCAGGTGTTGTTGGTGGTGCCAGTGGTAGCGGAAGAGGGTCCTCATGAGGCAAATCTTGGTGCTCTTCTTGAGACAAGATCCCCATGAGGTCTATTAATGGTAATCTTGGTCGTGGATCCTTTGGTTTAGGCAGAACATGAGGTGGAGATTTTGATTCCCCTTTGTCAGTAGTTCCTTTTGGTGTCTATTTTTGTGATGTTGTTCCAACCATCAGATCTTAACTTTCCAACTAACGGCGCCAGGTGTAGGTGGGTGATTTTTCTCAAATAATAGAAAGCTAACATCTCAATAGTCAGCAAGAACAATGTTTTCTCTCTCTCTCTCTCTCTCTCTCTCTCTCTCTCTCTCTCTCTCTCTCTCTCTCTCTTGTAACTTGTGATCTGCAAGACAAGAAATCGTCAAAGAACTCTCCGCTTCTGTGAAGGGAAGTGCAACGCCCCGAATTTCGGAGACGTTAATTTAAAATAATTTATCCAAAAGTCAACCATATTTCCATTACTCAGTGAAAATAAAGTTTGATTACAATCATCCGACTTTAAAGAAATTACATTAAAGATTTGAAATTAAGAGCTCAAAATAAATCTAGGTGAACCACGGAGCTACGATATCCTCCTCGAAAGTACCGCCGTTGGTATCTGGATAAACGGGCTCAGCAACTTCATATTCGACACCTGGCATGAAAGGCCAGGGGCAGAGAAATTGCACCAGATGAGCGATTAACGCTCAACAAATAAAACTACCATAAATCTCAAATCTATGCAATGGATCATATGATGCATGATCATGAAGATAGTATGAGTAGTTAATCAAATATTATGAACAAAACAAAATAATCAGAGTTGACATAATCAGATTAAACAATAAGCGAAAGCATTAAACAAGTAAGTACATTAAATGAATGAAATGTCGACAATATATCCTTAAGTCAAACCCTATGACTTGTTTCTAAATTTCTACCACGTGCAACCGACCCATATCCGCAAGTGTCAACCATTGTTAACAAGTGTCTAAAATTTCTTTTAAAATACGAGGTTCGGTTGACACATGCGTTGCCCATCATCAAAATTTCATTTTTTTCCAAAGTGGTGTTATGATGTTCCGACCAATATGGTCCCGACCCCTACGCTGACCTCATATCCGATGCCAGTATACCTAAACATCGGCTCTCGTATCCCATGCTCCCAGCATTATGTCTCACATATGTCGTGCCTTGACTTAGAAAATATCTAACTCCTCCCCTTCAACTATGTTTTATTTTTGAAAAGACACGACACGGCTTACGAACATAACCGGCTCACGACATAACTTGGCTAAATACATGAGACGTGACCGACTCGGCTCCAAGACACAGCCCGGTGGTAACAGACGTAGTTCGGCTAAAATTCATATCCCGGCTAAAGACATCCTAACACGTCTCCTCAAGGAGTAAGTCAAATCTCGAGTCACTAAACATAAGAGTTTATCAAATTCTCGATTTTCGTTACAAAGCTTGTGACTTTTTATGACTCATGTCAAAATCTCGGGTGTCATCTCCACTAATCTCAAACGTTCCTCATTGACTCCATCTAGATTTCGTTTAAACGACTAGACTCGAGATAACATGATGATGTGTTGGGAATACAAGTTTTTAGCAAGGAAATAAGATAATACATTAACGCAAAAAATCTTTCATATAGACAGAATTTCATGATCACAATTTCGTAGAAAAATGCTTAGCTTAATGATCATCGAATAGGGTGTCATCTTACAATAATTGATAGTACCTAAGGTTCAACAAGATAATCTAAGGTTAATTATGGTTGGGTGGTCATTAAGTAAAAGTTGGGAGCGTTTTCTTATATTTTGAAAATTTTCATTGTCTGAAAATTTTTCTAAGTATAGAAAAAGTTAAATTTTTCAAGTTTTGATTTAGGGGATAAAAAGTCCCGGAAATGATTCCTTGATTTTTTCTAAGCACAATGGTATATTCATATGCCTCAAACGCATAAGTTTAGGGTGAGTTTCGGGCCAAAGTATAGAAAGAAAACGAGTGATTTTTTTCGATTTTGTACTAAAATAGGGAGGGCGACATTTTGATTCGAATGGAATTTTAATTTTCTATAAATGCCATTGTTTCCAAATGGGGGGTATTTTCTTATTTTCATTAAATAAAATTAAAGTAAAGAATAATGTATTTACTTAAATTTATTTATAGAAAATACGTATATTGTCATAAAACATACCTTGGCTTAACAAGCCTAAGTCAGAAACTAAGTGTCAAGATTTCACAACAGAGGCACCGATGTAAGGTTTTCAGAGGCATCGGTGTAAGGTCAGTTCTGTAGTGTACTAATAAGATACAGAGAGTAAAGCACCAGTGTAACCAAAACTGAGGCACCGGTGTAAGGTCAGTTCTGTAGTGTACTAGTAAGGTACAGAGAGCTAGGTAAGGCACCGGTGTAACCAAAACTGAGGCACTGGTGTAAGGTCAGATTATATGCATAATATGAAGTACTACAAGGGGAAGACACTAGTGTAACAAAAACTGAGGCACCGGTGTAAGTATGAAAATACAGAACATTGTAAAATATAGAAAGTAAAGGCACCGGTGTATCAAAAACTAAGGCACCAGTGCTAACTTCATCTTCTACGAATTTCAGAACTGAATTTTGTTTTCTCCGAGCTCCGTGGAGCTCAATATGGATGGATAGCATAGATTAAAGGTTAGAGAGAGTTTCATTTAGCTTAGTATCAAATAATCAAGGCTTGAATTGAAGGATTACGGCTTGGATTTTGGTGATTGAATTTCAAACAAAGTTCTCCCTCTTCTCACTCTCTCTACTGTTATTTCCTAACTTCACACCTCTAAACCACAACCATGGCACTCTCTCCACTCCTCTGAACACTGAAATTCGTACATGTGATGGTGATGAGGGCAGAATAGGTATAGAGAGGGGTTCAGTGTGGGAGTGTCTCTTGCATGGAATGCTATTGGTGAGGAAAAATTGTTGCAGATTTTTTTGATGGAGTGAAGTAGTTGTATTCCTCAGCCATTATGAAAATTAGAAGAGAGGTTTTGCGATAAAACCAGGGGTGGATGGAGGTTTGGCTGGGGAAAGAGGAGTGGCCTCCAAGGATCAGGTGTTCAATGAAGGAAGAAGAGAAGTAAACGTATAATTTTGGAGAAGAAGCATGTGGGGGAATGATGATTAAAGGAAAATGATCCCATGTGACAAGTTCCATGGGAAATGGCTGAAGTAATGGGTTTGGGTCAAGCTAAAGAATTTGGGTCGGGTTAAACCAAGTTTAGCTTGGGTTAAGGCTTGGTTCAAACTTCATGCATTGCTAATGGGTCAAGGGTTGGACTCAAGGGTAATTGGCCTGATGGATTAGGTCCAAACACACACATGCACAAATCCAAGAATAGACACAAGGTTGATAAAAATGCATGACTAGAAATAGAAACGCACAAAATCACTTTAGTTAATTAATGATTTAATACATTAAAATTTATTTATTTATTTATTCTTATTATTATTTGTATTTAAAAATTTAAGGTCTTTACAGGAAGGCACTCTAATAATTAAGTCAAAACAATGATCACAAAAAACTCTCCATATCTTTGCGTGTAATTACAATTTACAGCGTACCTTTTACTGTGGGTTTGCACCTTTATTTATAGACTTTATGATTTAGTATTCATAATTCTCTTATAATTCAAATTCCTCAAGTAGAAGTACCTTCTGATTGGCTACTAACGAGAAAAAGTCGACCCGGACTCTCTAGAAAATTATCTTCTACCGTTAGGTTTCATTCAACCTCAAACTCCTCATTCTAAGCTGAATAGGCTTAAGACTCCTCATCTTTATCTAATTAGAACCTTATCCTGAGATACACGCGGTTCTGTTTCATCTACAACTCAAAACTATTAACTGCCCTTCTCGGGTCGACAACCCTCTAAACTGCCTTTTTCAGATCGGTAAGCAAGTGAATGCCTTTCTTAGGACGGCTACTATTCTCATAAGATCGAGAATATGCTCGTGCGTGAGAGCATCTTTGTGCCGAACTAAATAAATAATTTAAGAAAAAACTCAATAATCTTTATTTAAGTTTTATCTCTTTCATCTTTAAGTTTTACCTCCTCCATATTCACGAAATTTTAGAGAAAATGGGTTTGTGGGAGAAGAGTGAGAGACGAGAGAAACGGAGAGTGAGGAGAGAGATGAAAATAATAGTGAAGGGTTAAGAAGTCTTTTTAAGTCATGCTTATTATGTTTACGTGATAATTTTAGAAGTTATCATTAATTTCGTGATTTCAAAACGGGAGGCCATCTATTTAGAATATTTGTTCAATGCCACTAAACTGTAAGTTTTTCTACTTATAACTTGCTGCAGTCTCGCGCATATACGTATCCAGGTATAACAGTAGGAACGAACCAGTAGATAGTGATTCGTTTGTGGACGTCTTGATTATCAATTAGCCTATTGTACCGTTCACATAGCGATGAAGCAGCAGATGGAACTGTAGGTGGCGGTGGTTGTGGTGATGATTCCTTTTCTGCTTATAATCTGATGAATTTTCTCCTGATTACTTCTACTTTTCCTTTGATTTGGTTAGGAAGAAGCAAGATGATCAAATCGGACAGAAAGAGTCGAAGGGAAAGGAAATCACAAGGCCCCCACTCAATTTCATAGCGATTCTGAAGGACCACGGCATAACTCTCGACGCTCGTTCTCCTGACGAACTCTGTGATCAGCTCTATGCCGGAGTTTACTTAAAGCCCAACCAACTGGCAAGTTCTTCAGTTTTAATTGGATGAAGGGTCTTTTATTACAGCATCCTTCTCTATTTGCGCATGGTAATTTATTTAGTACTACCCTTATCATTTTAATAGTGGTGTTGAATTTGGAAAACCAGTCACGTTGAGCTTGCTTGAGACCATAGATAGCATCACAGCACGATTAAGTTTACACATTTTGTTTGGACAATGCTCATACCCAGGCGGAGGTTGCCGTTAAACTTCTTCAATAAGATCCCCATTGAGAAAACCATTCTTGACATCCATCTGATAGAATGCCCACTTGCGACCTACAACAACTGCAAGTAGACTCCGGACAGATGTGAGATGAGCAATGGGGGCAAAAGTCTCCTCATAGTCAATGCTATACTCTTGAGTGAACCCCTTTGCAACTAGACGAGCTTTATACCTTTTATAGAACCATAAGGGTTATCTTGTAAACCCGCTTGGAACCAATGGGAGTTTGGCCAAGAGGAAGGTCAACAAAATATGAAAATACCACGTGTGACTTTTATCCAATGCCTGTGATTCTTCTGCCATTGCTTGCTGCCAAAAAGGGTTAAAACTGGCCTCACAGTAGGAGTGACATTCATGCTGAGAAAGAATAGTAGAAAAACTTTGATAATCATGAAGACGCATAGGTATTTCCTTTACCCGAGTAGAGTAACGAAGTGGTGAATGAACAAATAGAGGTGCTACAAGAGGCTCAGTGGCAGGAGAGTTGGGTGATGTAGGGGGCTCACTGAGAAAAGAGCCGAAATATGAAGGCTCGAGGCGAGAAAAGCAGCAGGTGCGGAAGCAAGACCACCGATAGAAACAAGCAGCTCAAGAAAGGTCGTATGAGTTGACTCAGAAGAAGAATCTGTGTCAATCTCATCAAATAACAATGCCATAGAAGGATCAGTTAAAAAGGATGAGGTAGGAATGGATGGTAAGTGAACCTTTGACATAGAGGATAACATATTGTGTTCCCAAAATATAGCATGGCGGGTAATACGAAGATGCTGGGATATGGATCCCAACATCTGTGCGCCTTGTGCTCAATTCCATAACCCAAGAAGCAACAAAGAATAGCCCATGGTTCTAATTTGGTTCACTCATGAGACTAAAGTAAGACAAAACAAGCACATCCAAAGACTTTGAGAAGACTATAGGGAGGCGAAATACTATAAGGGCGTTCATAAGGTGACTGATTTTCAATGACGGAAGATGGAACACGGTCGTAGACCCCCAAATTTGGATCTCCCTTAGAACCTTTGAGCAATGCTTCAATGACTCTCTAATGATGAAAAGGACACTAGTGTCCTAGAAAGTCCTTGGATCAATTGATTAATCACAAAATTAATGCCAAAAATTGTAAAAGTGAAACCATGACTCGTTGACCTGGTTAAACATGGCGTACACTATTCTAAGCGTGCGTTATTTCTGACTGGCCCAGATTCTTTAGTTAATGTCAGTTGACCAGCGGTATGGAGCTCCATGATGGCCTCAAGCGGGACAATTGCTGCACGTTTTGATCATTGAAATGGGTTTGAAAATGCCTATAAAAATTCCCGCAGGCTTAAAAGTCATGGGTTGGATTTTTTTGAGTGGAAGGTTGGGCTTTAATTGAGTTTTTGAGAGATCTTGTTTGGTCTCAAAGCATTGAAGTCAAGCGAGGAAGGAGAGGAAAGTTTGGCTTTGAATGAGCAATAAATCCTTTACTCATTTTCTCCCAACATAGGTCTCAAATACCCCTTACTTAGAGGAAAAAGCCAAAGTATCCAAGGCTTAAGAAAGGTGTAAATTAAAACGTGCAAGTCTGAGTTTGTTTTTGAAGGGAATTTCTAGGGGTCTAGACGGTAATAAATACTAGTTTGAGACCTGTTACGACCTTTTTGTTGAAGTCTAGAAGGAGACAAACCTCCTATGAGAGCCATTGAGTGTCGTACGCTTGTCCTATTTGGTGTAAGCTGCTTCAGGGATGGCATTCGCATCATATACTTGGCGTATGCCAACTTTGCTTTCAAATACAGTGTTTAACTTATCCTTCTGATATTCTATTTTCTATGGCTCATGTCAATTTGAAGTTCAAATATTTTTGAAATACTTTTGACTTGTGAGCATGATATCCGATGTTAAATGATTAGTAAATGATAAATAAGTGCTTGTATGCTTAGAAATCATGTTGGAAAATGAAACACAGATTTTGTCTAAGTGATGACACAGCGTATGCTTATTGGCTCATTGGCGTACGTTTACTGGCTCGTTGGCTTATGAGATGTAAGTGTGATGTATGCTAGTATGTATATGGCGTACGTTACTCCAGTAATATAGGGCAATTTCATTTTGAGACAGGTTACATTCTGTTTGGTTTAAGCACATTTTGTGCTCACAGTTTTTGTACATATATTAGTTGTTTACTATTGCAAGCATGTTTAATTGTTTACCGCTTTATTCCTTATTGCATGTCTCCT
Source organism: Arctostaphylos glauca (assembly GCA_019985065.2). Taxonomy (NCBI): domain Eukaryota; kingdom Viridiplantae; phylum Streptophyta; class Magnoliopsida; order Ericales; family Ericaceae; genus Arctostaphylos; species Arctostaphylos glauca. The sequence goes on from JAHSPW020000008.1 coordinate 25,927,024, forward strand.
TTTCCTAGTTGTGACATTGACACAAAATGATTTTGAAATCCCATAAATGGTACGTGAATGAACAAATTGTATCCATGCAAAAATATTAACGAAAAACGTGTTTGGCTCATGTTTGTGCCGATATCTGATCAACCCAAAAAACTTGATGAGGTAGTGAATAAAATGATAGGTTGGAATCAAACTAATGAGCTTCGAGTGGCCTGCTTTGCCTCTCCAATACCCTCAGGCCTCAGGTTCAGGCATATGTTATGGTTCCAATTTCCAGACGTTGTTTCTTTGTGTTCTACATCACAGTTTTGACACATTAAAACATGCTGTTCTTAAAATTGCATAACTTTGTCACTCCCAACTCTAATATTGTGAGAGGATCATGCACCGGGCTGCTTTTTTTTTTTTTTGTCTTTTTAGGAGGAATTATGTTCATGTTAAAATTTTATTACTGCAGAAGTACTTTGTCGATAAGGAGTCAAACAAGAACTGCTTCATGGTATTTGCAAGAGAACTATATATCTGCCATGTGGCAAACCCCTCATATTGGCAATGGATCCAAGAGAAGGAAACAAGGTACACAAGAAAAACAGCAGCCTAGCAACTTCAAATTTATCATTAAGTGTAAGCCCCATTTAACAGTACTTAATATCACTCAGACCAAATGGCATAAAAGCAATAGGGCGTAATCATGAGTGATTTCTCCAATGAATATATCTCTTTTATTGCTAGCGCAACATCATCATCCATTAGTGCAGTGTGGGGCTGATAACGTCTACCATAAGAAAAAGAATGGGAAGATGTATTTTCCTAAAGTCATAGAAATGAGGATGACAAGTAGTAGGTTTGGAGAAGGTACTTGAGGAGAGTAACAAGAAGTATACATGTATTGTTCGACACCATCTTTGTTATACTTTTTGAATGATTGCACTTGGCCAGTAATTAAGTTAGAGGTTGGTTTCTTGGAACCAAATCCCTTATCTCCTCTTTCTAAAGTATAAAAGCAGGTGGTTACATTAGGCGTGAGGGAAGTGCTCATCATGACAATGATTTGTCTAAATTAGCTGGTATTACAGAAGATTCCAACTCAATTGAGATTAGTTGAAGTTGTTAGTACTCATATGCAGTCTGTGATTAGTTTGTTAGGTAAGGAGTTAGTTAGAAGTTAATTACTTTAGCTACCCTTAGAAGTTATGTCATTGGTCCTTGGTTATGTAAATGATCAAATTGGTGTATTCGGATCTCAAAAGGAAATAAACAGAACAAGTTTCATTCTTCTCTATCTCTCTCTTCTTCTTCTTCTCCTCCTCCACTTTTTGAGATTCCTTCCTGGTGTCAGAGCATTATAAACAAAAGTCATATTCAATTTGATCATGGAATTCTGGTCTCAATCTGAAGCTTGTTTCTTGTATTCAACAAAGATGATTCTGTATTTCTGATCTCTGTTCAAGTTGTTCTTCATCAAAGAAGTTTATTTTTCCTGATTTTGCTTGAAGATTTCACAATTCAAGTCTGAAGTCTCAATCTCTCATCTAGAACGACACATAATACAGTAACTGTACCTTCATCTTTAGCATTTCTAGTCTTGAAATTTCATGTTCTTGGTACAATTATGTTAGATTCAGTTGTTGTCCTGCTTGGCTGCAAGTTTGTCTGCGTCAACTCTACCTCATGTTGTCGGATCAGTACATATGCTGGACAAGTGTGGAGTTCTCTTGAACCTAGGTTTAATGCATTGAATCAATCTCATATTCATGATTTGAAGAGCTGACTTAATAGCATTAAAAAGAATGGATCTATGGAGCCTTATATGGATCAAATCAAAATTTATGCTCAGACTCGGGGCTGCAGGTTACGTAATTGATGATGATGATGATTTGTTCTTTTACATGCTACATGGATTATCAGGAGAATACAAACATTTTGTAAAGTTTTGGAATCCCAAAAGTATAGATTTACGTTTCATTGCAATCAATATATAAGTACAATAAGGACATAATTACACTACAACCCTCTAACACTAAGTTAATTAATAAGTACACAATTAATCTACACTTGAGCCCATATCTTAATACTCCCTCTCAAGTCGGTGCGAAGGTATCCATCAAGCCCAACTTGGACACAATGGGATAAAACATCTTGCTGCCAAGACCTTTTGTAAATATATTCGCTAGTTGATCTTCAGACCGCACAAAAGGCATCCATATCAAATCCTTGCTTAGCTTCTCCTTGATGAAGTGCATGTTAATCTTATATGCTTTGTTCTGTCATGTTGAACAGGATTATGAGCAATATTTATGGCTACTTTATGGTCACAGTAAAGTTTCATCGGTCTATCATCTCCAATCCCCAAATCTTGTAACAGGTGTGAAGTCATAAGAGTTCACAAGCCCCATGAACGACTTTATACTCGGTTTCTGCGCTGGTTTGAGCAACCACTGATTGCTTCTTACTTCGTCAAGTAATCAAGTTTCCTCCAATGAAAGCACAGTAACCAGAGGTAGAGTGTCTATCATTTATGGACCCTGTCCAATCTGCATTAGTAAATATCTCTAGACGCAGATGACCATAGCGAGAGAACAAAATTTTCTTTCTTTGAGCTAACTTAAGATACCTCAAGATAAAATAAATAGTACCATATGTGCGGTATGTGGATCATGCATAGACTAACTAACAACCCCTACAACATATGAAATATTCAGTCTAGTGTGAGCTAAATAAATCAGACGACCCACAAGTCTCTAATATTTCTATTTTTCAGTACATTTCCCCATATCACCACTAAGATAATGATTAGCCTCGGTAGGAAAATCTGCAAATTTACAACCTAGCATACCTGTCTCTTCCAACAATCAAGAATGTACTTCTGTTGAGAGATGAAAATGCCTTTATTAGACCTCGCCACTTCCATCATAAGAAAGTATTTCATTGATCTTAGATCCTTGATCTTGAATTCTTGAGCCATTTGAGTTTTAAGGTTAGAAATCTCATCCACGTCATTACCTGTCATTATCATATCATTAACATAAACAATAAGAATAGCAATCTTGCCACTACTTCCTTTGATAAACATATTATGATCAACATGACTGTCGGTATCCAAATCTCAACATAACTTTCGAAAATCTGTCAAACCAAGCTCTTGGTGATTGTTTTAACTCATACAAGGCATTTCTCAATCTACACATATTTCCTTCACTTGCAGTCAAGGAAAAATCCAGCGGCATCTCCATGTAGACTTTCTCTTCTAAATCACCATAAAGGAAAGTATTTTTCATGTTAAACTATTAAAGGGGTCAATTTAGATTTGCAGTATAAGATAATAGAGCTCGTACAAAATTCATCTTTGCTACCGGAGTAAATGTCTCTTCGTAGTCAATCCCATAATTTTGAGTAAAACCCTTAGAAACCAGTCTCACGTTGTATCTGTCAACTGTCCCATCTGCATTCTGTTTAACAGTGGACACTCATTTACAGCCCACTGGTTTCTTTCTTCCTAGAAGGCATACTAGGTTTCAAGTACCATTCTTTTTCAAGTCTGTCATCTCCTCTACCATAGCTTTCTTCCACTTAGGTATCCTAATTGTATCGTGTCAATTCTGTGGAATAGATATAGAAAAAATAGAGGAAACAAAAACATGACACGAAGGAGACAAGCGATCATATGGTACAAATTGAGAAATGAGATGTTGGGTACACTATCTAATGCCTTTCCGAACAGCAACGGGAATATTAAGATCACTTGACTCAAGAAATGATTATTCAAGATATGATTCATTACTCAATAAGTTAGAAGTAGAGTTTGGGACTGGAGCTGGAACTAGAACTGGTAGTGGCGATTTATATGTCTGCAATACGACTAGCTGGCTTGGCAAGCTGTTGTTCATGCCCAACTTGTTCACCTAGGCCCTTGCCTACCCTGTCAATAGATATAGATTCCTCTCTGTCAATGGTGAGTATCTCTTTCCCCCCTCACTAGGAGATGGTAAAACTATCTCTTCCTTCCTAGTAGATAATGACTCTCCCTGAAGATATGGAGTGGAAGGAGAGTAAAAGGACTCAGTCTCACAAAAGTTAACATCCATAGAAACAACAAACTTTCGAGAGTTAAGATCGTAACACTTAAATCCCTTCTGGGTAGGCAAGTATCCAACAAAGACACACTTATGAGCTTTAGAACCCAACTTGTCACCCACAGGGTGGGAAGTATGGACAAAACAGATATAACCAAAGACTTTCGGGGAAAGAGAGGAAACCAGACATGTGCGAGAAAGACACGCAATATGAGTTTTGAAGTAGAGAACACTAGAAGGCAAACGGTTGATAAGATAAGCAGCAGTCAAAATCACTTCTTTCCAAAAATATTTGGAAGATGCATAATGAGAAGAAAGGAGCAAGCAACTTTAGCAACATTGTTGTTATTGCATTCGGCAACCCTATTTTGTTGTGGGGTGTCAACACAAGTCGTCTGAAAGAGAATGTCATGTTCATCCAAATATGCCCGAAAGGCCCGATCAACATACTCGGTGCTATTATCATTGCGAAGAATTTTAATCCTAGTTTCAAATTGTGTGCATACCATCTGATGAAACGACGTGAAACAAGAAGAGACCTCACTTTTGGACTTGAAGAGATACACCCAAGCCACACGAGAATAACAATCAGTAAATGTGACAAACCAATGAAAACCTTTAAGAGAGGTAATAAGAGAAATGCTCCAAACATCAGAATGAATAACTACAAAGGAGAAGCACTTTGTTTATTAATAGGAGCATAAAAAGACCGTTTATGTTTTCCAAGTTCACAAGTTTCAAAAAAAACTAACTCATAGGACAAGACTTAGTCAAATGAGAAAAAAGTTTATCTGAAATGCCAAAAAAAAGATGACCCAATCTTCGGTGTCACTAATGCAGTAAAGGAATATAAGAACTACTATCTGCGTGTAGAGTCTGGCCATAGGACAAAGGTGGCGGAGGTGCAAACTCTAAGAAATAGAGACTATCATGTTCTTTTTATCACTGCCAATCACTTTCTCCGTATCCAATTCCTAAAAAACACAATGAGAAAAAAAGAATATCACAGAAGAATTTGCAGAACGAGTAAAACTACTGACAGATAGCATATTAGTAGCAAAATTAGAAATATATAGAATGGAAGAAAGAGAAATAATAGGAGAATAGCGAATGGAGTCTTTCCCTGAATAGCAAAGAGAGATCTATCGACTATTCTGACCTTATCTTTACCAGAACAAATAGAATGAGTAAAAAACAAACGAACAACCTGTCATATGGTCAGATGCACCGAAATCGATAATCCAAGGAATATTAGATGAGGCATTAAAAACACTAGCTCAGATACATGTGTGAGTATATTGAGTGGAAGGAGAAACCGTGAAAATAAAAGTAAGAGTAGATGGAGAATCAGCCCGAGCCATCAGGCGCCTGAGAGCTTGCATCTCCCCCTAATAAAAACCACTAGTAAGAGCAACACCAGACTGAACCCCAGAGTCAGCAAAAATAGAAATTGTAGACTCCGAGACATGAGCCTGAACCAGAGAATGTGCAAAACCACGACTGCGACCACCACGATAACCTCCCTTGCCACGAGGAGGGCGACCATGTAACTTCCAACAAAAATTTCTGGTATGTTTGATATTGTCGCAATCATCACATCAGAGAGATGCACGATCAGTGACATCACTGCTAGCACCAGATTGACCACTTGGTGGGGGAGTGGCCACTAAGGTAGAACGAGTAGGAGTAGGAGTATACAACATAGCACCCCGACGACTCTTCTCCTGCTGAACTATAGCATAGGCATCACCCAAGGATGGAAACAAAACACGACCCAACACCTGCACACTAATCTGATTATACTTCATATCAAGGCCAGCCAGAAAATCATAAACACATTTTTTTTTAGTCACTTTATCCATTTAGTGGCATTTTCAGTACATACAGTCTGAAATCCCTGATAATAATCAAACTCCTGTCAAGCACGACTCAAATTGGCATAATACTCAACGACCGACCAATAATGTTGGTCCAATGTACGAAGTCTTTTTCTCAACTCAAAGCACTGAGCATCATTCCCCTGCTGAGAATATGTACAGGCTGCAGTAGTCCAAATCGCGTATGGAGTCTCAAGAAGTAGGAAGGTATAGTGAATATCGACTCGCATAGAACTAAACAACCAGGTCATGACTAAAGATTTTTGGGACCTAAACCGTTTCAGGTTGGTGGGTCTGTTTCAGGTGAGCAGGATTTCTACTAGAACAATTTGGACCTGCTCAATTTAGTTGTGACTACCATCTTAGTTTGCATCGAGCGATAGATCCTGTTTTGGTTTGTGCAGATGGTGGTGGTTGTTAAGGTAGGTGGTGTTTTAAATCGGTGGTTCCTATTTGGAAAAGAATCAACATGATAGTTAATAGCATAAAAACAAATTCACGTAAAGTATAAAGGAAAATTTGATATGTTGCAACGAAATAGATGAAAGACGAAGTTGAGGTACTATTGTAGTGGTGAGGGTTGGAAATGTTGGTATAGGGGAGACTTCGTTGCGGATGAACTTGAAAATGTCATTTTGTGGTGGTCGTTGTGTTGATGAGTGATGCTTTAGTCTGGAAGATGAGATATAAGTGTTTTAGGGGGAGGGGGATTGTTACACTATTAACCGAAGATGACGTGACCTCTCTCTTTCATTTTGTATGACTTTGCAATAGAACAGAGTGATTTTATTTGAACTCAAAACAAATCTATCTAGCCTTAATATCTGTCTACACCAATTTAAATATTTTTGTTCTCAAAACATCCTCGTCTTCAACAAATCTTAACTTGATTTTGGTCAATGAGCAACCACGATCAATGGCCACCCCAACGACGCTGCCTTCCTAGATTACATGATGAGTGCTTGAACTATTAGAAGCCATATGTAAGTAGATTGAACAAATGAAAAGAAGCTTGTCCATTTCCCTTTCTATAGGGGTAGAGAATCCATTAATGGTGAAACGGACTTTGAGCTCTTTTTAAACCCCCGATGATCACAAAACATCGCTTCACCATCAACACTTAATGTACAAATCTAGCAAGGGAGACGCATGCGCGCACACACACAGAGGGAGTTACGATTAAGGAAATATCGTTTTGTGGGTGTAGAACTAAAAGAAAAGACAATGCATTTTAAACTCACGATCTTCCAAACAACTTCTTAAGATTCGAGGTGGCGGTCGGTGGTGGAGGAACAGAGAGGGTTGGGTGGCAACAAATAGTGGCAGAGGGTAGGTGAGTTAGAGAAAAACTACTACTTTTAAATTTGTTAAAGAAAGTAGGCAATTTGTGAGTTGTGTTTATACATGTTACGCGGGTGGGAGAGAAATTTGAGGTTAGGAAATTCTTTTTGGGTTCAAATGGAAGCACTCAAAAGAAAACCATTCATAATTAATATTGGGGTCTTTCTGGTACTAAAACTTCTATTCTTGATTAAATTTTTGTTATTGTGAGAGATTTTATTGATACATCCTGAAAAATATATTTAAGAATATCAAAGAATGCATAATCACATCCCCACAATAACAAGAATTAAACTTACGATCGAGCTTTACAACCAAGTACTGAGTCTTACAATCAGAGACCAATAGATTGACCACATGGATACCAAACAATCCTTTTACGGAAAATTGATGAAAAGTACAAATGTAGGGTGAATTGGCTCTAATTTGATTTTTGAGTTGGGATTCTTTATTTTAAAAGTGTTATTAGTTAGGGTTCATTATTTTTGAAGTGTTTATAGGTTAGGTCCTTTAATAGGCAAAATTACTTTTATTTGTTTTATTAGCTTAGCATATCTAGAACAGAATCATGGGCTATTCTCGTGAACCACTATATTAATCTAATATGTGCTAGCCTTACAGATGATAAAGAAATAGAATAGAAACACAGCTCTGACTCTCCCTAGAACAATTGGAGCTACTTGACTGGACCGATGCTGTGGACATTGAAGGGCAAGACATTTTTGTTCAAATTTCTTTTTATTCTACCTTAACAAATTTCTAATCATTAGATTATGTCTCAAGATTCTCGTATTTTAAGATTTTTATAACATTTTAAAGATGAACGTGTTTTAGTGAATTTACACAAAAAGAACTAAATTAAAGTGGAAAGGCTCGTGCATTAGGTACTGGTGAGCCCTCCATCACATGTCCCATTTTGTGACCGTAACAATGAATTTTGCAGATTTCTATGAATTAACAAGTGTTGATGACAATTAAAACAGATAATGTTGGTTTGAAATGTTATCTGTGTTTTTGTTCTTCATGTCTTTAAAAGATAATTTTATATGTGTTTTGTTCTAAAAGATAACTTCATCTGTTTGGCATTTTCACGTCTTTAACATAAATAAAATAATTAAAACAGATAATGTTTTTGTTGCAATTTATATTGCCGTATATATAGTTTGTGTCTAAATTGCACTTTTGTTTAGATTTATAACCTATCGAATTAATTTCCAAAGATTTTACATTTATGAAGGAGAAGAAAAGAAAAGAAAACAACAAAGAAAGTAGGGAAATTGGTAAAAAGTACAAATATAAGATGAATTGGCCTATTAAGTCTTGACTAAGTTAATTTTTGGGTTAGGGTCCGTTGTTTTAAAAGTGTTAATAGTTAGGGTTTATTATTTGCGAGTGTTAATAGGTTATGTACTTTAATAGACGAAATTGTCCTTATTTGGCTGAGAGTCTCATCTTTTTAATAGCAGGTTGTCGAGCACTTCCATTTTCAAACATAAATAGTTTTAACATTCTCACTTCACTTGTTTTGTAGTGGAGAAGACATTGAAGTGGCTGAGCTACTGGAGGTGTCGTGGTTAGATATCAGAGGCAAGATTCGAACAATCAATCTCTCACCAGGAACTTTGTACGAAATTGTATTCATCGTGAAGTTAATCCCCAAATCTGGTTCATCATGGTTCACTGTGAATCTTCTCATCGTCCCGCAACATTCAAAGCAGCTGACTCGCTCTGAAAATTTAGATGGAAAGCCTTTGGGAAATTGGTTTGAAATCCAGGTGGGTGAGTTCATCATGTCTCCACAATACGTTGGAAACATGGATTTCTGTCTGCAGCAACGTGATGGGACGTTTAAGTCTGGGCTTGTTATAAAATGTGCTGTCTTTCGACCAAAGAAAGAACAAGAAGAAATTTAGGATGTTATTGGGCTTTGGAATGAGGGCACGTATTTATGTGTGATGGATTTTATTATGTTACATACCGTTTTAGACTTTTAGTGTAGTATGTGTTGGAGTAATGGCATGTTCTGTTGAGTGTTTCTAAAATAATTTTTGAGAAAAAAAACTCTGAGATATTATTTGGTGTAAGTATTATAGAAAAAATCTGATAGTTAAATTTTTTCGGCGTTTTTTAGGTGTCTCTTTCTCTCTTTTCTTTTATAGAGAGATGAAGTTGTTTGGGAAAAAATAAAAATATCTGAAATTTTTTTTCTAGAAACTTGTTTGGGAAATTTTTTCCCAAACAAGCAACCAAACACACATATTACAAAATAGTAAAATAATTAATTTATGTGAGAATTTAATAGATAAGAATTGTGAATAATCAATTCTAAATAAACAAATGTTACATATAATTTTTATTTTTTGTTGTGGCAAAAAATAATAACACTTAAACTAATTTGTAATAGATAACGTTATTGAAGCATAAACAAAAAAGAGTAATAAAAAATTAAACAAGAAACATCATCAGTCAGTGAGTAGAAACAAAAAAGTGTTATATATATATATATATATATATGGGAAAAACTATATAGATCAATATTTTTTTAGATTAATATTAGACCAATATTTAAACTCTTCATTTCTGATTAAATTTTAATAATCTGAACCATTCAATGTGTTTAAAACATATTTTTAAGGGTACCCGCGAAAAATCAATTCAAAATATTACCGAAAAAAGTTTGATCCAAACAATGGTTCATAAAGCAGTCCTGTCAGTATTTTTAACCACTGCTTACATCAAACCCTTTCCGATAATATTTTGAGCTGATTTCTCGCGAGTACCCTTAAAAACATGTTTTAAACACATTGAACGGTTCAGATCATTAAAATTTAATAAAAAATAAAGAGTTTAGATGTTGGTTTAATATTGGTCTAAAAAGTGTTGGTCCCTTGAGTCTTCCCTTATATATATATATATATAAAATCACGGGTAGTATACCTTTAATCGCGATTTTATCGGTGGACCGAGATTGTTTGTTTCACTTTAGATCACGATTTCTAAGCGTGATAAAAATGTACAGACTTTTCATTACACCCCGATAGACCAAGGAATTGAAACCGAGATAAAAAGGCTACGATCACAGTTATGCACCGTGATTGTTTGCTCTGTTTGTAGTAGTAGTTTCTTTTTAAGAAATGGACCATTTTTTACTTTCCAAGAATATAGCCCTTACGGCCCGTTTGTTAGTGGTTAAAATATTTGAGGGGATATTGGGGGATATGATAAGGTGGGGAGATAAGGGGTTATGATTGAAGAGGAGATTAATTTAGAATGGGAGATTAATATTTACTTGATTTGTTTACTTTCTTAGAAAGGACTATATATAGGTGATTAGTTTGTTTTGTAGTGGATAAAGTGAATACTAGTTGTGGATAATATAAAATTGTAATAATTTTTCATTTTAACTTTATATAGTTCATTCCTTCTCTTTAGTCGTTTTTTTGAATTTTTTTACATATAATTTAACTTTTTGGTTAAATTGGATGCAACTCTCTAAAAAGTATAAATAAAATATAAACAAAATAAATAAAATATATACAAAAAATGAAAAAGTCAAAGTTGATTAAGGTAATGAGTTCTTTTCTATTGCTAGATAGAAAGAAAAGAAAAGGTGTAATTTTTTAACTAAGAAAACATAGAGAAGTAAAAAGGTTTTTCATTCTTTTTAAAAGTTGAAAGTGATATTATCAGCCTAGACAAAATATGGATTGCTCATATCTTGTCCATATATAAGACACTACTAGGGTGATAAATTTATCCCTGATAACTTACCAAGGGTCCAAAATGACCCAACAACTCCTGGATTTCTTTTACCCTAGATTATTTTATCCATGACATATTATATCCGCCTCTATCCATTCTTAACAAACAGGCCTTTACATATATTAAACTGAACAGACTTCAACTCTAGAAGTTTTTTCTCACACAGAAATATCTTCATTCCTGTTTCACTTATGTGACCTAGTCTATAGTACCATAGATTTGCATTAGTCCCACATCAACAATTGCAACTGTATTCTTCGAATTCGTCGTCATATACAATGTGCAAGTTTTGACTTCACTAGTAACAATCAATGCTCTTTTAGTGATGTTTCACTGACCAAGGGGGTAGTATTACAAATCTCATCCCTTAGAATAAAACAAGAATGACAATATTACCTTCTAAAAAAAATTCTTAAGTGCCTCCAACTTTGTTAGCCTCATTTTCTCATCACCCTCCATTTATGATATTTCCTATTCGTTTCGGTGTCTTGATTATGTTTGTCACACCCCAAACAGATATGAAATGAGTAATGGAACAATATAAATACAACTCAACATAGACATATCTCTAGTTAATAAATAAAACTTCCAAATCCACTAGTCAACTGTCATAATAATCACATAAGCAATCTCTCCAAAACTAAACATGAACTAACAAAAAGGGCCCACAACGCTCAAATAACTAAATCAAGTCTGAAACATCTAAAACATAAATTTACTATTCCCAAAGCAAATCCTAACTAGCATGCTGTGTTATCTCCAAACTCTAGACCTAAATTCTCAAATTCATATCATCACCTGTAAATTGTTAGCTTACAGAAAAACATAAGCCAGAGATGAGGTAGAAAATCATACTAAAACATCGACATATTGATTAAAGTATGTTCGCATCAATAATATAATATGCATAAATGAAACGATAAATAACCGACTAAATATCTATAATACTATCATGGTGAACATGCGACTCATGCATAATTTTGATGGTCATACACTGCGGGCTACCCACATTGGGAACCCTACCTCTTTACCCATTCATTCGATGGTCTTTTACCGGAGAAATCACAAAGACTCCAAGTAGAGTTCACAAACTGCTTCGACCGGTGGACCATCCCTTACCCGATAATCCAACATCCATGCATGCATGTATGAATCACAATAGACAATTTCTGACTTAAACAGAAACCCCAAATAGACCGAAAGGCAAGAAACATATTGAAAACTAAAAAGTATATATTTTATTTTTCAACAGGTCATTCGAGCGGTGAGGAACTCGCTCAAGTGGCCAAAATTAGTCCACTGCCAAAAACAGGCTGTCAAAAATTTGAAGTGGTCGCTCGAGCGGCCTAGGTAAATTTTTAGAATATGTTTCTTTGAATAAACATCATTCTTTTACCTTCATTTCTGCAACCTAATTATCCAAATACGCTTGAAAATATCACAAAACATGCATGACTCGATTACATGCTAAAAATAATGTGTATACCATCGAATAAAACATGATCTACGTAATATCTCAATGTAAATCAACATGAATTCTACCTTATTCAATAAAATGCAAAAAATGTTGAGATGCTCGGTAGGTCCTTGAACTCTCTGCGTACTAGACTGTTCTTGGGCTCTATTGAAACTCTCGACAGCCTCTACGACTTTTTAGTTGATCACTTTGCGCAAATCTTTCGTCTAGGCACGCATTCGTCTTACTCCAGCGAAATTAGGATTTTGAAAGCTTAAAAAAAATCTAACTAACTTTTATAAAAAAATTTAGGAATTCTAACTTTCTTCTATAGTTAATTTTAGATTAATTACATTAACCCCTTCAAACTATTAAAACCCTCACATTAAGCCCGAGACTCCATCTTATTATGAACAAACCACAATTAAACATTAAATTCTAAAATCACAAAGTTCTAAAATAAATTAAAAATAATAAATATCGAATCTAGGGTCCTCGCAATATTAGTGTGAATTTTTTTTAAGTACAACAGGTTTTGCATTTTTTGTATTATTTGTAATGCTAACTTTTTATAGTTGATATATTATTTTTACTTCGTAAAATTGGATAGTGGGTAAATATTTGTTTTACTTTGTAAAAATATTGTATGTACAAATTGTTTGCAAAAATAAATTTTCTCATTCTAAATTATTTTAATAGGCCTGGTTAAATATTACATTTTTAATTAGAATTCATAAAGGAAAAAAAGGAAGCTCAATTTGATTGTAATTTTTTATTTTTGGGGTAATAAACTAATATTTTTGTCATTCTTTTATTTTTACTTTGTAAAACTAAATAGTGGGTAAATAAATTGGAGGACATTCTTGTCATGTAATGATTGCTATGAGGGCAAAGTAGACAATCTAGTCCCATGCTTTATATTTGGACAAATAAACAACCCCCCAAATTAATCAAGTTTATTTATAAATACAATTGTGTCGGAATAAATTATATTTGACTGGGCTAACAGTTTCATAGGTCATCTTTTGGTGTATGTAAAATCCGATAACTACTGACAAGGGTAAAAATATAATTGAAAAAATACATTAATCCTCCTCAGTAAAAGATTTAGTTCGGCACCAGATGAGAAATACATCAAGATACATGTGCCGAACACGTGAGGATATAGCCGACTTAAGAAGGGTTAACCATACTATATTCCAGCTGAAAAGGTTGAATACGTAACAAGCCGATCTGAGGAAGATGGCTGGGTAAGCAACCGACCTGAGAAAGGTGGCCTAACATCTTACCGACCTGAGAAGGATGACCTGAGATACTATTGACCCGAGAAAGCCGATAGGTAATTGTTATTCCGAGATAAGACAGAATCTCGAATAAGTCGGGATACAGTTCTAATAAATATGGATGAGAAATTTACGGCCAATTTAATTAATATGAAAAGTATTGATTAAATGAAACTCTAATGGTAAAAGATAACTTCATGGATAAAAAACGAGTGAGAATTATCTCATCAAGGGCCAATTAAAAGGTAATCCTACTCTAATTTTAATGAGGAATAAGTGTCCTAAGAGAATTAGGAAGGTTAAGTCACAAAGTCTTTATAAGGGCCCAGATTCATGAAAAAATGTACATTCTGACACACTAAGTTATTGGTTAGTAAAGAATATTAGTTTGTCCTTATTTCCCTTGTGAATCTTTGTCTAACTTAATCATCGAAGAGCCTTCCCGCCACAGCAGAGGAGGGTCCTTTGACTGGTTATTGTTTTGCAGATCACAGGTCCACTATATTGTGAGTATTGTTTTAGTTGGATATTGAGCTATTGGCTTTCCATCCTAATTGAGAAAATCAACCCCTCTACAACTACTAATTGAAAAAGTTTATTAACAAAACTTTGGATCTAAAATCTCCTTAGATATATGGTGTAATCCAATCCAATCCTCATATCAGACTAAACAAACATGCGATTTATTTGATTTACCTGATAACAGCAGTAGCTATTGCACGACTACGAGGTATTTGGAAGTGATCAGTCAAGCCAAAATGAGCCATGAGAAGCCAGAGATGAGTGAGATACTCCCCTCCTCGTCTCAACTGTTGAGCATGTTGTCTTCCTTTACATTGGCTAGCAGAATGACACAACATTTCCAACCAAACTTGTACGATGGTTTCCCATCTATCCATTTCCTCGTACTTTCCGAGCTCCGCTGCAAGCTTGCAGCCGTGGAATATCACAAAACTACTCATATCCCCTCCTCCTACAAGCATGTTCTCCGCGTTCACTTCCTTCATCAGCATCTTGGAAGCTTCTTTCTCAGTCATGTCTTTAAGCTGTTTGGACATATACGCTTCTATGAAATCCCCAAGATCAGAATATAGGTCTCGGAACTTGATTTGCCCCATCCCAATTGGCAACATATTTGGATGCTCGACTAGGAGGTACAACATGTATCGTGACATGCACTTGCCTCTATCGTGCAAGACTGTATGAAATCTATTATTATCTGGCACTGATTCGAAATCAATTTTGTAGAGTATTTCTGTAGCAAGGTGCCATATAAGAATGCTTTGGTGGAACTCCAACTCTTTTACGCTCCACTCAAGGTCACTATGGTTCTGCCTTTCAAGTGCCCGTCCTCCCCTACGGCCGTATAAGGACTTGAGATCTGCAGCTTCACCACTCTTTTCTGCAAAAGACCTACCGTAACTGACTAGTTTAAAGATATTAATCGGTAAATCATCCGTTTTACTATGTATCCAGCGTGGATAGAGTGGTGCCGGAGGAGTTCTGCTTTTGTATACATAAATCTCCACAATTTCCTCTGTGCCTACTGCCTTTAGGATTCTGTGGCAAAACAAAGGTTTTACTTTTGTGGCAAAGCAAAAGCTTAGCAGACTGAACTGTCGCACACATTTTGACCACCTCTTGCGCTTTTGACCCCAGTTTGTTGGTAACTTAGTACGAACACGATTGATGGCTTGTAACGTTGTGGTTTTCTTATTCTTAATCAACCAATGAGCAGTTTGGTCGGAGAGGATTAGTTCCGCAAATGAACACAAATCAAGAAGCAAAGCCACTACCAACAGCATCAGAGTTATGGTTAGGTCAATCTTGGAGGAGTTTCCTTGTATCAGTGTCTCATCCAATGACACCATCACCAATACACCAAGGATCAGAAGGCTTCCGATGATTCGTCGAGCAATCCCCCAGGAGGAATACACTACTGGTGCTTTGGTGTACATAACATCATACATGAATCCGAGTTCAATCTCAATTATCTTCAAAGCCTTTTCAGCATTCATGTTGTTGCTCTCGAAGATTGCCCTGCTCGCATCCCGATCTTGAAAGCCGAGAGTGAGGTCAGCAAAGAGACGCTTGACCATCTCAAAGAAGCTATGGGCCGTAAGTATCTCATTTGCCTCGTCAGAATTAGGAACCAAGTTGTCTGACACCGGGACCTCTACCTCAAGCACTTGATGGGTAGTGATATTGTACCCCTCCAGCTGCTTCAACTTGCATTCCTCCATTATTTTGGACTCACGGCTCAGGATTTCGGGGATGGAGTTTCTAAACCTTTTCTCACTTGCGGAGAAGAGAGCCCAAACACGCTCGCAGTACTTGCCCAGCCCAACAAAGAAGACTACGATGAAGAGTGGCGAAAGACGAGATGATTTCGACCAAGTAGAGAGCAAGAGGTACAGGGTTGTCACTGCTTGGGCAATGACACCGAAAGAATGCCTCATCCACAGCTCATTGTCTTCCAACTAGGGATGGCAACGGACCGGTTCGGTTCGGTTATTCGGATAACCGAACCGAACCGAAGACAAAATACCCGAACCGAAACCGAACCGATAACCGAACGGAGGGAGAGAGAATATTCCATAACCGAACCAAACGGGGTTCGGTTATTCCCCGAACCGAACGGTTAACCGAATGGTTCGGTTATTAATTACCCGAACCGATCCGATCCGAACCGAACCGAATCGCTCTCTCTAAATCTCTCTCTCTCTCTCATCCTTCAATATATATTATATATATATATATATGTTTATAATATATATACATATATACATACATACATATATATATACTGTTTATAATATATATACATATATACATACATACATATATACATACATATATATATACATATATATATATATAATGACTTTATTTTCGGTTCGGTTCGGGTTCGGTTCGGTTCGGTTATTCGGTTCGGTTATTCTGCTAACCATAACCGAACCGAACCCGAACGGGTATTCATCCGTCCATACCATATCCACACCAACGGGGAAAAAAACGGTTACGGTTCGGGGAAAATTAAGCAGTTCGGTTCGGGTAACCATCGGTTCGGTACAAATTGTCATCCCTACTTCCAACGAGTAAGCGGTGATGGTGTCCATCCCACCCAAGTGCACCAACAAAAAAGGTGCCCAAAACATAGTCAATTCGTTGATTTCTTCGACATCGTTGGAGAGGACGCCCATCGCCATTGTGGCTACAGAGTCTGCAACCAAGTAGGCCAACCAAACAATGATTCTGATCCAAATTTTGGAAATGTGCTTTCTACGGTTACCCAGAAGAACAAGGACTATTTGGGCAGTGAGGCTAATTAGAATCAGTCCTCGTATCTCCCAATCACTCCACATTTTCCTCCAATGTGCAGGAAAAAGCTCTGTGCTCTTCCTTCTGTTGATCAAAATCAAACTGCCTACAACTGATGGGAATAATTTTATTTACTGTGTCAGATTTTCAATGTGCTAGAGGAATACGAAAGAGATGATCAACGGGAACAAGAACACACCAAAATCACTTGTGGTGATTCAAATTCTAAAATAAACTCACTTTATTTGATTTCAAACGAAATACAACAGATTGGTAATCTCTCTCACTTTCTCTATGTTTTTCTTCTTTCCCACTCATATAATACACAGCACACATATTATGTTTCACGTGGTACATATTTTTGCAATCGTGGAAAAAGACGGTGCTACTGATCATGGTAGTGATGAGGGGTATGAGATGGTCAAGAACGGACCTTTTCCATGAGTTCTACATAATAAGGATTCTATTGTAAGAGACTGCACCTTAAGGAACTCAACTGAAGCTCAATCTGCTGTTGATTATGGCAGTGATGATGGTAGGTGGTTGTGATCAGCACAGACACAGAATTGCTCTAGTGGTTCTAATTCTTCGATTTCGTATTATTTCTAACATGAATCACCGTATCTATTGAAATAGTCAATCTATGGAAAGTTTCCTTAATACTTGAGAATAAGAAAGTGATGGTTTCATTGAGCATTCTGAAGAAGTAATTGATTGAGTCATTGACAAGAGTTCTTCAAATAATTTCGAAAAGAATAGTAAACATTAGCCATTTTTAATGGATTTTTAAGACTTGGACCATAAGATGAAATGAGTCGATAAAGCATAACTTCAATTTCGAAAATAATAAAATAAGCAGTAAATGCACAATATGCAACTCTCCTAAAATAAGATCTTATTATACTTATATCCCGTTAAAAATCCACTATTTCTATGTTGTTTCTCCTAAAATGCGTTACAAGGTCGTTTTTGGAAAAACAGTATTCGCCTTCACCAGTTGGTGTGCATTGGGCTGCAACGAATGTGTTTCGGAGATACAACGAAGCCTGATCGAATGATTTTCTACTTGCGTCCGCACAAACGAAGTATAGACAGAATACAGAGCCAAAATAAAATCAAACGTACTATGGGATTGTTAAATTCATTTATTCAGAATAACGAATCAACATCACGAAAAAGACAACTTTGTAGAGAGAGAGAAAGGAGTTTCTGGAATTTTTTCGTATATAATGGTTGTGATATGGGCTTTATTTATAGATCCAGATGCATCAAATCACTTAAAATTGCACTTGTTTACGTATGGCCGTTAGTTCATATCCTAATTGCACCCCTTCGAACGGACAAACCCACACACAATCGAATGGGCATGTCCGGTTGCACCACAACTAGTTGACCCGAACGGGTACGAACTAGGGTTCGCATTCAATCCAAGGGGCGCACCCCGTGTGACTCAACCACCACGTGTGTGCCACGTCAGTGCCAACTTGCAATAAGAAAGGAGGAGTCTCACGCTGACGTACTAAGTGCAAAGTGCGTCATCAAAGCGACATATTGCAGCCACACAACCCAAGCCAAATCACTTTAGAGCTAAACTATTAAAGTGAACTTAATAGGTGTGCTCTCATATGTAAACCATTTAACTTTTTCTCACCTAAGCAATGTGAGACAAACTTCACACTCTAAAAGAAGTCTTCTCAAGCATAAGAAAATTTTAATAAAACACCCAACTAAAAATCCATTTATTTTGATAAATTTCAGCACAAATCCAATGGAGGCGGGGTGGAACCTATACTTGAGAGGATTATAGCACGTGACTACGAACCTTTCCTCTCTTCAGCCATTTGGGTTAACAAGATGTGAAAACATGTTTTTCTTTATCTTTATAAGAATAGTGTGTTGAGGTGTGAAGTGAAAGAGAAAGGATATGATGATTGGGAGTTTGAATAAGATGACCTTTTCATTTTTCTTTTTTTCTTTTCCTTGAAAAAAGAATAAGAATGAGGGGTGTTAAGCTTTTTATTATCTTGGCGTCGAGTTATTTTTTCACAGGACCTCACATACAGTATTGTCACCACAGTAGAGTTTAACCACCAAGTTCAAGGATGGTGTGGTTCCTCTACGCCTAGGACACCAAAATACCACCAAGTTCAGGGATGGTGTTGTTCCTCTATGCCTAGGACACCAGAATATTGAATCATGAATAAAGAAAGACATGAGAGAGAAACATATTAAGACATCTTGTTCCACATCGAAAGTCTACATAGGTGGTCTTGGGTACATAATGAGTCGTGTATACTACTACTAGTAACTTAGACTTAAACATTTTGGGTCATGTGGTTAGACTCCAACAAGTTATTAGGTCAGTAATTTACATGTGGCGTTATAGATAGTATCAGAGCGACTCGTGTACACAATCGAGTGTGTAATTGAGACTTTGTTTGATCACTTGAAACAAACCCGGGATTAGACCGTGGTGACTCTAGTATTCAACCCCTGCGAGGATGCAAGATCTTTATGGTGTAGAGATTGTGGCATCTTGTTACACATCGAAAGTCTACATGGGTGATCTTAAGTATATTATGAGTCATGTATGCTACTACTGGTAACTTAGGCGTTACAAATGGTATCAGAGCGACCCGTGTACACGATCGAGTGTGTGGTCACTAGGGAATAGACCCGAGGTTAGGTTGTGGTGATTCTAGTGTTCAACACTTCCGAGGACGCAACATCTTAATGGTGGGGAGATTGTGACATTCCGTTTCACATCAAAAGTCTACATAGGTGATCTTGGGTATATAATGAATCGTGTATACTACTACTAATAACTTAGGTTTAAGCATTTTTGGTCATGTGGTTAGCCTCCAACAAGCTATTGGGTCAGTGGTTTACATAGAGCGTTACAAATGCTATCAAAGTGACTCATGTACACAATCGAGTGTGTAATCGAGACTTTGTTTGGTCACTTGAAAATAAACCCAGGATTAGGCCGTGGTGACTCTAGTATTCAACCCCTGCGAGGATGCAAGATCTTAATGGTGGAGAGATTGTGACATCTTGTTCCACATTGAAAGTCTACATGGGTGATCTTGGGTATATTATGAGTCATGTATGCTACTACTAGTAACTTGGGCGTTACAGATGGTATCAGAACAACCCGTGTACACGATCAAGTGTGTGGTCAAGACTTTATTTGGTCACTAGGGAACAAATCCGAGGTTAGACCGTGGTGATTCTAGTGTTCAACCCTTCCGAGGATGCAACTTCTTAGTGGTGGGGAGATTGTGACATTCCGTTTCACATCGGAAGTCTACATAGGTGGTCTTGGGTATATAATGAGTCGTGTATACTACTACTAGAAACCTAGGCTTAAGCATTTTGGATCATGTGGTTAGGCTCCAATAAGCTATTGGGTTAGTGGTTTACATAGAGCGTTACAAATGGTATCAGAGCGACTCATGTACACAATCGAGTGTGTAATCGAGACTTTGTTTGGTCACTTGAAAACAAATTCGAGATTAAGCCGTGGTGACTCTAGTATTCAACCCCTGCGAGGATGCAAGATCTTAATGGTGGGGAGATTGTAACATCTTGTTCTACATTGAAAATCTACATGGGTGATCTTGGGTATATTATGAGTCATGTATGCTACTACTTGTAACTTGGACTTAAGCAATTTGAGTCATGTAGTTAGGTTTCAACAAGTTATTGAATTAGTGGTTTACACGGGGCATTACAGATGGTATCAGAACGACTTGTGTACACGATCGATTGTGTGGTTACAACTTTGTTTGGTCACTAGGGAACAGACTTGGGGTTAGGCCGTGGTAACTCTAGTATTCAACCTTTCCAAGGACGCAACGTCTTAATGGTGGAGAGATTATGACATTCCGTCTCACATCGAAAATCTATATGGGTGGCATTGGGTATATGATGAGTCATGTATACTACTACTAGTAACTTGGTCTTAAACATTTTGAGTCATGTGGTTGGCTCCAACAAGTTATTGGGCCAATAGTTTATATGGAGTGTTATAGGTAGTATCAGAGCACTAGTGTACACGTTGTTTGGTCACTTGAAAATAGACCCGGGTTATGCCGTGGTGACTCTAGTGGTCAACCCCTTCGAGGACGCAATGTCTTAATGGTGGAGAGATTATAACATCCTGTCTCACATCGAAAGTCTACATGGGTGGTCTTGGATATATAATAAGCCATGTATAGTACTACTAGTAAGTTGGAGCTTAAGTATTTTAGATCATGTGATTAGACTCCAACAAATTATTGGGTCAGTGATTTACTTGGAGCCTTGGACATATTGGTTAGTTAATGACTGTGAGACCCCAATTCTCGAGTGGAGAGGACATCAAAGGCCTCTTCCATTCCATCCAAGAGCCAGCAATATAACCGTATTTAATTAATTGTCGTTCTGTAAAACCATAATGAAAAGGCAATTTATTTTTCTTCTAGACAAATACAACATTTAGATTTTTTTTTTTTTTTTCCCGAAAGGCAGTTGGTTTCCAAGAGTATTTTCAGCTCTAGGCCATTATTATTAGGCCTAATAAAATTCCTAGATTTTGTATTTTTTAAAAACAAGTATTTGGTAACGCGCCATAAAGACTCTTTATGCTTAATCTATTATTATTTCTAGTACAATAAATGTTTAAAGACTTGGTCAATTTCGTTTCATTTATCATTTAGCTCAGAGAGAATATATATGTTTAATAAAAAATTAAAAATTCATGGCAAACGCCACAAAAACATGAACTATTTATGAGAAATGGGTTATCACCAAAAACTAATGGGAGAGGTAGTAGTGCTTGAAGTAATGAGTGGCCAAGTAATTGGTAAAATTAAATACATACCTGCTTGAATCAACGTCATTTTTGCAAGCTTACTCCGAGATTAGCCCCTTCTTAGTACTCTGTGTGTGTCTGTGTGTGAGAGAGAGAGAGAGAGAAAGAGAGAGAGAGAGAGTCTTGATCAAGTAGTGAAGTCACCCATATTAGCTGCCTTCGGTGGAGATGAAGAGGGGTAGACTACAAGTAGTGAGGTCAACCATATTAGTTGCCTTCAGTCCCTACCCAACCCCCATTCTCTTAGACTACATGTAGAAGACCCACGTGCAGCAACACCAACAACGATAGATATAATATCTATTTAAAATTTAATTTTTTTATTTTAACTAGTAATCTTTTATTATTTATTTTAACATTCTCTCTATTATTGTTATTGTCTTTTAAATTATTATTTATTTATTAATATATTAGACAAGATAAAAGAGAATGAGAGAGGTGGTTAAATAATATTTAATGAATAAATTATGAGATACCTAATGAATAATACCTCAATAAACTTACCTCGACACTATTCACAAAATTAGAATGCCTAGCCTTTTACTGAGACCCTTGGAGCACAATTTTTATTTTTTGAATAGCTAAAGTAGTTTAAAAAATCTCATTCAACTAAGCTCTCGGTCAAGCCCGGCCCTAGGCATAAGCCCAACAGGCCTCTGCCTAGGGCCCCCAGTTTTGGGGCTCAAAATTGGGCCCGTTCAGAAAAATGCGATAGATAATTAGGGGGCAAAAAAGTGGTTTGACAATGCGATAGTTTCACGGCTGGTCTGAGTTCAAAACTTGCGCCCCCGCCCCCGTCCTTCCTTTTTTAACTATGTCATAGTTTACATTTTTATTTAGATTTAACTTAATTTGGTCTAATATTTTTGTTGAATTATTTTGTCTTTATTCAAAAAAATTATATTTATTTGTTTTACGTCAAACTTTTGTAAATTATTAGTTCGACTTGATGAAAGTTATTAGAAAATTAAAAAATATGAACCAAATATTTAAATTTTCAAAAGAGAGAAAAATAACCTTTAAAATGACTATTTTAGGTTATTTAATGTTTAAGAGATTCTTTTAAATTTTTAGAGATAATTTTTTGTTTTTAAATTTTTTTTGTAGAAACGAACTTATCCTAAAAAATAAGACACAAACCTAATAAATTTTAAACAAATGACTAGAGATAAAAAGTAATTCAAAAAAAAAGTACTAGTAGTTTTTTATATTTGATTTTCAAATTATTATTAACTACTTGATCAAATAAATTAGTTGAGCACTTTTGAAGTTAATCGGAAAGGTCAAATATTTTGACTAAAAATTAAAACAAAGTCAAAAAAAATTGAATTACAAAATAAATTAAAATATAAGAAACTCAACTTTACTCAATATTTTTTTAGAAAAATAATTTAATTATTTCTACTATATGTTTGCATACAAAAACATAGAGGGGCCACGTTACACTCTCACGTAGGACCACAAAATAGTCAGGGCTTTCCCTGCTCTTGGTGATGCTTTTGAGGCCTGGACTTGTCCCCCCATAACACTGTAAAAGTAGGGTCCAAGAATACAAATTTGAGAGGTGGTAGGCCACCCATCCCCCCTCCTCTCCTCTCTTTCTCTCTCATATATGTACATAATTTGTATAAATAATTTGTACCCATAGTATTTTTCGTCCAAAAATACCAGCTGAAGTGACTGCATGAGTGTATGCACACATCTTTATGAGTAAGGATTGTAAGTATTCATTCTTCACCAGTCTGTTTCAACAGTCAAGCACCATTTCTCCCATCTATTTTATACTGGGAAATCTTAATCACCGCCATTAAGCGATGAATAATGTATAAAAAAATAATAATATTTATAAATTGTATATTAATATTTGTAAATAATATATTGATATTCGTAAAATTATATGTATTAATATTAGTATTTGTTTATTATTATATGTATAATGTATATTATCTATCACTCATTAAACAGTAATTAGGAAGACTCTTTCATATTTTTCCTTCACTTGTTTTGGTGGATATTGTGCTAGAGCTCACTGTTTACTGTTTCTTTGGATTTTTACACTTCGTCCCTGCTTTATTCTAACCCATACTTTTTGTCAATTTCTTAGAAGTTATAAAAATATGCACGAATTTTTTTTTATTTTTTTTATCTAAAAACAATATTACGGATTTTTTTTAAAAAAAATATTAAGGGAGTAAATGTAAAGGAAGGACCAAATGATTAAATTTAAGGAAAAAACTAACAACACCTAATAAAAACTAATGACAGTGGATAATAATCTAAGGCCTCATTTGATTCGCGAATTAAAATTGATGGGATTAATAGTCCTGAGATAATAGTCTTGGGATTATTTGTCCTAGTACTATTTTTATACTAATCAAACCTAATTCTATATTTGAATTGAACTGAATTATTTTCTAGATATTCCACTCGGATATCAAATGTTTTGAACAGAGATGATTTGCTAGATATATAAATACATGTGTGTGTGTGTGTGTGTGGCGGTGGAGATGGTTGTGGTAGTTGAAGTTGGTGGTGGTGGTTGGAGATGGTGAAATTGGTTGCAGTGGCGCGGTGGTCAGAGGTGGTGGCGATGGGGTCGTGGTGGTGGTGGTGGTGTGGTCAGAGGGTGGCGACAATTATGGTGGTTGAAGGTGGTGGCGACAGCAAAGGTGGTGGTGGTTGGAGGTAGTGGTGATAGCGGCATGGTGGTGGTGGTCAGAGGTTGTGGCGATGGTGGCAGCGACGTGGCGTGGTCGAAGGTTGTGGTGATGGTGGTGGTGGTAGTGGTGGTGGTGGAAGGTGGTGGCGGTGGCAGTGACGGCAACGGTAATGGTGGTGGTTGGGGGTTGTGGTTGGAAGCGGTGGCAATGGCAGTGGGGTGGTAAAAGGTGGTGGCGGTGTGTAGTGGTATAGTGGTCAGAGGTGGTGGGGTGGTGACAATGATGGTGGCGACGTAGTGGTGGTCAGAGGTGATGGGGTGGTGACAGTTATGGTGGCGACGTAGTGGTAGTCAGAGGCGGTGGAGTAATGGTTGGTATGGACGAGATTAAATGAGTTTCACCCCTCTCCCTATAATTAAATAGTACACCACATGTAGGTATTATAATAATTTCGGAATTATTTGTCCTGATTCAGTTTTGGGGAGCCAAGACATGGGATTGCGCAAGATTAGGTACAAATAGTCCAATCCTGCGCCCCGAATCTGCAAATCAAACAAGGCCTAATTGAGATCATTGCACTGACCTCCTCAATTTAATGATCTCAAATAGTTTCAAAAGCATGAGAGATGATTGCATTTTTCAAAACTATTTTGAAAAGTTTCTACAATTGTTAGAAACCTCAGAGGAGGTCAGTGCATTTTACTCTTCATTTTTTTGGTATAATTTTAAAGAACTAATTGAGATCATTAAATTGAGACAAAGAATAATTAAAGAAATTATACAAGAAAGTGCTATATTTTTTAAAACTCAAAATCAATACGACAAGGATATATTGGAAGATGCAACTGACCTCCCTTGAGATTTTTTGATTTCATACGAGTTTTAAGTTTTCAAATTTGTTTGAGTTTCAATTTTTAAAAAATTTAAAAAACTTATTACACGTTATTTCAGACGTAATAAGGATTAGAGCACGTGACTATGAATATTTTCTCTCTTCAGCCATTTGGGTTAACAAGATGTGAAAACATGTTTTTCTTTATCTTTATAAGAACAATGTCGTTCTGAGGTGTGAAGTGAAAGACAAGGGATGTCATGATTGGGAGTTTGAATCAAACAACCTTTTCATTTTTCTTCTTTTCTTTTTCCAAGGAAAAAGAATAAGAATGAGGGATGTTAGACTTTTTATTATCTTGGTGTTGAGCTATTTTTTCACAGAACCTCACATACAATACTGTCACCACAGTAGAGTTTAACCACCAAGTTCAGGAATAGTGTGGTTCCTCTGCGCTTAGGACACTAGAATACCACCAAGTTCGGGGATGGTGTTCCTTTACGCCTAAGATTCCAGAATATTGAATCATGAATAAAAAAAGACATGAGAGAAAGACATATTGTGACATCCCGTCCCACCTCAAAAGTCTATATGGGTGATTTTAGGTATATAATGAGTCATATATGCTACTACTAGTAACTTGGACTTAAGCATTTTGGAGTCATGTGGTTAGGCTCCAACAAGTTATTGGGTTAGTGGTTTACATGGAGCGTTACAAATAGTATCAGAGCGACTCGTATACACGATTGAGTATGTGGTCGAGACTTTGTTTGGTTACTTGAAAACAGACCTAGGATTAAACCGTGGTGACTTTAATGTTCAACCTCTGTGAGAATGCAATGTCTTAATGATGGCGAGATTGTAACATCTTGTCCCACATCGAAAGTCTACATGGGTGATTTTCGGTATATTATGAGTCATATATGCTACTACTAGTAACTTGGACTGCATTTTAGGTCATATGGTTAGGCTCCAAAAAGTAATTGGGTTAGTGGTTTACATGGGGCGTTACAGATGGTATCAGAGCGACTCGTGTACACGATCGAATGTGTGGTCAAGACTTTATTTAGTCACTAGAGAACAGACCCGGGATTAATTCTAGTGTTCAATCCTTGCGAGGATGCAAGGTCTTAATGGTGAGAGAGATTGTGGCATCATGTCCACATCGAAAGTCTACATGAGTGATATTGGGTATATTATGAGCCATGTATGCCATTACTAGTAACTTGGGCTAAAATATTTTGAATCATGTGGTTAGACTCCAACAAGTTATTGGGTTAGTAGTTTACATGAGGTGTTATAGATGGTATCAAAGCAACCCGTGTACACAATCAAATGTGTGGTTAAGACTTTTTTTGGTCACTAGAGAACAGACCCGGGGTTAGGTTGAGATGACTCTAGTGTTCAACCTTTTTGAGGACGCAACGTCTTAATGGTAGGGAGATTGTAACATTCCATCCCATATCGAAAATTTATATGGATGGTTTTGGGTATATAATGAGTCATGTATATTAATACTAGTAAGTTAGGACTTAAGCATTTTGCGTCATGTAATTAAACTCCAACAAGTTATTGGGTCAGTGATTTACATAGGGCCTTAGACATATTAGCTAGTTAATGATTGTGAGACCCCAATTCTTGAGTGGAGAGGACACCAAAGGCCTCTACCATTCCATCCAAGAGCCGGCAATATAATCATATTTAATTAATTGTCGTTCTATAAGACTATAATGAAAAGGCAATTTCTATTTTTCTTTTACACAAATAGGATATTTAGATTTTTTTTTTCTTCCGAAAGGCAGTTGGTTTCCAAGAGTATTTTCAGCTCTAGGCCAATATTATTAGTTCTAATAAAATTCCTAGACGGCATATTTTTTTTAAATAAATCTTCGGTAACGCACCATAAAGACTCCTTATGTTTAATCTATTATTATTTCTAGTACAGTACATGTTTAAAGACTCCATTGATTTGGTTTGATTTATTATCTATTTCACAGAAAATATGTGTTTAAAAAAAGAATCATGGCAAACACCAGAAATACATGAACTATTTACAGGAAAACGGTTATCACCAAAAACTAACCGGAGAGGTAGTAGTAGTACTTGAAGTAATGAGTGGCGAAATAATTGGTAAAATTAAATACATACCTGCTTGAATCAACGTCATTTTTGCAAGCTTACTCCGAGATTAGCCCCTTCTTAGTACTCTGTGTGTGTCTGTGAGAGAGAGAGAGAGAGAGAGAGAGAGAGAGAGAGTCTTGATCAAGTAGTGAAGTCACCCATATTAGCCGCCTTCGGTGGAGATGAAGAGGGGTAGACTCCAAGCAGTGAGGTCAACCATATTAGTTGCCTTCAGTCCCCACCCACCCCGCTCTTTCTCTTAGACTACATGTAGAAGACCCACGTGCAGCAGCCCCAACAATGATAGATATAATATCTATTTAAAATTTAATTTTTTTATTTTAACTAGTAATCTTTTATTATTTATTTTAACATTCTCTCTATTATTGTTATTGTCTTTTAAATTATTATTTATTTATTAATATATTAGACAAGACAAAAGAGAATGAAAGAGGTGATTAAATAAACATATATATTTAATGAATAAATTATGAGATACCTTGTGAATAGTATCTCAATAAATTTACCCAAATACTATTCACAAAATTAAAATACCTAGCCTTTTATTGAGATTCTTGTAGCACAATTCTTATTTTTTGAATATCTAAAGTAGTTAAAAAAATCTCATTCAACTAGACTCTCGGTCAAGCCCGGCCCTAGGCATAAGCCTAACAGGCCACCGCCTAGGCCCCTCAGTTCTGAGTAGGGGTGTAACCGGTCCGGTTTGGTCCGGTTTGCCCTATAAACTCGGACCAAACCGGTTGACCGGTTTGAGAAAAACGTAAACCGAAAACCGGACCGATGGTGTTCGGTTTGGTCCGGTTTGGCTCGGCCGGTTTTGGCTCCGGTTTGGTCCGGTTTCCGGTTTGGTGGATCTTGGGCCAAAATCATCAAAAAATATAAAAAATATCTCAGAAATCAAAAAAATAACTTAGTATATGAACTCACAAATCAAATGCGAAATCAGTAAACAAATAACTCAAAACTATAACTTAGTATATGAAGACCAGAACTCAGAAATCACTAAAATAAGTACACGAACTCAATAAAAAAATACAAAATCAGAGGGAGTGAGACATAAAGAACTTAAACATTTAAAACTATTAAGTGTAAAATGACTTAGGGTTAAAACCGGTCCGGTCCGGTTCGGTCTGGTCTCAAAAACTCAAAAACCGAAAACCGAACTGAAACAATTCAAAAAAAATCAAACCGGACAGAACCGGACCGGTCTGCTCCCAAAACCGGACCGGACCGACGGTTTGGTCCGATTTACCGGTTTGGTCCGATTTTTCGGTTTAGTCTTACACCCCTAGTTCTGAGACCAAAAATAGGGCCCAAATATTAGTTCGACTCGATGAAAATTGTTAGAAAATTAAAAAATATGAACCAAATATTTAAATTTTTAAAAAAGAAAAAAATAACCTTTAAAATGTCTATTTTAGATTATTTACTGTTTAAGAGATTTTTTTAATTTTTAGAGATAATTTTTTTGTTTTTAATTTTTGTTCTTAGAAATGAACTTATCCTCAAAAATAAGACACAAAACTAATAAATTTTAAAACTAGAGATAAAAAGTAATTCAAAAAAAAAAAAGTGCTAGTAGTTTTTTATATTTGATTTTCAAATTATTATTAACTACTTGATCAAATAAATTAGTTGAGCACTTTTGAAGTTAATAGGAAAGGTCAAATATTTTGACCAAAAATTAAAACAAAGTCATTAACAATGGCCAAAAAAAAATTGAATTACAAAATAAATTAAAATATAAGAAACTCAACTTTACTCAATATTTTTTTAGAAAAATAATTTAATTATTTCTAATACATATTTGTGTACAAAAACATAGAGGGGCCAACGTTACACTCTCACCTAGGACCTCAAAATAGTCTGGGCTTTCCCTGCTTTTGATGATGCTCTTGAGGACTGGACTTGTCCACCCATAACGCTGTAAAAGTAGGGACCAAGAATACAAATGTGAGAGGTGGGTAGGCCACCCATCCCCACTCCTCTCTTCTCTTTCTCTCTTACATTTGTACATAATTTGTATTCATAGCATTTTTCGTCCAATAATACCAACTGAAGCGACTGCATGAGTGTATGCACACGTCTTTACAAGTACGGATTGTAAGTATTCATTCTTCACCAGTCTGTTTCAACAGTGAAGCACCATTTCTCCTATCTATTTCATGCTGGAAAATCTTAATCACTGGCCATTAAGCGATGAATAATATATAAAAAAATATAATAATATTTATAAATTATATATTAATATTTATAAATATATACTGATATTCGTAAAATATGTATTAATATTAATATTTGTTTATTATTATATGTATAATGTATATTATCCATCACTTATTAAGCAGTAATTAGCAAGACTCTTTCTATTTTTCCTTCACTTGTTTTGGTGGATATTGTGTTAGAGCTCACTGTTTACTGTTTCTTTGGATTTTTACACTTCGTCCCCGCTTTATTCTAACCCAGACTTTTTGTCAATAGAAGTTATAAAAATATGCACGAATTTTTTTAATTTTTTTATCTAAAAAAATAGTACGGATTTTTTTTAAAAAAATATTAAAGGAGTAAATGTAAAGGAACGACCACTCCATTTGGCCTGGATTATCCAGGCTAGATTATCCGACTTTTTTTGTCTTTATTCAAATTTTTTTTGTATTTGTTATTTTTATGTCATTTTTTCATGGATTATTGGTTCGTATCGACGAAATGAATCTAAAAAGTATAAAATTATGTCCAAAAGTTAAAAAAAAGTCACTAAAAACGAAAATAAGCCAACACGGACGTTGTTTTTGGCTTATTTTTTGTCTTTTCTGAACTTTTTTTCAAATTTAGCCGATGATTGATAACTATTCTAAAAGCTCTTGTCGAGACGAACCAACAATCATCAAAAAATTGATGAAAAACAAAAAATTAAAAAAAAATTCAAATAAGGACAAAAAACTAAACAGTGAATAATCCAATAATTCAGTCAGGCCAAATGGACCCCAAATGATCAAATTTAAGAAAAAAACTAACAACAGCTAATAAAAACTAATGACAGTGGATAATAATCTAAGGTCTCGTTTAATTCGCGAATTAAAATTGATGGGATTAATAGTCCTGAGATAATAGTCTTGGGATTATTTGTCCTAGTACTATTTTTATACTAATCAAACCTAATTCTATATTTGAATTGAATTGAATTGAATTATTTTTTAGATATTCCACTCGGATATTGAAGGTTTTGAACAGAGATGATTTGCTAGATATATATGTGTGTGTGTGTGTGTGTGTGTGTGTGTGTGATGGTGGTGGAGATGGTGGTGGTAGTTGAAGTTGGTGGTGGTGGTTGAAGGTGGTGGTATTGGTTGCAGCGGCAAGGTGGTCAGAGGTAGTGGCGATGAGGGGGTGGTGGTGGTTGGCGGTGGCGGTGGTGGCGGTGGTGGCGGTGGCGGTGGTGGTTGGAGGTGTTGGCATTGGTTGCAGCGACACGATGGTCAGAGGTAGTGGCAATTTGGGGGGGGGGGGGGGGGGGGGGGGGGTGGTAATTAGAGGGTGGCGACAATTGTGGCGGTTGAAAGTGGTGGCGACAACAAGGGGGTGGTGGTGGTGGTAGTTGAAGGTGGTGGCGGGTGGCAGCGACGGCAACGGCAACGGTGGTGGTTGAGGGTTGTGGTTAGAAGCAATGGCAATGGCAGTGGGGTGGTCAGAGGTGGTGGCGGTGTGTAGTGGGGTAGTGGTCAGAGGTGGTGGGGTGGTGGCAGTGATGGTGGCAACGTAGTGGTGGTCAGAGGAGGTGGAGTAGTGGTTGGTATGGACGGGATTAAATGAGTTTCACCCCTCTCCCTAGAATTAAATAGTACGCCACATGTAGGTATTATAATAATTTTAAAATTATTTGTCCTGATTCAATTTTGAGGAGCCAAGGCATGGAATTGCGAGAAATTAGGTACAAATAGTCCAATCCTACGCGCTTAATCTGCAAATCAAACAAGGCCTAATTGAGATCATTGCACTGACCTCCTCGATTTAATGATGTCAAATAGTTTCAAAACCATGGGAGATGGTTGCATTTTTTAAAACTACAAGAAAGGTTTCTACAATTGTTAGAAACCTTAGAGGAGGTCAGTGCATTTTACCCTTCATATTTTTGGTACTATTTTAAAGAACTAATTGAGATCATTAAATCGAGGCAAAGAATAATTAAAGAAATTATACAAGAAAGTGCTATATTTTTTAAAACTCAAAATCAATACGACAAGGATATATTAGGAGATGCACTGACCTCCTTTGAGATTTTTTGATTTCATACGAGTTTTTAGTTTTCAAATTTGTTTGAGTTTCAATTTTAGAAAATTTTAAAAACTTATTACACATTATTTTGGACGTAATAAGAATTATGATGCGATTCATTTTTCTAAAAAACTCTAAACTTAAAATTTTAATAATTTTACTAACGATGTTTAAATGACTTTAACTTTAGAGGAGTTGAGTGCATAATAACTAAAAAATAATAGATGTCAAAATAATTTCTCAAAGAAGAGAGGGAAATATTTTTTTTTAGAAACCTCTCGGTATAATTTACCCTTTTTTAATCGCATCTGAAATAGAGGGAGAAGATATAAAGTAGGAGGCCTGTCACAGGTATCAACACCTTTATGAGGAATGCTACGGTTCTAGAAAATTTTTTCTGAAAACATTTTCGAATTCAAAATCAAAAGTTATGATTCATTTAGATTTAGAAGACTACACACTTAAGTAAATCTATTCTATTCATTTTAAATTATGAAAAAAAAATTTATAAACTTTTCATTGACCAAAGACTTTCTCAGAATACAATAAATACATATATCTTATGTCACAATTTAGTTGACGGTTTAGTGATAAAGAGTTCTTGCTAAAAAAGTATTAAAAAGTACTCAAATAACTTTTTATAATTATGAATAAATTACATAAAAATTCCTTAATCTACCACTTAATTTTACTTAATCTTTTAATTGTCCCAATGTCTCTTCTAATATTTTTAAATGTTACATTCAACCGCTTTTAATTGAATGACGTTAGATGAGTTATACGGTAAGTAATGGACACACAACTTTAATTTTCCTCTATTGTCTCTTAACTTCTCTATATTCCCCACTTATGTTCTTCCCTTACGAACTTCCCCATCAATATCCTCTCTTGTCCCCTCCTTCCCTCTCTGTGTGGAAAATTGATGGCGGAGATTCACAGGTATCTCTCAAACCCATAACTCCCTTGCAAACGTCAACATAAATTGAACTCGTGAAAGAAGATTTCACCTTGGGCACTGTCTTCAACAAATCCTCTCTGTGGAAAATTGCGAATTTTTTATCAAAATAGGTGTTTTGCAGAAACTAATAATCGAAATAGGGTGGTTCTGAAACTATTTATAAAAATAGAGCAAAACGCCATCGATAATGGCGTCCTTAGATGACATGGCAGAGCGGTTCCAGCGTGGACAAGTTGTACGTTAATTCATATGGCGCAGTGATAGAACGCCATTCGTACACTACAAGAAAACTCACAATTGCCGACCAAATACTTAGTCGGCCAATGGTATCCATTCGGTCGGGAATTATCATTGCCGACCAACTATTTTGGTCGCCCCATTTGTCGCGAATATGCTGTCGGCAATACTAATTGCCGACTAAATACACGTTGGTCGGTAAATATCGGACCATCGCCGACCAAATTTTTGGTCGGCCATAGGTATACTATTTCCGACCAAAAATTTGGTCGGTAAAACAAAGGACTATCGCCGACTAATAAGTTGGTCGGCAATAGTTAACGGCAATAGTAACTATTGCCGACTAAAGATTGGGTCGCCAAATAGCAAACCATTGCCGACCGAGAAAGAGCATACAATGCCGACCATGTATTTGGTCGGCAAAGGTGATATTACTGCTGATTTTAGTCGGCAATCAGATAACCATCGCCGACGAACATATTTGTCGGCAAATGCATGGATTACACTGCCGACTAAATTAATTGGTCGCCAAATGAATAGATGAAACAATCGCCGACTAACTCATTTGGTCGGCAAATAATTGAGCCATATATTTTTTTTACAAAAATATTACCCTCTTAATAATTATTTTTTGTTACTAACATATTCAAGCTACAAACCATTCTTCCAATAAAGCCATCAATTACGACAAATTAATTGAAATCATCAACTACAGACAATTTGCAACCTTGTCAAATCAAATATACATGAATCCAAACATAATTATAAGTTCAAAGGCCAAGGACTATACTAAAAGTCGAACTTAAGAGACAATCTATAACAAAAAGCTAAATTGCTAGGATATCTATAATGAAGGGTCAACAACTATAAGACAAGAGACCCATTAGCAAAAGTAAATCCATGTGAACTCCATTTTTTACCTGTAAAAAAAACAAATTACAATCAAAATTCATCAAAGATCAATACAAACAATAAGCAGCAAAAGCCAGTGCTTAAAACTAATCGAGGTTGCCAACCAATATAAAAATGTCACCAAAGAATCAATAGTTGCTTCATATTTCCAGATCACAATGGTAAGATATTTTTCGGAGTTTTGATTTCCAAATAGTAACAATTTTTCAACTGAAGAAGCCAAATAAGGGTTATTTACCTAACAATCCTTAACATATGAAATCAATCTTTACAGAGATGCATTTCTACTTCCATTCGTCCTGAAATTAGCGTAGAATGTGGTTCCTCATTTCAGCCGTCCAAGCATTACAGTTAAAGGTTGAAGTCAAACAGGCAGGTGAACAGGTTACAAGCTGATAAACGACACCCTTGCCAAAGACGCGTGCACGGGTGGACAAGTGCAAGCATAAGCTAGTTTATGGTCAGGTGAATGCACCACTTCAGCACAATCCACTAAAACAAGTCAAGCATTATCTGAATAATCTGGTTGTCCCAGCTCATTTTTAACAGCAGAGGCAACAGAGCAAGCTCAATTATCCCTAGTGGAAGTCTCAACAGAAACCATGTATAAATACGTTCGCATCTATATTGAAACGTGATTGAAATACATCAATTCTAAGGAAAAGGCTATGTCACCACCACTGTTACGGCTTTAAGACTCTACTTAGAGAGGCCCACGTCTGAGATTACTAGGAAAACATCAGGTACTCTAACCCAAGAACCTTGTTGCTGTTCAGTTTGTTCAAGAAATGAAGAATGGAATATATGGGAACTGGGAAAACCTTATGCTCCCTCAAGGAAAGCTTAATATTCATTGACAATAGCACACCATATGGTTTCCACTCATAACACAAGCAACGGGGCGAAGTGAAAGCTTATGCCCATGGTTAAACGCAATCAAAGGGCAATTGTGACAAATTTGAATCATGCAGTCATCTTCAGAAAGCTTATTTAAACAATCACCACATTAATAACTTACCCTCCTATGCGAATGACAAAAAGCAACTTGGATTCTGGTCTTACAGGTGCTCGTCTTTGCCGTTTTCCCCTGTACTTCATTTGGATGAGATCCAACTCCTGCCACAAAATGGTTTATCATGGACTGAATTGGGGCTTAAATAGATCAATGATTTGGGGAAAAAATAAATGGTATTCTACGGAATCACGGATTTCTAAGTGGACTCAGTTTAATAGGACCCGTACGGTTAAGAAGCAACATGTAATAACAGAAGATCCCCAGAAGTTCATTATATCCTTCTCCAATAGTAGTTATTAGTCAAATTCATAACGACATATAAATACGCATATCAACGACACAGACACATTTTTCCAAAACATACATACTTCTTTATAGTCCTGAATCTCTTTTTACTAAAACACACACTAAAATAGGCAAATTCAATAGCCATACCCTTCTTCCATAATTGCAAGCATTCATAAGTTTAACATGCTAAGAGTTAGGCCAAGGAAAACTCCACCATCCATAATCCATGTGTTCATGTTTCATATAACACAATTTATTTTCCCCAAAAACTTGAATAACCAAATTATAGTTTCCATCAAATGGCAAGGTCAACCTTCCAGATCCACTCTTACACATTTCACCTCAAAGAACCAACTCCCAAGACAAAAAGAGTACCCATGCGTGAAATAATTCGATAAACACAGTAAATTGAAATTAAAACATGTTTAAACAGTCTTAAATATTATCCCTAAAGAGTACCCATACATGTAAATATGTTAATCCTTGTAGATGGTTGACTTCACATGAAATGATTTCCCCTCACCATCTGTGAGAGTAATCCATTCTTTTTTAAGACAAGCACTATTAATATTTTACTGATCCTAAATGGTAAGTGGTCCATTTTAAATTTCATATTTTGTAAATTCTTTTAAAGATTTAAAAGGTCAATTTTGTTGTGTAGGAGTTTTTCAAAATTTCATATTTAAATTTCTCCTCCAAACTGATTAAAATAATGAATTGTTACATTTCAAAGTTTTAGAATTAATGGAGGTACGACAATTTATTAGACATTATTTTTTTTACAAGGTGCAATAGAATGAAATATTTGTTTTCTCTATTTCTGTAACACTTTGGACATTGCTTATTTTACATTTTTGTTTGGATATTATAAGTGCGAAAACAATGAACACTTGCCATGGATCATATCTGATAGTAAACTTGAAAACCAAAAAATCCCAATTGATGAGTTTGAATTGACTCAACACTCGTTCATTTAATACACGGCTTAGGATTTGATCGCCCAACATGTGATTGCTCAATTTCAGGCATTCGACTATATATTTTAAATTGTCAACTGATACTCGGTCTTCTAAAATACCTTTCTACATTCTTTATAGCTTTTCATTTTACATAGTAGAGCATCCGAACCATATGTCACCCGGCAAAAAGAACTCAGATATAGAATTCGTTCGATAAGATCTTGTAAATGAAGCCCAAGAATGTTCCAAATTTTGGAGACGAAGTTCCAATAAATGACCTACTGCTCTTCAAAAAGAAATAAAGAAAAGAATCGACGACCATCTGACTATAATATAAGTCATGTTTATCCTACAAAAGAGACCATTAAATTTACATAAAATTTTGATTTAATAGTGTTCTTGGCTCGGAGCAATGCTACAATCCCCAAAATTGAACAAAAAATTTCTCCGAATTCAAAATGAATAGCACTTTTCCTTGAACTTGTGTACAGGAATAAAAAAAATTTTGATGATCGCTGCTCGGTTTTTCAGATCATCGCCAATAATAATGCAAATTGTTTTTCAACAAAAACGAGAAAAGGGATTGAAATCGCGTGAATTTTTTATTGAAAAAAGGGGGAAAGTGTGCGTGGGCATAATCCCTCATCTAAGCTACACGATAAATCACATTACTCTTTTGTATGGAAATGTAATGAATCAGTAACAATAAAGAAACGTATCCGAGTTTTCTTCTTCATCTTCTTCTTCATTTGTCTTCATTCTTGAAGAAGTGACAACCCAGAGAGAAGATTAATGGGCAAGATGAATGTCGTAGAGTCTTCTATATTATTATACATAGTGACAGTGTATCTATCGACGATCTCTTTTGCAATCGAAGCGCGTGTGGCGCTGGTGCAGCATTTATTGTAGAATCAGGAGAAACCCAGATCCAACAACAGCTCTGATGTTTCCGATTATGGCATTCTTAATCTGAACAATGGATTGGGCCTAACTCCTCAGATGGTGTAAATTTAACGCCAACCAAAATATTTAGTCGCCCATTTTCTTAAAAAATTGGCACCCTTTCCGCCCAAAAAATTGCGCCAGTGGGAGTTAGGATTTTTTACCTACGCCGACCAAATATTGGTCGGCAATGGTGTTAAAACAAATGGCGACCAACTATTTGGTCGGCAATGGAGTAAATCAACGCCGACCAAAAATATTTAGTCGCCAATTGTCTTAAAAAATTGGCGCCTTCCCGCCCAAAAAATTGCGCCAATGGGAGTTAAAATTTTTTTTAACCTATGCCGACCAAATCGTTGGTCGCCATTTGTTTTAACACCTACACCGACCAACGTTTGGTCGGCAATGGTGTTAAAACAAATGGCGACCAACGATTTGGTCGGCAATGGTGTAAATTCAACGCCAACCAAAATATTTAGTCGCCTATTGTCTTAAAAAATTGGCGCCCTTCCCGCCCAAAAAAGTGCGCCAATGGGAGTTAAGATTTTTTTTAACCTATGCCGACTAAATTTTGCGTCGGGAATTGTGTAACACCTACGACGACCAAAGTTTGGTCGGCAATGGTGTTAAAACAAATGGCGACCAACGATTTTGGTCGGCAATGGTGTAAATTCGACGCCAACCAAAATATTTAGTCGCCCATTGTCTTAAAATATTGAGGAGTTAAGATTTTTTTAAACCTACGCCGACTGAATTTTGCGTCGGCAATTCTGTAAGACCTACGCCGACCAAAGATTGGTTGGCCATGGTGTAAAAAAAAAAAGGCGCGCTTCCCCCTTTGGTGGTGGGATTTTGTAAGACCTACGCCGACCAAAGATTGGTCGGCAAAGGTGTTTAAAAAATGGCGCCATTTTTCCCTGTGATGGCGGGATAACCATTGCCGACGAAAGCGTAATTTGGTCGGCCATTCATGCGTATTTTGCCGACTAAACATTTTTAGCCGGTAAAGGTAATATGTTGGGCGACCAAATAAAATTTGGTCGGCATTTGTGGTCGGCAATTATGTTTTTTGTTGTAGTGGTAATGGCTTTTTTAGTATAAAACGCCAATCCAATAGGCTTTTTATCGACGAAACGAAAATGGTAATGACGTTATTTGTGTACAATTTGGTCAGCTTGCAGGTGTTCTGTGCATGTATTATGTGCATGTACGCCATTATAAGACGCCAATAGTAATGGCGTGTTGTATCACAACTTAAAAAAATAATTCGGCAACAACTGAATTAATTATTATATCCCATTTACATAAATTAATCTTTTAAGTAAGACAAAATAAAATAAATTATAGTGTCTTTTTTACTTTCATAATTATATAAATTATAATTACTCTCATTTTAATAAATTAATTATTTAAAAAATTATATATGAATAAGATAGCTTTTTAAATAACAACTAAAAATAAAATATTTCCAACTTAAGAAATCCTGGTTGGTTATGAAGCACTGTTTGGCAACAGTTTGACGGAGATCCGACTGTCGAAATTCAGTGACGTTGCTGCCAATGCGAAGCAAGACCGCCACAGAACACGTTCGAAGTAGCGGCGCGCGTTACTATCATTTGGATTTTTTTTTTTTGCCCGTCAAACTTAGGTCCGCGGTCAACTTTTCTATATTTTTTATTCGACTAATTTGAAGGGTTGGTCACGAAGCACTGTTCGGCAATGGTTTGAAGGAGATCCGACTGTCGAAATTTAGTGACGTTGCCGCCAATGCGAAGCAGGACCGTCACAAAACGCGTTCGAAGTAGCGGCGCGCATTACTATCATTTGGATTTTTATTTTTTGCCCGCCGTTACTTCGAACGCATTCTGTGATGTAATTCAGTAAAAAAGACACTATAATTTATTTTATTTTATCTTACTTAAATGATTAATTTATGTAAATGGGATGTAATAATTAATTCAGTTGTTGCCGAATTATTTTTTTAAGTTGTGATACAAAACGTCATTACTATTGGCGTCTTGTAATGGCGTACATGCACAGAATACATGCACAGAACACCTGCAAAAAGCTAACCAACTTGTACACAAATAACGCCATTACCATTTTCATTTCGCCGGTAAAAAGCCTATTGGATTGGCGTTTTATACTAAAAAAGCCATTACTAGTGGCGTTCTATCACTGCGCCATATGAATTAACGCACAACTTGTCCATGCTGGAACCGCTCTGCCATGTCATCTAAAGACGCCATTATGGATGGCGTTTTGCTCTATTTTTACAAATAGTTTCCGAACCACCCTATTTTGATAACTAGTTTCTGCAAAACACCTATTTTGATGAAAAATTCGAAAATTGCTTTCTCTCTCTCTCTCTCTCTCAGACCCCTTCCCTCCCCGTGTCCCTTCCGCTTCTCAAAACCCTTTGGGTCAGTTTTATTAAAAAATAAAGCACTGAAAGCTTTTTCGTTGTCCAACCCCAACGTCATTCAATAGCCATAATTTGTTCAAGAAATCTGTAATAGGTTCACAATCTGTTTGAGAAATCTCAACCCCTTCCGCTCTCTCTCTCTCTCTCTCTCACAAACACACACGCGCACAACAGTAATAGGTTCACAATGTGTTCAACGATCTGTTCGAGAAATCTCTCGCTCCCGTTTCTTCTTCTTCTTCTTCTGATCTTCTCGATTTCTCCGAAAAATCCAGGTCAATAGTTCAGCATTTCCGGCGATGGCCATGGCAGTTGATCAAATGGATTGAGAAAATGGCAGACAAATCGGTGATGAACTTGCGTTTAAATGACTCAAACCAAGCAACAGTTTGAGAATATTGGGGGTTCGAGAAGGTGGGCGTTTAAATTGATGACTTAAACCAAACCAAGTAACTCATTGAGTTGGTAGGGGGGGGTGAGAAATTTTTTCAAACAAACCGAACAAGGCCTTAACGTTTCTTGTTGCAGATCTATGAATGGAGAAGAGAATCAAAATCACGTCATTTTGGTCAAGCTTTCTCTCTCTTTCTCTCTATTTAGTCCAAAACGACATCGTATTTGGAGGCAGTGATTGGGTTATTTAAGTAATATTATAAATTCCGTTAACGTCGGTCGTCAAGTGTAACATTTGAAAAGATTAGGAAGACATTGGACAATTAAAAGGTTAAGGAGTTAAATGAAACCGAGTAATAAATGAAGAAATATTTATGTAATTTACCCTATAATTATTCAACTCTATATAATAAATACCCCTTCTATCATATTCCCTCCTATATCTCCAATATTCTTTTTCTAAAATTTTGACCACTAATAAACGGACCAAATTATAAGAGCTTTCTCTCCCAAAGTTGAAATCTTGAATCCATTCTCGTTGAGACCACACTGCACAGTGAGACGCATTTGCTCTTGTCACAGCACTTTTCCAAATGGGTGGCTGCAGAAACATATCCCAGGTACATTCTAAAAGCATATCAATATACTATTCTGTACACTGCTCAAATACAACCTAGGTCTTTAGATTCATCACTGTAACTAGACAGCACAGAGCATTTGGGTGGGTTTTTTTTTTTTTTTTTTTACATTTAAATTGTCATTTAGTTATCGCTCAATGTTCGTTGATTTCAGTATTGGTTCATTCGCTTTCAGGTGTCATAGGTACAATGTATCTTCAGAAAACTAACAGGTAGTCTCCTACTCAACTGGTTCCTTTCTTCCTTCTCTTTTCTACTTGACTACCACACGAGTAGTCTCAACCTTCCGTCCACAGGAAGCCAAGTTAGCTTCGTCAAGAGAAAGTAAGGAACCGGCAGCTAAACAACGAAGAGACGATAATATATTCTAATACTCACAAAACTAACAGCGAAGGTGTAAAATGAAGAATGTTAAATTGTCAATAGACAAGTAGCAAGGACTAGGGTGGGGAGAGTATATTCTCAGATGGTGCACATGTCGGGCTGACACTTCTACAAGCCCGGCCGATTAACACAGGAAAAGTTTGACATATTAAGAGATCCCAATTCATCACAATCTAAATCTTGAAATAATAGTCTCAGGACATTTCCTATAAACCACAGATAGAAAATACACTGGATTCGATGCCTCCCCAATAAAGAATCATCCCAAATGAAGGTCCAAAGTCAGAATCACATACAAACGAGCATCAAGATAATTGTTGCTCAAAGGCAGAAAGGAAGGCATGAAAACAGAAGGATTCGTGAAGTTTCAGAATGCCCAACCATGAAATACAAAAATGATACACTAGCCGTAACCTGAATGGAACTCTTTTAATAGATAAAGAGGGAATGAGGAGTTTCCTCTTCAGACATCCGTTGGAGGTCTCATCCTTATCAGCCTTTTGATTCTATCCTTGTCTGTGTTCTCTAGCAACCCCTTTCAGCACAAAGAAAAAAACATGGGATAAGCATGAGAAACTCAACAATAGAACGTGAAGATGACTGGCAGTAACAACAAAAGCAAAAGAGGGAACACTTCTTGCTGTCGTCCATTATGAAACTGAGAAAAGGGACATAATTTTCACACATGCACACACGCCCTTTTTTTATAAAATATACATAAAAAAATATTACACTATGAAGTTACAAAACTGCCCTTTCATCTAGTTATTCCTTAATATACTTTTGTAAAAAAGTGCAGAGTGAAGATCACTTCCGAACTGAAAATGGCAAAAGTATTTGGAGCTCGAATTGATTGAAGAATATGGAGTCCTAAGAAAAAAAGTAAAGTTCGATCAAACAATGTTGGATCATTCCCTTACCTTCCACACAATCTCATCCAGACAAAGGCAGATCTTCCCGTACTTGTCAAGGAAAAGGCGTTCGGTAGGGGGTTTCCCACATACATCCTTTATAGCCGAGTTTATAACAAAAAGTGCTTCTGACACTAGGGAGAAACCAGCCAAATTAAAAAGACAAAACCAAATCGCATAGTAGGACAAGTACGTCGAGATCTAAGCAGTCATTATACTACTATACAAAAAAAATACCATTGCGCTGTCACGTCAAAATTGGCAAGGGTGATACTTCTTCCCAAACAGTAATTAGTATTACAAAAGACAAGAATAGATATGAAATATACTTACAGGCAAGTTCATCATACTCGTCCTTGCCAACAAGGAAAATGCTTACATCTCCAAGCACTGTGTAGACAATATAAACTGATCTGGAAAAGAAACAATGAATCAAACACGTGCTGCTAAGATCCAATATGTAAAGCTAACAAAATATTCCTCAGCAGTACTTGTTTTCCTTTAGTACAGGTTCATGATTCTGTTAAAAATGATGACTCAACTTTGCGAGTTCAACATGCAAACCAGAAGTTTTTTTTTATAATACCATTGCTATGAGATTCTCACACAAATTAGGGCTACACATATGTCAATTAACAAAGCAATCTAAACAAGTGTAGATGAACATAGATGAATTCACAATTTTTACCTGACTTAAACCAATAATGAATAAAGGACATGTAACATCTGAAAAGAAAATTCATATCTTCCTTTTGCTCAGCACAAAAAGAAAAAGACGCCATAAGACAATCACAAGTTCCGTAACACATATGCCATAAATCTTCTGCAATCTGAAGAAATTTCTTACAGATTGAGAACTCAACGGCTAGTGTGAAGGTGAACAATTTTTCAAATGCCTCAAAAGCTACCTTGAAAGATAGAACATTTAGGCAATAGATATTTACATCATCCTAATGGACAACACCTATCCAAACCAGAGAGTGGATTTGATTTACTTGTGGCAAGCAACAAGAAGCTCTTCATTCTTGACACCTCTAAGATTCTCTGCTCCCAGCTTAACCAAGAAAGAACGCCAGTGCAGACGTTCCTCAGCTGGAACTCCATTAAACCTGCAACACAACAAAAACCATGTCTCAATGCTTCAACCATGTAATCCCCACGAAGAAACCATACCTAGTAGCATCTTTTAAAGATTTGCCCATGCTACTAGATCCAATTGTAAGTGCAACCGCATAAAGATTATGTTTTCAAGACAGTAGCACATGATGCAACAATCATTATTAGTTCCTTTCTGGATATGGATACGGACAACTTATTTCTCATGTTTTGCTGCTCATCAGCCATAGCATCCCACCACAGTATGTCTACAAGCCACACAGATGTAGCTTCATCATAAGCTAAGCTAGTGTATTCTATGTTAAACTGTGGGCATCTGATACAACTGCCTTCTCCACATTTGTTTCTATTGTTTCTCCATTCTGAGAAGGAAGCTCACTTTGATACTACGAAAATAACAAAGTTAGGCCTAACCAAAAGAATATACAAGGTTTTATGCTACTTCCCTTCTAAAAAGAAACAATGAAAACTTCCTTAGAATTATCATCAAAAGGAGAGGCAAAGCAAATGCATTTGTTTATAAAAACCCAATACAAACAAACCAACAATTATTGCTCATGCACTACTTTCACCAATATAGTCCCTCTACAAAGTCAAAAATGTGACTAAGGTTCAGACTCAGTGTTCCCAAGCCAACTAAACAAGAAATCACCAATAAAAGGCACTCATCAGTTAACACATTATACACAAAGGCAGCTCTAGACCAGGAAATTTCTTTGGTTCTGTTCTTCCACTATAATTCACATCAAGCAAAAGCAAGTTATAGCCAAGCTTTCCCTCTCCATTTCTAACCTCCTTCTGCCAACCAATAATGCGAGCACACATTTATCCTCCAATGGAAGACTAATGACATCCGAAATCTGGCAAGGATCAGTGTTCAAACCCAGAAAATCACCCCATCTCTCCCCCAATTCGCTACACCTAAAGAAATAAACACAAGTGTCTACGATCCTACAAAATTCAACCAAGGAGAATATCCCACCACCTGATGCCCACTCTCCGAACAAAATCCATCACTTAAGCATCCTCATCAACAGGAAGGTTAACAATTGCTAGAAAAGACCACTTAAACTCCCACACCACCAATGATGCAAAAATTACCTCCTTTCATGTCCCCAACATCAAACAAAACTGCCACACCAAATCATCCCAAATGTCTCCAAAGTTCTTTCCAAAGCCATCTGCCATGATACAGGGAATCCTTTCGAGAAGTTCAGTACCGATACCAAAAATTATGAACTTGATTTCTGTCAAATACTCCCATGACTAACAAAACCAAACAAGGTTGTGCATAGTACTTTGCACTAAAATAGTAACACAAGCAGCATTTATGGTTCAGTTTAGATGATCATCTTACAGTGAACTGGGAGTTGTCAATTACTCTAATGTCTAATGACCTAAATGTTATTCTTCGTAGGATGTGAGATTAAATTGATTCAAAAGTACACACCATATTACAGGATTTCAATTTTGTTTGCTGACAGTTTTTCTTTTCTTTTGAGTATTCCCACTGAATAGATCTTCTACTTTTCTGTCCTTCTAAGAAGGTGCGCTCTTCTTGGACTCTTACCACTTCAACTGGGTACAATTCAAATTCTTTCAATAGGTTAAACTCCTTTGTCACAAGAACCATGATTTTCAAATACATCAACACCATTACTTTCAGCATCGTAACTAATATATTCTTGATTACCCATTTTTATAATAAACTGCAAAAGGGTGATACTGTACAAGAGTGACAATTTTTCTGCATAATGAATTAAACCTCAAATATCTTCAACCATGTCGCAACTTCAAACTCCACCAAAACACAAAAATATAAACTAAAATGCTATACTGATAGCGCAGAAATTAAAACCCACTGTGCTATGTATTCTGCTGAAGAATT
Source organism: Arctostaphylos glauca (assembly GCA_019985065.2). NCBI lineage: Eukaryota > Viridiplantae > Streptophyta > Magnoliopsida > Ericales > Ericaceae > Arctostaphylos > Arctostaphylos glauca. Next base: position 25,971,952 of record JAHSPW020000008.1, read on the forward strand.
AAACACGGGAAATCAAGTATTACACGATGTTAAACATAACATATCAACTTAATTGACCGAAACAGCATAATCAAAGGAACCCTAAATGCTTGCAGACTGAGATCGATCATTCAAGAAGATCAAAGGCTTAGAAAGATGAAAATTGCAAAGATAAACTCCTAGGGATCGAGAATCAGAGGCAATTGTTACCGCTCGACGAGGATGTTACCCTCGGAGTTCGCGATCAGTACCGCCAGAAGCATATTTTCTTTCTCTTTCCCTTTCCCTTCTTCCTCCTCCTCCTCCCTCCAACGGTAAATCAGATCGATGGTCGATGAACCGAAGAAAAGTCCTGTTTGGTTGCAAGAGTAGCGCTATTCCATGTGAGCACTAGCGTGAATCGTCCCCTCTTGCCCGTTTTCCACTTTTTCTTGTTATTTTCCATTTTCCTTATAAGAGGTAATTGAACTCATGGTCCTATGAGCTCATACTGTGTAATTTTTTATTTCATCATATTTTTCAAGTTATATTTTCATTTTATTTTACATAGTTTAACATTTTTATCATTAATTTTATGTATTAATTTATTTTTTCTATCCTTTTTTAGTGAAAACTTCAATCTCCAATTTGATAGGTTAAAAAACATAGCAGTAAATTTGACATGAAAATTAAAAAAAAATATGGTAGAATATATCCCCTGAATCCAAAAGATATTCACCGAAGTCCAAAGGTTATTCGTCAAAATCCTAATACATATTCATCGGAATCATATTTAAAGGAAGATATTCCTTGTATTTGTTCACATAAATCCAAAGTTACTGTGCTTATCCCCTTAAATCTGTCTTAGTGACTGTGGGGATTTTTTTTTATCTCTGTTTCTATTTTTGTTCTTCACGGGAATCCTATATCACATAGACCTTTCAATTTTCTATATTTGTTCACCTGAATCTGAATGTCTTATATTCATCTTTTCCAAACCAATTGGAATATACTCCAAGCATATAGAAAAAAGAAAATTAAGTGTTGTGAGTTAGAAAAAGAATTTTATTGTCAAACAAAAAGAATATTTGTTGAAGACAATCATTATTACGTTGTGAGTAAAATTTTATTTTATTGTTGTTCTTTTTTTAACTTCAGTTATAAGTTGATATTTGTTTAACACTATTGAAGGATTTGCAGAAATTTATCATTAGATTTGTAAATTTATCATCACAATTAACAAAGAATTTGAAGCAATTTAACCAGCAAGTTTACCATCACAATTATAGAGGGAAGTGATTTTACAATCACACCAACAAATTAATAATCAGGTAAGTAAATTTATCATCACATGTAAAAGAAGATATGAAAATTTACCATCACAAATATAGAGGGCAGTAAACTAACCATCAGGTAAATAAATTGATCATCATACGTAAAAAAGATATACAAATTTACCATCTCAATTATAAAGGACAACAAATTTACCATTAACCCTAACAAATTAACCATCAAGTAAGCAAATTAGTCACCAAATGTAAAAAATATCTACAAATTTACCATCACCAGTTGATAACAAGTTTTAACAAAATTTATCACCTACGAATATCGTGATGGTAAATTTATCATCAATTTACCACCAGTTTTTTTGGGGTGTCAACTGATATGGTAATACATTGATTGTATTACCATCTCATTGATTGTGCAATTTAGAGGTGATATTGGTCCGGTTTAGCTGAAAATTTTGGACCAAATTGGTGATTCCGGTTTGAAGGTTTTAACATCGAAACTGAACCGAAGTGGTTTGGTTTGGTTCGGTTTAGTCTGGCCGGTTTCGGTTTGGTCCGGTCCAGTTTTCGGTGTAATTGGACTTGGGCCAAAAATGGAAAAAGTTGTAAATAATTAACAGGCCCATGTCAAGTAAACTCAGTCCAGACTAAATTTTATTAAAAAATTACTGGGAGCCGAGATGTGAGGAGGGCTTTGAAGGCTAAGGGTGAGTGAGATTGTGAGAGGCAGAGCACTAAAAATGAGAATTGGAGGCGGAGGGTAAATGAAAAGTGAAAGTGAGGAAAACGATTAGGTTTTTTTTATGTATACACGATTACACGCGGTGTACCACTGTACTTATATTTTTAAATTTTTAGACTTTTTTGCATATACCGGTTCGGTCCGGTTTGGTTTGGGTTAGAAGAGTCTAAAACCGAAAACCAAACCGAAATTTCTCTAAATTTTCAAACCGAACCGGACCGGACCGAATGAACTAAAAAACCAAACCAAACCAAACCGTCGGTTTGGATCGGTTTGCCGGTTTAGTTTGGTTTTTCGGTTTACACTTTCACCCCTAGTGCAATTTTAGAAATTAGGATAATTTAGGTATTTTTTGAAACATGAGACCAAAAAATAACCTTTAAAAGTGAATGTGATAAAAAATTAGTTAACACTTATAGATAGGACTAAAAAATAAGTGTCCATTTTCTAATTTGTTAAAAAAAACAATTTTTAATCACAAATAAATAGGAAATGAAAAATGTGAGGCTCTTTAGGTTCTATCAAAGTTATAAATCGCATACCGGCGAACGTATCAATTTTATTGCTAAAACTAATATACATTTCTAAAATAATATTTTTTAACAAAAAATCACCTTGAATAAATAAAATCTCACAACTTAAATATAAATTACCAAACATAAAACGAGATGATTTTAATTTCAATTTATATTTAATTATCCAAAAAATTTATTAATTAAAATATTTTTAAAAAATACTAACCGGTACAGCACCGACCAGTATCGACCGAAACACGCTGGTATGGTGGTTGAGACGATACATCAATAGTCCAGTGCCACTAGAAGGTCTGTACAAGACGTACTGATTGATACAATAAGGATAGATAACTTTGGGTTCCATAAATCAATTTTAAACAATTTAAGCAATTTCAAAATTCGGATCCAAATGTGTTCCTTTTCAATTTTTGTTGTTACATTTTCACTTTTCATTAATGGGTTTTTTTAGGATTTAAAACAGGAATTAGCTTTTTAAATGACGAGAAAAAACATAGAAGGATTAAAATTAAAGAACATACCAAATAAAAACTCTTGGTAATTTATATCTAAAAAGTAATTCTATCAAAAGCCTTAACACTCTGTTTGAAACTTTTGACAACAAAAGAAAGAAAAAATAATAATAAAGAAAAAAATGTGAGAAAATTGTAAAAAAGATTAGGGGTACTTACTGTTTGGTCCTATCTATAAGTTATAACTAGTGTTTCATCTTATACACTTTTGGAACTTTAGTTTTGATCCTATTTTTAAAAAAATACCCGAATTTCCCTATATTCTAATTTAGCCCGATTTCAGTAATTTTCTTCCAAAGAAAAAGGGATATAGTCAATCATTTCCTTTTCAGTTTGCACCCCATAACAATATCATTCCAAATTCAATCATGGTACATTTGGTGAAGACAAATTGTGATGATAAATTTGCAGCTCGTTTCTACCGTTGATGGTAAGTTTGACATGGTTAGTTTACCATATTCTATAGGAATGTACACTATAATTACCAAATATATGATAAATTGGCAGCTCATGATAAAATTCTATTATTGCGATGGTAAATTTAATCTCTATTTTGCAATAGCACTTTACAGATCATGGTAAATTTGCATATTATGGTAAATTCATACAATTTTAATTTTTTAACCTTTAACGATGGTCAATTTGCATATCATGGTAAATTTTTCGTGCTCAAAATGGAATGAAACAAATAAAAAACAACCATTTGCAGATTATGGTAAATTTTCAGATGATGGTAAATTTTTGCAAATCCAAAAATATTTTATTTTTTTGCGACTATCAAGGTTCAAAGCACATATCATGTAAAATTTACAAACTTAAAATGAATACTACAAAATAAGAACGACAATAAAATATTATTCACTCACCGTACAATCCGAACAATTTTTGAAAAAAATTCTTTAGATTTGACAATAAATCTTTTTCCTAACTCACAACACTCGATTTTAAGTAACCAAGAATATAAAAGTGGCGAATCTATATGATACATGATGAGTAATACAAGAATAAAATTTTATGTGATCTCGTGCAAAAAATCTAAAGAAAGGTCAATATTTCAATGAATCACTAAAATTTTATGTGATTTCGTGCAAAAAATTTGAAGATATGATAAATATTACAGTGAATCACTAAAATTCTGGTGATTTAATCTCAAATTTCAAGACAAAGATGTAGCATTAAATTTACCATTAGCAAAATATCATTCTGGTTATTTAAAATTCCGGCCAATATTCTCAATACTCAGTGAAAAATAATTACCATATTGGATTTCATATTTGAAGTCTAATTAAGTGCTACAATTTTAAACCTACAAAATCAGGAATTATATGTTCTGACTTAAAAAATGGATAAGAGGGTAAAAAAAATTCAAAAGTAATGACAAAAATGTCAAACCATATAAAAATGAAATGAAAACATAACTTTAAAAAGTGGATGGGATGAAAACCTACGATGTAAGTGTTAATAGGATCTTGATTTAATTTAAGATTATTATCACGCTCAAGCAAACAAGGAAAGAGCATTTTATTTAATTTTTCATTGCCTATAGGATCAAATCATAAATGTTGGAAGCAGCATTTTTTTTTATGGACTTGCTTCAAGGCTCAAGCAAGTAATTTTCTTTTGTGAAAGAACAAGTTGAAGGACACAAAATTATTCGTGTATATTCGAACATATATGTGTTGGTGACCGTCAGATGTACGCGAAACTCACATAATTATGAAAAATTCTGCGTGCATCCGACGATTCTAAATACATCTGTGTCCAAATGTGAACAAATAATTTATGTTCGTAAACTTTTTCTTTGTGAAAACCTACTTGCAACTTACTCCACCATCATCATATCACGAAGAGCATCTCTAATGGTTTGAGTCATTTTTTTAGTTAATATTATTTCTAAGCTTACTATTGTAAATTGTTATCGGATCTTGACAAAGTTGTTTCAACAGTGCTAAAATTATTTTTTACCGTAACCATTACGGTCGTTGAATCATTTGAATAATTTCATTGTGATTTGAACTAAAATATGTTGGACCCATATTAAAGATGACCCATTATCTTACACCTCTTTTAGCATTTTTGTTGCACTTGGACTCCACGTACTTGATAAAGTCAATATAAGATAAGGTTCATCATAACTAATTACTCCTTATCTATGGTAAAATATATTTGTTGATAATTAATAAATAGATCTTGATAGACTAGGTGTCTTGTAATGTTATATCTCTAAACCCTCTTCTCTTCTCTATAAAAGGAAAAATACCCAACCATTTATTGGTATCAATTCCTATCAATAAAAGATTATTAAGTTATTCAGAAGAGTTAGAGACAGAGAGGAGAAAGTGAGCCGAGAATCAAAGTTCTAGTAACGGCTTTCTTTCCTTCTACTCTCAATGGCGAATAAAGTTATGTTTGCGATCGTCTCTTGAGATATATTGATTCAGGATCGTATTAAGATTATGTTTCCGCATAAAAGTTTAAGCATAATTTTATCGCCTCAAGTGTTCTTTAAATTAATGCATCTTGGAATCTAATCATGTTTGTCATGTATATGAATTAATGATTCTTTTATTGATTAACTTTGAACAAGAGAATGATCAATACTGTTCAGAACATAGTCTGAGCTGTTAAATTCATTGATTTGCAGATTTTTCGGATTTGTTTACATACTGCATTTCTGTGAGTTATTGTTATATGACATGTGCAGATTTAGGTTCAAATTGTATACTTATCGTGAGTTATTTTAACCTTTTGCCTACATGAGTTAATATATGTGTTATGCGTCATTATTGATTGCTTGCCATTGAAAAGAATTTTTAATCACATAAAATAATATTTTTTCATATATTGTGTTTTCTTTGAGAGTGATTGATTAAAAAATAATGACATTAGCATAATTCGACTAATAATTATAAAGAATATTATTAGTTAGTTTATATTTATTTGGATTACTAACTTAGCAATCGCCAAAGCGACCTAGGCTAATGAAACTTATGAATAGGGAACTACATAAAAGCATTATTCAAAGGTAACATTAAAGTCAATAATATTCTATGTTACAGTTATAATTATAAGGATGTGATTGACCCAAAAGAAAGTCACTTTTAAATAATCATGCACTGGATAGGATAAATAATTTGTACAACTTAACAAGTTAGAATTGAATTTCCAAAGGTAACATGACTAACTAGTTAAGTGGTATAAATTATTTAGGCATATATAGGTGATTATTTTTGCATCTAATTAATAAGTGAACAATAGATGTACTTAAACTTCGCCCAAAGGAGGACCTAGGTGATATTAATAGTTTATTATTATAAAAATATTAATTTCTCAAAGTTTTAACATAAATATTGTCCATTTCTCCTTTCAATTATTGTTCCTGTTTCACTGCACTTTCATGCCTCCAGTGTTCCTATCTTTATTGGACCAAATTTTTTGGAATATTATGAACATATTCAATTCACACTGGGTGTATTGGACCTTGATCTAGCTTTACTTGTTGAAAAACCTGCAGACATTACTGAAGATGTACCGATGAACAAATTAGCCATTTTAATTTATGAGAAATGTTAAATAGACTCAGTTTAATGTTCATGAAAATGATCATTGCAAACAATAAACCTCCCTATGACAGAAAATCAATGCACCTGAATACTTAAAAGTTGTGGAAGATCATTTTAAATCTATCGATAGGCCGCTTGCTGGCACAATTATGATTGAATTGACTACAATGAAATATAATGGTAATCGTGGGGTTCAAGAACACATCTTGAACGCGTATGACAAAACTGCAAAGCTAGCAACTTTGGGAATGAAAATGGATGAGTCCTTCCTTATTCAGTTTACACTCAACTCACTTCCAGTATAGTTTGACCCATTCAAAATTCACGTGCACTATAATATCAATAAAGCCAAGTAGAGCTTGAATGAGTTATCCTATATGTGTGTTCAAGAGGAAGTGAAATTGAGACGGGAAGAACGTCAAATTGCGTTGGCAGTGACTCAAATTACTATGAAGAAATAGGGTAAAGCAAAGACATATCTACCAAATAAAGGGAATGAGTTTGAGAAAAGTGATCATGCTCATGGTAATAAAGGTTTCACTGTCAAGTGCTATTTTTGTGATACGAAAGGACATGTGAAAAATGATTAAATGTCGTTATCGAAGACAAACTGGACAGTGAAACCTTTATTACCGTGAGCTTGATCACTATCCTCAAGACCATTTCCTTTCTTTTGTAAATATCTCTTTGTTTTACCATGTTTCTTCATAGCAACTTAAGTCACTGCCAACCCAATGTGACGCTCTTTTTGTCTTAATCTCACTTTCTCTTCAACACATATATTGGATAACTCATTCAAAATCCACTATTGCAATATACAAATAATGATGTGTCAATAACCTTAAAAAAAAAAAAAACTACTGAGAATATTATTTCAATGGTCTTCTTATAGTTCAAAATGATCAATATGTAGAATCCGAAAAAGTAATTGATTCGTGCGGGAACACATATTTCATCTTTTTAGTTGGAACTTTAGACGGTTCTAAAAAAAATTAAAAACTAAATTGTCCTTAAAGTTAAGAGACTGTCGCTCTATCGGGAAAGCCAATGACTATTTTGTCTCCATTAGCTAAGAAAGCTTGCACAGGAAGGGTTGTTCTGTCTCCATTAGCTAAGAAAGCTTGCATAGGAAGGGCTGAGCTTTCTTACTATACAACGACCACTACAAATGAAGTCTAAGACTCTTCTCCTTTCTTATGTACTAATTTTTGCCCGCTACCCCCTGATCTAAGATCGATAGCCCTCGTCTTCAATTCATTTATTGCTCCAAAGCCCCGGAATCTTAGCTCTGAAGCCCCTTTCTATAGCTTTCCTAGACTCTCTGTTTATTTTTTGGAACCACTCAGGTGTGAATTTCAATGTCTTTCAAGTTTCAAACTACTTGAAGAGTTTCCTTTCACCATTCTCCATAAATTTTTGCCAATGAATAAGGAAAAAAGACCAACCACCACCCTTTCCCCCAAACATCGAAACCTCAAAAGTAAAGAGATGCTCTCATTTCCTTGGCCCTCCTCCCCTTCGCCAAAACATGCCTCCACTCCCTCCGCCTTTTCCTTCAAGCAATATTTTTAGGGGATTTCTGTCTAATCAAATACGAGAATTCCATCACTATTAATCCAATGAAATTGTAAAGTCTACAATTTATACATTCCACTTCATCAATAGTCCAGTTAAACAACCAGACCCTTATTTATTCAACCCTACTACTCATACAAGGAATGAAATCTACAGAATCCATGTCCCAACATCAATATGTACAAGAAGTCTTGTTTGTCTTCAAAAAATGGACATCGATAAGCTGTGATGGAGGTACATTAAAAAAAGAGTGAAAATGACAGTTGTCCAGCAAAAGGAAGAGGAAAAGAAAATGTGCTAATATATTTCGGAAGTGCAAATCAAATCAAGAACAGGATATTGCCATTTCTGAGCCACTAAATCCATCTTTAGAATATCTCATACAAAAGAATCATCTTGATGTGTACATGACCTTGTGGGTTGGTCACAATTCAAGGTTAATACATTGACAAACAAAACAAAACAAAAAATGAGACACTTTTGAACCACTGCGGAAAGCAGCCCAGAGCTTCGCTCTGAAAATTATATCTAATGAGGATATGTAGAACCCTGAAAAAATACGTGTAACTCAAAATGAACATGACCACAACAAAGTGTGTGAGGATACTGCATCTAACTGCATCTAAAATTTACCTCCATTGTCGTAGCAGCAGTAAGAAAAGTACTTACCTATAGGCCAAAATTGCACACTTGCACAAATTCCATCTCATAATCAACATACTTCGTCCAGAGATGCTTGAATTGGTTCAAAGCAATGTCAAGCCAAGGTTTCATGTTTCCGTTGAAATGTATGACAGCAGCATTATTGATTTGATCCATGCTAACACTTGGATTGTACCCAAGTCCAAGGACATGCCATGATTTGTCCAAGGATTTTGTTGTTGAGTAGAAGGTAATCAGGCCAGCCGGAAGTGTCCCCAATTTCCACAAACTCCGATCCTCATTCTGAAAAGAGAATTTACCCCAAAAAGTATGTTAATGAAAATTTGACCAAGCAATTCCTAAAAGCCAGAACAATACCCTTGACAAAACAAAGTACGCCCAATTCGTACCCATTAAATGGGTGTCTAGGTTGGGGGAGCCAAGCTTGTGGGATAGTAGGTCCAAAACTGAGAAGCGTATGGGGCTAGGGCTGAGCCAATTGGGTTTAAGACAACTTTGATTTACTAGGGGGTACATATAGACAAATGCATTTAAAAACTCTTTGGGGATTTTGAAGATGGAAAATTCATTGGGGCCAATTGACCTTGTTGGTGTATACACGTGGCTCTGCCCTTCTGTCTAGAATTCAAGTTAATTAGAAACCAGAACAAGTAAAATAGAAAGCCATTTAACTCACACATACCAAGTTCTGCCAATAGTGATACTCCTCGGTGCATTTCTCACGCCTCCAAGCATCAAGATTGAATAAATTCATTCCAAAAGCCCAGGCACAAGCCTTGGGATTGAACCTCTCCCTAATTAGAGGATGAGAGAAGTTCATATACTGACCATATCGGTGGAAAGACCCAAAACATGTCTCAACAGCCCCATTCACTTTCCCATCCATATCGATGTTCCACAAGGCTGTTAAATCCTTCTGAACCACAACATCATCGTCAAGGAAAAGAATTCGGTGCAGCTTTGGGTACATTTCTGGCAAGTAGAACCGGAGGTGATTCAACATGGACAAGTACTTGGGGTTCTTGAATTTCATGTTATTCACATCTTTAGTGGCATTCTCTGCCCTGTTCTCAAAGTAAAACTTCTGCATGTTCACTGATTCAAGTTGCCGAAGCACAGGCACATAAGAGGAATTCAAAAATGGGAAATCATCCACCGATTTCACCTCGACATAAGCACCCGGACCCCCTTTTATGGGCCTCCTCCTAAACCATACCTTCATTGCTGCAAGATTCATCCTATCAATAACAACATGGAAAACATGTTTCCACGGCTCTGCTGCATTTTTTACTGCTGAATTTACTACAACAGAGACCGCAATCACATTATCTGAAAAGATAGCATAATGGTATAAAGTCGGATCCTCAAACTCAGGTTTAGGCTCCTCATCATTATACTTTTCAGGGTGTGCAATTCTCTCCTCCATGAGCCGCATTGCTAGACAATGCAAACTCTTCGGAGTCGATTTGGCTGCAATTAAGCTAGCAAATGCACCATTCTTCTTAGCCTTAATGAGCAACTCATTAACTGCAAAAATTGTATCTTTCAACTTCTGAATCTTTAACTGGTTATCATAAGATTCTTTTGCTTCCACAATCATTAATCTAGCGATCTTAACTTTATCCTTAACCTCCTTCTCGAACTGCCTCAATACATCCTCATCCATCGGCCCATCGGACTCAAACAAAGCTGCCTGATAACTTGGTTTCACCGCAATTTCTGAGATCTTATGTGCCAAATCATCAAACATCCGCAATTGCCTAGAGCTCTCAAGCTTGAGCTTTCTCGCATAAGCCGCATAGGCATTCACAAGTGCAACATGATCTCTCGCCTGCTTATAAACTAAATCTAGCCTAGTCTTGATCGGGTCTGACTTCAAAGCTAAAAATGTCCGCTGAACATAAGCATTTCCAGTAGTTGGTATCACCTATTCAAATAACAAACCATCCACAAATTAATTTGGACTCCTTTAAGAATTTCCTTAAGCAATTTTTATTCTCACATTTTCTACTTCAATTTGCCATCTCAATACAGTTCCTGCAAGATTGCAATGTATGTAAACTTGATAGAAAATCAAGCAAAAAATGGTCAACATATCTCGATGCCATGGTGACACTTAAAGATTTAGCATTTCCGGCATAAGGATAAGGGGAATCTATTCCAATCACATACGACTTTTTTCTTACTTCAATAGGGTACAGATATACCAAATAAATAAACAACCATACGGATTTTGAAGGTTCTCTAGTACAGTATAGATTCAACAACTTAGATTTTTCTTGTAGCTTCTATGGACTTGAATTGTAGGCTATGGATAGTTGGTAGATGATAGTTCTATTCCCATTCAGGGATAGAACTCAAAGAAGCGTCTTTTCTCATTTTCATTTTTAGTTGTTCTCCTCATGTACCAAATTTCACAAATCTGAAACCGATCTGAAAAATTTATTTTCTTCGTAACCACAAATAATTATCTCTTTTGAACCGTTAAATTTGACACATTTTCCATAACATCCTAATTAAATGTATTCTGCTCTCGAATCATTAGATTATCAATCGTTTTCAACGATTTTAAACTTCAATTCTCTCGTCTTTCCTTGGTCTTCAAAGTACTGCTCCTGACATACTCAAGCTCATATTCACGTATATAAATTCAGAGTGTAAGAGAGAGGGAGACATACTGAATCCTGATATGAGGCGGGATTTGAGGTGAATAGTACGGAAAGAGTGGTAAGAAATAGGAGAGTGAACATGGCGGAGACGAAGATCCGGTAGGAGAAGAAGTTGCAGATACCGCCGGAAAATACTGATCCGCTGCCTGATCCACGGCCACCCCGAACTGAAATTGCCATTGGATTTGTAACCGGATCTAACCGTCAACAGTACCTACTTTTTCTCAATTAAATTCTCGAGATTATTTTCATTTTGAAGTAACAAAATCAGAGAGAGAGAGAGAGGATCTGGAAATGGTACGGAATGAAGTGAGAGGGAACTGATTCAGATGAAGAAAGAGTCACTGGAGCTGATATATATATATATATATATATATATATATATATATATATATATATATATATATAAATCTTGTCATTTCTTATATTAAAAAACCAATGTTTTCGTGCTCATTTTTTAATTGGAGTAAATAAAATTTAAAAAAATGTACAAAAAAGTACTATTAGAGGAATTGTACGAACTTCAAAAATAATTAATAGCATGAAACGGACGGAGATCAACCTATAAATGGTATTTTTTATTATTTCTGAATTTTAGAACAGTAAGAATTTATTTTATTTAATAATAATATGCCAGTATCGAATTTGATCAATTTTTACATATTCCATACATAATTATTATTATTTTTGTACAGAGTAAACGTTCACGATATATATAATACCAAAAGTCTGAAATATCTATCAATTTTATTCTGTATATTACTAATTTAATTATTTATAATCTCACGAGATTGCATATATATCCATCCTGACTTCTGTGAATAGATATGACATAATTGTTTTGACTCTTTCTCCCAAAACCTGATTTTCAGTGAAAACATATCCATCCTGACTTCAAGGTGCTTCATTTAATGATGTTGAATTTGTCAAACAAAAGAAAAATAATGCTTCCAAAAGTTTCTTAGGTAGCGGGTGGGTGGTTGCGAGTGATTCTAGAGATGTTTTTAAAATTTTAAGATTTTCATTCTAAAATTTTGAGGTGTTTGAGATGCTGATTTTAGAATTTTAATTCTGAAATTTTCAAAACAGACATTTAGAGCCATAATTTCAAAAGTATGTGATTTTGAATTATGAAATTTTGTTACCGTTTTACCCTTAAATTTTTTAATAATTTATGATACGTGGTGGTAATATTTTTTGTATGTTGTGGTAATAGTATTGCAGTAGAAGATGATAAATATATTTACACACTTTTATAATTATTGTATTTTAAAATTAATTTAATTTGTAAATATAAAAATTATTTGACTATATCTTAAAACACATAAAGAGAGGTTGTCAAATATACAAATAAAGAGCCAAGATATTAGTTTAATATTTAATACGTGACTCATCAGCTCATGTAATATTAAATTAATTTTTTATAAGAGCGGCCCATCAGAATAACTTGCCAAACGAGATCGTTTTGAGCCAATTAAAATGACATTATTTTGTAACTTTTAAATTATATTTTTGGTTAAAAGCGTTATCTTTCATAACTTTTAATCACAGTTTTTGATGAAAGTATTGATCTTTTATAACTTTTAATAACAGTCTTTGGTCAAAAGCATATCTTTTATAATTTTTAACCACAATTTTTAATAAAAGCGCGGTCTTTTATAATATTTAACCACAATCTTTTATTAAAATTGTGACTTTTATAACATTTAATCACGCTTATTTAGTTTTAATAACAATTCAGATATATATTTTTACTACGGTTAAAAAATGTGAAAATTCCTATTAAATCAAGTGCATCTGGTGTAAAAAAGTAATAAGGAAAGAGATTATCTGGTAAAATTCCAACTGATAATGATTAGAAGAAGAATTAGTTTGGACTCATTTTCAGTTGCGAAAGTCTTAGTACACAGATTTTACAGACGCAGGATGCATGTGGGATCCTTGAATTATTGAGAGTTCTACGTGCATTCAACAATTCCGAATACATCTGTATCCGGATGTGTTCGTAAAGTCTGTGTACCTAACATTACTCTTTTGCAATTTGAGTTTGAGCTAGCTAGCTAGTTAGTTGTATTTTGTCACGTGTCTAAATAATGACTGGTTGTTTTGTTTTCACTTTTATCAAAGGTAGGTCGGCTAGAGTCTGGATTTTGCGTGATTTTATTATTTGATTATTTTTTTGTCCTTATGTGAAAAAATTTTACAATTTATTGTCTTTCGTTAAGTTTTTTCAGATTATTGGTTCGTCTCAACTAGAGGTTTCAGAAAAGTTATAAATAGCAAACTAAAATTTGAAAAATATTCAGAAAAGAGAAAAATAATTCAAAAACAAAGTGTTTTTGTGCTTATTCATCGTCTTTAGTGACTTTTTTTTAATTTTTGTACATAATTTTATACTTCTTACAATAATTCACAAAAATTTGAGGTCAAAACATCAAATGCAAAAAAAAAATTAAATTAAATATAGAAAAAACATGCTTAAAAAATGTACTTTTTCTTGTTGTGTAATCTGTTGATTTCAATGAAACATTTAACTTTCTTCTCAATCTGGTTAGGTCTCTGTCCTCCTTGTTTTGTATTTTTTCCCATTCAAGAACATTGATGATGAAATCAATTCAATCAAATTTTCATGGTATCAAAGCTACATGACGGGAATATTGTTGCCAACTTTCAGTCATTCATCACAATTAAACTTGATCATCAAACTAATTTACTTGGTAGAGACACATATCGAGAATGCATTGATAGGAAATAAGTTGGTTCAATGTCTTGATAGTTCAGTTAATGTACCATCAACCTGGTAATAAGATCACAAATCCACAACGGACAGAATGCTAATGTCGTGTACTATAGCAACTCTAACACCACATATTCTACCACACGGAGTTGGTTCAAATTACTCATTCCAAGTTGGAAGAAATTAGAACAAAAACTCAGCAATCTCTCTAGATCACATATCCATGATCTCAAAATTAGAAGGTTGTTCAATTTGGAGAAGATCGACACTATGTAATGTTACATAGATTCAATCGAGGATATAGTTCAAAAGTCGCTTCATCAGGAACCAAAGTGGAGGATGAAGATCTTGTATTTCACACTCTTCATAAAAAGAAATGAAATAATACAATATCTCTTAAGGAATCAGACCCACATTTGAAGATATAATCTTTAGCCATCTGACATCTATTCTCCTTACAAAAGATCTACATATAGATCAAGAACAAAACTTACGTGTTGAGTCAAAATCCATTTTGATTACACAAGGAAGTCAGGGTTCTACATCAATAAATGCACCAGTACTAGTTAATCAACACTCAGCCATTAAACATCAGAACTATTGATCAAATTCATCAAATCTAAGACCACAGAGTAATGTTCCTACTTCTCATCAATTTTCGCAATTCTCATAATCAAAATTATCATCGGTTTAAAAGCATAAACTATGAGAATAGAAGAAATAATAATAGATTCAGAGGAAATTATTTTCAGTGAGGAAACTTTGTACATGTAAACCAAGGTATGTTCAATTATGGACACTATCCTTCATTAGGTAACTTTCCTCCAACAAATGCATTTGGAAACTTAGCTTACAATCCATGAATAATGCATGTCAAATTTGTGGAAACACCAATCATACTGCCTTAACCTGTTACCATAGGCAAAATCTCAATCACAACGGTTAGTTCAGAAAAAAGCACACAAATAGAAAGGGGCTACCCTTGTTCGTGTGAACTTCAAAATGAAGCTCTGTCATATTTTTACTTTTCAAAACAATCTTTAAAAATTCTCTTTCATACTAATAACATAGAGATATTAATGTAGAAAAATTGTTTCCAAAAATTGCTAAAAAAATTACTCCCTAAAACCGCTAAAAAAAAAACTATTCCAAAAAACTATTTGAGGAAAAAAAATCTTGTGTGACAATTATAAAAATATCAACTATCTTTGTACGTGCATCATGTTTTCAAACGCATGGCGCGTGCCACGAAAGCTATATATATATATATATATATATATGTAAGGAATCTCTTATTAGAAGGCAGAAGCCTTTTTGGATTATATTTTAAACTGATTTCTCGCGTTAATCCTTAAAAACACATTTTAAATACATTGAATGACCCGAATCATTAAAATTTGATCAGAAAATAAGAAATTTATAACGTAGCAATATAAGATATTTCTTATTAAAAGCTTACTCTCTCTATATATATGTTTTTTAGCACGTGTCAATCACGACACTATTTTTTGAAAAGAAGATAAAAAATATCACACAAAAATTCAAATCACCCTCTTTTATTTTTTTATCTCTCACTCATTTTTCTCTCCACACTTTCACTTTCCCTAACTCATTTATTGCAATCTCAATCATTTTACTTCCCTTTCAATTTTTCGAATCACTCATTTGTGGATAAAATGCACTAATCTCCCTTGAGGTTTCTGGCAATTGCAGCATCTTTCCTTGAAATTTTAAAAAATACAATCACCTTTTTTGTTTTTGAAACTATTAAATTATTTTTCCATTGTCGCTAGTTTTTCTTAATTTCAGATAGTTTTGCCTTTAAATTTGATTATTTTACCCTTCTTTCACGATCACTACCTTAATATTTTTTTAAATAATTTTTTTAAGATTTAACACTTTTGACTAGAAGCAAGTAGTTCGTACCAAAAAAAAATGTCATAAAAACTTATAACATTAAAAGGTTAAATATTACAAAATATTGTATACTTGTTCGATAAGACTATAATAATGAAAAATTACAATAATTTTTGTTTTAGAATAAATTTATTTTATTTTTTTAATTTTAATTTAAGTGCACATAAATTAGTTCAAATAATTTAATTATATACGTATTCTTTCATCTCCTGAAGTTTTATTCTCATCCTGTATATATTAGAAGGTGGTGAGATGCTCGAAGTTCCAATTTAGGAGAGCTGAGTAACATTTTCAGATGATTTACGTCCGTTTGGTTGCTGAGAATCCGGTGGAAAATGAAAGAAACAAAAAACAGAAATATCTTGGTTCGATTTTAATGACTTGTCTCGACTTCGAAGTTGCCTACATTTCTTAATGTGTAAGTTTTGTATTCGTTTCCTTTCCTCTTGTAAGTGAGTTTATGATTGTTGACAAGGATCTTGTTGGCTTCAATCATATGTAGGATTTGGATAATACGTATTGTCGTCTTATGCATAATGGGGGATTTGTTTAATATTTAGCTGAAATTCAGTGTGTAGACGAAGCCTTTGTGGCTTTAATTTGTAAGGGGCATAACCCAGTTTGATAATGCAATATCAAACAGTGTAATGCAGTGATTCTGTTTCTTGGACCTCTATTGGACAAAAACTATTTCCGAATATATATATTTTGGGGGTATATTAAGCTATAAATCTTCTAGAAACTCGAATTTGGCTTTTGATTTGTGAAGGGATTACATTAGTTAGTTTTTGGGATTGCTTAGTTAGTTTATGTGATTGCATGTTTTAGTCATAGGGAAAGTTTTGGTCCCATAAAAGTTTTTAAGAAAATTTCCCATAATTCAAAATGAATGAAGTAGATTTACTTTGAGTGTATAGGCTTCTAAATCTAAATGAATCCTAATTTTGAGTTCGGGGATATTTTTGGGGATTTTTCTGGGACCGTAGTACTCTTCTTTAATCATAAGGCAATTTTTGCACGCATTACAAGTGTGCGGACAGGAGCTCACAAGGTGGATGGTTCTGATTACAAAGGCGACCTAGGGATGGGCCCGCAATGCTCTCAGCCACACCGCGAAGTTGATATATTTAACTTTTAGCAAATCATGAATAAATGTATTGAGGGAGTAATTTTAAGCTTTATATCTGCTAAAGCACAAATTTGGTTTTTGATTTGTAATAGATTTAGAGTAAATCTTGTTGTGTTTGGCTTTTAATGAATAATCTAGGCACCAAACAGAATGCATGTTTTTAATCATATGGCAATTTGCACGGTTTACAAGGATGTTTGAGAGGAGTCTCATATGGTGGAGTTTGAGCCTTCTTGTTTTCTTTTAGTCCTTTTCAGCCTTTGTCATACAAGCCTTAACAAAATATCGCAGTTTTCATTGAGAGTATTGGTTGAGCTTTAGTCACACCTTGGTGTATGTTTAAATTAATTCTATGATTCTTGTCTTTATTTATAAAGGGCATCTCTAAAAAAATGGACAGGAGAAAGGCACTAACAATTAAAAACGCAAATGAGGGTGCAGGATTTTCAGCACATTATTTGATTGTCCTTAGTTCCGAAGTTTAATCTTTATAAAACTATGCACAATCAAACTAATAGTATGCATCTTGCATGCAGTTGACATATGAATAGAACTGATTTTCCTTTTCTGAACGTAAATGTTCTTTGTCTTTTACTGTTCACCCAGCCAATATGGGCTTCTTACAGTATTGGTGCTTTGGAATTTGGATGAGATCAGCCAAACTTATCTTCTAATTGATTATCTCACCCTTTTTTCAATATCAGAAGTTTTATATTTTAAGAACGATAGTTCTTCTGTAATGGGGATTGTGTACCCAAACCACTGTAGGAATCCAATTAGTCCAATCTGTATTTAGAGTTTCATTTCTATACCAGGTGCTCGTTTCCATCTCACGGTACCTCGGTGAACTCAAGCGTCAAATATATGAATTCTGGATAAGATAAGCACACTTCAATGGGAGGCATGTTGTACAAGGCTGCATAAAGTTCTATCTTCTTTAAGGCTGCAATGGAATGTTAGATCTTTTACATTATACTGTTTTTGGTGGATAGGCAAAGGATGAAGGCTATAATTGGTTGGTGGAGCGAAACTGTTGCTTGCCTTCTCGTTGCTCACTAGAATGTGATTTTTTTGTGGAACTTCAATAAACCCACTTAAGACCACTTTTCTTCTAATATCAGATCTAAAAGATCCCTCAGAAAATGTGCCACAATGTGACTTAATTGGGGTGCTGTGCTTTTAATACAATTTCAAATACTGGGTATCTGGCTGTCCATAAGAATTAGGTTTTGTTAAACTTGTTTGGTTTACTTTGCTATACACAATTCCGATAAACAACACAGCATGACAGTTTTCTCCCCGTTTTCAGAAATAATTTCATCATGGCGCATTAATATACTGGAATAACACCTTATACACTGTTTGACGAAACATCATTCTATTAAAGAGATTGCGTACAGTAGGCCTAACCACCAATAAGCTTGAAGATGTTCAGTTAAGGATACATATGGGCCTAGTTTACTGTGAAGCTGTTTTGCAAACAAAAAATGGAAGTTTTAGGAATTTACTTCTTGACTTCGTGGGATCTTGATTAAATTTTTTTTTTTCATTTTTTGCCTTCTGGTGTCTATTCTGTTTTCCAAGGTGAAGATACTTCATTCACTTAATGTTGTCTTCACAATAGTTGATTAATTCTTTCCCACTGATCTGTTGTTTCTGTTGGATATGATTATCTGGTTTTGTATGATGCCATACTTCCCCAAATTTTTGAATTTGGTTGGTACCCTTACCCATGTTTTGGCAGGATCCTGGTTCTGAGATTTAAGAAGCTGACTCCTGGATGGTTATCCCTACGTAAACACGGGGGATTTAAGAAGTATGGTTGAATAGAATTTTGACATGAACAGTTCTAGGACCAAACCACAATCCTTGATGGCTATTGGGGATGTTAAGTATCCAATTCATTGCTTATTCAACAGAATAGGATTATCAAATTTCTTTCTTTTTTTGTTGGTTAATTGGGATTATCAAATTTCATTGGGGTTGTGTCCAGATATTTCATCCACAGTTCACTACTTGTCTTGTTTTCATCAGTTGTTGGCTGATGCACCATTGATTTATCTGGTCAGTTTCCACTGTTCATGATCTATCATAGTTTGTATCAACCGTGATGTGTTGGGTTTATGAAGCCCTATTAATACGGGAGTCAAGACCATGCATACTAAGGATATTATGGTAAATTGTGGTATGCAAAACCCTAGCATCCATTTTGTACTTCTTCATCATTCAAGACAACAGTAAAATTTGGTTTGAGCTGGGGACGTAGAAATCTTGCCAAATCACATAAACCTTCGTATTGTGCTTTTTTTTTGTTGCAAATTGTTCTCTACTTGTTGTATTATTGTGTGTGCATTGGTTCGTAGCCCAACATATCTTTCTTTGGTGTTGTGTTTAAAGTCTTTGAGTATTCCTGTTAGTAAAGCAAGCTTAACCTTTCCAAGTAGCACATGTTGCTCTGTCGGGTTGCTGCATAACTAGAAAATGGTCTGAGTAAGATATGTGTGTATGAAAAGCAACAAACAGGAGACAGTCCAATTTTCTGGGGTACTGTGTGCTGCTTAATTCAAGACTGAACCCGAAGAAATCATATCAGGAAAGCCACTGTCAACTGAATACTTATCTCTTCCGTAATACAAGCAAAGATTTTTTCCTCTTATAGTGAGGAAAAACTCTAGTACTCTAGTACTATTTCCATTGTCCCATTTAATTACTAGTCGTTCGGTGTGTCCTGTGGAAGTTGGTACATAGCATTTCTGTAAGTCGTGGCACTTCATTGTTTGCTCTCTTGCATATCTACAATGTTTATTTTGGGCAAGGTGAATTAGCATCTCATGGTTTATCAGTGCTGAAGGTGGTGAAAATTAGTATTTGTAAAGAATATTTGTTTGTCATTCCTGTAGCATAATATATCCATTTTTTACAGGAACAGTAATGGTCTTGAGTTAGGTTACAAAGAGACCTACCTGGGTGATAGTGCTTTTGCATCACTACAAAGAATGAAATAGAGAGAGAACAAGAAGAATACATGAAGCAAGAACAAAGAAAAGAACATGGCAGCGGAGAGAGGAAATAAGTGTGGGTATCCGGAAGTCCTCCTCCATTAGACACCCCCGGGGGAGCTTCCACCCACCAAGAGGACCTCGACATTAATATGGTATTTGGAAGTCCTCCTCCACTAGACACCTCCGGAGGAGTTTCCACCCACATGGATAAGAGGTCCGAAAGTCTTGTCTCCAAGAAGAAACCAATATTATGGCATTCTTCCATACTCAAAGCTCCACGAGCTGGCAACTCTATCAACATACAAGACCCTAGGTCGGGAGTAAGGCCTAGGAACTTGACTCGTGACCTAAGGAGGCATGTGGTTTGGAGGTTAGAGCAAGGAGATTGTCAAGGAGAAAGAGTCCCTCCTCGGGCGAACTCCAACTTGACCGATCTTAGAGAGAGGGGCACCACCCACACCTAATCCATTTTCCACCTGACACCTCGAAAGATGTATTACAACACCTAGGAGCTTGTATCATACTTCCCCATGATATAAGTCTCAATATATCATGTAAACTACCTCTGAACCCTATGACACATAACTCAACTTCTGACCATAGACCCAAATAAGGCTACGTCAATCACCACTCTGACCCTCCAATAGGAAGAAAGCCCACCAGCTAGCTTTCTCCTCCTTTGAGGCTTCTATATAAGAGAGAGTTGACATTAGCATTAAAGACAACAACATCTACCTATCCCTCATTGAATACAAGCATTTTATTCTCTGGTTGAGCCCATCTCCACTGCCATCCCTCTCTCTCTCTCTCTAAGGTCGCCCCGAGCTCTTTCCTGCTCCACCTCCGGTGGTCTCGAGTCTATTGTAGTGCCTGCCATAATTTTCGGAAGGCACGCTTCCGCACCTAATATCCACAATAAGAAAGCATAACCATGGCAATTGATACATGCTAATATGTATTGAATGACCATAAGATGCAAAGACAGCCCTTTTCACTGTTTGCAAAGCAAGCGATAGTGTGCACATTACTAAAACATGGACTTTCTGAAATCAACTAATAGGAAATAGTGGACGTAAAAGCTTTGCAGAAAGCAACTTTAAGAATAATACAATGAGGATAAGCTCCTAAAGTACTCCTCCTCTTGTAAAAGAGGGACTTGAAGTTCTTGTTAATTTGGCTGGTAATCTCTATTAGACATCTTCACCTACTGCCTATTGCAATATGGTGAGTAATTGCCAACTCACTGAGTTTTCTAGACCTATCAAATATAGGATTTCTGAACCTCGAAACCGAAGGCCAAGAACAGTAAAGGATAGTACTGGATAACTTTGCACGTTCTTACTCTTATAGCTTTTTTTTTTTTAAACGATCATGTCCACCCCACCATCCCTCCACTCCTGTTACCCTTTTCCACGTAAATTATGTCACTTATATCTCCATCCATTATTGTCCCCTGACATAATCAGTACTTGCAAATAATGGGTTGAATTTGTTTCCGAGTTTTTGAATATAGTGCTTGGTTCACATTCCTTTTCTTTTTAAAAAATTATGTTGTGTGTAGGAACTCCTTTCTAGAAGATGGTGGCTTCTTCATAGAAATGGTTGTGAAAGGATCATGGTGGAATCTGGTCAGAGAGGTCAGTTCCGATGACTTCTTCTCTTATGTACTTGTGATTGCTTCTAAATGTTTTTGTAGTTGATGGAGGGATCTTAATTCTAGAACATAAATTAAAATAACGACATGATAATTTAAGTTAAAATAAGGAGCACAGTCAAAACTAATATTATTGCAGTTGTTTCTTCTCTCAATCTCATACAGCTTATTCTCAAGGCAAATAGGATGGACTTAGAAAAATAGATAAACGGGATAAATAAATTCATTGGCCTTCACATCACCCAAGAAGACCACCAGAGGAACTTGTATCCGACTGGTTTGAGGATTCAGGTCTGAGGTAAGCCATGTCGCAGTTAATATCCTCCAAATCTCTCAAACTAGGGTAGGGACTACTGAGCTGCATATCAGTGATCATCCGACGAAGCTCAGTAGTCTCTTCTTTCAGCTGAGCATTCTCTTGGACAATCTTGTCATGGGATTCCGAGAAATTGTTTAGTTTATCTAGGAGCTGGTGATTCTCGTTCCGGAGCCAAAGAACCTGTGACCAGAGTTCGTCCAGGTGTTTCTGCTTGCGCATACGCGATCTGCGCGCAGATTCTCTATTGGATATCATCCTTCTCTGCTTCCTCTCATTGATGACGCTTAGGTTTTGTTCATCTGCTTCATCCGATGTCGAGTTGTTGCTGAAACACGTTGACTGCGGGTTGAATTCTTGGACTTGAGGAGTCGTTTGGAGATGATATAGAGGATTAGAGGATCTGCTAAACTGAAACGCTGAGGTGTTGTTTTGCATCATATTAAAATTACTTGGATATGGGTTTGGATTGGAATGAACTAGAAAACGAAGGTCAGCAGCATCATTGGGATGCATGGCTTTGAAATCTTTTGAGTGGTTTGGATTGGGATCTAATGTGGGGATCAGGTAGAACCAAATTGGTGTCTTTGAGGTAGAGGGGAACTTGAGGGGAAGGGGTGTTTTATAGGATGGAAAAAGGCTAAAATGGCCCCACTTCTCTAAATATAAGTAGCTGGAGCTTCATAAAGATGAGACCAGTGGAATATGATGCAGGAACCGTGCTTGTACATAAGTAGCCTTACATCCGTGTATTTTACCCATGCCCCTTATAGTCATTTAATGGTTACATACACATGCATGCATGAAATATAACATCATCTGGTACCTATGGAGAAGCATACATGCATGTATGCATAAGTGCCTCATGCCAGTCTGTGGAAGAAACATGCAACAGATAAGTCCATACTGGTGTTATTCATGCTCTTTATGGTCCATCAATGTCTACATGCATGCAATATAAGGCCATGTTTTATCAATGGAGAAGCATACATACATGGAGATTTGAGTTGCATATTGGATAATCACTTTGAGATCAAATATTGCTTACATCAGAGAGAAGGATAATAAATGGTGGGCAGTATAATAATTTAGGTGTGGGAGTGTTTTGAAGAAAGCAGATGAATGGTGTGGGGTTCCATTAGTCAATCTCAAACACTGGTGCTAATGTCGAACCGGGCCAATCGAATATCATATATGGGATTAAAATCTTCTTAGCCAACGGCGTTTGGTGACGTATGGGAAGAGGGAGAAGGTTGGGGAAGGGCAAGCCTTTCTGAAAGTGGAAAAGATTGTATAAGGAACTGATGACTCAATTACCACTTAGATGAGACCCATCACAAAATAAACTATAGTCTACTTGAGTCTTAACTTTTTGATTGATAGGAATCACAGTACCTTCTTGTTGGTCATTTAGGTACGGATTAGTCTGCCACGTCACAGGAGAGGGGGGTATATTGGTCATTGCCGCAAGGAAATCCATACATATTTAGACAACACAAATTGCAACAGTGGAAACATCACCTTCAACTTAATTGTTAAGTGGTAAAACTCGGGGAAGTGCAATACCTGTGATGTGATATTCTACTATTTAATGTTTCTTATTTTATAAGGGTGTATAATGTATATCCATTTTGCATAGTAATCATATTGAAGTTATCCTTCCCAAGTTGGTCCGAACATGTTAACATGGTCTCCGGGGCAATAGATCATGTGTTCAAATCCGACTGTCTGACAGTCTAACTATAATACTTTGCATTTGTTTCCAGTTTTCCTGACTTATGGAGGAGGCTGCATATTGAATAAATACAACAATAAAAGTTATCCTTCTAACAGTGTAAGCTTTTAGATGACTTTATGGTCAACCTTAACAAATTGCTGCACAAATGCAAATCATGATCAATTCGATGAAATGCGAAGGACTCATCAGTAAAAAGATGGGGAAAATCAAGTTCTAAACTCGCCGTTAGTATTTATCCAAAGTATGGACTCATGTTAGATGCTGACTAAATTAGTCAAAATCTACTGATTTTAAGCTTGAAATAAAGTAGGAAAAATGAGAACATCAGCTTTTATTTTGACCATATAAACTCACTACTGAGTGTTGTGCAATTGGATAAAAATCTTGTTATGTGGTGGTGGGAATGGGAAGGGTGGAAATATGGATGTTCTTTGAATTCCAGTCTTCCACTAATAAAAAGAAGCTTTGTAATGCATCCAGAACCAGAATCCTATGGGGGCAAGTGCTCTCACCCTACTTCACTTGGGGTGAGGTTGAGTGGACTCAATGGTCAACAATGTCATAAGACAGATATAGACCTCTCTTTCATTTCTTGTCTTCAAATTGTTCTTTCATTGTTTCATTTTTTCCCTCTCTTTGTTTTACTTTCTCCTTTTTCTCTTTTGCAATTGAGTCTTTCCATATGAAGGTGGGATAGATGGTATAAAGGTGGTTAATGATTTATTGTATTTGAATAAAATACGTATTGTATCAATATATCTCTCCCTTGTCCTATTGCTGTACTTGTATAGATACCTTTTTATATCACTTACTTTACACCAACTAAACTTGGTAAGGCCACAATTGCCAGATATGCCCCTGTTATCAATTTCTAAGAGAAATTATACCAAATTTGGCATTTGAAAAACCATTAGAATAAGTTCACTTCAATTTCTTTCACTGATCTATGAATTCATAAGATTCAAATTTATCACTTCTTTTATTTCTTGCAAATTTGGAATACATTATTTTTCTATCGATGAGTTGTCAAGTTGAAAAGTCATTTTTCTTCCTTCAAATTTGAAAGAAGAGAAATCTACATTAGAATAGTGTAGCAATTTTGCTTGTGAATTTGAAGAGCTTTTTGCTGACATGGTGCTTTAAATATGAACAAATGTTAGTTTTGCTTCATTCCTTGGAGATGCTCTAATGAGTTCCTTTACTATCTTCATATTTACCCTGTCTTTTTTTTTTTTGAACAACTGTCAGGACCAGCTTACACTCAACTCGATTTATTTCTGGGAGATCAGTCCTACTGTTTACTAGCAAAGGATCCAATTGAAGCCAAGGTAAATCCCCGTATGGACTAAATCTATAAAAGTTATTTCCACTTGAAAAGTTTTGAACTTGACACTTCAGAGAGGTTAAACCCCTAAGTCTCATATCTTGACCACTGGATCAACCCGGTTGATATTTACCATGTCTATGCCGACATAAAACTCTCTTATACTCTTTTGCTATTATATCTTCTCTGCAACCTTTTCTTATCCAAAAACAAATGGAAGTCCAGATATTATACGGGGAATCCTTTTTTGCAAGAATTTGAATTGCAAAAAAAGGATAGCCTGCACAATTTTTTTATCCAGATACTGTTCTGACCAAATATATTATATTTGAAGCACCTAATCCAGTGAACACAGATACTGTTCATTAACATAACATGTACACAAAATCCCTCTTGGATCCTGTATATCTTCCTTCTTTATTTTAGATATTTAGTTCGTGATTGTTTTTTGTTTTTATTAACCCTACTCTGTGGACATCTAGTCATTATTGTGGGCACCAGAAAGTTCAAGAGTATGCCTTTAGATGGAGGTTTGTATTACCAAAAGGAACAGATATATTCTTGGGAATTCAATAGGAACCAAGGATGACTTTATTAATCTATTGCTAGATTTTGCCAAGTCAAAGTAATTATAGGAGTACCATTTCTTTTTGGCTCCATTCCGGATTAGTCCTCGTTTTGTTCGAATCTTCGAGTTTTTCATTTGAGATGAGTTTGTTATTTAAGCAAACCAAGTTTAGATTTTTTTTTTAAAGCTCGTTAAGCTTTCAAATCAAGATCGAAGAAGCTGCTACTGGTTCCTTCGACTTATAATGTGGAAAACATTCAAGCTATTCAAGATTGACTTGTGATTCGTTCGATTAAAGCTCGTTTGTAATCGACTCACCTTATAAATAAGCAAGCTTGAACGTACTTCTAAAGCTTGTTAAGTTCTTAAACTAAGCTTGAACAATCAACTGTTTTGCTTGTTCGTTTCGTTTATTAGCCAATGATGTGGGATTCTTCCATTGGTTATTCATTTTGTTTCTCTCGGTAAATATTCGATTCAACATAGTATTGCAAGACGACCAATGGTTCTTGCTAGAGGTCATTGAGGGGGTTCTTAGGGTGTGTTTGTTAGCGGTTAATAAAAGGGTCCATTATCTATCAGTTTGGATACGACTCTTCAGGTTGTTACATCTAGGTTTTTTTTACTTCTTTGGATCATAGATATGATACTCGGGGTACTATTTTATCTAATTGGAGGGAGATCAAATTCTCACCTTTTCTCTTATTCATATCTTATCCCCTTCTATATCTTATTTCTATTTACACAAATATCATTGTTAATTACAAGAATGCTATTATTAATTACAAGAATATCATTCACTTATTATTTACCATATTCTCCTTCCTCAAATAATACTCAAACAAATATTTTATAACTTTTCATCCATCTAAAATAAATATTATATTTGAGGTTGTTTTTCTTGTTACTCTAATCTATAGTCCATAATTCGTATGTTGAGTTCTTTCACTCTTTTATACTGTGTGTAGTTATTTTATTTGCTAGACTTTGTCAACAATAAATCAAACATGACTAGATTTGGGGGTTCTAATGCAGTCTTCTACATTGCGAGAAAAACGACATAGGTTTATCTGCTTTGTTTTTGAAGCTACGTAGTTTTGATTTACGATGTGCATTGTTATCTAAACAAAATTATGTTGTTTTGCTTGCACGTGCACCACACTACATAGACTGTACTATTGTCCCGAATTCAGACTAAGCTGGGCAAAATTAAGAGATTGGACTAGGTGTTACCCAGAATTTCGCTTTATTGACAAGGGATGAGAAAATTCAAAGACAACAACAAAACTGAATAACTGCTAGAATGTGGTTTGTTGAAAGGTAAATATATAATTCAATATTGTATTTTAGGGCTTCACCAAAAATAGAATTAGGGTTCAAATCAAACAAGAGAGGCAATAAAATGACTTTATTCACTTCTCTAAAAGTTTCGACTAAGTACAAAGAACTAACTATTGCACAAACTACTCTTAACAAGGGTGAAACTACTAAGGAACTACTAAGAAACCGCCCTGCTTTTCCAAAAAAAAAATCTCGGCCCTCCAAACTTCGGATCCTAATTCCATCCCTGACTCCTAAGATAGAGTAGAAAATGCAATGAGTGATCAGTGTGTCGATACTACAAACCAACTGCGCTTATTTATACTATACAAAAGATAATTGCCTTACCCCTTTGTTTAAATTTGAATTGATATGGTAACTCCCAAAGCCAAATAAAACAGCTCAATTGCCTTCAATTTCAAACGTGTAAACTAGCTTCGTTTTTATCGCGAAGAGCACGTGTTCGGCATATAAAATTCTTTTTGTCGTGATTTGAACTATATTCTCAAACAAACTTTTGTGTCACCTGAAACTCTTTTCGTCACGTCGGCAACAAGGATAAAAATGGTATAAACACTGGGTACAAGATGACACTGATTCTAAATTTGGGCCCATTTGGCCTACGGTTTTTATTGGTTTATTTATTTATTTATTTATGATGTTTGGAATATATATAAAAACAGTTGATGACATTTGGACTAATTTATTTATTGAGTTGTTTGATTTGATTTTGATGGACAAATGACCATATTGCCCTTGTCTTATTTGGGACCCTATTTGGTCCTTGTCTTATTTGAAGGGTATTTTCGATTTTTCGGTAACCGTACGGGCGGAATAATAAAGTGGGGGAATTTTCTTGGTCCAACAAATAAATTAGCCCAAACCTATTTATTTGTTTATCCAACAAATAAATAAAAAAATACTTAATGACCATAGCCCAAATAGGGCCTTTGTAATACTGGAATATACTGTATATCTGTATCTATACTGATTATATATACCATATCAAGAGATGTGAAAGCAATGATTGAATTGACGTCACTAACCTCACCTGAGACCCTATCCCAGCATTCGTATCCCATGAATCTTTTCCCAATCACGCCCATCATATCACTTTCCTACTTTACCCTTACGCAATCGCATAATCCAAAAACAATGGTATGGACAATTTGGGAAAACAAATATGACGATAGGGTGAATGTGGAAAAAACAATTGGGACACTGCCCTAAAATAACGGGCTGGGTCGCGCACGGAGGGCTACCCGATTTAACTCACCCCACACAAATGTTACTGATACGAAACAAAAAAGAGGGTGGGCGCCGAAAACGACAAGGGCGCACGATAGATTTCACCCCTGGGTCCCCCGCTATCAAGCGCGCGTGGTTTCCGCACCAACCCTTTCCCCCCCTAATGCCCTACCTGTACTCAAACCCAAACGAGACCCTAAATCCTCTAGAGTGTGTTTGGGCTAATTTTCTTAGTTATTGTTTTGATATTTGAATTAATTGCAAAAGTTATTTCCAACAATTACGCATTTTTATTTAACTTAATTTTTTAGTTGTTTTTGTTTTATTTTGAATTGTTTGGAAAAGTTGTCGTTCTGATGTCAACAACCTGTTTGGATTAAATTTTTTAGCCCAAACGGACCCTAATCTCTCTCTCTCTCTCTTTCTCTCTCTCTCTCTTATTTTTTATACGCTTCCAAATTACTATTATGGGCTCCGCGTGAAGTCTAAATCCAAATTATCCATTCTTAAATCCTGCAGATGAAAACATTTCCTTAAAAAATCTTGATTGAAATTCGATAGACACTAGAATAAACTTTGTTTTGTTTGATAAAGTTTAGCCCTTTAAGAGTTTAAGGTAATGTTCTTTGTTCATTTTGCAAAACAAAATATGATATCTATTGGTGTCCAATAAAAATAAAATGTGATTGGAATGTTCCACTCTTCAGATGCACGCAAGAAATAATAATAATTTTAGATCGGGAAATGTTGTTATGCATTGTGCACAGCAGTCTCTGCTGCACGCCAACACGATGTCTTTTTGGCACGCAAAATACTGCACTGACTGAACAAATTTCACTCAGTATTTTGCGCTTAAAAAAATGTCATTTTGGCGCGCAACAAGAACTGCTATGACCATTGCACAACAGCGTCTCCAATTCCCCAATGCACTACCTGTATTAAGCCCAAATGAGACCCTATATTCTAGGGGTGTGTTTGGGCTAATTTTCTTAGCTACTGTTTTGATATTTGAATTATTTGCAAAAAGTTTTTTCCAACAATTAGGCATTTTATTTGAATTAAAAATTTTAGTTGTTTTTTTAATTTTATTTTGAACTCTTTGCAAAAGTTATCTTTGGAAGATTCGGGAAGATTGTAGTGTGCGTGTAGTGCAGGCAAAAACGACGTAGTTTTATCAGATTTACCCTCAAAATTACATTATTCTGATTACAATTCGCATGATCTCATCTTTTATCTTTGGGATGTCAACAACCTGTTTGGATTAAGTTCTTTCTCTTCCCGATTTAGTCCAAATACAATAAATATTATTTTCATAGGGTAAAGACCAAATGCCCCAAATAATTTAGCCGGGACCCTAATCTCTCTCTCTCTCTCTCTCTCTCTCTCTCTATATATATATATATATATATATATATATAGTTTGCTTTTTATAATTTTCTCAATTATTGTTATGGGCTCTATCTGATGTCCAAATTTAAATTATCCGTTCTTAAATCCCGCAGATAAAAACATTTTCATGAAAAAAATTTGATTGAAATTCGATAGACTCTGGAATGAACTTTATTTTATTTGATAAAATTTACCTTAGAGTTTAAGATAATATTCTTTTTTCATTTTACAAAACAAAATATGATATCTATCGATATCCAATGAAAATTAAATTTGATTGTAATACTCCAGTACTCTTCATACATACGCGATAAATAATTTCAGATTATCGTCGTGAATCCAGAATGCATGACACCAACATGTAGAGAGAGAGAGAGAGAGAGAGAGAGAGGAGGTGATCCCCTCTCTCAAAAACATGGAGTTGGGGTTCTTTAAGCTCATGGCCATGATGGGGCTCTCAATGTTCATGATGTGGTACAGTCACTTTACCATGCCTGAATTTCTGCACCCCACTTAGGTAACCTCAATATTTTGATCACTTTGGAGTGATCCAATAAGTAAGGAAGGTACATGAATTTTTTATCCAACCAAATATGTTCACCTCAATTAGATCTCTGTCCTACACCTCCATACATATATTTTTTTTTTTCTGTAAGTGTAACCTGTCAAATTATGTTGTTGTTTTAAACAATTGGTTTGTGGTGGATCGAAATGACGGATCGTTCTCGTTAATCCGGCGACACAACGCAAGTTTTCGGAGAGAAAGATTAGGTTGAACCGAGATATGGATTGGCAGGCTGAAGGCTCGATAGACTGGAGCCGGCCCTTAGCCCAATACTAAATATCAGGTTGTCTTGAAAATGTGGCCCGGAACAAGATTCGAGTTGACGGGGCTTCTGAAATATC
This sequence comes from Arctostaphylos glauca, assembly GCA_019985065.2. Taxonomy (NCBI): domain Eukaryota; kingdom Viridiplantae; phylum Streptophyta; class Magnoliopsida; order Ericales; family Ericaceae; genus Arctostaphylos; species Arctostaphylos glauca. The sequence goes on from JAHSPW020000008.1 coordinate 26,002,704, forward strand.
CTGAGAAAATCTTGGATGGCAAGAACCCTAAGGCGATCTTAGAGGGGGATCCGGAGATGATATAGAAAGGATCGTGGAGAGATCTTGATGATATTATCAGTCAGAATCAAGTATGATAAGTACATAATCCTAAACAAGTACGCTAGCTCAAATTCAAGTGTAAATACATTTGTGCTTTTACTTTTGAGTTTGACTTAAGTATTGGAGTATCCTCTTACTGATATTGGTCGATTAATGACACTAACAAGTTACTTTTCTTACAGGCAAACAAGGTCTGTTTAGATTAAAGAAGAGGTATCGGATCAGATTGATAGATCTAGCAACCCTACAATTTGTTTCAACTGTCCAGAATTATGATTTTAGGTATCTATATAAATTATTACTTCTGTTGCCCCAAGTATGCATTTAAGAGACAAAGCGAGATAGAGTTTGTACAAAGTTTTGTTCCAAATTGAGGCTTTTATCCTAAATAGAGTTTGTATCCAAGTCAGGCCTCCTTAACTTTACTTGCAGCCCAGATTCCTGTATCGACTATAAATGTTTAATATTTTTTACTTACTAAGGTTCGTGAAAAGCTCGAGCTGGACTAAACCTAGGTCAACTCGGTGTGAGCTCGGCTCGCTAAATTTTTATTAAGACCAAGTCCGTTAAAAACTCAACAAACCTGAGTTTGCAATACTGCCACTAACCCTTGAAACTATTCTCAGGGTTAGGCCCGTAATATTCACGAAATGAATGAAAGCAAAAAAGACTCTCATGACCTTGGCAAAGCAGTTTGGTTCTGGAGATGTATTGAGTAGACTATGACAAATATAAAAGCTTGTAGTCCCTAGACATGTAAGAGTTTTGAGCTTCATTTTTTCTCTTTTTGATTAACCAAATTTTCCCATCAGTTTTTCTAGGACCCTGAAGTTAACGAGTATATCTTCAATGGCCTTGGGATTTTTTTGACTGACGGTGAGAGTCTAACCGATGAGCTTGTAGGGTAAATTTGCTCACTTATTGTTATGCTCATGATTCTTTTCTTTTTTTTGTTAACCGAGGTATCCGATCAGTCATTGGGGTATGCCCTACCCCATTGTCGACTAGTCCTTATGGTCCTTAAGTTAACAACCGAACAAACCCTCTAGTGGCTCCAAATATGGGGTGTGCCCCACCTATTACCAACTCGTCCTTGTTATGTTCATTCTTAACCAACCACTTGAGTTAACTCTAGCTATTTCATGACCCTTCTTGGAAGACCACAAAATCTTACACCATATTATATGTTTTGTCTAATGAGGTCACTAGAGATCCAAAGAGATTGGTCTATTGTGGATAAGCTCATGATCATCTTACACTTGTATCATCTCTTTACTTTTGTTTCACTTTATGTAATTTACATATTAAAAAAAACCCTAGTTAGACTAACTTCTCCATATTGTGTAATCTCTCTGGGTCTTTGTTATATGTTATAATGGTATCATGCCAATCTTTGGTGCAATAATTTATGTTGTGGGTGGTGGAAATTAGGGCTAATAATACTGCCTTGCACCATTGTTAATTAATGTGGCTTACGTACTTGTAATGTGGTCTTTCATCCACTAGCAATATTGTGGATAACAAAAGGTGCTTTGGCTTGTTTAAAGCTAATGGCAAAGCTTAAAAGGAAAAAGTTTAGTAACACAAATCATTCGTACGTGCACATTTGGACACAGATGTGTCTGCAACCGTCGGATGCACATGGGGTTTTCTGTAATCATACAAGTCCCACGTGCATCCGAAGATTCCGGATATACACGAACGATTTGTGTTCTTAAACTTTTTATTCTTAAAGATAGTTTGAGGGTAAATAGATCACATCATCCTTGTCATCCAAAGAGTTGTTGATTTTCTTTTTATTTTGTTGCAAAGGTCGTCGTTTTAGGAGTTCTTTTCTTTTTCTTTTTTTTTAGAGACGGAGCTACGAGGGGGCGTAGTTGGGGCAATCACACCCCCGACTTTTTAAAAGAACTAGTATATTATGAGCAATTTTATAACATAATTACAAGACTACAAAAGTTCTCACCTTCCAAAGTCTACCTAAATCCGTTTCTAGTAAAGATCGTGTACATATCAAGTGGCCACGAGTGATTTCACCATCGAGTATACGTGGTTTCATGATTTCATCTCTTAAAATCAAAAAGATTGTTACACTTGATGCTATTCTTCTACCCTCCATTATTGCAGAATTTGGTTATTGATCAACATCTAATATTTGTTCTTCTTTCATATTTACAAGTACACATTGTTGGAAAAAATGGTTTGGCGACATATTTTTAGCTAAGTTTAAGCTAAAATAGAAGTGGATTCCACATATCTTTATGTGTGAATCTAAGTGGCAATGTGTTTACATACACATGGAGCTTAAGATTGTATATTTGGTTGGACAAAACCATTTATATGTGAATTAAAAATTGAATTCAAAGTAGGCTCCAAAGATTGGTAAAGTTTGGTATTTTTTGGTGAAAATGGTGTTAGTCCCACATAGGAAAAATGTGGAACATTCATGTGGTATATATAGTTTAAAATTGCTTAAGGGTTTGGGTCCCAAGGGCACCCCACTTTTGTGGATGGGGAAGGACTTAGGTAGCATGGGCTTTGGCCCAAACTACCACACACGCGCCGCCGCCGCCGCCGTCCGTCCGGGTTCGGGTCATTTAGATAATATTCTTTTTGTTGGGAATTTATTTAATTAATTAAATAAGAATTTTATTTAATTAGATCCGGTTTGGCCCGTTTCGTTTCAGACCCGCGTGGCCCAATGGCATTTGACCGTTGGCCCATTGGCTTTTGACCGTTTGGCGGTTTCTGACCGTTATGCCCAACGGATGCGTCCCTTGGGCCGAACCAATACCACTTAACCGGATCGGTTTACCCAACCGAACCAGTGCACCTATTTGGCCGAACCAGTGCAACTCTTAGCCAGAGTTGCACCCTTTTGCAGCCTATAAATAAAGGCTGAATCAGTCCGAATTAAAATACAATAATTTTCCAGACCCCTTGCATTCATAGCATCTTGTTCGCACTTTATTTCTGTTCTTTGAGAGAGAGTCCAGTACACATTCTGGTTCGACAGACTAGTGGTTTGCAGTGCTGCTACCATTAGTGTTGATCGTTGCATCCTGGGAGACAGACGCCAAATCAACTCGTAGCACCGTAGCGAGGGCGTATTTTGTCTTAAGGAGATTGTGTCAAACACAAACCTCGATCAGTAAGTTTTCGTGTTTTGCTGTATCGCTTCCACAAATCGCTTGATCGCTTCAATCGCTCCGAACACCAAGTAAGTTTCTGTCATTTTCTGTTTCCTGTCTTATTTATATTTTACAGATTATTAATAGCCTAGATAACACACATAACTATAGCATTTGATGGTAGGTCATGGTTTCCATGAATTGACAAATTTATCTAATAATCTACTATGATCATGGAGCTATCCTTTAATAATCAATCATGGTTTCACTTATGAGTATTTAATGACTTCCTTTTCTAGTTTAGTTTGGTCTGAGTACAAAGGTCTTGAAAGAAAAAGATTTAGAAGATCTTGGAGACACTTGTGTTGGGGGTATTCGTGGACCCTCTGAAAATTAAGTTAGACTTTGGAGTCTGCAGGTATTGGGATGAAGAAATTAGGGTTTAAGGGTGGAGAAGAAGAAGACATCTGGTGCAGTGATCGAACTTATTCTTTTACACTTGTAGGCCAAGAAAAAATTAAGGGTTGAGATTTGAGTGTAACATCTCGATTTTTGAAGACCGTAATAACTCGCTATTTTTTAAATGAAATCAATTATTTTAATCATTTTTTTGTACATTTAGTTATTTAGTTTTTAATTAGAATAGATGGTTAGGTTAGAACTCAAACGAACGAATAACATCGCAAGTGCACGTGTGCGGGTGTAGGGCGAGGATCACCGGAGCATAGCTTGGTTCATCCCCTTCCTCAAGAAGTCTGTTGGCTGTTGGCGTTTGATATCTGTCCTTATCCAACCTGGAAACCTTCAATCCCTTTTCCCTCCATAGACCCATTTTCCAGCCAGGTTTACTATCACCCTTTGAGTTCTTCGCAGACCTATAGAGTTCCCTAGGCTTGATATATACATGTCCATTCCATGTTCTTCTTCACCAAATCAACCAATGCCAGAATGTTTAGACAGAGAGAGAAAGAGCACTGCCACAAGATCACCACCAAAAACGCACCAAGATCACACTAAGAGGTAGGAATACTTACATTCAACCCTCGATTGTCCGATTTAGGTTAGAAATTAGCAAGATTTCATCTCTTGTTTTGTTGTTCTTGAAACCTAGGGCCAAATGCACGACCGGTCGATCGGACGTCAAGCTAGCTGACTGACTGGACTGACGACGGGTTTGATCCTCAGTCATACTTTTTAATTATGCCGAGTGGCTTTAAATGTGAAACCGAACCCTCACACTTTGCTTATGCACACATGTAAATGTGTTGCTGTCCACGAATCCTGGTGGAATTCTATGAGAGTTGGATTTGTCAATGTTGACCATATTTCATTAACTACCATGATGCTGTTATGTTGGAAACTTTGATAAGTCATTGTTATGCCATTGGGTTGTTCACATGACAATGCTGTTGGAGTTCCTGAATTATAGTTGTTATGCCGATTTATGGTCATTATACTATTCGTTTTATATTGTGGGAAAACCTAGAGTCATACAGGAGGGACACTATTTTGAGTGACACTCAAATAAGACAACGGAGGGTGTCGAGTGATCATTATAAGTAGCTCATGAATAGTGATACCTAAATTAAGTAAAGGAATATTAATCAGTTTGGACGGCCCCAACATGGTGATTTGGTTGTTGAGGGTCGACCTATTTATTTATGTATTAAAAGGATTCCAACTAGGATGACCTGAAGATGGTTGAACGTGATTTCGGAGAGTTGAAAGCAGCTCTTGATCCCAGAAGAGTGACGGTCAGTGTATTGAGCGTCCTTGAACTAGAAAGAGAAACAACTAAAGTTCATTGGTACTTGACTTAATACACTATGTTCGTTGTGAGATTTAGGTAAGACGAGGTAGAAATTGACTTGAGTGAATAGTAAAAGGTCCCTTCCTTGAGTATATCACCTCGGATTACGGGCCCAGGGTGTGTAAGGTCTATCAATCCTAAATGATGGCCTTACGCTAAAGTTGATGGGTAAGATTTGAATTCTCGAGGTTGATGATCCTATAAACATAAATGAAAAATCTATAATAAACTTATGTGTTTACTTTGCTGATTTATATACTCTGTTGTTATGTTCATGAATATCTTGGATTTGTTTTTTGGATAATATTTTCTAGTAGTGTCATTACTCATGAAATAATTTCTCTACTCCTGATGTTTCATACCAAGTGAAGAAGAGCAGATGAAAGTGCAACCCGAACTGAAAGAGTCGGATTTTAGATACGAAGACTTCATTGAGACATCGTAGATATACAATTTATGGGTGGTTCAAGGATCGGTTGGGAACAAGGCCATAAGATTTATGAACATCGTTCAACAGGCTTCGAAGCATTGGTTCAAACATCGAACTCAAACAATCACGAAGAATCTAACATGATTTCATCCGATGTTAACAAACATATAGGGTGAATACTAAGTTAATTCAAAGTTCAACGGAGAACAAATAATTGAAAGCAGATTTAAGTTGTACTGATAGAAAGAAATGGTCCTACCGGTAAAAGTTTACTATTACCAATAAAACAGTTTCATATTGTACCGGTTGAGAACAATTATTCTACCAATAGAAGTTTATAATCCAATAAGACAGTTCTAAGTTGTACTGGTAAAAGCCTATTGGTGTACCGGTAGATGCGTGATAAATTTCAATACATAAGTGAGTTGTACACCTAAGAAGCAAATATTCTATCAATAGAAGCATGGTTTGAATTGAGCCACAAGCTCGTTGTACTGGTAGAGGTGTCAAATCTCTACTGGCAGAGAGTCGTGTCCTTCGGGGAGAACTCTGATCTTTTCTCCAAATGCGAGTTTTTTTTTCCCCTCTCATATCCTTATTCTTGTCGTGTCCGTTGAACATGAATACCTTAAAGAAAGTGAGATTTGTACCATAACACAAGTGATGTGAAATAGGAATCATGATATCAAACAAGAGGTGATAGGCAACCTTTTTCAGACATTGTTAATCCTTTGGTGCTTCTCTGTTTATTTGTTGTTCTTGTTTTTAGTGTCTAATGGTCTTTCTTTTGTTAATATCATCACTTGTCCATATCTTATAGCAACCACAACATCCACAAGTTCTCAATCCAATTTTTCATAGACCAGAATTTCATGTCATGATAAAGGGGAAGAGAATCAATTTCCTGGAATTTCAGAATTATAACAATATCTTGAGGAAAGGAAATGGGATTATTTTTTTGTCCACCTTTGAAAGAGACCTGGTTTTTGGTTGGAGAAGGGTTTGTCAATTGCCATAATAAGAAAAATAATAGCAAGAATACCCATCTAATTTTGGAGACCGTGTAGACCCAATAATTTTATTTACCAAAAGTGATTTACAAAAAAAAGAGAGAGAGACTCTCTCTCTCGCTCTCTTCTTTTTTTCCGATGCCCCTTAAAATCGTGTAGTTTTATCTCGTTATCTCCTCCAAGATAATGAGATGCAGAAGGGTCTATCTAATTTTGGTGACCATATAGACCCAATAATTTTATTTACCAAAAGTGATTAAAAAAATGTTATACTCTCTCTCTCTCTCTCTCTCTCTCTCTCTCTCTCTTCTCTTTTTTCGGTGCCTCATAAAGTTGTCTAGTTTTATCTCGTTATCTCCTCCAAGATAACGAGATGGAGCTAGAATTTAGCTTGGGGCATGGCACTATTCAATTAGACTTCACTCATGTTGCTGTGTTTTGTGCAAAATAACGTTTGATAGGACGTGTGATTGGAATTACTTGATTTTTAAAATAAATAAAAACTAGGTACAACTCTCTTGTGGTCTTTAAATAAAATCTTTTAAGAAATATTTTTGTTTCTCGATTGCATGACTTACATATATAATGAATCAACTTGCAAATTGGACTATAAGTATGCTTCTGATGATAAATTTTAGGTTAAATTACTCAAATGGTTTGATCCTTGTACTTTACCTATTGTGTCAACTTGGTCCGTGTTCTTCTAATTTATGCGATTTTAACCTTGTTTTTATGTGGTTATTCCTATCAAATGCTATCCTTAACTTCTATCTCTCTTTTTTTTACACGAATAATAACCAATTGACAATTTAGAAGGGTTTAATAGTAACTTCCTCTTTACCCCTTTCCTCCTTGGTGCCTTGAGAATTTTTTTATTTCACCAATTTCAATCATGCTCGCTACCATTTCAACTTATGTGAGCGGGAACGGAGACTAGGGCACAAAGGAGGAAAGAAGAAATTACCATTAAGCCCTTCTTAATGGTTAATCGGTTACTTTTTGCCGAGAAAACAGAAATTAACGATTGTCCTTAATTGAAACAACTGCGTAAATGTAGAGTTAAATTTTATCTTAAATTTTATATTGAAAGATTTTTTTTTTTTTGTTTTTTTTTTTCTTGCAGAAGTATGTCATCAATCCCCCACCACTTTTTTTATTCAACTCCAAAATGATTGAGATAATAATCACGTAGGCCCCACAACATCCTATAAAAGTATCCTCACGTGCAAAAAGTAAGAGTGTTTGTTATGATTGGACCAATGCAACTAATATGTCTTTTGTAGAGGAAATAATAACAAAATAATCTCTCCAATTGGTGAAAATGACAGCTTCGTAATTTGATCCTTTTTCCCCTTATTTTTTATTGGTGATGTAATACTTAAAGTGGGAAAGTGGGTAGGTAGATTACGATAATGTCCCTGGCATGCCAACTTATTGATTAATTTTGTCATTTCATTTGGTGAAAATGACAGCTTTGTAATTTTATCATTTCATTTTTGTTATGCTTTTTGTTGGTGATGTAATAGCTAAACAAAAAAAATTAAAAAAATGGGGGGAGGGAAGTGGGGATATAGATTACGATAATGTCCCTGGCATGCCAACTTATTGATTAATTTTGTCATTTCATTTGGTGAAAATGACAGCTTTGTAATTTTATCATTTCATTTTTGTTATGCTTTTTGTTGGTGATGTAATAGCTAAACAAAAAAAATTAAAAAAATGGGGGGAGGGAAGTGGGGATATAGATTACGATAATGTCCCTGGCTTGCCAACTTATTGATTAATTTTGTCATTTCATTTGGTGAAAATGACAGCTTTGTAATTTTATCATTTCATTTTTGTTATGCTTTTTGTTGGTGATGTAATAGCTAAACAAAAAAAATTAAAAAAATGGGGGGAGGGAAGTGGGGATATAGATTACGATAATGTCCCTGGCATGCCAACTTATTGATTAATTTTGTCATTTCATTTGGTGAAAATGACAGCTTTGTAATTTTATCATTTCATTTTTGTTATGCTTTTTGTTGGTGATGTAATAGCTAAACAAAAAAAATTAAAAAAATGGGGGGAGGGAAGTGGGGATATAGATTACGATAATGTCCCTTGCTTGCCAACTTATTGATTAATTTTGTCATTTCATTTGGTGAAAATGACAGCTTTGTAATTTTATCATTTCATTTTTGTTATGCTTTTTGTTGGTGATGTAATAGCTAAACAAAAAAAATTAAAAAAATGGGGGGAGGGAAGTGGGGATATAGATTACGATAATGTCCCTGGCTTGCCAACTTATTGATTAATTTTGTCATTTGATTTGGTGAAAATGACTGCTTTGTAATTTTATCATTTCATTTTTGCCATGCTTTTTGCTGGTGATGTAATATTTAAACCAAAAATAAAAATGGGAGAAAAGTAAGGAAATTAGATTACAATAATGCCCCTGGCATCCAATTTATTGACTTGTCATCTAAACTCACAGCTAAACATGAGCAGAATATCTTGATTTTTGAGTTCTTGCCTCCATTTTTCTGAATATATATTATAGAAAGTCTTTGCATGCAAATTTAAGTGTACAGATCCGAAAATATATCTAGAATCATTCGATACACATGAAACTCAAGTGTACAAGTATATAGATTTAAGTGTACATGGGACAAATTTTTTAATTTTTTGAATAGAAATGATAGAAAGCCTGTGCATACAGACTTAAGTGTATAGGTCCGGACATATATTTGAAACCGTTTAATGCACGTAAAACTCACAAAATAATAAAATTTTATGTACGTAAAACGATTCTAAATACAATTTATATCTAAATTTGTATATTTAAATAAGTGTTTGTATATATGGGCTCCGAACTAGTAATACCTACCCATGGGTTACTATTCTGGGCCTAACCTAATCCACTCAAACTGTTGGTCGATGTCAACCAAACACAATTATGAAGACACATGAATTTTATAGTCCAATTCCAATCTCTTAAACCACTAATGACGGAACTAGGATTTGATATTTGGGGTTGAGTTTTTTTTGACAAAAAAAAAAAGAGTAGATTGACTATAATTTGAGGAGGCCAAAATGTATTTTTTTTTTTAAAAAATCAAAATTTATACTTAGATCTTGATTTTTTAAAAAATTTTGGGAAAATTTGGGCACTCGCGGTCTCCATGTAGTTCATTCCCTATCAACCACTATCAAACAGGGCCTAAGCATCGTTTGTCTCTTTTAAAGAATCAGTAGGGATTGTTCAATTAACGGGAAAGAAAAAAAAGTACAAGAAAATTTAATTTAATTTTTTTATCTTTTATGTGTTCAATTGATAAAAGTTATAAAATTAATGTCTGTAACTTTCTCAATGGGAATAATTTTTCCTCAAAATATGTTCTAAAAAAATACAGGATTTTTTACAGAGCTCTTATTTTTACACTATTTTTTTTAAATAATTAACTATTGATTTTTAATTTTTTTCATAAATTTCTTTTATCAAATGAACACATAAAGAAAAATACATTTTTTTTCTTTACTTCACTTCACTAAAATTTTCTTAGAAACAATTTTGTTTCTCACATTAATTTCTTGACAAATTAGCGAAGCCTAAGACTTGTAGGTCCTTGAATTTGAATTTGGATTGCAAATAATGATCCTTGCAATCTCGACCTTTTAAAAGTGTTATTAATTATTCAAAATTGTTGATAAATTGTTCTCAATGTGAGAAGTCTGAACCGTTAATTGTTGAGAGAGACGATGAAATTTGAACCGCAAATAAGCCGGATTCTTGATATTTACAAGAATTTATGTTCAATTTTCAACTGGTTTAAGATTTACTGGGTTAATTTGTATTCGATTGAATAAACATACGTCATGTTGATGATATTACACTATAAAATCAATATTTTATAGGTACCTCAGTATAGTTTTTCCCACTTAAAATGTAATTTAAAAAAAGATGGAGGAATTAACTGATATCTAATAAAAACATTTGTTAATGATATCTAATAAAAACATTTGTTAATGGTATTGCTCAAAAAGCTTTTGCCATCCATTCAATTGCGACCTTCATTTTGCCATACAATGACTTGTTGACTTTTTACGACGGTAAAATATTGATGCAAAAATAGTTTCTTTTAAGAGTAATTTATATAAAAATCCATTCATATATCACTTAGTTTCACTTAACTTTTTTCATCTTTCAATTGTCCTAATATACCCCTTAATCTTTTAAAATATAACGATCGACCCATTTTGAATTGACACAATTAGTGAGGAATACGATAAATAGTCATGTATGTCAATCAAAAAGGAGTTGATCGTTATATTTGAAAAGATTAGGGGTGCATAATTGAAAGATAAAATGAGTTAAGTGAAATCAAGTGATAGATGAACGGAGTTTTATGTAAATTACCCTTTTTTAATGAATATTGTAGTTGTTTTTTTAATTTTCTAGCAACTTATATTTGTAAGACTTATTAATTAACGTCTAACGTTTCTACTTACCAATAAGGAAACATTTTGTGTGGACATGTGATATTGTGATGTTATCATTTGTTATTTAACATGTAGGGTCTCATTATCCACCTCCTAATTTAGATTGAATTTCTATTTTTTTTTTTTTGGTTATTGATCAAAATGAATTCATATTTGTTGGTTTTACCTTTTAAATTTTTATAAATTATTAATTTGTCTTGATCAGTTGAATCTAAAAAATAAAATATTATAATAAAAAGTTTAAAAAGGTAACTCAAAAAAGACAAATATTTTTTAATTATACTTTTATTCTCTAAATTTTTAAAATTTGGTAATATTTTTTACTTTTCAAATTTTTGAATTATATTTGACTTTTTAATTTTTTTTAAACTTTAGTTCATATTTTCAGTTTGAACTAGTCATTTATAAAAAAAATTGTCAAAAAATTAATAAATATAAATTTTTTTGAATGAAAACAAACTAAATACAACAAATAATTGTGATCATAATTGGCCTAGTTTTCTTGCATGTGCTTAGGGCTCCAAACGGCAGCGTTTACACCGTTAGACGCAGGGCGCGCATTTAGAAAGCCATTAGCCCCCCATCAAACTCCCAGAGTTTCAAAATGTTAGAAAAACGGCTGTTAACGGTCAAAAAACCCACCAAAGCATGAGTTCAAAGGTTAATGGCACAACTTCTCTCTCACCTTTGCTTCCCAAGACTCCTCTTTCTCTCACCAAAGCCTCCATTCAAGATTCTGCCCACACATGTCTTACCAATCTGTGGATTTTCCGCAGTTACAGAAAACCAGTCGCCACCCAACAGGGGAAAAACCTTTTCCCACATATTCCAAGAATGCTCCCATCGAAGGGCTCTCGATCCCGGAAAACAAGCCCATGCTCGCATGGTTGTATCTGGGTTCAAACCCACAATCTTCGTTACTAACTGTTTGATACAAATGTACATTAAATGTTCCAGTGTAGATTATGGCCACAAAGTGTTTGATAAAATGCCCAAACAAGATGCGGTCTCTTGGAATGCAATGATATTTGGCTATGCCGGGTGTGGAAATATGCTGGTAGCACAATCTATCTTCGAATTGATGCCAGAGAAGGATGTGATCTCATGGAATTCCCTAATTTCGGGGTATGTGCAGAATGGTAATAATCGAACGTCGATTGATGTTTTTTTGAAAATGAGGGGAGCAGGTATAGAATCAGACCGGACAACTTTTTCTCTTATTTTAAAAGCATCTTCAGCTTTGGAGGACTATAATGTGGGGGTTCAGGTTCATGGGCTTGCAGTGCCCATGGGTTTTGATCATGATGTGGTAAGTGCAAGTGCAATACTAGATATGTATGCTAAATGTAAGAAGTTAGGTGAGTCTTTACAGTTTTTCCATGAGATGCCTGAAAGAAATTGGGTTTCTTGGAGTGCTGTAATTGCAGGTTGTGTCCAAAATGAGGACCTTGTGGGTGGTTTAGAGCTGTTCAAGGAGATGCAAAAGGAGGGAGTTGGTGTAAGTCAATCTACTTATGCAAGTCTTTTCAGATCTTGTGCAGGCTTATCTGCAGTAAGGTTGGGGTCTCAATTGCATGCCCATGCGCTGAAGGCTGATTTCGGATCTGATGTCATAGTAGGAACTGCTACTTTGGACATGTATGCAAAATGTGACCATTTGCATGATGCTAGAATGCTATTTGAGTCATTGCCAATTCATAATCGACAATCTTGCAATGCTATGATAATTGGGTATGCTCGAAGTTATCGAGGCTTTGAAGCATTCCAGATATTTCGGCTTTTAATGAAGTCCGGTTTTGGGTTTGATGAGATAAGCCTATCTGGTGCATTTAGTGCTTGCGCGGTCATGAAAGGGCATTTAGAGGGGATCCAAGTACATGGATTAGCAATTAAGAGTATTTTCCGGTCCAATGTTTGTGTGGCAAATGCCATTTTGGATATGTACGGAAAATGTGGAGCTTTGATGGAGGTTCGTTTTGTGTTTTATGAGATGGAAATAAGAGATGCTGTCTCTTGGAATGCAATTATAGCAGCGTATGGGCAGAATGGAAATGAAGAGGAAACACTATCGCTATTTGTTTGGATGCTCCGGTGGGGAATGGAACCTGATGAATTCACTTACGGTAGTGTTTTGAAAGCTTGTGCAGGTCGGCAGTCTCTGAACTGTGGAATAGAAGTCCACAACCGAATTATCAAATCTGGGATGGGGTTTGATTTGTTTGTTGGAAGTGCTATTGTGGATATGTATTGCAAGTGTGCAAAGGTGGAAGAGGCAGAGAAGCTCCACGACAGAATGGAGGAACAAACTATGGTTTCTTGGAACGCAATGATCTCTGGGTTCTCGTCAAATGAGAAAAGTGAGGAAGCTCAGAAATTCTTTGCTCTGATGTTGGGAACTGGAGTTAAGCCGGATAATTTCACTTACGCGACAATTCTTGATACTTGTGCTAATCTGGCAACGGTTAGCCTTGGGAAACAAATCCATGGGCAAATCATCAAGCATGAATTACAAGCAGATGTATTCATATCCAGCACTCTTGTTGACATGTACTCAAAGTGTGGAAATTTTCAGGACTCTAGGCTCATGTTTGAGAAATCACCAAAGAGGGATTTTGTCACATGGAATGCCCTAATCTGTGGCTATGCCCAGCATGGGCTTGGAGAAGAGGCGCTTAAGATTTTTGAGGATATGCAACTTGAGGGTGTGAAACCCAATCATGCAACTTTTGTTTCGGTCCTCCGAGCTTGTGCACATATGGGGCTAGTTAATAGAGGGTTTAATTACTTCCATTCAATGTCAAGTGATTTTGGATTAGATCCTCAATTGGAGCATTACTCTTGTATAGTCGATATATTAGGTAGGTCAGGCCAAGTTAGCCATGCTTTGAAGTTTATTCATGAAATGCCCTTTCAGGCCGATGATGTTATTTGGAGAACCTTGCTAAGCATTTGCAAGATGCACGGGGATGTAGAGGTGGCAGAAGAAGCGGCGAATTCTCTTTTGCAATTGGACCCCCAAGACTCTTCAGCTTACATTCTTCTATCGAATATTTACGCCGATGCAGGAATGTGGAATGAGGTTTCGAAAATGAGGAAGGTGATGAGGTGTAGCGGGATGAAGAAGGAGCCTGGTTGTAGCTGGATTGAGGTAAAGAGTGAGTTACACATGTTTCTTGTAGGGGATAAAGCTCATCCGAGCCGCGAACAGATGTATCAGAATCTGGATCTGCTGATATCTGAGATGAAATGGGCCGGTTATGTGCACGATACGGATTTTATTCTCAAGGATGAGGACACAGAAGGCGTGGAGGTAGAAGAGCTCATGTCGGTTATGTAGAATCTGTAGTTTAATACATACTCCATTCAAAGAAATCAGTTGTTCCTGAGGCACTTCAACCTTCTACGGTTTGGGGATGAAAACAACTGCATTAGATCAAAGAGATATGGGTGATTTGACTGTTAGGTCCAAAGAAAAGGAAATGAGAGAGAAAGGAGAAGAGCTTAATCTCTAAATGGTCGATTTCTTCAACTCAAATTTTTGTAAAAAAAAATTCTCAACAAATTCTATAAAATAATCGATTCAGATTGTGATGATGATATCTCGAAAGGTCCTACTAAGGTGCACTACAACCCCTAGACAACTTCGTAAAACACTTCCTAATCTAATTTACAAAAAGAAGTTTAAATGCATCAACTCCAAAGCGCAGATGAATTCAACAACGAAAATAGGAAAAAAAAAAGCATTTGGAATCCCCAAGTCTGATGAATGTACAGATTTAAAAACCTGACAGCAACTAATACCATCAAACAAAAGTGCAACATTAAATCTCGTGTGATGCAATTACAAAGGGAAAAAAAATGGCTATCTGTGTTCAAGCGATGGGAATCCAACCTTCCCTTCCTCTCCATGAAGTTGCAGGCCCAAAAAGTAACTTTCATTGTCAACGCCATTGGGTTGAAGATTATAAAGGAGACCTCTCTACCGCTAATGGCAACCACTCATTTAACTGTTTTTTGTTTTGCAAAAATGTAAATGGCAGCAACCGTCAACAAGGTCATTGTGCGGCATCAAACATATGTTGATCACGAGGATGGGAAGCCCAAAATCATGCTAAACATGTAAATCATCATGTCCAGCATGCTCATTTTATTTCTTGACGGAAACCTAGCTCCCTATGTATAGAAGAACTTGTAAACTTTGTGGCGGAGGATGACCGTACACTTGATACTCCTTTATCTGTTGGGTATCAAGGTTGTACGACACCATCTGTCCATCACTAGTCTCTAGAAGGAACTCGCCATTTTGCCAAAATCCCAATGCAAAGTTAGGTCCCCGATGGGTCCGATAGTAATTTTTTAGTCAAAGACACCTCGACGCCCTGTTCATCCATAACCCATATGTCAAAGCACTTTCCCAACGAATAATTCTCCATTGATGGATGTGGATGTATCCACCCTGATGGATAAAGAACCATGGCAAGGGAACTTCTGGCAGGGCCATTTCTTCAAATGCCTCGTCGGTCATACGAAACACAAAAATTGCTTCATCACCACACGACCAGTACACATACCAGTAAAAAACCCCATTCCACCATACGCAAGATCATTACGGCAATAGAAACTGTACTCAATTGGCAAATCGGTGTCAACTTCCCTCAAAAAATTTGTACTCAAAATTGTATATTTCAACTCTTTCATCAATATACCAAGTGGTTTATGGGTCCCGAAACCCAAATTTAACCACTTTATAATCATTCTTAGAGGGATCAAACCCAAATTCCAAATTAGTCATATAGTCTTTTTTGAAAGACGGTTTATGAAATATGCTTAATTCTCTCATTGACGGGTTGCTAGGGCAATGTGGAGCGAGACCTGAGTGTGGCAAGCCAAGGCAGTGTTGCCATCGTTGGTGCCGTTGAGGTATCGCTTAACGAGGACGCAGTCGATATTTTCAGCAGTGGCGCGATCATATGGAGGGAAATTAAGTTCGGGTTTTGAATGAGAGAGTACTAGTTTTTGCAGACAAACTTTGTTCAAAGCAGTAATTTCACTGGTGACAAAACCTCCATGAGCAGATCTTCGGGTTGCTTTTCAATCGCCGTTTGACGGTGCGAATAGCGATGGATGCCCCTTGGTTTCACTCCACCATTGCCCTACGCAACCCGTCAATGAGAGAATTAAGGGTACTTCTTGAACCCTCTTTCAAAAAAGACTTTATGACTAATTTGGGATTTGGGTTTGATCCCTCTAAGAATGATTATAAAGTGGTTAAATTTGGGTTTCGGGATCCATATTCCATTTGGTATATTGATGAATGAGTTGAAATATACAATTTGAGTACAGATTCTTGGAGGGAAGTTGACACCCATTCCCCAATTGAGTACGCTTTCCATTGTTGTTATGATTCTTGCACATCGTGGAATGGGGATTTTTACCAGTACGCATATTGCTCTAGTGGTGATGCAACAATTTTTGTGTTTCGTGTGACCGATGAGGTGTTTGAAGAAATGCCTGTGCCAGAAGTTTGCTTGTTAGACAATTCAGCGATAATAAACTTTTCATTCTGAATGATTCCCTTGCCATGGTTCTTTATCCATCGGGGTGGATACATCCACATCCATCAATGGAGAATTATTCGTTGGGAAAGTGCTTTGACATATGGGTTATGGATGGACAGGGCATCGAGGTGTCTTGGACTAAAAAATTTACTGTTGAACCCATCTGGGGACCCAACTTTGCATTGGGATTTTGGCAAAATGGCGAGTTACTTCTGAAGACCGGTGGTGGACAGATGGTGTCGTACAACCTTGATACCCAACGCATAAAGGAATATCAAGTGTATGGTCATACTCCACCACAATGTTTACAAGTTATTCTATACACAGAGAGCTTGATTTTTGTCAAGAGACAAAATGAGCATGCTGGACATGATTACACGTTTAGTCTCCTGTACAATCTTCAACCCAATGGCATTGACAATGAAAGCTACTTTTTTTGGGCCTGCAACTCCATGGAGAGGAAGGGAAGGTTGGATTCCCATCGCTTGGAGATAGATAGCCTTTTCTTCCCTTTGTAATTGCATCTGTAGTTTACTTGGGGTTTTTCTTCCATTTCATAATCAAGTTTTTGTTTCCGAATTGGGTCTTATTTTGAGGAAAACAGTGAAATGGTTGCTGATTCACAAGTCAATTTTCGTGGGCATCTGATGGAATTTGATCATCCTATCAAAATCAGTCTGAGTTTTCTCCTCAGGCAAAAGGCACACACCCAAGAGAAGTTTGTGTTTGGTTTTTGGCTGAGATGGGTCTTTTCCTGAAGATGTATGTTGCATGTGGTTCCTATCAATTTCAGAAATCATACCTCATACTTCATACTTCCTGTTACCATCTAATATACCAATGAAACTATCAACTGCTAGGGCAATGGTGTCACTAGCATTTGTTGTTTAAGTAGTAGTGCGTCTCTTCCAATGTTATTTATCTCGTCCCGTGCCGGACAGTACGGGCCAATACGTCCCTTACCGGCCTCGTAACGGTATCGGACCACCGGCGTACCATCTCGACCACGGTTACAGGCAATACTGACTGGTACCGTACTGATTCGTTTTTTTTTTTTAATTTTTAAAAAAAGTTTAATGAATGATTTTTTGGGTCATTACACATAAATTGAGACTAAAATTATTCTCTTTTATGTTTAGTGATTTATTTTTAAGTTGTGAGATTTATTATATATGTCTAATATAATTTTTTGTTAAAAAATATATATTAATCTTAGTGATAAATTCAAAACGGTACGCAAGTACATCGGTACAGGTACATATCGTACTAGTAACAAAACCGGTACGCTCGCCGATACGAGATTGTTAACTTTCGTATCTTCCTCCACTCTTCAATGTATTAAAATTGAATTTGTCTTTGCAGTTGGAAAAAGTTATGTGTACTCGATAACTTTTTTTCTGAAGTATAATTTCAGCTAGATTATAAGGGTATTTGCAATTGCTATGGAATAAATTTTTGTTTACCAGAACTACTAGCAACCAAAACCTCTATTAACCAACAGCATACTAATGGACTACCTATCAGTAGAAACAGAAACAGCTGCTATACCCACGCTGCACGACAAATATAGGAACTCCAGCACTTAGAACAGCTCTTGACTTCCTGCAGCAACCTCCTCATCCTCATTGATGGCATAACTGAAGGCTATATTGAGCTCCTTGAATCAACACTCATTTGGACACTAATGAGAGGGCCAACACCCTTTCATCCAATTTAGCCTCTTTGTAAACAGCATACGAACGTAAATAAGCTGTGAATCTGGTTGGTGAACTTTTATAATCCGTCGACAAATCCAAAATGTATAGTTAAATAATCTCTTGCACTCCTGCCGGTCCATTCACGCTCAAATTAAAGAGCATATTCGCCAATTTTGTGAACTTAAACCTTTTATTCTAATAGGAGCTAGGTTATCCATTCACATTCTCGAACAAGACCAAGTGTACGATCTCCGGCGTCTAACCACATAATGGACCAATTGGATCTTTCTTCAGAGAGGGAAACAGAAAGCTTATTAGAAGTCGATTTAAAGGGAGTTAGAGACACTCAGACATGGGTATGTCGATGAGAATCAGAGCAAGAATCAGCAAGCCATCCAAGGGGCTGGGAGAATTATGAATGAATGCTTTGTGTCAGCTTTGCAGTTTGCTTAATTTCCCTGCCTCGGAAATATTGACCATTTTGGGTGTGCCTAATATACAAGATTTAGGACAAAAAACCACTACTAGATCTCAAAAAAGAAGAGAAGTCCCTCAGCAAACTTACGCCCGTTGATGTGCAGTTCTGTCGCCAATTGGAGAATTTACTTACAGAATCCAAACATGGAACTGATATCATTGTGTTCCCCCAGAGGTTACAAGACTTTAAGGTATGGGAAACCTCGAAAGTTTTTGAACTGAAATGCAACTCTTGTTCAGTAACATGGTACAAATTTCCTAGCCTTTTCTAGCTGATCATGGCAAAAAAAAAAATTCTTGGAATTACAGTGCAACAACTTTAGCCTTGCTTATCCACTTTGATGCATATTTTTGTTTGAAATCATTTGGTATAACTTTTCTGAATAATTTCCTCCCTCGTATATTGTTACTGGGTAGTAAATATTTGTCTCGCTTGAAGTTCCGTTAAATCAATCTTTGAAGACACACACTGTCTTCAGTGACAATACATAATGGTAGCTAGAATTAGGAAAGACCAAGGAAAAGATAATTGTGGAGAAAAACACCCTACCAAACCTTTTGAAGCTGCCACTGGTGCAACAAGTTTGTCTTCTCCAATTGACTAGGCATTGTGAACTAGTCAATGTCAGCACATCCATTCAGTAGTGCTATGTTGTGACAGATCAATTCCACCATTCCTACTAGCTGAAGGCCCAATAAAATGACACTTCTCAAAACTTGAGTAAAGTTTCCTAACAATATTCTTATTTTTGCTTAAAATCACTCATGATTTGCTTTCAGCGTCATAGATATCAACTTCGGCTATAACCATTTGATATAACAAATGGGTTTCTTTTGATATTAGCATACAACGCATCCATATATTGCAGTCCTTTAAACCATGTTGGTGAATCTGATTTTTAGCTCATACCATTACATTAACATGCCTAAATAGTCATCACAAAAGTTGAATCTTAATTAGTATAACTTGTTTGATCAGATAATAAAATCTTTTTTGTTGCTGAATGGAACTCTACAGATGGGACTTCTGCAGAAGAGGTAACCATGAATTGTTAGGAATCCTGATTTGTGGCCTTTTGTTGCTCAAAACTCTTATCTTGGAATATTTATCAGATACTATTCAATTTCTTCTTCATATATTCTCTGGTTTCTATGTCTTCTACTTTCTTTCTTTCAGAATTTTGCTACCAGTGGCGAAGATGAGGACACAAATCTCCACAATAGTGACAAAGAGTGCTGATGATTGGACTGTAAGTGGAATATGCTTATCGTGCATGTGAACCAATTCCCCCAAACTCACATGCAGGGCATGCAAAAAATAGATGACTATGGGATTCATTACCATCCATACGCAGCACACAATGGATTTCTCAAGTCACACCCCATTTATCTAACCTGTATGGTAGAATCAATCGGGGGACCTAAGGGAGGCTGTGGTTTACCCTGAGGGAAGAGAAGAAAACGTCCTTCGTGCAAGTTTTTTAACTTCCTGGGCCCTTACTAGTGAAGGGTCCTTTCAAATTAGTTCTAATAGCTTCCCAAGCTGACTTGGTTGGCAAGATACTACTGTTTGCAGGTACCCAAACAACACTATCTGAATGGTTAGGCTGAGGGAGAAACCTTGAAGGAGTATTAGCAGGATTTTCTAACTTAACATTGTTTTAAGCCCTAGGCCATCTCCAAAGATCATGGGTAATAATAGAATCTACTCTGGCTTGGAAGTATCTACCCAATTAAAAATCACCCTCTCCCCAAACCTATCAAGCAGAGGACACAATGGGTGACACCGTGCCAGTTATCCACCCAGAGGAACATGTCCTTCCCATTTTCAATTACTTGCTTAGTTGCTTGATAAGAGGCTGGAAAATTCTTCTCAACTTGAAAACTTTTCTCATGTCCCATGAGGAATCATCAGGAATAGGCAGACCCCATAAACTTTTCTCTACATCAATATAGGTGTGGACCCATTTGATCCACAAGTGATTTGCCTTAAGCTCAGAGCCCATAAGTGTCTCATAATAGATGCCCTATTCCAATCCTTCAAGAGTCTAAACTCCAGCCCAGATCCCGTTCTTGTTTAGGGAAAACACATGCTGCCTACTCAACTTAGCAAGAGTGGATTTCATCTCTAAACCAGGCCATTAGAAAGATCTCAACGTCCTTTTAGGAGGAGGTGTTCGAAACCTAATTATGAAAATGAGGACGAGTGAGAGCGAAGGATCCTACTGGGGGATTACATGACTAAAAGTATGATACTGTAACATGTTATTAGAAATTGAGCGAAGGGTTCTATCGGGAGGTCTCGTGGCCTCCCCCACATGAGGCCTATTTCTCATGCACAATGCAAGGAATCCATTAGCCTGTTCACTACAAGCTGCCCAAGCATCGTCGACGATGCCCAGGTTCTTAGGGATAGCAACGGTTAGGATATGGATTACGGGATCATATTCCATCCTCGATCCCCAATTAGATAATCGTTTATCGTTTGTGCCCCTATCTTCGATGGGAAAATTGGACAACATACCCACTAAATCCATCTTCCAATGAAAACTGAATTTCTTCCAAACATAACAATTTCATGGCAGAAAGATACAACGACCAGTTGGAATATTCAGATAACATCCATGGGTATGCATGATAAAATTTTGAGATTCAAACTAGAAATGTTGAATCCCTTAAAAAGGAAAGAATTTTATAGATTAATTGCCCCTAAGACAATTTATCTTTGGAAATTCACCATAAATCAAGTTCTTAAT
This sequence comes from Arctostaphylos glauca, assembly GCA_019985065.2. Taxonomy (NCBI): domain Eukaryota; kingdom Viridiplantae; phylum Streptophyta; class Magnoliopsida; order Ericales; family Ericaceae; genus Arctostaphylos; species Arctostaphylos glauca. The sequence continues at coordinate 26,024,136 of JAHSPW020000008.1, forward strand.
GTTTTTGCATGATTCTATCACCCAAACATGCATAAACATGATCTAGTTTAAAAGTTATGAAGGAAATTTTCTCAAAATATTATCAGATTTATGCTAAAAATTGTGAATTACAGAGTGAGTGGACATGCGAGGTAAGCTCCCCATAATGTTTTCACATGGGGGGCTCCCCCATCCATAATGCTATCATATGGGAGGCTTCCCTGACCATAATGCTATCACATGAGGGGCTCCACTATCTACAGATAAAATGGGAGAAATTTCATTGACAATGAGAAACCAATTCTCATTTGTCCAGAAATTGTTCACAGAAAAATACCAAAATTTTACTATTTGCTTAGAAAATATTCTAGAAATAATGGTGCTATCAGATCATCGAAGAAAAAGATCACTAGAGAAAATCATATTTACGGTATAAAATAAGGTTATCACAATCAAATAATTATCAATATCCGATCAACTTGATTTTTCTAGTGATGATTTACATGTTGGAACCTAAAAATGAACAGTTCGAATCATCAAAGTAGACCGCAAAATTCACGTTACTGAGTAGTATAATTGGGAACCTCTTTCTCATTTATATGAGTTTTTTAACAAAGTAGCCATGCTTCAATCTTCTCATTTAACATCCATCTAAGCATATCTCTAGTTGCTATTCAAACTTGAGCTTCATGAAGGAAATTAAAGACAAATAGTTGCATTATGGTTTCATTATTACTTATCTAGTGGTGTATATTTGCAAATGCGTAGTTGGTGAGTAAGAAGTAAAGCTCATTATATTTTATTGTAAATAGCTCAATAAAATATTCATAAATTAAATTTATGGGTCTTTCCCTTTAACGTTAGGTTCATTATAAAGCCCTCACATCTGAGTGATAAAGTATTACAAGAGTAGTGCTACACAGAGAGAAAGAAAGAGACCATGTCAAAGAGGGGTTATCTTTTGTCCTTGTCACCTCACTTGTTAATGGAAAGAGAATCATGAGAAAAATGCATTAGTCTTAGTTAAGTTTGGACTAAATTATTTTTATTAAACATAATAGGTATTATTAGATATTTTATAATTTTTTATGTAAAATTTTACTTGATATTTTATTATTTCTAGTGTAATTTTTAGTCATGTATTTTGTGCTTTTTTATTTATCTCGATGAGATGAAACGAGAAAATATAAAAATATGGACTAGAACTATTGATGGTATTTTTCCCGAGTTGTAGCTGATTTTTTTTTACGTGTACGGTTATTGTAGAAGTCGAGAAATATCCGACCAAATACGTTAATACCCAACTTGTAACCGTTACTTCACTGTTTAATCCTATTAAGGTCGCATGTTCACCAAATTCATAGGAGCATTTTATAATTATGTAATTGTAGTTGTCAATTTGTAATGCAATTTACACCATTACCCTCCCAACCCTTAAAACTCACAGTTCACGCACAAACCCTAGACTCTGTGTGCTGCGGCTTGAAGCCTTCGGCAGTTCGTCCTCTCTCTCTCTCTCCCCGCCACGACTCTCCGTCTCTGCTCTGTGTCTCCATCGCCAGATCCATTTTTCCAGGTTCTCTCTCTCTCTCTCTCTCTCTCTCTCTCTCTCAACTTCCTATGATATCAGAATGACCCATTTGTTGTGAATCATCGATATTCAAGCACCGATTTCAATATCTTACTTAGTACCAGTGGTCATGTGAAACACCGATTTCAGTTCGGAATCCACTTGGGAAGTGATGAATCCAATGCCCTAGAAATTGTTAAAATCGAGCCTAGAAATTTGTTGTGGGCAGTTTATATTGATTCATTGAACTGTTAATTTTTGAACTATGTTATTTGTATGGAAATTCTGTTGGATATACTTGGTCATCCGAGTTGATGCTTTGATAGCAAATTTCTGTGATATCTTAATTATTGTTTTTGTTCTTGCGAAAATATGAACAAATTTATTTGTGTGCTTGGTTAGTTGGTTTTGTTCTTGTCAAAATATAAAAAAAGAAACAAATAGTAGTAAGAACGGAACATATGAAATTTGGAAAATATGTGTAAACTAAAAAGAGGAAAAGATTAAGGCTTTCTTTGTTTCGACATAGTGCAAAAAATTGTCCATATAATTGTGCAAAGGATAATCTTTTTATGTTTATTCGCACGTTTGGTGGGCACATGAAAATTATGTTGCTTTATATAATGATTCTAAACAGAGAACAATATGTCAGTGTTATAACAAAAATACAATACCTTAATATGTGTATATTTCGACGTGTGTACATGTGGATAAATGTGCGCGTGCGCGCACACACTATATATATTAACATCCAGGGCATAAACAATGTGTGCGCAAAACATGTAGAGATCTATAGAATAAGAACTGACAAACACAATTTGATAATTTTTCTAGCCGTACATAAAGTTTCTCTCTTTTGTCTCAAGCATTTATTGGATTGGAAGGTAATGACACATTTTGTATTGTGGGCACTTTAGAAAAAGAAAAGTCTGAGCCAACTGTTGGGATTCCACCCCGTGTGGGCCTTGGGCTTAGGCTGCTCAGTCTTTAGGACTTAGTCTTGATAAGCACCTATTTAGTAGGGTTGTTAGATTCCACCTATTGAGTAGGGTTGTTGGGATTCCACCTATTTAGTAGGGTTTGTCTGTGTAACTCTATATATACTCTGTGATGCCTTGTGTATTGAGTGTGGTAACACAATGTAGAGAGAGAGGCAGAGAGTGTGTGAGAGGGGAGCCGGTTGTGGTTTTCCCGAGTTGAGAGAGATACACGAGTGACTGGTGAGGATTCATTATAGTGAGATTGAGTGTGAGTGTGTAACATACGAACACGGAGTTTCTCCGGATTATAGTGAAACCCCCCTCCCCGTGGACGTAGGTCAGATTTGGCCGAACCACGTATATTTGTGTGTTTGATCTTGCTCTTGATTTTACTGCTTCTGTTGCGTGTGGTGCGTTGTTGGAATCCTAACACCAACATCGTTAACACTAAGAGGGATGTTCCCAATAGTAACAAATATATCATGTACCTTGAAGCTCTAATAATACCCCTCTCTCTCTCTCTCTCTCTCTTGTTGGGATTGTTCATAATTGAGAAGAACTCGCCCATAGTTTGGAGTTTAGGCCTGCTGATAATGACGGTTCACATTCAATGAAAGTGTCGAGGACTAACATGAGTGATTTAAAAAAAAAATCAATTTTGGCTATATGATGAAATTTACTTCTTAATGTTTTTCCCCTCTTTGCCCTGCCAAACAATGAAAATGTTGGTAATGTGTAAAGAAGCATAACCTTGGTTTATGGTACTTGGCAGCGTGTCCCCAATTAGTTAATACTGTATTTAATTCCTTCCTATGGGAAGTTCCAAAAGGAGTGCATTCGCCCCAAAACCAATCGAGGAGCCTTGCAATATTTCCCACTTAGTGTTTTGCTTGAAATATATGAACAACTAAAAAGGTTGTGACACACTGATTTAGTTATGTTATATCAGTTGATTATATTGTAATGAAATTTCACTAATATAACTTTGATACTATTTAGGATAGCACTTGAAAGAAACTTCGTTCGTATCTATTTTTCTCTTTTTTTCCCAACATAAAAGTAACTCCAGGTCGATAAAAAATACGATACATAGTTCGCCAATTCCAGGTCAAATAAATGTATACTACTCGTGGATGGAGAATCAAAGAGTTTAGTGAACCAACTGGACAAAAAAAATGAAACTAAATTAGAGTACTAATGGAGTTGCCACGTGATAGTAATTTAATTCCATGTTTTCTGTTTTCATTTTTGTTCAGCAAAAAGAACCTTATGTGTCGCCTATTATGTTAAATTCTGATTTTGCTTTCCTTCAAAAACAAATTCTGATTTTTTGGGCCACTTACAGCTGGAAGTAAAATACACAAGTGGCAGTAATGTAGGGCAAATATTGTCTCCAAAATAGTAAAATAAAATTAAAAAAACTATGGGTGGACTATTTTACTTTTCTCTTTGGCTTGTCGGAAGAAAGTATTTTGGTTAGTGCAATGTCATTACTCTTATCTTCCATTTCTTTTTTCTATGACTTTTTTCCTCTTTACTGCAGATAGAAAGAGCATTATCTTCTCAAATTTGAATTGCATGACCTAAGCAGCTTACTTTTGGAATATCAGAAGAAGTAACCCCCGGCTGATCATATTGTGTACTTCACAACGCATCATTGAGTAGTTGGTATGTCTAGCCTTTGATGAAGCGGTCAAAGCAGAGAAATATGTTCTTCAGTATAGGACAAACCTGGAGAAATCGCAAAGTGAAATGAGAAGTCTTGAAGATCGTAGGATAATAATCGAAAAAAGAGTTTGTGAGGCCAATGATCATGGTGAAGAGGCTGATCCAATGAGAATTATGTGAACTTTGATTGAAGGACACCAAGTTTCAACGATATCGTGGATGCATTAGAAGGTCTGAATGTTAACATGGACTAGCAGGGGTAAGTAAGACCACTATTAGTTGAGGAGGTCAGCGAAAAAATGCGACATGATGGAAACTCTGAGCAAGTCCAACTATCGGCTCTCTAATGATCTAAATGTGAAGGAAAGCCAATTGAGATTGGCTAACATGTTGAATTTTAAATTGGATAATTTAGTTGGGGAGCAATTCAATAGCCTTAATGTCCACTTCTTCCTGAATATCATATTGATATTTAGGAACAAGTGGACATTAAGGCTATTGGTATTCTCATCACGGATGGAAAGACAGGTTACAAAGTTTTTGCTAACGTATTAGAACGAAGATTTATTGCGGAATAGAATGAAAGTTGATAGAAAATTCCAAATTGCAGAACTACCGAATCCAAAAGCATGGACTCTACTCAAGAAGAAGAGCAGAAATTCTATTGAGTTTGAACTAGAATTACATTCTCTCGTATAGGAAGTGTGCACAAAATGTAAAGGTTTGCCGGTTGCCATTAATGCACTTGGAGTAGCATTGGAAGGTAAGCCAGAATACACATGGAAGAATGCACTGGATAAGCTGGAGAGGTACATGCTCCCAAACATCGAGGGCATTAACTCAAAAGTGTTTGGACTTCTTCAAGGGTGAGCTACGACGTGTTATAGTCTTCAGATGCAAAGTCTCGTTTCTTGCTAGACTTGAGGGTACCAACCACTGTGCTTACAATATTTGGTGCATCAATCAAATGTCGTGAGCACAGTAGTTGGTACCCTCAAGTCGTCAGTTGGTTCCATCAAATGCTACAAGTACAAATGGAAACAACCATGGAATTTCTTCTATCGGTGCCCAACCTCTTCTCAATAAAAAGGTAACCTTTTATAACTATTCTTTATATTGAAAAATAAAAGACTTCATTATTGAGAAAGGCCTCATGACTGGCAAAGTTAAGTCGTAGAAATTGCAGTTAGCGTACTTGAGAGAAGCCCAATTCTTGTTACTATATATGGGTAATCTCAATTTTCCAACTTCCTGTGTATTGATTGCCAATCTTTTTTTCTGAATTTTTATACTGTAATGATAATCTGTTTGGAAGGAAAAAAAAGGTGGCAAGATCATAACTTATCCAACTTTACTTTTTCACTTTAGTATGAAAGAAGTAAACAGTATTTTATGGATATATTGGATAGGCTATTGTGTTATGATATCTAATTGGTAAAAAATGGAAAAAAAAAATGCAAGTAGTTAGAGCATCTTCAACAAAGATGTCAAATCTAATGTGGCAATTGAGTTTTCAAAAAATGACATCAAAACTAACTCCAACAAAAATATCAAAAGTATTATTAAATCCTATGTGGCAATTGAAAAGGGCTAATTGATGTCAAATTTGACATTAAGTGTCAAATGCTTTTTTGCCTTAAATATCCCAATTTTAAATGTATTTTTTACCTTAAATGTTTCAATTTGAAATCTTTGTTGGAGATTAAAAAACTTGATGTCAAATTGACACATAGGCTATCAAAAAAATTTGACACCTCAAAATTTGACATCTTTCTTGGAGATGCTCTAAATAAACTGGAGGGTTTTGTTGTTGGTCAGGCAGGGGTCACCATTATAATTGTGACTCTGAAATTACGTAATTAGGTAGTGAACATGAATAAGCTATACTTTAGTCAAAAAATATGGCTAGGTTTAGCCTAACTTTATTATCAAGTTTAAGACAACAATTAGCTCCCTCAGGATTAATCCCAATTTTCAATATAAAGAGACAACCTAATCAATTATAGCTTCCAAGCTCTATTGGTTCTGCCCATGGTTGTCAAAATCCAATGTTTCATGATTCAATTCACAATTTGATCAACTGTTCATAGAAAAATGACAATAATTTATAGGTGAATCAAGAATTAGACAGAATTAGTAATGTGCCCCCCTCTTTCAGATGCAGGTACCTAAATCCTTTTGGAGTTATGTTGTTCTTATTGCTTTATATCTCGTCAACCGTGCCTTCTGCAATTTTAGGGAGTCAGATTCTGTATAGTGCTTTGTTTCCTTCTCGTCCCCTTCGTATTCTACCACCTGAGGTTTTTGGTTTACATGTTATGTACTTCTATTCATGCACTTGATCTCGGACGGGATAAACTTGATACCCGATCCATCAAGTTTGTGTTTCTTGTTTATTCCAGCACTCAGAAAGGATGTTAGTGTTATTTTTCTTTCTTTCATGGTCATTTTGTGTGTGATGATGTTAGATTCAACAAGTCTACCTTTTTTCCTATGTCCCACTTCCAATGATCCATCTCAGTATATGCTCACTTTAGCTCCTTCACCAACGCTGTCCACTAGCATCCATTGTATGTTCACTGGCCTCTGCTCCACTTCAGTCTATGCTTCGTCTTCACCTCCGCTGCGAGATCTCCTCACTTCTCCGGATTCTCTTCTCATTGCTCTTCATAAAGGTACTCGCACTTGTACTTCGCATCCTATTTTTCAATATGTCTCTTTATTGTAATGGATTTTTTGACTACTATGAGAATTTTTTAAATTTGCATCTAAAGGTAATTTGTAAAAGAGTAGTGTTTCAAAGTACAATGAGATTTCAAAAAGTACATCTAAAGGTAATCTGTAGATTCTCCATTCTCCTTTTTCCTTTTCTAGAATGCATTGAATTGAATTGATTCCAAAAACACCCGCGATCCGAAACTTCATATTGTTGAATGTTATACTGAGTCGTCCAAAGATGCCCTAAGATTGCTATATCTTATTTTAGCCTTAAACTTCATAGTGAGCTTGGGCTGTCGGTACAATGTTAAAGTAACCCCAATTTAAATTAGGTCCTTTTGGTGAATCAAACATTTTGATTAACCCGGATATCTAGCGTAATGGCCGGCTAATTCGTCATTCAGTCCCACAGTCCACGCGAGGACTTAATTAAAGCTGTAGCAAAATTTTGTGTACTAGTTCAACACAAAACTTGATAACATACAGAAGGTAGGAGTAGAACCTCAATTAAGAGATACCCTGGCATCAGTGATGCTTTCTCCAACATCCAGTGAGGTCTTGATGGGGTAACAAGAGGGTGTTGGAGTTCCTCCAACATCTAATGGAAAAACTTCTTGTTCCATGTAGTTGAAGACCAATTTGATGGTTATACTTTCTATATTTGGTATGTAAGGAGAATGTTTCTAATCTTCATGTATTTTTGTGTTTTTAGCTGCAATTAACGATTTTGGTTTAATAATTTCTAATTGAGCTCGACGTCACATTGGAAACTTATTTGAAGTTTGTCCTTCTTACTTGCATGTTTATGAACTTTTTCATTAGTTTATTCCATGAGCAACTATTCGGCAAACTATTACTTGTACTAATATGTGAACAATTTTTCGTTGTTTATACTTGAAGTAGATGTTATTATATTATCTTGGAACAACTGTCTTATAAAACTTAGGTGCATAACTTGGAACTCGTACAATTTGGCTTCCCTAACAAAGATTGATGTATCCGAATCGAGTTTTCTAGATTTACAATCCCCTTAAAATAAATTCGTCATCTCACTGCGGGTGTTTGAGGATGGCAAGCGGCGTTTATCTCTCGGGATAAAATAGCTCAATCGAACGGAAGAACAAGAGGGTGTTGGAGTTCCTTATGAACATCTGTTTGAAGAAGAGGAAACCTTATTTTGTGTTTTTCTCTATTTCCCCTCCATTAGAAGTTCCAATTTGAAGTTATGGGCGTGCTCAAGTTCTGGAGAGACAAGAAGGTGTTGGAGTTCCTTCCGATGGCAAAACTTCTTGTTCCATGTGATAAGTTGAAGATGCATTCGATGGTGATGCTTTCTCCGTTCCCCTGTTAGAAGGAGAATGATTTACGATTTCCATTGTTCGTCCGTGTTTTCATTTACATTCAACAATTTTGCTTTAATAATTTCTAGTTTGAGCTTGACCTCACATCGGAAACTTGTTTGTCCTTTGTATTTTTGTGTTTACGAACTTTCTCGTGATTTTGTTTTTTTGGACAACTATTCCACAAACTGTAAAATTAGTTCAATCAGATATTGACTAGTGTTTGGGTATTTTAATCAAGAACTTGCTTACATTATATGAACTAATTTTGCGCAGGGATAGTTTAAACAATATGTTCTATAAAAATGAATGGTTCTGACCGTAAAAAGGAGACTGGTGGGGTTCACGTCATGTAATTTTCTTCCAAGTTACAGAAAAGCCGATTCCAATTTATGAACTTGTGTTTTTCTAACTGTCTGCTCCAACACCCTTTCATGCAATTTAACTTCTTGGTAAACAGCATAAGAACTTAAATAAGCTGTGAATCTGTTTGGTAAAACTTTTATAATCCGCCGACAAATCGAAACTGTATAGTTCAATGATCTGTTTGGTAGGTGCCACATTGTTAACTAGTTGGGAGAATTTTGAATAAATGTTTTGGGTCAGCTTTGCAGTTTGAATAAATGGGTGCCAATTATCCACCCAGAGGAATGTGTACCTGCCATTTTCAATTACTTGACAGGAGGCTGGATAATTCTTGTCCACTTGAATACTTCTCTCATAACCATGAGGAATCATTAGGAATAGGCATACACCATAAAACTTGGATTTGGAGAGCTGTAGTGCACTTTTTCATAGTGCGCGTCTAGTATAAGCAAAACGACGTCGTTTTACCCGATTTGTTTGTGAAATTATATCATTTTGATTCCATGCATTTTGATAATAATTCGCATGATAAGTCAAAACGATATAATTTCAAGGACAAATTGGACAAAACAACGTTATTTTGCCCGTGCACTACAGTCTTTCCAGTCCCGTAAACTTTGCTCTAGGTGTGTGGACCCATTTAATTTACAAGTGGTTTGTCTTTCTACTCAAAGCCCACAAGTGCCTCATAATAGAATCCCTATTCCAATTCGTCAAGAGTCTAAACTCCGGCCCAGATTCCGTTCGTGTTTAGGGGCAACGGCATGCTACCACCTCAACATAGCACCAGTGGATTTCATCTCTAAACTAGGCCATTAGGAAGACTTCAACGTTCTTTCAGAGGGAGGCGTTCAAAACCTAATTATGAGAATGGTGATTGAGAGCAAGAGCGAAGGGTCCTACTGGGAGATTACATGACTAAAGGTACGATACTCTACATGTTATTTGAAATTTAAAAGGGGGGAGCTCTTGTGGCCTTCCGCATATTTCTCACGCACGATGTCTAGAATCCATTAGTTTGTTCACTACAAGTTGTCCGAGCATCGTTGATGCCATGTGCATGGTACTTAAGGATAGCAACCAACAGATGGGGTATGGAGTAGGGGACCATATTCCATATTCCATCCTCAATCCCCAGCTAGGTAATCTTCTTATCATTCCTACCCCTATCTTTAATGGAAAAATTGGACAAACCACTAAACACATCTTCCAATGGAAATTGAATTTCTTCTGAACATAACAATTTCATTTTAAGGCCGGAAGATACGAAGGCTCGTTGAAATATTTTGATAACATCCATGGGTTTGCATGGTAAAAATTTGAGATTCAAACTATCAATCACTTTAAGAAAAAAAAAAACTCATTTTTTACGGACTGGGACTGATTGAACCTGAGACAATATATCTTTGAAAATTCACCCTAAATTGAGTTCTTAACGTTTTTGGATGACACTAAAGCATCCAAACATGCATAATATGGTGTAGCTTAAAAGTCGTGAAGGAAGTTTTCTCAAAATGTGATCAGAACTATACTAAAAAATATGAATTTTAGAGTCAGTGAACATGTAAGGGAGGCTCATCATAATGTTGCCACATGGGGAGCTCCCCCATCCAGGGGCGAAACCAGGATTTAATATTTTGAGTGTGTCGAGATTTTTTTTTTAGAAAAAGGAAGGGAACCTACTATAATTTGAGAAGGCCGAAATGTATTTTTCTATAATTTTTAAATTTTATACCTAAGTCTTAATTTTTTTTAAAAATTTTGGGGGGGCTCGTGTCTCTGCGGTCTCCATGTAGTTTCTCCCCTGGCCCATCCATAATGCTCTCAAATGGGGGGTTCCGTGGCTATGATGCTATCACATGAGGGCTCCATTCCCTACAGACAACAAATGGGAGAAATTCCACTGACAATGAGAAACCAATTCTCATTTAGGTCACACTGTTCAGAAATCGTTCACAGAAAAAATATCAAAATTGTACTGTTGGCTTAGAAGAATATTTTAAAAATAATGGTGCTATCAGATCATTTAAGAAGAAGATCATTAGAGAAAATTATACTTTATGATAGAAAACAGGGTTATCACAATCAGGCAATTATCAATATCCAGTTAACTTATTTTTGTCGTGATGATTTACATGTGGGAACCTATAAAATAAACAGTTCAAATCATCAAAATAAATTGCAGAATTCACATTATTGGGTGGTGTAATTGGGAGTCCCTTTCTCATTTATATGAGTTTTTTAAAAAGTAGCCATTTTTCAATGTTCTCATTTAACATCCATCTAAGCATATCCCTAGCTGCCAGTCAAACATGAGCTCCTGAAAAATTTAAGGGTAAATTTCAGAAACACTCCCTCGATTCTAAGAGAATCACATAGCATACCCCTATATTTTTAAAAATTATAGTAAGTACCCTTACTTTTTTATTTTATGTAATACCCATGTCCATTTGTCATAATAAACCTATTCTACCCTTTCTCTTATACGATGGTATGGAAATGCTTTTAATATCTTTTATTTGTTGATAAAAATACCTCCATCTTTTTCTACATAATTAATGGCTTATTTTCATAAAAATAAAAAAGATAAGTTCATACACTATACACCTATTGACCTTAATTTTTTTAAAGAATTTTATTTAAAATTTTTATAAGATTATTCATACTCTTCGAAAAGAGGAACATAGAAAATTAAAAAATTCTGAAAGTTTGTTAAAAACTTCATTAATATGAAAAAACTTATTTTTATCTTTTTCAAAACTTGTTAAAATATTTCATATTTTTTATTCCTTTCATCAAGACCACAAAAAATCAAAATTTAATAAATCAACAAAAGTCTAAACATAAATTTTTTATTTTTAATAGATCACAAAATGATGAAAAGAATAAAATTTTATTTTCAGTAAAAATCACTTTTACTTTTGTTCTTTTTTGAAATGTGATTTTCTTGAATATTCTTTTCATCATTTCATTGTCTTGATCAGAAGAATAAAAAATAAAAAAAATTAACAAGCTTTAAAAAGACACGGTCATATGTGCGAGAGAGTATTATATACGAGTAATACTACACAAAGAGAAAGGTAGAGGTCATGAGGGGAAGGGGTCCATCTCTTGTTCTTATCACCCTATTTGCTAATGGAAGGAACAAAAATGGAAAATGCACAAGTCTTGGCTTGAGTTTGGACTAAATTATTATTTATTAAAGACAATAGATCTTATTGGATATTTTTATAACTCGTTTGTATATATATATATATATTTTATGTTTTATAACTTTTTTGTATATTTTTTAGTCAAATGTTTTGTGTTTCCTTGTTACTCTAGACAAGATGAATCGAAAAAACATAAAAATATGGACTAGAACCATGAATTGCATATTTCCCGATCCAATAAATGTCCAAACCGAAATGTTCTTTTTGTCCCGAACTGTAGCCGATTTTTTTTCGTGGATACAGTTATGAAAGAAGCTGAGGAATATTCTCTTAAATACGATTCTGATACAGTCTAGGTTAATACCCGAACAGTTTAATTCCCTATTAAGGCCGCACACTCACATTTGACCCAATTTAGGGCAACTCCAATGGTGGCCAACAAATGGCCCTTGCCATTACCATTTTTTGGCCAGGAATAGTGCTTTTTGCCAAAAAATGGCAATGCTGAGTTCGGTGGTTCAGAAAAATGGCAAGGGCCATTTTTTCAAACAATTACCATTCTATCCTTTTTCATAACTAACTTTAACCAACTACATGTCCCAGTCAAATTTAAATGTTTGTACGAAGATTCGTATATTATTGAAAAAAAATATTTTAATAATTTTATAATTTTTATAGTAAGTCCAAATTATCGATAAATTTTAAATTTAAAATATACATTTTGACAATGAATTAATATAAATAAAATATATATTGAATTCAATGGAAGAATGAAAACTACGCGAATGGAGGAAATAGCAGCAAATGAAAAGATGAAGAATGAAATGCAAATTATGAACATGGACCTATTTTGTTCCTGGGGTCTATTTTTCGGTAATCTGATGGTGTTGGTGTTCGTTCATTTTGTTGGTGTTCGTTCATTTTTTATTTTGTTGCTGATGGAAGGAAGCAGTTGGGATAAATTTTGCCGGGAAGGGGTTGGTTGGGGTGACTTGGCAGATTTGGCAAGGGCCATTTCTGCGGCTATTTTTGCCCAGAAATGGCTAGAAAAATGGCAACGGCCATTTTTTGGCCCTTGCCATTTCAACCATTGGACTCTGGTTTTTGCAATTTTTGCCAAAAAATGACAATGGCAAGGGCCATTTTCAGACCATTGGAGTTGCCCTTATATATTAGGTTAAATTTTAGTAACTTCTCGTGAGGTTTCTGATAATTACAGAGACCTCCCCTTAGGTTTTTAAAATGACATTGTCCTCCCCTATTTTACTTGACAATGTCGACTAACTCCCTCTCATAAATGGACATTAATTTTTAGGGAAAAGATAATGATATCATGCTTACTCATATATGATTTGAATACCAAATTAACCCTCCTATAGTACATACTCACTTTTTCTTGTTTTGCACTCACCTCCCCTAGTTTTCCTTTTTTTTCTTATTTCTATCAGATGAGATGGACAGTTTAGATCACATATTATAGGGCCCGACGCACAATGTGAAGAGAAGAGGCATGGAGGAGAGCTCATTCCCACCTAATTTCTGATGTAATTCACAAAATTGTATGGTTTGAACGTGTTGGGACATTTTCCATGTGAGTATCTTTATCTTTACATATAATAAAGAGGGATGATGTCTTTACTATTCATTGTTTCGTCCCTTCCCTTGTAGAAAGTGTTGACTTGGCGCTATTTATCTGTTTATATCAATACCTATAATATAATATTTTTTTGTTAAAAAATTAAATATCTTTTCTTTACATTACATATAATAAAGAGAGATGATGTGTTTATTATTCATTGTTTTGGTCTAAGCTTTTATCCTTTGAAATTACTTTTATGTCCTTAAGTTATTTTTATTTTTTTGTGTTCATGTGGCAAGGTAATAAATATAACACTTTGTTTGGAACTTAGAGAAAGGAAAAGGAAAAGGAAATTTAAAAAAAAATCTCTTACTTGTTTGATTTTTAGTGTGGAAAGAAAAGAAAAAATACAAGTGGAAAATAAATAGACTAACATGTTTACTTCCATTGTGGGTAATGTATTTGGGTTCAAAGCCCTCTGCGCTCTACGTATAGAAGATCTACGAATCCCTCCTATGTATGCTAAAACTTTCCAATGGCCGCCTCATGGCATCCAAGTTGCAAGAGATAAATTGAACAAATATGTTTGTCCCCTGTTGGGATGTACTATTAAACCAAAATTGGGGTTATCTGCTAAAAACTATGGGAAAATGGAAAAAAAAATGAAGAGAAAATAGAAAATTCTGAAAAAATCTAAATGCGTTTAGTTGATTTCAGTTTCTTCTTCTCCATTTTCTTTTCGAAACCAAACAAAGAAAAATATTTTTCTCTTATATTTTCTCTCATTTTCTTTTGAAGTCAAATAAGAGAAAATTATCTAATTTTCCTCATACTTTTTCACCGCCTTTTAGCCGGTGGTTAGCAAGACTCTTTTTGTTATAAGCAACAAAAACTTGCCAACTGATCGGTGTCTGCCATAAGATTCCAAAGGCCCGAAACGAGCTCTTCAATTGGGGGCCTTTTGTATATTTTGCACAAAATATACATAATAAAAAAAATCTCTATAAAAAAATCATTACACAAAGATTATCGTTTCAAAAATTGTAAAAATTTAATTACTCCAAAAAAAATAATCATTTTACTAAATTAAAATGTATCATATGAATATTGTCATTCTCGCATGTTTAGTTGCAAACGTATTAATTAAGTTCTCATAGTCAAGTGTTTTCACCATATCTTTTCCAATGAAAAATTTGACTACTCCATTCAATCTTTGTTGGGACATGATTGACGGATGATAAATTTTAATCAATTTAAACTTTGAAAAATTTCTTTTTCCAAACTTGTTTTGGGCATATTTTTATGTAAAAACAAGCTTAAAATTTAAAAAAAAATAGATTTAATAAAGAGAAGTAAATATTTTGGGGCCCCTACTTTCGTATTTTTTAGGGACGAAATCGGTAGCTTCCTCAGTCTATGTCCAGAGGCGGCTCTGCGATTGATCTGTCAAAACTCAACACACTCCAACTTCCTCAAACCCATCGCAATTGCCACATGCAGCAACATCTTCACGACGACAACAACGAGAGAAGTTGCCGGCATCCTAGCTACCACCGTCGATGGGCTAAATCTTTCCGTACACTTGCAAGGATTTGGCATTCTAATATCACACAAACCAAAATTTCTACATATGTTGTACACTATGCAAAGATTATTCGGCTTTGACCAAACACGTGTTCTAGTTCTTCGCTTGCGATGGCCGCGTGTATTGTCGGATTCAGCTGGATGAGTCAAGGTGGAACCAGATCAACGTGGCCAAATGCCACTCTTCGTCGAAGTTTTATGTAAGTTTTTGATTTTGTTCTACTTCCTTTTGAATGGTAATCAAGGTCGAGTAAACATAGCAATCTGCTGCAGTGTAAACAAAATTTTATAGAATTCATATACTGAAATCTTGTCACAGAGGACATAGCTATTAATGAGGAACAAGAGTTGAAAGCATTTAATGATAATCTTCCCTTCGCTTAATGAAAAAAATATGAACAAGCTTCATAATAAGAGAAAAATACAATTTTAGAAAATTTCTTTTCCAAAATAGTGATTCAATCTAAATTTTATTTCGTATTAGCTTTTTTGAATTTTATTTTGTAGTAGTCATTTGCAAAAAATATAAAACAATAACACCTAAAGCTAGCATGAAGTCATCTACTACTTTTTATTATTATATCGTCTGTATTATCTTGACTTTAAAAAAAATTATATAGTAGATAATTTTGTAATGGACAACCTTATTACCATGACCTTATCAGTGCGCAAGGCTCCCTAGTGTTTGATAAAGGGTCACATTTTGCATAAAGTTATGAAATTTAGTTATGTAGGTTTATAAAGCATATTTGCGTGGCATTTGATGAGCTTGAATCTAACCTTGTGCTGACCGATCGACCAACAAGTCATCAGACTAATCAAGAACCCCTTAGGACACCATTTGACGGACCACCTATCGTGCGCACCCTTGGTCGGATTGAGTTCCGCTCGATGTCCTCTCAAGGCAGTACACAATCAAAGAGCAAAGACCACGCCAACTGTGCGATCCAGTGAACAATGCTCCTAATTCCCCCACATCCCAGAGATGGTGCGGGTGGGATCAGGACATGGATTTCTCGGGACAAGATCAAGGCATCAATTACGGCGATAATCCACCTAGGATCCCTCCTCTTCCAGCAATATTAATACTACTTTCCAGGCAAGAAAGTGAGGTACGCAACAATTTTCCGACAACATCTATCTACATACAATGTTCCTATTCTATGGCATCAATTCTCACTTGATCGTCGAAGGGTCCACAATTGAACCACCACTCATTGATCTTCGGACTTGTCTGTAGGAATCCAAAAAGCCAACAACCGATCGAGGGGGTCATTGATCATTTTCCGGCATCATCAACATTAATTGGAAAAATATTTCTTTGCAGCTTCTACATTGTTTTAGAAATGCACTAGAAAGAAAATGGAGCCAAAATATAAAGGATAGCTCGACTAAAAAATGTATGACTTTATATTTAAATAGTCGTTTCATAGTTTTTTCAAAATCATCCAAATTAGCTGAACAATTGAATACTTAAGATTAATTTTAGAACTTTACAAGCGTAAAAAATATATTTGTGTTTGATACGAGTTGAGCTGATCTTAAACAAGTTTTAATCGAGTCGATCGCAAACTAATCTTGATTATCTTGAATTTTTGAAGCATCACAAGCTGAACTAGCTGAGCACGACGTCAAAACATTGTTGACTAAAAAAGATTTTAACAAGCCAACACGAGCTCAAACTTACCCCTCAAAATCCTTCCACGATACATATATTTTGATGAATTTAACGTTCAAAATTTTGAAAATCCTTCCAAGATAATAATTTTGAATATTAAATTTATCCTAGAAGGATTTTCGTCTAAAATTCAACGTTCATTTATGAGAGACGAAGCAGACAATATTGTCAATTAAAATAGAAGAGAGCAATTTCAAAAACCTGAAGGGAAATCTCTGTAATTATAAAAAATCTCGGGGGAGGTTACTGTAGTTTACCCTATATATTGTAATTACAACCTTCCTCTCCGTCAATGTTCACACACAAACCCTAGACTCTGTGCTGCGCCTTGAAGTCTTCGGCAGTTCGGCCTTTCTCTCTCTCTCTACATAGCCACGACTCTCCATCTCTGATCTGTTTCTCCATCGCCGGATCCATTTACAGGTTATCTCTCTCTCTCTCTCTATGATAACAGAATGACCCATTTGTTGTGAATCATTGATATTCAACATGCGATTTCAATATCTTACCGAGTGACCAATGGTCCTGTGAAACACCGATTTCAGTTTGGCATCCACTTGGGAAGTGATGAATCCGATTCCGTACAAGTTGTTCAAATCGAGCCTAGAAACTTCCTGTTGGCAGTTAATATTGATTCGTTGAACTGTTAAACGTAGACTATATTATTTGTATGGAAATTTTGTTCGAAATACTTGGTCACCAGGGTTGATGCTTTGATAACAAATTTCTGTGATATCTTAATTGTTTCTTTTGTCTTGCGAAAATACGAAAAAGAGTTCGTTTTTTTTAGATCACATACGGAGCAGATTGGTTTGTTGCGGGGCGGGTTCAGCATAAATAAAATTTTGGATATCCGTTTGGTTCGGTGAAAAACCGATGTGTTGGGTACAGTTATGGTTATGGTTATGGTATATCCATTTTCTATCCCCTACTGATATCGGGGTGGATTCGAATATCAGGTAGGGTGCAGGTATCGTATACAGATATCCATGTATCCGCTCCAATTTTCCCCGTTGCCACTCCTAATAGAATTGAAAATGACGGTGAAGGCACTAAAAATAACCAAAAAAAGTCTTTAAAACTTGTTCGTCTTTAATGATCATTTTTTAATTTTTGATCATAGTTTTCTGTTTTCTATATTTCTTTTGTCAAGATGAATGATTAATTCGAAAAATCTACCATGAACTTATTAAAAATTAAAAATTGACCAAAAAAATGATATTAATACTTAAAATTAAGGACAAAAGGAACCTTAAAAAATGTTGTCGGTAATCGGGATGTGATTACAAAAAGGAAATATCATATTTACTAATTGACTTTGTGGTTCAATACACTTGCACTATTGCATTATTGGTAGGTCAGCATAATCTACTTTTGCTCACCCCCTCCCTACCTCACAATCTCTTACCAAACCCCTTCTTCCACACTCCATTATGGATCAGAGAGGATTTCATTTCTTATGTATATAGGCGGCCTCGGTGTTATTTGATTTTCTATACATAGTTATAAATAAGTGCATGCCTCCAAAAATAGAAAGGGAAGGTAGATGTCACAGATTTTATCATAGATTTTACTGGGGAGGGCATAGTTATTGAAGGATCGCCTAGGCTCGAGGCTCACCAAGGCTCAAGTCTAGTGCCTTGACTAGGGCCAGGCCAGGCTCCTTCACTAAGGCACGCGCTTTTTTTGCGCCTCACCCGCCTTGATGAAAAAGCACGCCTTATTTAAAGTAAAAAATAAGTTAAAAAAAAGATGTACATGTTGATCATATCACAGACATCATGCCTCCCTCTCACTCTCTCATGATCGCAATATCACCAAGCCACCAGATATGTTCCGCCGATCTATCTCTCTCGTTCTTTCTCTCTCTCTCTCTCACTCTCTCGTTCTCTCTCTCTCTTGCTTTCACCGACTCACTTTCTATCTCGTTCTCTATCTCTCACCAAAAGGACAAAATTTTCAATTTACCTAAGTAACACCTTGTATATTGTTGTACTAACGGCAGAACACACGCGATGCGTGTGCAGGTCAATTATTAAAGCAAAAAATAGGTAGTTATCAAATCATGGAGTGTAGTGATAAGGGTAGGTAGTTATTAAAATATTTATTTACTTTTTTGCCCGTGGTAGTTAAAGTGAATGATTTGCTTTGAAACTTTTTTAAGAATAATAATGGAAATCACTTTTGTGAGCCAACATTGTTGACACTAAGAGGGGTGTTCCAAATAGTAATAAATATATCGTGTACCTCGAAGCTCTCTCTCTCTCTCTCTCTCTCTCTCTTGTTGGGATTGTTCATAATGGAGAAGCGCTCTCTCCCAGTTTGGACTTTAGGCCTGCTGATAATGACGGGTCACATTCAATGAAACGGTTGAGAACTATGGGTTAAAATGACTAGTCACATTCAATGAAACGGTTGAGAACTGTGGGTTAAAATGACTAACATGAGTGATTTGAAAACAAATCAATTTGGCTATATGATGAAATTTACTTCAGAATGTTTTTCCGACTTTCCCAGCCAAAGAAAGAAAATGTCGATAACGTCTAAACAAGCATATCCTTTGTTTATGAGATTGAGCATCGTGTCCCCAGTGTGTTAATGCTGCATTTAATTCCTTCCTGTGGAAGTCCTTAAAGGAGTGCAATTCGCCCCAAAGGCACTCTAGGTGCCTTGCAATCTTTCCCATTTAGTGTTTGCTTGAAATATATGAAACAACCACAAAGGTTGTGACACACTGATTCATATATGCTACATTAGTTCGTTATATTGTAATGAAATTTCACTGATGTAATTTTGATACTATTTAGGACAGCACGTGAAAGAAACTTTGTTATATCTATTTTTCTTTTCTAATTTTCCTAACATAAAAGTAACTCCAGGTTGACAAAAAATCGATACATAGTTCGTCAAAGAATATAGACTGCAAGTTTAATTCAAGACTGTTTTTATTCGCCAATCAAATAAATGTATAGTACTCGTGGATGGAGAATCAAAGAGTTTAGTGAACCAATTGGAAAAAAAGTGAAACTAAATTAGAGTACTAATGGAGTCGCCACGTGATAGTAATTTAATTTTGTGTTTTCTGTTTCATATTTGCTCAGCAAAAAGAACCTTATGTGTCCTATTACGTTAAATTCTGATTTCTTGGGCCACTTACAGCCGGAAGTAAAATACACCCGCGGCGGTAATGTCGGGCAAATATTGTCTACATGATACTAAAATAAAATTAAAATAACCTATGGGTGGACTATTTTACTTTTCTCCTTGACATGTCAAAAAAAGTATTTTGGTCATTGCAATGTCATTACTCTTATCTTCCATTTGTCTTGTTTCTAATATTTTTCCTATTTACTGCAGATAGAAAGAGCTTTATCTTCTCAAATATAAATTGGATGTCGTAAGCAGCTTACTTTTGGAATATCAGAAGAAGTTACCCCCCTGTCTGATCATAATGTGTACTTGACAGTGCATAATTGGGAAGTTGGGATGTCTAGCCTTTGATGAAATGGTCAAAGTAGAGAAATATGTTCTTCAGTATAGGGCAAACCTGCAGAAATTGCAAAGTGAAATGAGGAAGTCTTGAAGATCGTAGGGTAATAATCGAAAGAAAAGCTAGCCAGTCTGGATCGGATTTCCTTCACATTTATATCCTTAGCGACAGCCGCTAGCAGGACTTGCTCAAAGGTTTTATCATGTCGCATTTTTTTGCCGACCTCCTTGACTAGGTCTTAACGACCCCTCCTAGCACATGTACAGCAATCATGTTAACATTGGGATCTTTTAATGCATCCACAATATCGTTGAAACTTGATGTCCTTAGTCAAAGTGGGTGAGGCCAATGATCATGGTGAAGAGGCCGATCCAATGAGAATTATGTGAACTTTGATTGAAGGACATCAATTTTCAACGATATTGTGGATGCATTAAAAGATCCCAATGTTAACATGATCGTTGTACATGGGCTAGGAGGGGTCGGTAAGACCACATTAGTCGAGGAGGTCGGCAAAAAAAATGTGACATGATGGAATCTTTGAGCAAGTCCTGCTACCGGTTATCTCTAAGGATCTAAATGTGAAGGAAATCCAATTGAGATTTGATAACATGTTGAATTTTAAGCTGGATGTCAAGGTAGATGAAAAGGAAAGAGCAATTCGGTTGTGGAGCAATTCAATAGCCTTAATGTCCACTTCTTGGGAACAAGTGGATATTAAGGCTATTGGTATTCCCATCACAGATGGAAAGACAAGCTACGAAGTTTTACTAATGTCTCAGAACGAAGATTTATTACAGAATAGAATGGAAGTCGACAGAAGTTTCCCAATTGCAGAACTTTCGAATCCAAAAGCATGGACCCTATTCAAGAAGAAGAGCAGAAATTCTATTGAGTCTCAACCAAAATTACATTCTCAAATAAGGCAGTGTACAAAAAATGCAAAGATTTGTTGGTTGCCATTAATGCACTTGGTGCAGCATTGGAAGGTAGGCCAGAATATGCATGGAAGAATGCACTAAATAAGCTATAGAGGTACACGCTCCCAAACACTGAGGGCATTAACGCAAGTATTTGGGCTTCATTAAGGGTGAGCCATGACATGTTATAGTCGTCGGATGCACAATCTTGTTTCTTGCTAATGCTGCTTGCTTGCTGAGGATGCAGAGATTCCAATTGACGACTTGGCGAGCCACTGTGTGGCAAGGAGTTTGCTTCGTTAGAACGCTTGTACATTTGATGAAGCAACAAATGTTGTTTGCACAATGGTTGGTACCCTCAAGTCGTCAATTGGAATCTTTGCATCCTCAGCAAAATGATGAAGACGAACTTACGAGTGAGGTGAAATTCAGTAAGCTGAAGCAACTACAATTGGAAGGTCTACCAAACCTCGAACCTCATAAGCTTCTATGCATAAAAGGAGAAGATGGAAACCGCCACTAATCCGTGCCTGACCTCTTTTCAATAAAAAGGTAAGCTTTTATGATTATTCTTTATATTAAAAAATAAAAAAGATTTCATTAGTGAAAAAGGCTTCGTGGCTGGCAAAGTTGAATCCTAGAAAATGCAGTGAGTGTACTCGAGAGAAGCCTAATTCTTGTTACTATATATGGGCAATCTCAATTTTCCAACTTCCTATGTGTATTGACTGCCAATCTTTTTACTGAATTTGTGTTCCATAATGATAATCTGTTTGGAAGGAAAAGAAAAAGTGGCAAGATCATAACTTTATTTTTTCACTTTAGCATGAGTGAATGTAAGCAGGACTTTATGGATATATTGGATAGGCTATTGTTTTATGGTATTTAATTGGTAAAAATTGGAAAAAAAAAATGCAAGTAGTTTTACTAATGGAGCTATAAGCTGGAGGGGTTTGCTGTTGAGGTCACCATTATAGTTGTGACTATGAAATTGGGTAAAATTAGTTAGTGAACATGAACAAGACAAATGAACTATACTTCAGTATCTCTAGGTTTAACCTAACTTTATTATCAAGTTTAAGACAAACGATTAGCTCCGTCAGAACTAATCCCAATTTTCAATACAAAGAGACTTCCTAATTAATTACAGCTTCCAAGCTCTATTGGTTCTGCCCATGGTTGTCAAAATCCCACGGTGCAAAAAATTGTGTTTTGATGCAAAATCTTTTTTTAATCATTTGTTGATTATAAAAATCTTTTTATTCGGAGCATGTTGTTAATCCTTTTTTTTTCTCATTTTTATCAAACATCATGATCATTCTAGGTATGTTTTCCATGAATTATTTGTTATTAGTTTGGTGTTATTTTTATAGTTTATTATC